>CP126890.1:275060000-276260000 GCA_030440675.1 Furcifer pardalis | reverse complement strand
GAAAGGAGGGTCAAGGGCGGGCGGCTGGCCGGAAGAGACGCCCCGAAGAGGAGCCCGGTGTGGCCTTGGAGGCTGGCCCAGCTGCAAAGGGGGCATCAGCATCAGGTGCCACAGATCCCCAAATATTTCCTGCACTCCTGTGATTTGGGCCCATTTGAGGGGTGGATTTGGCCAGACAGCCTGCAAGAGTCAGGCTAGACGACCCCTGGGGAGGCCCCCTAAAAAACCAGCACCGCAGGAAAGGCCGTGACGGGGCCGATGCCACAATTTCCCTGGAAAGCTGGGATGCCCCAGGCAGGCATGGTAGCTGAGCTCACCTCCGTGGAAGGGGACCCACCAAAAGCCCCCCTCGACCCCCGAGAGCGGCTTCCCGTCGTAGAGAGAGCACTGGATGTTCCGGAAAGGAAGGGAGCCCCCCGGGCAGCCCTGCAGAGAGGAGAGGAAAGGAGAGGATGTGGCCAGGGTGGGAGTGAAGGGAGGCAGACAAATTGGTGCCCTCCACCCCAATATTGGAGAAAAAATGGCTCCAATTTAGTGCGCATGTGTCAGATTGAGTTTCTGCGCATGCGCACTAAATTGGAGCCATTTTTTCTCCATTTTTTTTTTTTTAATTTTCCTCCCGGTGAGGCGTCCGATCCGGACGCCTCAAAAACGGTTTTACCCCCACGGAGAGCCCTCCGGAAATCCTTAAAACGGTTCTGTGGATCCGGTCAGAACCGGTGTCATCCCATCACTGCATATATAGCCTTCAACAAAGTACAGTGGAACCCCAGGTTACAGAGCTTTGAGTAATGGAAAACTCAACTTACGGAAAGAAATCCATTGAAAACAATGCCTCAGGTTACAGAATTTTTTTGGAATGGTTCCCCCCCCCCATGCATTCCTATGGCAAACCATGCTTTGCTTCACAGAATTTTTGTTTTCAATGCATTCCTATGGGAAACCATGCAATCCATTCCTATGGGCACTTCACGATAAAAAAATTTCACTATAAGGAAAACACTACGGAACAGATTAATTCCGTAACCTGGGGTTTTACTGTAATGCAAGGAAAGGTGGTGGTGGTGAAAAAACTGCATGGTACGGTACCTGAGCTCTGCTGGCTAGCAAACCACCCAGAATGGCCACAAGGCTAGTATGGAGGAAGATGACAGGAAGGGGCTGACAGAAGGGGAAAATTATGTTTTGTGTACATTGAACAGCACAATAACTTTTCAGCAGAGGCCAGAATAAATCTGCTAAGAGGTGGCAATGATGCATCTCTTCAACATACACTCTTGTTGTTACATCCGGTGAAAGCGTCTTAAGGGGAAGTACACATTAAATTGTTATTCCAGCAATCTTTTCATGCTATGGATATATGTATTCTGCTAAACTGTGTCTCCCATGAAAATTTATTTATTTGTTTGTTTGTTTGTTTGAATTTGTATTAACCAAGGGACAAAGAAAATGGATTCTCCTCAGCTTTCACAAGGCTATATAGTAATAGTGTAATTATATACCATCAAGTTGATTGCTATCTATGGTGCCTCCTTCCAGGGATTTTTCTGTATAGAGTATCCAGAAGTGATTAACCACTTCCTTCTTCTGGGGTGCCCTCAGACTGTCCAGCTACACAGCCTGATGTTTCTCATGAAAGTGAAAATGGAGAATTGAATTCCTAGTCAGATACCTAACTCACCAAGTTATCCAACCAAATGATTGATAGTATACCTTTAAAAGGACAACTGTGGCAATAGCACTTGCAATTACACTTATATACCACTTAGTGCACTCTCTGGGCAGTTAACAAAGTAATTAGCTTTTTGCCCCCAACATGTTGAGCACTCATTTTACCAACCAGAGAAGGATAGAAGGCTGAGTCAACCTTCAGCACTATCAGGATCAAACTCATGTATTGGCTGCAGGCAGTTTAACCACTGCACCTCTTTCAAAATTTGAACATGTGGCACAGTAGGGGCAATTGAAACTCATTTAGACATCTGGCCCTCTTCCTAATCTAAATAGGTTTATGCTTAGATTTTCTCACACTTTGGAACTTTTGTTTCTCCTCTTTTGTTCTGACTGTCATTACCATTTTTCAATTCTTTCCCCTCATTTTTTTATGCCCGAATTGTTTTTGCTCTCTTCAATGTTTTATCTTATTAGTGATTAACTTAAGGCAGGGGTTCCCAACCTAAGGCCTATGGCACAATTTCATGTGGCTCCCACCCCTCTAAAGACAGTCAGGAAACAAAATGCCCACCCCTTTGAAGCTGTTGGGACAAAATGGCCACCCCTATCATGCATGCAGGGCAAAATGGCTGTCTGGCCCTCAAAGCTCACTGAGAGGGCATGACCCAACCCCAGACTTGAAAAGGTTGGAAACCACTGACTTAAGGCGTTAATCTTTTGCCACTAACTTTCTCATCTCCGTCCTATTCTGCCTAATGATAGGGGTGGCTCTAATAAAGAAAGTAGAGAGAGTGCTTCCAACTGCAGTCTCTTAGCTGGAGCCTAGAGCAATTCTTACATGGGACTACCTACCACCTTGAAGAATAGTGTTGTGCAAGTGAAAACAGACAAACATAAAGGGCTCTGATCAGACATAACCCTCTGCAGTCAGGCCACCAACTGCATTCTTTGGGAGAATGCGGATATAGAAAGCTGCGTCTTCATTTGTGTCCCGCTCAAACCCTGGACTCATACTAGGTCAGGTGAAAGGAACCACAGAATGAATTCATCAAAAGGTGCCTTCATTTTGGGAGTTTCACATCTGGCTTAGACATGGAAAAAGAAGTGCTCTCATTAGAGCATCTAATTGTTAAATGTTGTTTATTTATAGTGAGCCCTTAATTCTCTCTTTTTTTATGTAAGGTAAGAATATGTTAGGTGTATAAGGGGGATGAATCAATAGAACAAGACAACCATTTCATCGGGGGGGGGGGGGAGAGGTTACAAGAAAAGACCATCCAGATTATCTCTTCCCTGTTCTCCAATTATGTTTGGCCACTGGCCATGGTGAATGGTGCCAATGGAAGTTGCAACAACATTTACAGATGTTACTACCTTGAGTTAAGGGTAAATCAAGGTAAAGAGCTTCTCTGTATTGGTTCCCTATATTAAAAGTTCCACAAAGAATTACATTATGTGAAAGGACAGGTAGCATGTCATTAAAGAGTCATTTGCATGCTAGACTTTTTCCATGATCTGCCTCAATGTGGATTCCAGCATAAAGCTATTTGAAAAAGTAAATGAAATATCTGTCATTCAAATACCCCATAAAATGTATCTACTGCTTATTAGGGGCTAATTTGGAAATAACGTATGTATGTGGTGATGAACTAAATAAAGAAGACAACTGTCAGTGTGAACATGTGGTAATAATTTCAAATAGCTAGACCATCAGATAGTAATTGAAAATCATCACGGTTTTAATGAGCCTCTGCTATCTTTCCTATTCTTTTCAAATGATCAAAGGTAAACCTGGCTCTGATCCAGTGATGTATTGTATGCAGATATAATTAATATTACATGCACATTAAAGTTTATTTACTCACTGACTCTGCAGCAGTTTTTGGCAATGGCTGTAAGATGATTTTTATATTTGGGGAAATACCCCGCCGCTGCCCCCCCCCCAAAAAAAAAAAATCAAATAGAGAGAAAATGTAGGTTTAAAAGATCCATTATGGAATTCCCAAAGGGAAAACTGCCTGCTAAATCACACTGCATGGACAGGTCTGGCTTGCACATGTTGCTGGATCTTAGCCCAGGGCTTCTGAACATTTTAGAATGGATTTACGGGAAATCCTGCTGTAATATACATTCGTTGGATCCTACCCAGCCATGGAGGCACTGGCATATCTCATCAACCTAACCACAGGTTGCGTTCCCACACCTGGCCACAATTGCACCCAAAAAAAGCCATCTGGACAAGATGAGAATGGGAGAGGAAGAGAACACAGCTCCAATATGGGTGTGCAAGCCCCATTTGTCACCTTCTGCAAAAAGAGCTGTTAGGAAGCTATAGGAGTTTCATTTTTAGCACAACACTTATCTTGGAGCTGAAAGGAAAGCAGACATTGGTCTCTTTCAGCCTGGAAATATAAATATTTAGCAGTAGTTAGTACGTAATGCTATAAAGATACTTGTAACGAAACCTCTAAATGAATTCAGGCTTCATGTATCTTTCCCATTGCAAACTGTCAAATTACTCAAGTAGTAGACTGATGGTCACAGGGCACAGTGGGGTAGACTGACACTTGTCATGGGCACTACTTGGTTAACCAGGGAAGTGAAAAGGTGAATCAATGTGATCTTACCCATTTCTGATACTTTGCAGGATATTTCTAGACATGTCTGGAGGCATCACTTGTTGGACAGTTAACATGAGAATACCTTCACACATTAATTAAGCATGATTGGGACCCAACCTGAAGGGAGACAGATGTTTCACAACTTAGGATATTGCATTGTTGACTATCACACTTGTGCTGATAATGCAACTACAGTGCCTGGTTGAACAGATGGCCACTGTAAAAGGGTCCATGATTCCATCTGATAAAACCTAGTTTCTCTGGTCTGAAATTCATTTGCTACATTAACCCATTGGATGGATAGAGGGATAACACACCTTTGGGGTTTTCTGACTCCTTCCTTCCATGTTAATCCATGTCCCCTAGAGAGTCACAACTAATTTTACTCATATTCTGCAATAAGGGGTCAGGAGGAGTAGGGTTTGAAGGACCTCTGGACTTGGAGAGTGATACATCACACCTGACTCTACTGACCAAGACATCACATACTCTTAATTCAGATTGACTTTCTATCTACCACTGACTGACTGCTGACAGTCTTTAATTGGTGGATACTGCCCTTTTGTTTTCTTTTTTCTCCAGTTGTGCTTTTAAATGCTCTTATGTTATTTTAAGTTGGTGTTTCTTTTTAATATATGTTGCTTAATATAATTGAATTTAAAAACTGATTCTGCTTTTTCACTGTATTTCCTTCAAAATTTATGCTAAAGGTAGTTTTAGTTGCTGCACTGGTAAAAAGTCAGCCATTGAATAGAACATATTAGACTAGACTAGATTATGTAAAATAATTTCCACTGCAGTGGCTCAAGTGGCTAAGATGCTGACTAGAAAGTGGGAGGTCAGCAGTTCAATTCCTGGGTACTGCAGGATGGAATGAGCTCCCGTCTTTGTCCCAGCTCCTGCCAACCAAGCAGTTTGAAAGCAAGAAATTGCAAGTAGATAAATAGGGACCACTTCGGTGGGAAGGTAAACAGCATTCCCTGTCTAGTCATGCCTGCTACATGACCACAGAAATGTCTGCAGAAGCAGACAGCGCTGGCTCTTCAGCTTTGAAACATAAATGAGCACTGAATCCTAGAGTTGTATACAACTGGCTTTCAAGTAAATGAAACTTTTACCTTTACTAGACCAGAGTAAACCTCTCATGCACAGAGACTCAAATATAATGTTTTCATTTTTTAAAAAAAACCAGTGCACAGTATCATGTGCAAACATTCAACTACAAGGGTGGATTGTAAAACTCAACATTTGCAAAGGGTAGTTCCTAGTCATAAGTAACTGGGATAAGTGCTAGACCTAATAAGAAAAGTGGGAGGAAAAAATAGGGTCAGACAAAGTATGAGATTATGCAAATAAAGAGCCAAAGGTTTGGCAGAAATGGAGTAAAACAAACAAAGAGGAAAAAGCTAACAATTATGGAGTCACTGATACATGTACCAGGTATTTGAACAAGACGGCTGTACTCCTTTTTCTTTTTGTGTCATATATGATTCCAAATATTGGTGATCCTCATGGTGATCAGCCATGGAGATTGTCCTGAGACTACATTGCAGTGCCCTTTCATCTGCCTTCCGCATCGTAACATGACATCAGTATCACTGACCATACTGCCAGTGACTCAACATCAATTGTCAGGCAGCAGTTAACTAACTTGACAACCCAGAGGATTAACAGCTTGGGTGCTGAAGTCCACAGCAAAGAGTGATGGTCCCACTTGATTAAAACCCACTTGAATCCATCTTGATAGAGGGCAGCAGTTTCATCAATATTGGCCTGGGGTTAATGAGGACTTTGTGTGCCAAAAGGGCTCAGGACCAGAAAGTGACTTGCAGAGCTGGATCAGTGGTACGGTAGTATTCCTGGTGATGGAAAAACAGAGTTATTAATTTTGGTGAGAATGAAAAGGGAAAGGGTAAAAGATTCGGAATGATGAGTATTCTTTCTGTTCAGGGTGGCACCAAATATCTAGGACAGTGATGGCAAACTTTTAGAAACCTAGTGCCCAAACAGAGCAGTGGGGCGAACTCTGTGCTGGGGGAAAGAGGAGGCACTCCCATTAGGCTGACATGCCATAGGTTCGCCACCACTGATCCAGGAGGTCATCTGGGAAGACAGGAGTAAAATTAAGAAGTAGCCATTCTTTATCAGAAGAATCACCGAGTGGGCCTCCAAGTGCAGTTAGACTATAACTTCAAGTACCCCTCCGTGTTCACAATGTCAGTTCCAGAAACATCTGGAATGCTTCAAGTTCTCAGTCCCTCTTCTTTTTTGTTTGAAAGTTCTCTGAATGCTGAGGACAATCGACTCTACCCTGGGACCTTTTTGCCACAGATCGCACTACTAAATTACCTGGAAGGAATGATCACCATGGGACCAAAGCTTCACCTTTCTTTGGATAAAAGTAAATTTGTTACAGTATGCATACAAACAAAACAGAATAGGATGGAGTAGAGATGGTGGGTATGACAGTCTCACTGCAAGTAGTGTTATTGCACTCATCAAGATTTAATGGATGACAAGCACATCACAAATTCACACATTGCAAGGCTTTACAAGTTGTTTCAAATAAACGAAGAGCTCGTGAAATACTGCATACATTTTTAAATGCAAAGTATCAAACATTAATATCTTAAACACACTGCCATCAGGTCATACAGAATTTTACAGAATCAACCCTGAATCACATCAGTAACAGAATAAACTGGTAAATAGTTCCATTTGGATTAAATCTTACCCATATTCATGGTGTACGAAAGACTGCTTTTGTTTAATCAAATCCTCCATGGAATACCAGGAAACACTGCTTTTACACATTGAGATGTTTGTAAAGCTGCTGATAAATCTTAATTTGTTCCACGTTAGGAATTTTATAGTTTATTCTAAAATGTCTGTTTGTGAAAACAGTCATGTGGTGTTGAGTCAAAATCTAATGGCTGATTAGCGTACACATCTGCATTGAGGGACTGTTGTGCAAGTTGTATGTGCCAACTGCTAATGTGCTGATTTAGGTTCCCCTTGCTCGAAAGCCAGTTGTATCCAACTCTATGGTTCAGTGCTCATCTCTGTTTCTAAGCCGAAGAGCCAGCACTGTCTGCTTCTGCAGATGTTTCCATGGTCATGTGGCAGGCATGACTAGACACCGGAGCGCATGGAACACTGTTACATTTCCACTGAAGTGGTCCCTATTTATCTACTTGCAATTTCTTGCTTTTGAACTGCTAGGTTGCTGATTTAGGAATACTAAAAATAATGCAGTTGAAAATGTAGCTGTCATTGTACTGTACTTCCTTTATTTATTCAAAATCTGGTCTAGAAACCAGTAATATCTTTCCTCAAGGTAAATTAAATGGGGTGGGAGCCACATGAAATGCTCACATGACAAAGAACACCACCTGTGACATGTACCATATTGTATTTGGGCTCAGAGATTTTTTGCATGTGTCACAGTGGAGGCAGGGCAGCAAAGAAACTTTTCCAAACCAGAGACAACTGTTGCCTAAAACAAAATGACCACCACAAACAGGAGTCAAAGAAGAAGTGTACACCTTTCCAGTACTGCCTTCTTTCTTTCTTTTTTAAAAGCACTGGTTCTGAAAGACTCTTACAACTCATTTTCTTCCACACTCCTGCCTATTTCATCATTTCTTTGCAAGCTGCCTTTCTTCCCACTAGAGGGCACCATATGGATGCAAAAAACGAAATGTCATTGAATGGTGGTACTGAAGCACTACCGGTATATTATTAGAAAGTGGACATTTGTCCTTACTTACTAACATCACTCACAATGTAACATAAGTTGTGTGACAAAAAGGATAACAGATTTAATGCAAGTTTCTGAAATGTGGTTAAATTAGACTCCCCCCGAAAAGCAGTTGCTTAAATGTGCATTATCTGATGTGTAGCCAAAAATAGAATGTTAGCTTCTTTTCTTTATCCTGCAGCAGGCAGTAAAACACTTTGTGCAACTAGGATAGAAAATTAATCCTGAATCATTCATTCATTCAAATCTCTCTCTCTCTCTTCCTTGTGCCTTCAAGTCAGTAGGCAATTTTGCCATATTTGGCTTCCTTGCATAGTAAAGGTACAGTTCACCCTTGCTCGAAAGCAGGTGATATCTCACTCTAGGGTGCAGTGCTCATCTCAATTTATAGCCAAAGAGCTAGCACTGTCTGTGTCTGCAAATGTTTCTCTTGTCCACAGAACACTGTTACCTTCCCACCAAAGTGGTACCTCTTTATCTTCTTGCAATTTCTTGCTTTTGAACTGCTAGGTTGGCAGGAGCTGGGAGAATGATGAAAGCTCACTCTGTCAAACCATAACAATGTTGTAATACCATGCTGAAGAGGATAATTGATATAAAATGTGAAAGTATACAGTATATATCTATATAAGTAGTATGGTTAAGACATTGATTGTATTGAAAATCATTGAATTAATGTGTTATTACATTATGTTATATTGGATGTATTTTTTTTCTACTTACAATATTGTAAGATGTAATTTGTAATTGTTTTTGTTTCTTTCTTTCTAATACTTTTCTATTTTATTGTCAAACTCTAATAAAAAAATTTTTTTAAAAAGAAAGAAAGCTCACACTGTCATGCAGCACTCAGGTCTCAAACTGCTGACATCCCGGCCTTCAGTGTCTTAACCATTGAGCCGCTGCAGTCCCCTTCCTTCCTAGCATACCCCCTCCATAACTTATTGTTTAATTAAGAAATAGCTACTAGAGGCAGCTGGAGAGTTTTTTAAATGTAATGTAAGAAAAATATTTTGGGGGTTGCCAGAGCAGATGCTTCTCTTCAAGATCTAAGAGTGTGAGGGTGAATGCATGCAGCCCCCTCACCTCTAGATGTTACTCATCCCTTCTTTAAAATCTGGTGCAAGTTGGAAGAGACTGAGATTATTTTAGAGCTTTATATGGGAGTAAAGGATTGATGAAAAAGAATTTTTCATTAACAGAGGTTTTTTTTAAATGGACTGCAAAATTATTAACCAAAGGTTGCATGTTTCTTCTGTCAGGGGCTTTCTCTGGGGGACCTAGAAGCTTTGGTGTGAGAGAGTGCTGAGTGTGATGCAGTCCAACCCAACTCCCTTCTTCCAGCCTCTGCCAGCCTCCCAAAAGGACCCGAAACCACTTCTGATCTTACCAAGTCACAGGGAGTAAGGTTTTTCCATAGCAGCATGGGATGTTGAAGCAGAGAACTCTGTGCCAGTGCTATGCCCAAGCAGAATTCAACAAGGTAAAGTCCCAAAACAGAATTTCATTTTATATTCCATAAGATAGTGAAACAAAGCTGTAGAGAATCAAATCCCCATAATCTCATAGTCCATAATTCAGTAGAGTAAAAGAACTCCCCCAAGTCCATTAGTCTTTAAAGGGGCCAAATGGGCCACATACCAGCACAGTCCAGGCCATAGGATGGCATAGGATGGCAAAGGATGCTAATAATCTCAGAAAATTTTGGCATATTCCATGGCTTCTCTGATATTCATCAGCTTCCTTTGGCAGCATTCTGCTATGCGTAGATATTCTCCCAGAAGAGGAATTTTGAGTCCAGCTAACGAAGCATTTTTGCCTCAAGTCAGAGAACCAATTTGAAGTCTGAAAAGGCACTCTTTAAATAGTCAAAAGAGTGATTTCTCCCTCTCACAAGAATTCAATGATCTCATACTAATTACATCATTTAGAACTTTCTCGAAGGTTCTGGAAACTTCTCGACCTAGAGGTGTTTAATGGAATGCATGAGGGCATGAGAAGACACCTCACTGTCCAGATTAATCTGGCTAAAATCTGAGATAAGGGTGATAAGGTGTACAGTTACTTAGTAACTGGCTAAGCAACGGGCTGTTGACCTAAGTTCATGACATGGGGAATCTGAAATATGTACAGATGTACCTTGCTTAAAGAGCATAATGTGTTCCACAGGATCGCTCTTTAAGCGAGTTTCCTCTTTAAGTGAAACACCATTGTAAGTGACCAATTGTGACTTCTGGTGGGGGGGATTGTGAAACCTGAATTATTTGTTGAGTTTTTGGTTGGGTTTATTTGATAAGTGAAGTGAACATTCAGAGAAAATTCTGCTCTTTAAGCGAGTTACTCTTTAAGTGAGGCACTCTTTATGCGAGGTTTGACTGTATAAACAAATGACAGAAAGCAGACATCAAAGTCAGTCTGGCTAACTTTAAGTAGAGCAAGTAAATATGGCTACCTCAAATCATGACATCTTCCAGTTCCTAGCAGGAAACCGTAAGAATCAGATTCCTTTTCTTTTTCTGAGTGATAATTAAGTAAAAGCACACAGTCAGACCCAAAGATATTTGAAAAAATGCATATAAATGCACTCCTGAAAAATCAAGCATCAAAACAAATCAGTTTTAAAGGAAGCAAAGCAAAGCAATCACACTTGTATACCACCCCATAGCGCTTAGTGCACTATCTGGGTGGTTCACTAGCTAATTAGCATTTTGCCCCCAACATGCTGGGAACTCATTTTACTGAACTTCAAAGAATGGAAGACTGAGTCAACCTTGATCCCTTGACAGGATCAAACTCACAACCTTTTGGTTGCAATACAGCATTTTAACCACTGCACCACTTTTGCTTTGTTCAGTCACACAGTCGATTCCGACCCTTTGCAACCCTATGGGCCACTGTCCGCCAGGCACTTCTGTCCTCCACCATCCTCCTCAACTTGCTCAGTTCTGTGCTCATTGTCTCTACAATACCATCTAGCCATCTCAGTTTTTGGCCGCCTCCTTTTTCTTTTGCCCTCCACCTTTCCCAGTATCAAGGCTTCATCAAGTGAATCTTCTCATTTGATGTCCAAAATACTTTAGCTTCATCTTTACTATTTGACCTTCTAAGGAGCAATCAGGGTCGATTTCTTCTAAGATTGACCTATTTCTTCTCCTCGCTGTCCAGGGGACTCTCAAAACTCTCCTCCAGCACCACATCTCAAAGGCATCTATTCTTCGGCGCTCAGCTTTCCTAATGGTCCAGCTCTCACAACCATACATTGCCACCAGGAATACCATTGCTTTAACTAGACCAATTTTTGTTTGCAATGTGATGTCTCTACTTTTTACTATGTTCCCCAGGTTTCTCATCGCTTGCCTCCCAAGAATCAGTCACCTTTTTATTTCATGGCTGCAATCACCATCTGCAATGAGCTTTGATCCTAGGAAAGTAGAATCTGTCACTGCCTCAGGGCTCAGTACTCTCTCCTCTCCTATTTAACATCTACATGAAACCACTGGGTGAGATCATCCGTTCCCACGGGGTGAGGTATCACCAATATGCAGATGATACCCAGTTATACATCTCAGCCCATGGGGACCCAAGCGGTCCAGTGGAAGTCCTTTCCAGGTGCCTGGAGGCTGATAAGGTCTGGATGGGGGGAAACGGACTACAGCTGAATCCCGGCAAGACTGAGTGGCTGTGGGTAAGGGGCCCTGTGTTATCATGGGAGCTACCAGCTTTGGTTTTGGATGGGGCAGTTCTGCCCCAAACAGACCCGGTGCGTAATCTGGGGGTTCTCCTGGACTCATGACTACTGTTCAAAGAGCAGGTGGCAGCCGTGGCCAGGAGGGCTTTTGCACAACTTCGTGTAATATGCCAGTTACGCCCACTCCTAGACCGGGACGCCTTGCTCATGGTCACACATGCTTTGGTCACCTCCAGACTTGATTACTGTAATGCGGTATACACGGGGCTGCCCTTGGTGACCATTCGGAGACTGCAGCTAGTCCAAAATGTGGCGGCCCGGATAGTGATGGGGTGCGGGCATTATGCTCGTGCCTCACCACTGCTCCGGGAGCTGCACTGGTTGCCAGTATGTCTCCGGGTGCAATTCAAGGTGCTGGTCATTACCTTTAAAGCCCTATATGGTAGTGGGCCAGGATACCTTAGAGACCACGTCACCCTAAGAACATCTGTCCGTCCCACCAAGGCGGATCGGAGTGACTCTCTTGTCATTCCATCAGCTAGAGAGGCTCATCTCACTAGCACTAGGAAGAGGGCCTTATCTGTGTTCCCCCTGGCCCTATGGAACCTCCTCCCAACTGAACTGCGCCTACAGACAGAGCTCCTACCCTTCCGGAGGGGCTTAAAAACCTGGCTGGCAGGACAAGTGTGGGGACCAAGGAATGTGGGATCCCACACAGGGTGGCTAATTTAAGGGACAGCCTCCCTTTCTGTTCGGTTTTATCCTGTGGGGCTGTTTTATTTCCTGTTTTTTATGAACTTTTAAAGTTTTTAAAGTTTTTAATTTTTAGTACTCCATTGGTTTAGCTTATGATCGCATTTTATCTTGTAATCCGCCCAGAGTCAGGTATACCCGATTGGGGCGGGATAGCAAATGTGAGTAAATAAATAAATAAATAAATAAATAAATAATACTTCTTCCCCATCTATTTTCCAGGGACTGATAGGGCCTGTTGCCATTATCTTGGTTTTTTTTTTTTATATTGAGTCTCAAGTCAGCTTTTGCACTTTCTCCTTTCAACCTAATCAGGAGCTTCTTTAGGTCCTCCTCACTTTCTGCCATTCCAGTGATATCATCTGCATATCTCAAATTGTTGATGTTTCTCCCAGCAATTTTGATCCCAAATTGTGATTCTGTGTATAAGTTGAATAAGCAGGGTGACAAAATGCAGCCTTGTCTTACTCCTTTTCCTATTCCAAACCACTCTGTCCTTCCGTATTCTGTCCTAACTGTTGCTTCTTGATTCATGTACAGATTTCTCATGAGGTATATAGGGTACTCTGGTATTCCCATCTATTTAATTACTTGCCACATTTTGTTGTGGTCCACACAGTCAAAGGCCTTAGTGTAATCAATGAAACAGAAGTAGACTTGTTTCTGATATTCCTTTGTTTTTTCCATGATCCAGCATATGTTGGCAATGTGGTCTCTAGTCCCCCTGCCTCTTCTGAACCCCGCCTGCACTTCTGGTAATTCTCTCTCCATGTGCTGCTGCAGTCTATCCTGTATTATCTTGAGCATCACCTTGCTAGCGTGTGGGATGAGCACAATTGTTCGACAATTTGAACATTCTTTGGCATTACCCTTTTTGGGGATTGGAACGTATACTGATTTTTTCCAATCCTGTGGCCATTGTTGTGTTTTCCAAATCTGCTGGCATATAGAATGCAATAATTTGATTCCACCATCTTTTAGGGCTTTGAAAAGTTCAACTTGGATGCCATCATCTCCACTGGCTTTGTTGTTTGCAGTGCTTTGGTGTATATTAGTAAAAATGGTCACAATGAGTGCTATGCTATGGAATGAGCTCCCATCATCCGCTCAAAAGCCAGTCAAGTCCAACTCTAGAGGGTGGTGCTCATCTCTGTTTACAGCCAAAGTGCCAACACTGTCTGTGTCTGCAGACATTTCCATGATCATGTGGCAGACATGACTAAATGCCAGAGCAAACTGAACGCTGTTATTTTTCCCACCGAAACAGTGCCTATTTATCTGCTTGCAATTTCTTGCTTTCTTACTGCTAGATTGGCAGGATCTGGGGCAGATGATGGGCACTCACTCCTTCACACAGAACTCAATTCTTGAACTGCTGACCTGCTGACCTTCTGATCATCAAGCTCAGCGTCTTAACCACTAAGCCATGCGGCCTTCAATGACCGATACATTATGGTTGTTATGAAGATAGAAAGGAATTATTTATGGAAATTTACTTTTTGAATTAACTCACCAGTGGGCACACTCCCTCAACATCCAATGGGATAAAAGAAGAAGCAAAGAAGAAGTGGACATATTGTGTCCATGCTACCTGGGGGATTGTGGGTATCCCCAAAAAAGCTTCACCCTTTGATGTATCTTTGGAAGCAAGAGAAGAGGCACTGATATGGTAAGTGAATGAACCATAAAAGGATGACTGAAGGCCACATGCAAATCAACATGTGATGTCAGTGCAGGTAGTTTAATATCTGAAGGAAGCCTGTAAGACTTCATGTTCAAACATTATGGGACACATCATTTGCAATCAAAAAGGGGGAAAGAGTCAAATTTCACCCAAGACTTACATTCACAATCCAGGAACTGTCTTTCAAGCTGAAGACAGTGTGAATCACTCAGTTGTTGAGACAAGCATTCCCCATTCCTTATACCAACACCGGGTATTAGCCCTGAACTAAGCTGCATTGAAAATTGGAAAAAATGAAAACAGAACTGGCTGTCAATCTGAATGCTGAAAGCATGGAGGAACTGGTGCACACCAGTGATGGAATAAAGTTCTTCTATCAAACCTTCTCTGCCTCGCCAGTCATCACTCTTCATACTTTCGACTTAAGATAATTAAGGATTATCGCAAACTAGGCTGCATAAACCCATAAATACACAATTTCAGAGGCAATAAGATTAGTGAGAAAATATATATGTAGCAGCAAAGTTTAATTACTTAAGAAGCTGCCGAGCTAGTGCTTCAGGATTTTGATTATGTCTGATGTGACATAAAGAGCAAGTGCTGATAATGGAGGCTTTGACTTATACTGCTACAGGCATGGGCGATCTATATATTTATATCAATCCAGGCATCATCTGGCTAGACAGACAATATTCTCACTAGTAGAAGACAATGCTCAGACCTTGGAAATAACTAGTTATGAAGCACAACATTCAGGATGAATAAATAACACTTATGGAAGGAAAGGGGGGGAGGCAGAGACCAAGGCCTCAACTGCTGTCACCATCGCAGACGCCCAGGCAGGTGGATGACAGAGAACACCAACGGCCTAACCAGCAGCTGGAGCCAGGAAGAGGGAATGAAACACTGCCATAGATGTTCTCAACAAAGACTCATAGCTGCATCCATTTGATAAGTACTGTTGCTGAATTACTGTAGTTGACTTTCTATAACGAACTTTCCTTTTCATACCAAGGTTTTCCTTTCCATACCAAAGTTGATGACTAACAAGATACTTTTGACTACATATATAACTTCTTGTTTCATATATCCAGCATTAATCAACTTAATTTTAGTCTGTTACTTTGTGTTAAATCGTGGTAATATGTATGACAGTAAAATACTGGCGTAGAAACCGGCAAACCACGTCAGGAAGTTTGCCAAGAGAACTCTATGGACTACAACAAAAGGCAAAACAAAGAGGCAAAATAGATGAAATAGGATGCTTAGGCCACCAGGATTATCACCACATCACATCGGAAGAAGGGGAGGAACAGGAAAGTGGGAGGAGAAATGCAGTGCTGTAAGGAACAATACTGTATAGGGACATGGAATGTGAGATCTATGAATCAAGGAAAGCTGGAAGTGATAAAAATGGAAATGGAAAGAATAAGCATTGACATCTTGGGAATCAGTGAGTTAAAATGGACAGGGATGGGTGAATTCAGCTCTGGAAAACATCATATCTACTCCTGTGGACAAGAAAACCTCAGAAGAAATGGAGTAGCCATAATTGTCAATAAAAGAGTGAGAAAAGCAGTAATGGGATATAATCTTAAAAATGACAGAATAATTTCAGGCAAACCTTTCAATATCACTGTAATCCAAATATACGCACCAACCACTGGTGCAGATGAAGCCATAGTTGATCAGTTCTATGAAGACATACAACACCTCATAGAACAGACACCAAGAAATGATGTCCACATTATCATAGGAGATTGGAATGCCAAAACAGGAAATCAAAAAGTAAATGGAATAATAGGCAAGTTTGGTCTTGGAACACAGAATGAAGCAGGCCAAAGATTGATAGAGTTCTGCCAAGATAACACACTGGTCATAGCAAACACTTTCTTCCAGCAGCGCAAGAGGTGACTTTACCAGATGGCCAACATTGAAACCAGATTGATTACATACTCTGCAGCCAAAGATGGAGAACCTCCATACAATCAGCAAAAACGAGACCTGGAGCAGACTGTGGCTCTGATCATAATCTACTGATTGCAAAATTCAGGCTTAGGCTAAAGAAAATAGGGAAAACAATTAGGCCAGACAGATATGACCTAGAAAACATCCCTAAAGAATACACAGTGGCGGTGTGGAACAGATTCAATGGCTTAGACTTGATAGACAGAGTGCTAGAAGAATTATGGACAGAGGCCCGAGACATCATACAGGAGGCAGCAAGGAAAACCATACCAAAGAAAGGAAGCATAAGAAAGCAAAGTGGTTGTCTGATGAGGCTCTTAAAATAACAGAGGAAAGAAGGAATGCAAAAGGAGAAAGGAAAAAATTCAACCAATTGAATACAGAATTTCTAAGAAAAGCAAGGGAAGATAAGGAAACATACCTAAATGAACAATGCAGAGAAATAGAGGAAAATAACATAAGGGGCAGGACTAGAAATATATTTTTTTAAAGGGAGGGGAATCAAGGGAACATTTAAAGCAAAAATGACCATGATAAGGCACAAAAACAGCAAGGAGTTAGCTGATGCAGAAGAGATTAAGAAAAGATGGAAAGAGTACACAGAGGAACTCTACAAAAAGGACCTCAACACCCCTGATAATCACAATGAGAACATTGAACTTGAGCCAGACATCCTAGAGAGTGAAGTCAGAAAGGCACTAAAAAGCACTGCAAACAACAAAGTCAGTGGAAATGATGGTATCCCAGCTGAATTTTTCAAAGGCCTAAAAGATGATGAAATCAAATTATTGCATTCTATATGCCAGCAGATTTGGAAAACACAACAATAGCCACAGGATTTGAATAGATCAGAATATGTTCCAATCCCCAAAAGGGTAATGCCAAACAATATTCAAATTATAGAACAACTGCACTCATCCCACACACTAGCAAGGTTATGCTCAAGATAATACAGGACAGATTGCGGCAGCACGTGGAGAGAGAATTACCAGAAGTGCAGGCAGAGGAACTAGAGACCATATTGCCAACACGTTGGATCATGGAGAAAACAAAGGAATATGAGAAACAAGTCTACTTCTGTTTCATTGACTACACCAAGGCCTTTGACTGTGTGGACCACAACAAAATGTGGCAAGTAATTAAAGAGATGGGAATACCAGAACACCTTATATGCCTCATGAGAAATCAGTACATGAGTCAAGAAGCAACAGTTAGGGCAGAGTACGAAATGATGGAGTGGTTTGGAATAGGAAAGGGAGTCAGACAAGGCTGCATTTTGTCACCCTGCTTGTTCAATTTATACACAGAGCACATAATATGCAATGCAGGGTTGGACAAATCACAATTTGGGATCAAAATTGCTGGGAGAAACATCAACAACTTGAGATACGCAGATGATACCACCCTAAGGGCAGAAAGTGAGAAAGACCTAAAGAAGCTCCTGATCAGGTTGAAAGAGAAGAGTGCAAAAGCTGGCTTGAGACTCAACATCAACAAAACCAAGATAATGGCAACAGACCCTATCAGTCCCTGGAAAATAGATGGGGAAGAAGTAGAAGCAGTGACAGATTTTACTTTCCTAGGATCCAGGATCACTGCAGATGGTAATTGCAGCCATGAAATAAAAAGGCGACTGATTCTTGGGAGACAAGCTATGAGAAACCTGGGGGACATAGTGAAAAGTAGAGACATCATCTTGCAAACAAAAATTCGCATAGTCAAAGCAATGGTATTCCCGGTGGTAATGTATGGTTGTGAGAGCTGGACCATTAGGAAAGCTGAGTGCAGAAGAATAGATGCCTTTGAGATGTGGTGCTGGAGGATAGTTTTGAGAATCCCCAAGACAGTGAGGAGAACAAATAGGTCAATCTTAGAAGAAATCAACCCTGACTGCTCCTTAGAAAGTCAAATAGTAAAGATGAAGCTAAAGTACTTTGGACATCAAATGAGAAGATAAGTTTCACTTGAGAAAGCCTTGATGCTGGGAAAGGTGGAGGGCAAAAGAAGAAGGGGGCGGCCCAAAATGAGATGGCTGGATGGTATTGTGGAGACAGTGGGCGCAGAGCTAGACAGGCTGAGGAGAATGGTGGAGGACAGAGGTGCCTGGCAGGCAATGGTCCATAGGGTCGCAAAGGGTCAAAATCGACTGTGCGACTGAACAACAAAATGGAAGGAGGAATCAAAACAGATAAAATAATACATACATTTCTGATGTTTGTTTCCTTCATAGCCTTGGTTTACAGATGCAAGTACCATTTCTGGGATCACAGTTCAGGTTATCCTTCTTAAAGCACTGGTATTCCTCTCTGCAACTGTACCTCATGACCCATGATTTAGAACAAGCTATAGTCAGAATAGATGTTGCTGTTTTGGTAATATTGGTATGGTTAAAATAGACCAAGATAGTTCAAATATGCAGGCAGGCAGGGGAAGCATTTTGATGAAATTTGTCACTCAGTTAAAGAGATGTTAGACATAATTGTATCAACTTCCATCAGTTCTGGCTATGTACACATGAGAAAATCTCACTAACCTAAGTAGGACTTGTTGCTGAGTAGAGATGTATAGGATTCAAAATAAATCTGTCTAGATCTGGCTGTTACTTAAAATAGTATGAGGGGTACAGAGTTTGCCATAGCTTCTTCTTATCTGCCATAATTCTTTGGGTAGTTTACTCTTGCTGCTTTTCAAAGTGATATAGTACAAGATCATTTGAAAGCCTTCAGGATGTTGTCAGCAGCATGGTATTTATTTTCATTAAAAATAATGCCAGTTCATCCAGCTGTGTAAATGCAGCTAGTGCTGTTATTGTTGCCTTTCCCTCTGTTCAGAACAACTTAAGCAGCATTCATTACCAAACATATCCAGGTGAATTAAAATGAAAAAGCACAGATATCAAACTTGTACTCCAAGTTTGAGCTATCTCAAATAGAAATTTTGGGCCTCTCTCAAGATAAGGAAAGAGACAAAGTAGAGCAGGGGTGCCCAAACTTTTTGGGGTTGGGGGCTGATCACATGGTTCCTCCCACTGGAAGCGGAAGTAAAATGCACTTTGCAACTTGTTTTGCAACAGGATGAAATCGATTTTTAAGCTGCCATTTTCTCTGCTTAAACCAGGGGTGCCCAAACTACAGCCCATGGGACATATCCGGGCCCTAATTCCAATTCATCTAGCCCACATCAGCCTAATTGTGCCTGGAAGCGGAAGCAAAACATGCCCATAGGGGGGTTATTTGCTTCTGCTTCAGGAGCAACAAGCGCTGTGTGGGCCAGATGAATTGGCGTCAAGGCCCAGATATGGCCCTCAGGCTGCAGTTTGGGCACCCCTGAAGTAGAGTCTATCAGAGAATAAACAAAACAAAACAAAAACAACAGTGTTGTAGCACTTTGAAGACTGTTGTATTTTAATGTTAGTTTTCATGGATCAAGTCCACTTCCATGGAAGCTAACATTAAACTATAACAGTTAGTCTTCAAAGTACAGTCAAACCTCGCATAAAGAGCGTTTTGCTTAAAGATTAACTCGCTTAAAAAGTTGAATTTTCTGTGAATGTTCGCTTCGCTTAACAAATAAAACCAACCAAAAACTCGCTTGACAAATAAATTGGGGTTTACAGTACCCCCCACAATTGGTCATTTACAACAATGTTTCGCTTAAGGAGCAAACTCGTTTTAAGAGCAATCCGGTGGAACGCATTATGCTCTATAAGCGAGGTACCACTGTACTACAGTGTCTTTGTTGTTGTTGTTTTTATTCTCTGATATGCTTGAAACACAAACATGGCTACTATTCCAAAAAGTAGAGTCAGTAATCTTTGGCTCCCTCAGATTCTTCTAGTACTCACCAAGAAACAGGTTTCTTGGGCAAAAAAACCCAGTTGACTGCCACTCTTGGTTGCCTCTGGAAGTAGCCATCAGCTTTTAAAATAGGTTGCAAAGAGCACCTACAAAGTTTGATACCAAAAAAAGATCAATTTTTCAGAAATGGAAAGGGGATCCCTACATCAGGGGTGACCAAACTATGGCCCATGGGCCAGATCCAGCCCACAATGCCAAATCATCTGGCCTCACTGCTCCCAGAAGCAGCAGTAAAATGCATCTGCACATGTGCAAAATGCTGCCATAAATGCACCTGCAACTGTCATAAATACATTTATGACAGCAAGGGGTGGATGTATGGCAGCATTTTGCACATGCATGTGTGCGTTTTACTTCCACGTCTGGTGGGAGGAACCACATGACTGGCCTACTAAACCACGTGACTGGCCCACATCCTGAAAAGTTTAGCCACCCCTGCCCTACAGCTTCTAATTAGACTTTATCCCCATCAGCACCACATTTTGGTAGTCTCTGCAGTTCCCTAAAGTTCTTAGACAAAAAAAGGGGGCTCTAGATATACTGAAATTCTCCACCAGTCTCTAAGATAATGGTTATTGTCCGAGAGAGAGAGAGAGAGAGAGAGATCCTAATACAGGCCTGGGGATTGTTGAAGATTTTGTTTCATCTGCATTGGGAAGTGAAACACTCTTGATCTATATGGCCTGGATTTATTCTCAGAATGCAACTATTCTTCCAATTGTTCACTCCTCAAGAGTTTTGTGGTGGATTTCCTTTAGGGTTGAAATACATTGAAAAATGCAGACTTAGAGCAGGAAAATGTTTCAAAATGTTATTGTGATCTTAAAAAGCTTTCATGATATTCTTAGACACAAATCTCCAAGCCGATATAGCTGCAGATTATTATATTAAAAACATTTTAAAATATGGAACTGAAATCAGATTGATCCCTGTAGCCCATGGCAGGCCTTTCCGAACAGAGATAGGATTAACCTCCATTTACTTTACTGCAGCAAAATAAATGGAATGCAAACTAGGTCAGCACGGAGGATGACACAAAGCCCACCTTTACCACAGATAATGGAGTCTTTAACGGGTCTGTCTCCTATATTACTTACAGCATGTAATCCCTTTGAATGTATGTGAACTTCAGTTACTAGAGATATATTTCAAGCTATAACGGTCATCCTTGCTCGAAAGTCAGTCATATCTGACTCTAGGGTTCAGTGCTCATCTCTGCTTATAGCCAAAGAGGTAGCTCTGTCTGCATTTGTAGATGATTCTGTGGACATGTGGCAGGCATGACTAGACATCAGAGTGCACAGAACACTGTTTACCTTCCCACCAAAGTGGTACCTATTTATCTACTTGCAATTTCTTGCTGTCCATCTAATTTTTGTCTTTTGCTTTTCTTGCTCCCTTCCACCTTTCCCAGCATAATTGTCTTATCTAGAGATTCTTGCTTTCTGTTGTGCCCAAAGTAGGGCAGCAGCATCTTCACAGTTTAGACTTGATTTGCTCTGGAACCCACTATCTGCAGCCATTTGTTTATTTCAACAACAACAACAACAACAACAACAACAACAACAACAACAACAACAACAATAATAATAATAATAATAATAATAATAATAATAATAATAATAATAATAATAATAATAATAATAATAATAATAATAATTTGCATTAATTTTATTGTAAAATAGAATTAATTCATTACATAATAATTTGAAATAATCTTTTGGACCCATGTACTTAAATTTACTTACTGTGACAGAAGCAAAGCTGCAAGTCTATGAAATGACCAATTAAACCCTTCCTTTTTAGGATAAACAACTAAGTCACTTTAAGTAGTAATTAACATTTAAGCTTCTTGGAATGTCAACTGTGGCTTAAGGAAGAAACACTTGGGAGTGGGGAAATCTGGAGAAGAAACTGCTAACATGAGATTTTCTGTTTCAGTAAACACTTGCAAAAAGAGGCTTTCAGCAAACCACATTTAGGTAAATCACCAATTTAACAAGCTGCTAATGAATATTGAAAATCATAATGTCTATGCAAAAACAGTTTAAGGCAGGGGCTCCCAACCTATGGCCCACAGGCCAGATCTGGCCCCTGGGCTGAACTGCCGCTGACACCAGAGGTGCTCCGATGTCAGTGGAAATGAGAAATCGCCACATTTTCTCACCAAAATGCCACAAAAATATGGCAAAAATTCAAAAATTGCTAAAAAATAGTTCCTCCCTTGCTCCCTCCTCAAGATCCTTTGCTATCTCATGCTTCTTCTTATTTTTTATTTCATTTTCTTTCCAAAAAAAAAAAAAATTCTCCACAAAACTAGTCCTGGTCTTCAGATGTGGGTAAGTTCACTTTTTGATCCAGGCTGATGGATCTTCCCTGGAAATATAAATTGTTCACATTTCCCCTGAAAAATATTTGAAAACGTTATCTCACCAGCTTTTTGCATAAGAATAAGTTCTCCATGAATGTCTTCTTCCTGATCATCTTAGAAGGAGACTAGGGAAATATAGCAGTGAAGGAGGTGAGGTGGACTTCTTTTTTTTTTTAATTTTTAATTATAAATTTACTTTTCAATACACAAAAATAAAATAAAGAGAAGGTTAAGGATCTTGGCAATCTCCAGTTCTACTTCTCAGGCTTCTTCTAGCTCATCTCCATCAAATGCTAAGATCAGAGATGCAACTATGATATTTTCATTAAACATTGTTTTCTTCTTGTGTACAAAATGTAAGTTATTTTGGTATTCAGGAATGAGATTATAAGGGAAAGAATTAGAATGGAATCAATCAAAACTACATGCAGAGTCAACAAACAGAGTGGTTTGCCCATTTGGAGATAATGTCTCGGAATTCCATATCTTGCAAGGCATATGTGAAAAAATGAGAAGAACAAAGAGCATGAAGAAGACCCAGAGGAAGGTAGAGAGAGAACATCAAAGACATGTTACAAGGACACCAAATAACACTGGGCTGCTAGAAGTGCCAAAGCAAGAACTGAAAGATAACCAGTGGCTGCTGAATGTGCAAAATTCCTCAAACAGCAAAAGATGGGAAAGGTCAATGCAACAATTAACCTTGGAAAGGGCAATAACATTATTAGGGAATATATTCAACCCAATAAAAGGATGAAGTGAGTGTGATCAATTAGTTGAAGTTAATGGCCAGCATGAAAATGATTAATGCAGGTTATTGAATGAGCAACCTTGTTTTCCTGAAAATGTCTCAAAAAGCCATGGGCAATATTTCAGAACATAATGAAGATCCTGGTTCTATTTATAGCTGTCATAACTCAATAATTACCAACTGTCCATTCAGAGAAAATACTTTCTTCCTTCATTACATTATTCCTTTTTTTTTAAATGTCATTTGATAGAGGAAAAGTTTTTAGATGGAAAGGGTTCCAACTCCCATAGTCCTTTTCTGTTGACCACACAGGATATGGCTGACAGGAGTTGCAAGCCAATATATTAAAGGTACAAGAGGACTAGAAATTCTCCACTCTTGGCAGAGGAGCTGTGAATCCACTTTGAGTTTTAGCTTGATCTGAAGAAGAGCTATCCTGTATGGTGAAGTATACCCCCAAAATAGGTTCAACACCTTGGATAACTTTTGTAAAACACAGACTCAAATATGGAGTGGATTTGAAGTATTGCTTCTCAGTTAATTGGAGTCACTAGCTGTGAAATATGCTATGAAAACTTTGTCTGCTGAGCATATTCTATTGTTCAGAGTGCCAGATAAAGCTTTACAAAGTAGGTTGGCTGGCTTTGCTGCTGAAATTATATGGGTACTATATGGTTTTCTTTTCCCAAGTTAGCATGGTCCTTTCATAGTGAAGGAAAGTAAAAACAAATACAGCTTGTAGGTAATGGATGTTTCAATCAATTATATCATTTTTTTAAATGTAGAGATCTACAAACTCATTTCATTTAGCTTATATATTAAAAATACTGTGGACACTGTCAAGCACCAAACAATCTTCCAAGGGTGTTGGCTTCATTTCTTAATTCCTCTGTGCCTTCCCTGCCACCCTTTTATACTTGACATTATCCCCCTTTAATGTTATTGTTTGTCCAGTGAGCTAATTCTTTCTTCTTATTATTTGATTTTGCTCTAATGTTCCCTCAAGAAGGTTTGTCCTTGCCATAAAGCTCTTCCTCGAGCTCATATCTGTTTAGAGCAGGGATTCTCAACCTGCGGCCTGTGGGCCAGATGTGGCCCATGGCACCATTTCATTTGGCCTCCACCACCTCCACCACACCCAGAAGTGCTGTGTGGTGGAGGAAGGGCAAAATGGCTGTCTGGCCCCCAAAGCTGTCTGAGGGAGCGTGACCCGGCTCCCAGCTTAAAAAGGTTAAGAACTCCTGGTTTAGAGTATGGTCATTCTCTTGCTCAGTTTTCTCAGCATCTGCTACTACTCTCCTTATCTTAGGTGGAGTGGTACCAACAAGAGGTTATATTTTCTCAACCTGTTGTGCCAGCTAATCTTTCTCATATTAGGTCAAGCGAGAGTTGGTGTATATGTATTTGGATTTTGGATTTGTATGCCGTTCTATTTGCTGAAGCGACTCAGAGCGGCTAAAAACATAATAAAATACAGCATCACATGACAAAACATATTAAGTAATATGTGTAATGATTCCTTCCAATTCAGATAGATACAGAGGTTCTTTTAAGGCAGTGGTCTGCAATTGTGGCTCTCCAGATGTTCTTGGACTTCAATTCCCAGAAGCCCCAATCAGCAGGAGTGCTGACTTGGGCTCCTGGTAATTCAAGTCCAAGAACATCTGGAGAGCCACATTTGCAGACCACTGTTTTAAGGTCTGGATCAGGAAATAGTCATGACAATGAAAGAGGATAATTGGGCCACTGAGGGTGGAAGTAGAGTGATTCGCCTCTGCTCAGACATTCTCTACATCAGTGTTTCCCAAACTATGTTCCATGGAACACTGGTGGACTTCAGAAGCCAAGGTCAGTACATTGGCTGATCAGTGTTTTGGGGAACTGACTTAGACTTCTGGGAATTGAAGTTCACCAATATTCCACGCAACATAGTTTTGGAAATGCTGTCTTTTATTATGGATGCTTCTCTGAAAACATTATATTTTTGGCTGGTTCCTTTGAATAACCCCACCTCTCTCCTTGTTGTTTTTAACTTTTAATTTTTAATCTTTTAAACTTTTAATTTGTATTCTTGTTGTAGCAATGTGTTTTAACTGTTTTAAATTGTAAACCGCCCTGAGTCTTTGGATGAGGTTGGTCCTTGGATGAGGTTCATAATTTATTTATTTATTTATAGTTATAATTCATATTTATATAGCTGCCCACTCGCCACATCATGGTGACTCAGGGCGGTTTATATATAAAAATATAATCTAGCTTAGTTCTTACTGCTGCATTGCTGGATTGGTTTCTTTCCATCCAATACTCAGGACTGGTCCAAAACATTTAGCTCCTTCAGGCAAAAGACAAGATAATGCTCCATGCACAGAAGCTAACTTGATTTGTTATTCTAGTGCTGATAATTGGACCATGTTGCCTTGAAGGCAGCAAAGTAAAATAAAAGAGATTTTTTGCATGCAAATATATGTCAGCAGTTTCTACTGCATATCTTATTTGATGAAGATAACTTTGTCCTCCCTCAAATTCCAGTTCTCTATAAAGATAACTTGAGCATTGCCTACCAAGTCTTCTCATGCTGGGCAGAATAACTCAGAAGAACAGAATAACTGTGTGACATCAGTTTGATACTCAGCCCCATTCTTTAGTCTTGAACTTCTAATACCCTCATTATTTTCACTGCCAAAACAGAACTTCAGAATGAGCTTGTGTAATAGACTTAATAAGTCCATATACAAAATACCAATTTGCATAAATGAAGGGAGTGTGTCTTTTAATTATTTATTTTATTTATTTATTTAAATTTGTTTATCACCCTGCTCCCCAAGGGGACCCAGGGCAATTCACAACACATCAGCATTGACAACAATTTAAAACCAGTTCAAAAAAATTAAAAGTTTTAAAAGTTTAAAAGAAGCTTAAAAACCTATCATTAAAAACTAGGCGTTGTAGCTAGGAGGCACTGGGGGTAAATTTGTTCAAACCATCCAGCCAGCTGGGGAAATTGATCCATCCATTCCCCAGACCTGACTTGCCAACCAGGTTTTCACTCCTTTTCTGAAGGACAGCAGTTTTCGTAGTTCTATTGGGAGGAGGTTCCATAGGGCCGGAGCAGACACCGAGAAGGCCCTCCTTCTAGTGTCAGAGAGGTGCACCTCTCTGGCCAATGGCACAACCAGAGAGCCTCTCCAGTCCACTCTGGTGGGACGGACAGATGTCCTTGGGATGATGTGGTCTCTTAAGTATCCTGGTCCACTACCATATAGGGCTTTAAAGGTGATAACCAGCACCTTGAATTGCACCCAGAGGCAAACTGGGAGCCAGTGCAGCTCCCTCAGCAGCGGTGAGGCATGGGCATAATGCTCGCATCCCAACACCACTCGTGCAGCCGCATTCTGGACCAGCTGTAGCCTCCGAAAGGTCACCAAGGGCAGCCCCATGTAGAGCGCATTACAGTAATCAAGTCTGGAGGTGACTAAGGCATATGTGACCATGAGCAAGGAGTCCCGGTCTAGGAACGGCCGTAGCTGGCAAATCACACATAGTTGTGGAAAGGCCCTCCTGGCCACGACTGCCACCTGCTCTTTCAGCAGTAGTCGTGAGCCCAGGAGGACCACCAGATTACGTACCGGGTCTGTTTGGGGCAGAGCTGTCCCATCCAGAACCAAAGATGGTAGTTCCCAAGATAACACAGGACCCCTGACCCACAACCACTCAGTCTTGCCGGGATTCAGCTGAAGCCCGTTGTCCCCCATCAAGACCTTGACAGCCTCCAGGCACCTGGAAAGGACTTCCACTGCATCGCTAGGGTCCCCACGGGCTGAGATATACAGTTGGGTGTCGTCTGCATGCTGATGGTACCTCACTCCGTGGGAATGGATGATCTCACCCAGCGGTTTCATGTAGATATTAAATAGGAGAGGTGAGAGCACCGAGACCTGAGGCACCCCGTATTGGAGCAGCCTAGGGCTGGACATCCCACCCTCCAGCCACACTGACTGGGTTCAGCCCCTCAGGATTGAGGAAAACCAGGCCAACACTGTGCCCTGGATCCCCAATCCTCGGAGCCTTCCCAGAAGGATACCATGGTTGACAGTATCAAATGCCGCTGAAAGATCAAGAAGAGCAAGGACAGTTGGATGTCCGCCATCCTGCTCCCTCTAGAGATCATCCACCAGCATGACCAATGCAGTTTCCGTACCATAGCCGGGCCTGAATCCTGACTGAAAAGGGTCCAGATAATCCGCTTCATCCAGGATCTCCTGTAGCCGCCATGCCACTGTCTTTTCCAATACTTTACCCAAAAAGGGTAAGTTGGATACAGGTCAAAAATTGGCCATTATGGTTGGGTCAAGGGAAGGCTTCTTCAGAAGGGGGTGCACCAATGCATGTTTTAAAGATGCTGGAAAAAACCCCTCCCAGAACGAGGAGTTAATAATTGCCTTGACTCAGCCGCCAGTCACCATCCTGGCCGATTTAACAAGCCAGGCGGGACAAGAGTCTAATGTACAAGCAGTAGCACAGACAGCTCCCAGGAGCCTGTCCTCTTCCTCAGGGACAACTGGATCAAACCGATCCCAGATAACATGGCAAGACTGTACCTCAGACAACCCCAGCTCTACATTTTCCACGCCGGGATTCAACTTCAAGCGAATCCGAGTGATTTTCTCTGTCAGATAATCAGCAAAACCCTCAGCTGACCCCTGCCACCCGAGGCCTGCCCCCCCCCCCCTTACCAAGGAGGGACCTTGTCACCCGGAACAGTGTAGCTGGGCGGTTATCTGCAGAGGCAATGAGGGAGGTGAAATACTGGTGTTTCACCCCCTCCATCGCCACTAAGTAAGTTTTAATAGTGGCTCTAACTAGTTTTCGGTCAGACTCACTTCGCGTCTTCACCCAGCGGCGCTCTTCTTAATGGCTGTATCCAGGATGCTACATTAGGAGAAAAAGGTAAGAAAATTCAGCCTTAAAATTGGCAGTCTGTACACATACTTTGTGTAACTCTAAGAATGCTTAGATACACTCCACCATTCATTGTATCTTTAAAGTAAATTAACAGATACTTGAGCTCTACTCAAGCATCTACAAAAATGAGAATTTCGGCATCATGTGTTCTCTGTGGAGAGTTCTGATCAGACAAGCTGTTCAAAGACAAGAGGACACAAAGAACCTGAAACAGTGGTACTAAGCTTCTCTCACGTAAAATGGTGCCCCAAAATGAGTCAAGGAACTACTTTCCACAATCTCATTTATCTTGCTGGGACAATATACTTGTCTTTTCAGAGACACAATAACACTATCACTTATGGTAACATTGCCTTCCATCAAATCCTATTTTAAACCCAGGATTAAAAATTCAGGCAAAGGACCCACAGCCTTGACACTCATGGAGTACATCTCTCTGCACACTCATCAACATCAGCAAAACAAGAGTTGAATGAAGTGTTAGCCTCTGAGTAGAAAAACAATTCCCTCCCCTCCTTGCTAATTTTGGAGAATATGTCCAAACATGTGATTCTACCAAGAGATCCAAGTGCGTTATTGAAGCTTATAAGGCAGACTTCAGGATCAGAGTACATGCATGCAAAATTAAAGTGTAAGGAGTTTGCTGACAGACCATCTTTCCCTGCCCCATACCTTCAGGATGATGAGGAGATGGCAGTTCCTGGGCCCAGAAGGGTGTGACATGGGAGGACAGCCAACAGGTGGAGATGAAAAGGAGAAAGATGATATGGCACAAAAGGGGACAGAGGATGGGCAATTGGAGATATAGGAGGAGAAAGGTGAGGAGAGAGGAGGATTATATGGTGAACTTATTGGAGTTAACTAATGAAGAGTGAAATGAAGCAGAGAAAGAGCTGGACCTAGTCTGTGTACCACTGGGATTGAGGAATGCATGTATGTTCAGGACCCTTGGACAGGGTCCCAGGTAGACACTCCAGTAGTTTAGGAGGAGGTGGTGGTAATTAACCCAGCTCCTTCTCCAATCCAGAGGAGGCACTGGATGTACAAATGCAAATAGGAGTGTAGGTGGTGGCAGCGAAGAGGGGCCAAGGACCTATCCCCATTCGTCAGCAGCTGGTGCTACAAGCCCTCCCTGAAGAGAGTGGGGTCACTCAAGTTGTCTTGAAATTTCAATGCCCCATAAGGACTGAGAGCCCCATGACTCCAATGACAGCAATTAAGGCACAGGAGGAGATTAACTGTTCAGCAAGTAAATGATGGGAACTCAACCCTTGGGAGGTTTGGTTTGGAGGAATGAGTTGTACCTGGCACCCTCTTCTCTGATATAATAAAATCTAGTTTAATCAGTTCAGACAGCCTGTAGTTTATGGAAACCCTCAATGATGATGGCTTTACCAGTGGTGCCACCACCCTGGGTGAGAAGGGTGAAACTTACACCGAGACTAACAGCCAAGTATGTATGCACTGCCTCCTTCTGAGTTACCATTCAATCAACTTAAAAACACTACGCTACTACAAAAACCAGCCCTCACTTGATTATGCAAACAGATTATGGAAATAGGCTACTTTTAGATTCTTCCATTTTTGTTGCTGTTTCCTCCAGCTTTTCAAAACTTGTACAAGACTTTCCATCTATGGAAAAGTGGTATCCAGAGTAACATTCACACTGTTATACATAACAGCTCTCATTGAGTTAAACAAGCCATAATACTTTGGCTTGTTACTGCATTTCTTTAAAAGTTTATTCCATTGTTTCACAGCTACCCAAAGTCCCTCTGGCAGATAAGGACAAGCCTCTTTTAAACTTGCCAATGTATACAATTGGCTTTGTATTCAAGAGGCAGGTTTATAACAGCAAAAATCAAAGAATTAAGGGATTGAGGGGATAGTATCCTGCTGTAATGATACCCTTTGCTTCCTGCAGTGATGCTTAGCTTTCCAAAATATTCAGCAGAGATCTGACACAAATATTTCCACAGAACTCTCTTTCTGCCAATGGTTTGCTGTGCCAGAAGTTCACATTGATGACATTCACCTCTATAGCTTCCTTTGCAGCTCAACAGATATAATTGCAGAAGCATGCCTGACAAACCGTGACTGGGTCATAATGATCAGAGAGTTTGCTGTGAGAGATTACAGTGGAAAACCTACTGAAAAGCCCATTCAGTTGTTTGGAAACAAGCATCTGAAAGTGGAAAAAGCCTCAAATCAGGAAGGAAGGAAGGAAGGAAGGAAGGAAGGAGATTCAAAATGACAGATATGTTGCAATTTCTGCAACAGAGGTGGGCAATATTTTCAGAAAATGTATAGCAAGTCTGGAACCAATTGATAGATACTGCCAATTTAGTTATTCAGCCATGAAGATTTTTCTGGGAACTATATAATGCAGTGGTCTTCCATTTGCCTTCCACATTGCAACGTGACACCTGCACCCCTGATCCAGTTCCATGAGTCACTTTCTGGTCCTGAGTCCTTTTTGGTACACAAATTTTTAATCAACTCCAGGCCAGTATTGATGAAATTGTGGCCCTCCATCAAAATGGATTCAAGTGGATTCATCACCCTAAAGGTTGTTAGGTTAGTTAATGACTGCCTGACAATCAGCGTTGAGTTGCTGGCAGTATGGTCGACTGGATTACCACAACAGAATAACCTGGCCAGACAAAGAGGCACTGTTACAAAGATACAGACATGAGATGAGATGTATATGTGTGTTTTATAGATTATGCCATCATGAGAAGATGATTGCAACACTGAAGAAAACCCTTTATTTGAAACAAATAGCTCAAGTCAGAGATAAAGAGCAGCTGACAGAGCTCCACTGTCCAGAGATTGTCCAGGAGGGAATCATAAGAACCTCCTCAAAGATTGTGGTAATTTTGAACCACAATCAGGCATACACTGATTAATCCTTGTGTTGCCAGCTAATATTTCTCTCACTAGGTCAGGCGAAAAGTATTGCAGAATGATCTCACCAAAAGGTGCCTTCATTTTGGCAGTTTCATCTCTGGCCTAGACATGAAAGGAGAAGTACTCTATATATAGAAAACCCTGGAAAGGGTCACTATAAGCTGGCATTTACTTGATGGCATGTACTTATTATAATTATCCTCTCACAAATTGACACCCCACTAGTACCATTTGCTGTTATGGAACCTGGAGATCACCATGTTGAAATAAATGAGGTTTCATGCTTTCAGAAGGAAGTAGTCAACACCTTGTGCAAGTTTAGAAAAAAGGTGTTCATATGCAATGGATGGTTGCATAAGTAGAGCAGGCAAAAGGGATACTGGCCAGTGCAATCAGAAATGCATTGGATAGACCTGTTTAACAAGCAAATTTAGATGTTTAGCAAACAATTCAATGCTTGCAGCTTTCATTCTGATAGCACCCTGCTGAGTACTTGCTGAAGACTGCATGAAGAGCTGACATGTCATGTTTATGCACAAACTAACAACACCATCACAAGAGAGTCAGGATAATGTTTATTACCATTTAAAAGGCCCCAGGGGAATGTTGTGATTTGTTAGATGCCCTAGGAAAAGTTGAGATTAGAAATATCGACAATTTTGTTATTAGTTTTGTTGACATTTTAATGTTACTTTTAACCCTTTACAGCACAAATTTATTTCTCTGTTTAATGTCTACTGCAGTGGGGTTGGCTTGATATATCAATCTAGTAAGGTAAAAGTAAAGGTTTTCCTTGCTCAAAAGCCAGTCGTATCCGATTCTAGGGTTCAGTGATCATCTCTGTTTCAAAGCTGAAGAGCCAGCGCTGTCTGCTTCTGCAGACGTTTCTGTGGTCATGTGGCAGGCATGACTAGAAACCGGAACACACAGAATGCTACTTACCTTCCTACTGAAGTGGTCCCTATTTATCTACTTTCAATTTTTTGCTTTCAAACTGCTAGGTTGGCAGGAGCTGGGACAAAGATGGGAGCTCATTCCATCATGCAGTACTCGGGAATCAAACTGCCCCAAAAGCTAATGTAACATTAGAATGAATTTCATTTAATTTCCCATCTCTCACCTAATAATCCTTAACATCGTATTTTCTATTTCCCTTGATGCAGCACCCTGGGCTGACCTTTCCACGGAACATTCTACTGTAACTGTAAGATTTCCTTCTTAAGAGTTAACTACATTCTCAGCAATATGCATTTGGACCTAGGCTGAACCTGTTACATCCTAGATATCCAGCAACAACCTAGCCATGGATTCAGAAAGTGAGGATGACCTTCTGAGGCAGCAAGGCTTGAGAGACCACGACCTGAGAGTTAGGAACTGTTCCACTCCGTAACTTGAATCCGAGGCTTCAATATCTGCACTAATTGTGGCACCCTGGATCTCATGAGAAAGGCTGCCTCTTTCTAGGACAGGGGTGCCCAAACTTTTTGGTCCGTGGGCCAATCACGTGGTTCAGGGAGCCAGTCACTAAGGCCCAGAGGCCAAATGTGGCACCCAAAGCCAATTCATCCAGCCCACAAAGCCCTCATCGCTCCTGGAAGTGGAAGTAAAATGCACCCATACGGGTGCATTTTACTTCCACTTCCAGGAGCGATGAGGGCTTCATGGGCCAGAGGAATTGGTGTCAGTACCTGCATCTGGCCCCTGGGCCATAGTTTGGGCACCCCTGTTCTAGCTTTATAATCCAGGAGTCAATGTCAATAGTATGCTCACAACAGAATTCTCCTTCATTGGGGACAAAATGCCAGGGTCCAGGCTGTGGAAATAGAGCTTCTTCAAAGATTGTGGTATTTTTGAACCACAATCATGGGTAACCTTGTTGTGCCAGCTAATCTTTCTCACACTAGGTCAGGCAAAAGGAACTATGGAATGAATTCAAAAGGTGGGTTTATTTTGGCAGTTTAAAGTCTGATCAAGACACAAAAGAAGGCCACGGAACTGCTATAAGCAGGTCTAACGGTTCTATTTTTGCCATTGCTGCTGCCAAAGAGACCTCTACATCCTCTTCATACTCAACCCCCAAGGTAGCATCAGTTTCAGACATGAGAAGGATGCTGGGAATCCCTATTATTTCTATGAGTTAATAGTTTTAAGACTCTCAGGGGCTGAAGTGGTTGTTGAACTATATGAGATGGCAGATGGCCAGCGAGGCAGGGGGAAAGAAGTAGGATCATGAATAGCAATTTGTCTATTCATTGCCTTTGTTAAGCAAGTCTTGGAGGTCAAGCACAAGGCCCATCCCTAACCCTTCTGGGAACTTGTGTATTCAGTTCTAATTAATCAGAAGCTATGTCTATGCTTCTTTATCAGCTTAGCAGGGGTGAAGGCAGAAAGGAGTGCAGTTGCTTAGTTATAAAGTTAGAGAACAAAGGGTAGCACAAATATTTACCTGAAAGTTTGCAAATAAATATCTGTTCCTTTAAGGCTTCCAGTTTGGAGGGAAAGGAGGGAAATTCTAAGGGGAGTAGTTTTGAGCCTTTGGTATTGCAGTAAAATTTATATTAGAAATATTAGGAGCCTCATTCACCTTCTACCCTATGTCTTAGATTCTGTAGCTAGGCAACTGCTTCTGACTTAAGCTCTGCAACTGTGTCAAAGAAAAAACAGAAAGATTAGGAAAGATTCCAAGGTTCATTTGCCTGGCTTCTTTAGACAGGGAGCCAGAGCTTTCAGCCTGTATACAATCCTTGATTAATATACAAAAAGTACTGTCAACATGTACTGTTTGGAACTGACTGATCCCTACAATATAATGATTGGTGGGATCTACATTTTCTGAAGCTGCATGTAAGCTATGCAATTTCTGACAATAAATGAGACATCTTAATTTGTGACTTTAGTCCCAAGTGCCTCCGTTCTGTTGAACTATGTGTGTGATCCTGTATGTGTGATGTATGCTTTGCAGTATTTTCTCTCCCCTCAAGCGTATTGGAAAAGGGCAACAAGCTGTTGTAAAATTTTACAAATGTTCCTTCTTCTTTCATGTCCAGATCAAACTTTAAACTGTCAAAATGAAACCACCTTCTTGGCTTTGTTGTTGGCCAAAATTAAATCCTCATCAATACATATTTCTGGTAGTAATTAGCAGACCAGCAAATGAGCCATATTATACCTCGCTTAAAGAGCATAATGTGTTCCACGGGATTGCTCTTTAAGCAAGTTTGCTTTTTAAGCAAAACACCATTGTAAATGACCAGTTGTGACTTCTGGTGGGGGGGATTGCAAACCACGATTTAGTTGTTAAGTGAGTTTTTGGTTGGTTTTAGTTGTTAATTGAGGCGGCCATTCAGAGAAAATTCTGCTCTTAAAGTAGTTAGTCTCTAAGCAAGGCAAGAATATATATATCCTCGACATTCACACAGTGTGTTGTTGTATAACAGCATTTGGACTTGAACATGTTGGCCTTACATCTAGGCACTCCTACCCTTAGCCAAGTGGCCTGGGGAGGTCGAGTTTCTCAGCGATATCCTCCTTTAATGTTATTCCTTGTCCAGTGAGCTCCTTCCTCCATCTTCTAATTTGATTTTGCTCTTGCTTACGCTCAAGAATATTTGTTCTTTCCATAAAGCTCTTCCTGGATCTGAGTCAGAGGACTTGAGGCACATATCCATTCAGAGGATGTCAAGGGTCATTGTCAAATGCAGCTATAACTACCATTGTGGTTTACTGAATGTGATCCCTGTGTCAAAGGATTTCCAGATACCTTCAGAACACAACAAAACCTTATCTGTCATTTCGCTGCCCATCATCATCCCAGTCTCAGAAATGTCTTTTCAAATCTCTCCAAGATCTACTACTTGTAATCATCAGTTTCACCACTAACACATTTATCTTTCCTGACTTTACTCAGATTCTGAGAAGCATTGACAATAGATGGGCAAATGTTTCAATTTTGATTTCTTCCAGCTTCTCTCTCCAGTTCGCAGTTCACCCTGTTTATAGAATGAATCCAACTCCAAGGTTGGTTCTTCCAGACATTTGACATTTTTTGCTTAAAGTTTGCATGAACATTAGACACATATTTATACCATGTGTCTATTTCTCCTAATCTGAGCCTTCCATGTGTAATTTTCTCTAAAATATCAATTTTGAAATAACGGTGGCAGCAGTGACAGCGGCGGCAGTGATGACGATAATAACAATAATAATAATAATAATAATAATAATAATAATAATAATAATAATAATAATAATAATAATAATAATAATAATAATAATAATAATAATAGCAGCATGCTGCCAAGTCAATTCAGACTTATGGTGACCATTTCTAGGGTTTTTTTTTAAGGTAATGAATACTGAGAAGTGGTTAATCTCTTCTTCTGGGGAATCCTAGGATTGTGCAACTTGCCCATGACTACATAGGCTGGTTCTTCTCCTGGGAGGCAAACTAAAGAATAAAACTCCTAGCCTCTGGCTCTGCAGCCAGCTACCTAAACTACTGAGCTGTCAATTTTGAAAGGAATCACCCAATTGTAAAGCATTTAATATTATTCTGTATTATTAAAACCTGTGAACTTTCCTTTCATATACAGATGTTCCTGTGCATTTTAATTAGAGAAATCAGCTTCAAAAGTTGGGAAAGCATAAATGCCAAAGAATAACTACATGTTGGTTCATGTACTAATTCCAAATTGAGAAAACAGATAAACTAACTTTAAAATGGAAACAGACACCCCACCCCACCCCCATCTGCACTGTGCATCAAAAGGTACCCTTGGTCAGAGTTTAGAGAGGTTACTGTTTTAGATGACAACTCCAAAATTGGAGCTGACTTTGTTGGCTGCCCTTGTTGGCAAGGGGATTCTGGCAGCTGTTTCCCAAAGAACTATTCTTGCCAAGCTCTTTCCTTAGTCAGCACACTGTTTCCAATTTTCACTGTGTAAATTGGCTGATTTCACCTTATTATTGCAGTTTGCTGCCAGTTATTAATCCTTTGGTACTCATGTTCTTACATCCTACAATGGCTGAATGTCCTCGGACAGCTTGGACTCTTCAGACAATACATGCCATCCCACTGTGCTTCTCATTTACTTGGAAATATATAAAGTGAGACTCAAAGCAACATCAAACAGAAAGGAACTTTGGGTTAAACTGATCCAACTTTTTTTATCATGTCAGAAGCACAAAAAGGTGCATTCTGGGTTGAAAGGATTTTTGCCAGAGGAACTCCACTCAGGGGATGCCAAAACGAGGCTCATTTCATGTCCCCAAGATCTTTTCCCACTGAAATGTTCCCTATTTATCTACTTACAGTTTCTTGGAACTGCTAGGTTGGCAGAAGCTTGGACAGAGAAAGGTGTGCATTCCATCATGTAGTACTCAGGTCTTGAACTGACTTTCTAGCTAACAAGGCAAACTTCTTAACCATTGAGCCACTGCAGTCCCAACTGATCCAACAAGACCTGGTATTGGCAAGAACTCAGGAAAAACACACTGTAATGGTTCCTCCCTGGGCTAGCCCTACTACAAGATAAAATGAGTGAGCCCCTTCAGAACAAGAGATGGGAAGAAGTGGGAAGTGGCAGTAAGATGGTGGAAGACATACTTGTATATGCCACTTTGCCTCTTTTATTATTTCCATTTCTATCCCATCTAAATGTATCACTCTGGGTGAAGTTCATATAGCTTGGTAGAATGCCATTTGGTTTAAAAACCTAACAAGAACTCTGCAGGATCAGATACAAGTATTATCCAGTCCAGCAATCTGGAGCCATCCAGATGCCTATGAGGAATCCAAAAGAGAGCATGATACAAGAGGATTACAAACTACCTCTAACAGTGAAAATATCAGTCCTGAGTTGCACTTCATTAGCTGTACTCTGGCCATCATTTTCATTGAGCTAGCCACCAAAACATTAAGATCCGATATTTCCAGGTAAAAGGAACAGAAAATTGACAGATGATAGGAATCAAGTAGTCCCAAAACTCTGGAGGGTCAAAGATTCCAAACCTCTGACACAGAATCTATTATTATATTTTAATGTTCTTTTCCCAAATTTTTATTGACCGTGTCTTTGCTTTTCTAATTTTATTCAGATATTTTCATAATTTTCCTTCATGAATTTCTTGTTACCTGTCTTCTTGTTTGTCTCCTACAGGCTAAGTGCCACTTACAAAAACACAGAGTGGCAGAAACACAAGACTGAAAAACCTAACTTTTTCTAAATATCTTATGGAAACCTTGGTGCTGAACTCAGACCATATGGTACTGAGCATATGATAAGCATGCACTGGGAATTTTAGTGGGTTATTAGGCTGCAAAAACTGGCAGATGAACTTTCCACTAGATCAACAGAGATGTAAGGGCAAAGTGCAGACCATTGGCAGCTTTCATAGCTAATGGGAGCTAACAACACTCAGCAGGAAGAATGACAAGCTAAGGTCATACAGTATTTCCTTTCTAAGTTGTTCCAAGAAAGGGACAGCAACAGAGTAATGCAATCATATACTCTAATATTTTTCCTCTTCTTCATTTAGTCTAGGGGTGACCGAACTTTTTGGAATGGAGGCCTGACCATGCTTCAGAACACCTGAGCGGGCCAGATCATGCCCCCAGAACAGGGCGTGTTTGCATGTGCGTAGCCATTTTACTTCCTGGTTTGGAGCAGACGCTTCTGCGCATGTGCAAAAGCTACCATTTTACTTCACAGAAGCATCCATGCCAAACCAGGAAGTAAAATGGCCGCTTTTTGCGCATGCACAGAAGCATTGGTATTTACTTCCTGGTTTGGTGAGGGCATTGCGGGGCTGATGGAATGCCATTGGGGGCCATATCTGGTCCACGGGCCATAGTTTGGGCATGTCTGATTTATTCATTCCTTCTTCTATATGCATCTTCTTTCTCTCATCTTCCTTTGTAAGTTGAATATTCAATCAATCAATCAATCAATCAATCAATCAATCAATCAATCACTTTATCATGGTCTGCACAAAATGAGAGGTAAGAGTTTTGAAATTTAAATGTTTACAATGTAGTTAAATTGCAGTGGAACCTTATACAGTACAACAATCACATACCAAATAGGTTTTGGAGAAAAATTGGCATCATGCATAACAATTTTCCCTATGGAAAAATTGTATAATAATTTTTCAATGGGAAAAACCACTTAGCAAAAAAATAATAATCGTTGTACCATGCATCCCATAGGGAAAATCACAATACAATGCATGCATCATATAGCAATTTTTTCGTACAACAACGAGCTCCATGGAACAAATTAAAATCATTGTATGAGGAACCACTGTATATTATTTTAAAAACATATCCAGGTAAAAATTTTAAAATTTAGATGCTTACAATGTAGTTAAAATATATTATTTCTAAAACATGTCCATTCAAAGTTAAAATAGAATAAAATCAGTTTTTAAAATTAGTGCTATGGTAACTGCTACTACAATATAGCATGCACGGTTTGTGCCACTGAGGGTCCTGCCAGAATTGTTCTTCTCATCCTGATTGCTGTAGCACAAAACCTGGCAGTGTTACGGGTAAAAGCAGTACTTTCATCTGATAGTAGCCAGTGATTGTAAGTGCTGTTTAATCAACTAGGATATTTGCAGAGCAGTGGGGATATGAGTGTATCTCGGATATCCCTATAAAAAGGCCAGATGAATAAAATATGTTCTGTAGTTTCAGCATCTCCTGTATCACAGGAACACAGTCTCTCTAGCATACGTTTTCTTTGAAACTTTCCCTCCCAAACTGCCAAAGGGCGTGACAGCAGGCCAAAGTGAATGCCCTTCGATGGCTGGGCGTTTCAAAACGTATCAGATACTGAACTGGAGAGACAATGTATCTTTAGGACTCTGGAGCCAAAAAAATTGGAACTCTGGTTAGGTCAGCTTGCCTTGATTGGATTATTCTTCTATCCATATCTAACCTCTCCATAAACCTCCTGTTTCCATCCCCTCCTGCTTCCAGATTGTTTCCTTCCCAAACTCTATCCCAGGGGTTCCCAAACTTTTTGTACCACAGGCTGGGGGGTTACAGCAATACGGAAACCCCTTCCTGTTGGTTAATCCAGTAAATGTTCTTTTCTCTCTTTTAATCTTGTAACCTGGTAATCTTTTAATATTTTAATCTATTGGTTTTGGTAGGTGTCTTTTGATGGGTTTTTAGATTGTTGACTTGTCTTTGTTTTTTTTTTGTTTTTTGTTTTTTTTTTTTTTTTTTGTGAGCCGCCCAGAGTCTCCAGAGTGGGGTGGCAATACAAATTGAAAAATAAATAAATAAATAAATAAATAAATACAAAGAATAAGAACTCACATAAACTGAATATAGTGGTACCTCATACAACAATTTTAATACAGTACATTCCACGGGGCTCGTTGTTGTACAAAACTATTGCTATATGATTCATGCATCGCATAGCAATTTTCCCTATGGGATGCATGGTACAATGTTTTTTTTTTTTTTTGCAAAGTGGTTTTTCCTATTGAACAATTGTTGTACGATTTTTTTCCATAGGAAAAACTGTTATGTGGGATGCCATCCCCCCCCCCCCAAACCTAATTGTTATGGAATTTCGTTGCTATATGGGGCAATCTTTATGATAGCTGTTACCTTGCTGCAAGGACTTTTAAAACCAGTAGCCAAGTTGTTAGTGTCCTTTTGATCAGCTGCTTTGTGTGCGCACTTTGCTTCTCAAAAGGAAAATACACTAGTTTTGACCCGCACTACTCAGTCCCCACTACAGGTAGGGTAGTTATGGTTACAAACCTATGAGTTAATAAAGTGGCTCTGAGTTTAATTCTAATGCTGTGTCTGTCTCTTTACTCAGGGGTTGTGGGGCAATGTTCCTTCTTCTCACATTGGAAAAGTGAAATACAGTAATACCTCAGATAACATTAGTATCAAATAACACTAAAATCGCATAACATTAAGCAATCTGGGGGGAAGAATTGCATCGGATAACATTAAGATCCTATGGGATGCATCAGATAACAACCGCTAAAGCCTGTGTGGTTACAATGTATCTCTATGGATCCCATAGGATTTTAACATGCATCGGATAACACTAAAAATCGTATAACACCAAGACTTGTGGAACCAGGTTTTAGTGTTATGTGAGGTTTTACTGTACAGGGCTTATGGCTTTCTCAGCAGGTTCTCTTGGCATGATGAGCAAATCTGTATCACAAAGAAGAAATAATCTTTAAAAAACCCACCTCTTTACAACCATTCTCTCTTATCACATAACCAAACTCTCTCTCTCATTTGACTCTCACCCACTGTTTTTAGGTATATGATTTCCTCCCATTTTCAAAATATTGTCTCCTGATTTATCTACCATTCTACAGCTCCCCAAAACCAAACTCCTGCTTATGACTTTATTGATGTCCACAGCCACTTTTACTGATAGCACAGGAATTCATAGCTAATACCATGGCATCATAGAATTTCTTGCAGAGAGGAAAACTAGCTTTCTGCCTCCTTTTTAGATTCATTTCCAGCAGATTGCTCATACATTACTGATCTCAGGCAGAATTTAATTAATGTGTTCCTTATGAGGACAGAAGAGAGAAGAGATTGATTTCTATGAATCACCTATGTCTTCACAGGCCACCCCAGCAGCTTCAGAAAAGAAGTTGAAAATATTTGTTTTAAACCCACCCAAATCACAATTGATAACCACATCATTAGGCTTACATGATTGTAAGTTAAAGCAACAAGATATCAGCAACATGTCAGTGCAATTCTTATTCAAATCCTGGACTGCCAAAATGAAGCCACTTTCTTAGCTTTGTCATTGACCAATCTTAAATCCTCATCGGTGCTTGTTTCTGGCAGTAATTGGCAGGCCAGTAAATGAGCTGGAGTCTGTATCTCTCCACCAACAGCCCCCACTTAAGCATGTTGGTCTTACATTTAGGGATTCTGACCCTCAGCCTATTCTGGGTCCTCCAAGTGATGTAGGGGTGGTTGAGATCTTCAGCTATATCCTCCTTTAATTATGTTCCATGCCCAGTGAGCTTCTTTTTCCATCTTTTAATTTGGTTTTGCTCTTGTGTACCCTCAAGGATGTCAGTGCAATGATGAGATAATTATGTATCTGATATTTTCTTTTTCCTTTGTTTGTAGTGCCCACAGTACATATTTGAGATCTCCGTGTTTTAATAAATTTGTCATCTGATTCAGTAGTTCTTACTTCTGATGCATCTCTGAGAACAAAACACACAGTACAAATCCATTGGCTTTCACCATGGTGGAGTCAGAAATATTGCTCCCAAAATACCTGTATATTGTCCAGTTGACTGCATAGCAAGATTCTAAGTTTAAATTAGTCCCGCTAATGTCAAGTAGAAATGAGAGTTGAAGCTGGGAGGCATTGGGGACTAATGGTGAAACATTATGGCTGAAAGAACTGTTATTCAGGTTGTGAAAGAGTCAATTTCATGCCACCTTGTAAATCCTCTTACTGGATAGTCTTTGAATCTCTGCCGTACCAATACAAAATAAGGATGAACTCACCCTTTTCCATCCACCTTTAACCTTGTTCAAATCAAGATCAATGGAGTGTCACACAATTGGCTTGGTGACTGTTCTTTGAATTGAGGTACAATAGCAGTACCTATAGCTGAATCAGAGCCCAATGTAGAAAGGCAGAGAAAGAATTTTACAAAGATGAGAAACATATAGCAGAACCTTCCGTGTCTTTAGGACCACAGATATCAGAAGGCTATTGAACTCCAGTGACATCTGGCCTAGACTTTTGTGTGCCTTCAGTCCAACAGTAAAGAAAATCTCTTTTGGGTTTTACAGAGAATAGAGTATCACAAAAGGCAGGTAGCAAGGTCTTTGGCCCCCTGGAATTAAATGTCATGGTTTCTGTTGAGCAATAAAGTATTAGTCTAAATGGTCAGAAGATGCCTACAAAGCAATAGCTCCAAGGGAGGGAGACATAGTAGGTCACAGGCTGAGAAATGAGGAAAGGAATGCAAGCAGAAAAGCATGGTGCAAACAAGGCCCTTTACCCCACCAATAAAGAGACGACACCATTGCAGTTTATGGTAATAACAGGTCACTTTATTTTCAAACAGATTAAACTTGTGGCATGAGAGAACCAAACTTCTTGCACAGTGGTAGTAGCACGGGAAGAAACATTAACCTAGTTGCATTTTAGGAATCTAATTGTTTTCTGTAAATTTGAATTAATTACCCTAATTTATTGACGTTTAATTCACGAGGCAGCTGTCCAGAACTGCCGTAATGGTGTCTACTTACTAACTCAATTCTTAACAGGCCAGCTGCCAATTCTGTGCTTACTGGCCTGTTGAAAACTTAGTAATTTGACTACACCCAATGGTGACTGCTTCCTGTACTACACACCAAAGTGACCAAACAAACCAAGAAACTCCCAAACTCAGACCTGTGTTATCAGTATGGGAGGGGGAAAAAACCCCAGAGACTCAACAGAGTTCATGCAAAAAATTCCCATCTGGCTCGTAATAACGCAACCAAAGTTCACACTGGCACAGAGGGAGAGAGGGCGGGCAACGGTCGTCGAAGAACAGCAACTATGAAATGGTGCTGGGTGTTTTCACACCTGCCCCTTTTATAGGGCTGACACTCCCAGGGCCTCATACCTGTCTGGTGCCTCTCTGGGTGGGGAGGGGAGCAAAGTGCACACCCGGACACAGTTGCGTCCTGCACGTGGCCATTGCATACCTACCCCACCAATATAGAGATGACACCATTGTAGTTTATGGTAATAACTGGCCACTTTATTTTCAAACAGATTAAATTTGTGGCATGAAAGAACCAAACTTCTTGTACAGTGGTAGTAGCACGGGAAGTAACATTAACCTAATTGCATTATAGGAATCTAATTGTTTTCTGTAAATTTGAATTAATTACCCTAATTTATTGACATTCAGTCTATGAGGCAGCCATCCAGAACTGCCATAGTGGTGTCTACTTACCAACCCAATTCTTAACAGGCCAGCTGCCAATTCTGCGCTGACTGGTCTGTTGAAAACTTAGTGATTTGACTACACCCAATGGTGACCTCTTTCTGTGCTACATGCCATATGGGGGGCATTATCAAAATGTGCCCCCCCCAGTGTATACCATGCTAGCCTTCCCATGTGAGAAAAGCCGTATCCTGTAGGCTGAGGTAGATACCGCAAGGAGCCTGCCGGGTATGTTCAGCTGTCCGGTAGAGGAAACTGTGGCCGAACAGCCATACCCAGCACTAACCCTCTGGGAACAAAGGACCTGGAAAAGAAAAGAAAAATGAACAGCAACATGCTCAAGGCCCCAATGGGTGAACGTAGAACCTAAAACAACTAAAAGCCCACCATCCTATGCAATTGATGTCCTCCTCCTGATAGCCCAAGGTGGAAGCAGTAGAAGCTGCCCTGATACAAAAGGAATGGGTGCACCAACCAGCACCAGGGCCATGCCCATAACCTTCCAGAATTGTAAGTGGGGCTCCATCTGATGCACAAAGAAAGGGCCAGGAAAGGACCCCCGGTCTCCGTGGTACACTGAGACCACTTGCACAGGGTAGATACTGGTTCTAGCACAGCAGCAGAGGGTCAACAAGACCCCTCTCACTGCTTGGTCAGTCCTAGAATGACCAATTTAAGGGAATCACACTCAAGAAAAACGTCACTGAACTGAAGGGCCTTGCCGGAAGTGTCACCCCCACCTGATACAACCAGCTTGCTGATATATAACACCCCAAAGAAGGTGATAGAGGCAGCAGCATGGAAAAGACACGCCTCAAAGATGTAGGAGCAGAGGAGCGACCAGAGAGCCACCAAGTCCATAAGCCAAGCAGGAGAAATAGGGGATCTGGGGTCGGTACGGGAACCATGCTCACATGTCCAGCCTTCCAGGACCTTGCACACCCGGAAATCCAATAAGGAATCCATGCAACCATTAGCTTTGGCAGGAGCCCACCCTCGTCACGGTTGTGGGCCTGGCTGATGGCAGGCCTGGTGCATGCCAAGGCGGGGTGGGGTCTGAAGCAGATGGAGCACTCATGTCAGAAGAGGCATAACTGCCGGCCGCACTGGCCCAAAGATTTAAATTGCCAACAAATGAGGCAGGGTTGAACAGACTGCCCTGCCACCTGGTGGGGCAGCTGTGATTGGGGCAGGTATTGAATCAGATGACTGCAGTCATAGCGGCCCCCAAGGGCCAGGCGAACTGGCATCATAAATTGCAGTCAGAACTGCTGGTTCTGTTTGTCCCAGTGCACATTGGACTGGATTGTGGCCCTGTATCCGAACATTTTGATCGTACAACAACCAGGCTTGGCCAGGGAAATCCACCTGTGCCCTGTAAATAATATCTACATACTGTATCAACGGTATGGCACGGTCACAAATATAAGGTAAGCAGGGAGCCAGTTGGCCCACGTGTGAGGTGTGTGTGGTTTCCTGAAAAACAATTCCTTCTCATGGTCATCCATATTGTCCTTCTCCACCTTATCAGAATCCCTATTAAGCAATGAGAATATGTCCATGTACTCCCCCCACCAGATCTTGGCACATGTAGCTGGAAGCAAATGGTCACCCAAAGGCAGTGACTGGTCCCTGAATGGCAGTGCCAAACGGGGGACATATTGTACCCTGTATTGCCGGGCCCCAGGTGTGGCAATACCGGGGGGGGGGGACTGGGGCACAGGTCACAAAAAGGGGGTGTTGGGGGTAAGGCACCTGCCATGCCAGAGGCATGGAGGTCACCCCAGGGTGAGCAGACTGGCCAACTGGAGGGTAGGATGGCTGGAGTCATGGCCACGGTGGCAGTGGCTGTGAGGTCAGCAGGTCTAATGTGGAATTGAGAGGTGTGCTTGTTTGTACATCATGCTCACCAAGACTGTGCTCCAGGGCTGGATCCACATGCAGGGGCAATGCCGGTGCAAGGGGATCAAGCTCAGGGATCAACGGCATGGTGGCACGGCCCTTAGGAGCGTGGGCTGCAACAGCACCCTCAGGGTCTGGGCTGGAGTGAGGCATGGGAGCCTCTCCAACTGGAGCAGGGGCAGCCTCAGGCAGTGGGGGCTGTATGGGGGCCTGTGCCACCTCCAGCTGGAGAATGTGCTGGCGGAGAGCTCTCACAACTCCTTCCCATGTAGCAGCCCCATACACCTGGGGGCCTTCGCGTGCGAACGGACCCTGGTCCGGGAAAATGGGAGGTGGAGAAGGGAGCACTGCCGCTCGGGTGCACACCGCGATCCTCACAGAAGGAGGTTGCGTGTGGCCTGGCATGGCCAGATGCAGCAGCTGGGGCACTTGCTGGGGGGGTGACTAGTCATTGCCTAGCCGTACGGCGCCGGGTAATGGCAGCCGCCATTTTGCGCTTGGCGCTATGCCCGGCTAAACAAGTGCTGGGAATCCGGGCACAACGCGCCAGAAAAGGAGCTCCTGAGGAACGTTGGGAGAGAAGCTGAGCACGCTGGCTGCCCAAATTTCTACCAAGCACAGTCTTGCTTAACTGGAGTTTCTGTTTGTAAAGGAGTGAACAGGGAGCAACAGCCGTCGAAGAACGGCAACCACAAAATGGTGCTGGGTGTTTTCGCGCCTGCCCCTTTTATAGGGCTGACATACCCAAGGCCACGTGGCTGCCTGGTGCCTCTCTGGGTAGGGAGGGGAACAAAGTTGTGTCCTGCGCATGGCCAATCCTGTGGTTGCTGTTGCTAGCTCGTTCATAAATTGAGGGTAAGAAGACCTATGACATATGTGGAGGGCTGCTCTTCTATAGTGATGTACAAGTTCATTGTATCTGACGAACTTCTCTTCTGTAGATGTTAATGAATGCTCAATAAGGAATGGAGGTTGCCAGTAGAGTTGCAGAAACATGATGGTTTCCTACCACTGTAAATGTGGTACAAATTATAGACCTCATTATGACAGATATATATATCTTTTTCTGTCCCAGATTTTGTCATACCATGTTGTCAAGTTGTCAGGAAGACTGTCAAGCTTTGTCCCAGCTCCTTAAAATTGCTTTTGAAGCAGCTTTGATGCAGCTGTCTTTGCTCTTTGCAATGTGATGCTTCTGGTTCTTAGGGCAAAGAAGATGCTAAATAAGGTTGCCCCGTGTGAAGCTATATCTAATGAATGTTGGCTCCTTGCTTGTGGAATTTTTTTGATTAAAGGGCTTTTATGTTACTCTGCTTAGAGTGTTTATTGCAGCTTCTTTAGTTCTCTGAAACAAGAATAAATCCAACACTTGATGTCTGATGGCATCCATACAGGGCAAATGGTAGTAAAAAAGGTTGTATTAAAGAAAAGTGGATGGCTGAAATCCTGTTGGTATCACTGTGATCATGTAAAGCAGGGTTTCTCAACCAATTGCCTGCAGGCTGGATCTGGCCCATAATGCCATTTCATGTGGCCCACCAGAAGTGGTGCAAACTGCTGTAAATGCATCTGCAGCCATCATAAACGCATTTATCAAAGCCATACATGCGTAAAAACACATTTACGACAGATGTGTCTGCAATTTACAGCAGTGTTTATGGCGGGGGTGGGGGGACCAACAGTCTGGCCTGCTCAACTGTCTGGTTGAGCAGGCCAGGTTGAGAACCCCTAATGTAAAGCTAATGATGCAATCAACAAAGGGAGGTTTTCAGAAATTAAATGATTCCTACTTCTGTGCCATGGCTCCCAAAATTTCACGATATCCCTTTCTTAAAGGGGGAGGCCCTGGGAGGAGGAAATGCTTAATTGCTAAAAATCTCTGGATGAATAAATTTAGTGGACTCCCCTGGAGAGATAATTCCAATAATGCATAGCTTTGTAAATATGATTCTGATAGGCTGTGTGAGAAACATCATCTCTACTATCCTTTACCTGGGAACATAGGGTACATAGAGTACATCATTTACCTAGGACATAGGGTACATAAATGCCAAAGTTTTGTGGAAAACATCCACATGTGATTTTTGAACTTTTTGGACTACAGATTCCATAATCCTCCATTTTAGGTGTTCCATCTGAGCTACAGCTGTGTACAGATACCTATATATGGTTTGCCTAAACTGGAAGACCTTGTGGCCCAGTTAAACCTAGCTTCCAGTTCAGAAACTGGGATTTGGCTTTGTAATTCAAATTATCCAAAAATCCTGTGCCGAGCCAGAGAGATGTTACACAAATTATGGTAGGCTAGACTTTTTTTTCTTGCCTGGAAGTAAGGAATATTGTGGGGCTTTAAAATTCCTTGTTGAGGTGCTGTAAAAAGGCAAATCAGAAATTTCACAGCTATGTCTTCCAGCCATAAAATGCACACACAAAATCACACACACAGACAAACACCATTGTTATGTCTCTATAGAGAATCATAGAAACACCCCCTGTAACTTCTCACGTCTCAGAAGTGGGTTGCAAGCCAGTAGCAAGATGGAGTGATCTGGCAAATTTAAGCTAGGCTCAAAATGAGTAGTGGGAAATCATATGGGGGAAGCTAGGTTTTACTTAATTTGGAGGACAACATGTGACCAACTGGCCACCTGTAGCTTGGTGACCTTTCTCCTCTGCACTCTTGATGAATTTCACAAGCCTAATAGCAGCACAACTGTGTACATGGAGGAGGAAAGCTGAAATTTGTTTACAAGCCGATTACTGTTTCCATCAAATTTCACCAAGCACAAATCCTCCTGCAAACCAGATGTATGTTCCTAGCATCCCATTAATTCTCTATGTTAACTGTTATACTCATTTAATAAAAATTAGCCATATAACTATGAAACAAATCGAAGGGGAGAATGTAGCAGCTTGTAGGAACTATTTAAATCTGGGGTTTCCAACCTTTTCTAGCTGGGGACTGGGTCATGCTCTCTCAGTCATCTTCAAGGGTCAGACAGCCATTTTGCCCTCCCTGCACAATGGGGTGGCCATTTTGTCCCAACAGCTTCAAAGGGGGTAACCATTTTTTCTCTTAAATGCCCTTGGAGGGGGTGGGGCCCACATGAAATGACACCACATCTCACATTTGGCCCGCGGGCCTTAGGTTGGGAACCCCTGATTTAAATACAGGAGATCTTAAAGTTTATTTGCATAGTTCAATATAATTTTAATGAAGTTAATTTTTATTGTACATGTGAAACTTGCTCATCCAAATAACTAGTGGAAATTACTTGTACTGTATTAATTGACGCTTCCATAGTCTATGCCAATCTTGTCCTCAAATATGCCTCTATGTGGGGCTTTCTGCTAGACATTTCCATTTTTGCTCAAGCAAGCCATCTGGAGTCATTTTTGCATTATCAAATCTCATTTGAGATTTAAACAAATAGTACAGATTCTATAATTTCTCTTAATATCACACAAAGTTGGATATTTGAACTTTGATATTTATTATTTCGGGTCTTTCAGCTCTTGCATTTTTCCTACCAGGCTGGGATGAAAATTTAGATATTATCTAATCAACAGAATGTAGCAGTGACTTCTATACCTGCTGTATCTGTGGACCTCAAACTGAACGTTTATTCAGCAAAAAACTTGACATCCCATACCTTTCCAATCAAGGCTTGAGCTCTGCCTCATATATTTTAAAAATATGTTATGTACTGTTTCAGCTTCTTCTTTTGTGCAGAGGTAATTACAGCACTTGTGTTATTTTTATATCAGAGGAGAAATCTTTGAACTTTCTGAACATATATTCATTTTTAAATTATATATGTGCTTCTTGGAAATGAATTAATAAGTTCCCAGTGCAATTTTCCTGGCTAATAAAATGTCTCCCTTGTTTGAAAGCCAGGGTTGGTGCTCATCTCCATTTACAGCCAAAGAGCCAGTGCTGTCTGCTTCTGCAGACATTTCTTTGGTCGTGTGGCAGGCATGTCTAGTCACCAGAGCAAATGTAACACTCTTACCTTTCTTGCTGGATGGTACTTGTTTATTTACATGCAAATTCTTGCTTTCCAACTGCTAGGTTGGCAGGAGCTGGGGCCTATGATGGGGGCACACTCCATTATACAGCACTCTGGTCTTGAACTGTTGAGCTGCTGACCTTCTCCATCTTAATCACTAAGCCACCACAGCCTCTTCCCTGGCTGAAAGAGTTGTAATATAACACTGAAAAAACAAATGCCCTCCTTGTATCTTTCAGTTAATTGATGACATTGCAACCTTACAACCAGAATGCATGGGCTAAAATCTTATACGTGTATATTGCTGTGTACATTGCTGTGGCATGTGTTGGGTCAAATACCTAGGCATGTAAACAAACTCTTATATCTTGTCAATTAACTGCAATTATCTGTAGTAATTTATATAACCCCTCCATGGACATCAGCATGATTTACATATAACAACATCAAATGGATATATATCTGTACATGTGATCACCTATTAAGAAACTTTAGTGTGTTTATTGCTTTTTTTATTTCTATGCGGAGTGCTTTATGTGATTTACATTCATTTTTAAAAGAAAGAAAAATTCAAGTCAATCAGAATATGACCTTTTCCACAAAAATCTCAAACCATCATGTGCAAAATAAGTTATATTCTTGAGCAGGAAAATGGTTGATGAGCTTTGCCTTTTATTTTGAAAGATGGGGAACCGGTACAGCAGGCTTACATTACCAATTGTTTATCAATAAATTATCATATTGATTTAATACAAACAACAACACTGAAATTGAATTTACTAAGAATTGTACCAGCAAAGCTTTTCTGCTGATCTGAAAGCCACCTCTTTGGAGCAGCTCAGAATCTCCAAAATAAAATGACTAAAATTTGCCAACTTCAGGAGTTGTTAATATGTCTCAACGGCACCCTAGCTTACCAGATCCACAGAATGAACAGCAACATCTTTGCTCCTTCATGTTAAGATGATGATTCTAGTGACTTCTTCTTCTTCCATGTCTAAGCCAGACATGAAACTGCCAAAATGAAGGCACCTTTTGGTGAATTCATTCCGCATTTCTTTTCGCCTGACCTAGTGTGTGAAATATTATCCTGAAATAATAAAACAACATTTATGAGAATAAGAAAGCACTATGAATGTTTGATTTATCTTTCACAGATGGTGTCCAATGTTTATATTCCCCACACCTTTATTAGAAATTTGATAGCAGGTTGTCTCAACAAATCAACAGAGACTGCCTTCTCTGAACCCTAGATGGAAACCATATGTTCAACATAGAAACACCACAAGTTCTAAACTGCCCATTCCATTTAATCAAGGTCAAGGGAACAAACCTGGGTGCAGAGGGATTATTTTAGAGGGTAGGTCTTCTGCAATAGAAACTAAACAAAATTGGGCAGGTTGGGGAGGATTGGCCCAATTGCAATAGAGATGCAGTCAGACCAATTTACCCAAAGAACAGGCTACATGTACACAGCCTCTAAATTCATTCCTCTACCTGGACAGTATAACATATGCTTCTGGCCAAGAAGAACAGAGAAACTGAATTTGAGATGGGTTGAGAATGTGAAAATGAGTTGTGGACTCTGGAAGGCTGAAAGAATATTGTAATCTTACTAGCTTTCTCGATGACTGATGTGCAGCTGTGTGTGAGTGAGAGGAGTCATAAATAATTTGCCTGGACCTCTGTCTACTGCTTAGCTTCAAAGCATGGACATTTGCTTGTAAAAGTAACTAATTTTCCTTTTTCTGTAGGACATATAACCACAGATTTTTGTAGGGTTAGAGGAGACCACATGGATCGTTGGGTTTGACTCCCAATGAAACAAGAAATCCACAGCTGATGTACCCTTTGACAGATGGCCATCAAACCTGTATTTAAGTTGTCCGGTGAATTAGAATTCACCACGTCCTAAGACAGACAATGGAATAGACCAACTACCAGGTGGTTCCTCCTAAATTACTTTACTTTGGGCCCTATCATCTGGAAAATGACCTTTAGTTTGTACCATCATTCATGTAACAGCCATTCAGCCATTTGAAAATGACTCTCATGTCACATCTCAGTCTCTTCTCCCGGCTAAACATGCCCAACTTGCCTTAACATTACTCATAGAGTTTGGTTTCCAGAACATTAACCATTTGCATTAATGTCTTGCAGACACATTTCACATTGTTCATATCTTTCATGAACTGTTTTGGCCAGAACTGGACACAATGTTCCAGGTGAGATCTGACCTAAGTTAAGAAGTACTTCTTTTATCTGTGCACTTTCTTTTTCCTACTTAATCATAGAACTTTACTCCCTCCCCCCCCCCTGAGATTCTGCTTGTTTTGGCCTGTCATCCACAATTTGAAGAGTTATTTACACAAAAGCAAGGAGAACAAACAGGTAGATTTTAGAAGAAATCATCCCTGACTGCTCCTTAGAAGGTCAAATAGTGAAGATAAATACAAAGTACTTTGGTCATCAAATGAGAAGAGAGGATTCACTTGAGAAGGCCTTGATGCTGGGAAAGGTGGAGGGCAACAGAAAAAGGGGGCAGCCAAAATGAGATGGCTAGATGGTATTGTGGATGCAATGGGCACAGAGTTGGGTGGGTTAAGAGGGATGGTGGAGGATAGAGGTGCTTGGCAGAATGATTGAGTTGTAAAAGGAGTGGCTGGTAGACTCAAGGACTATAGTGCACTGGGTGGTAGGAACCATGTACAAAATAATAAAGTTGTAATATGGTGGTTAAAGAGGAGAGTAGATATAAAGGTGAAAATATACAGTATAGTAAATGTATAGAAAATAATGTCTGACTATATTATATTACAGTAATACCTCATATAACATTAGTATCGAATAACACTAAAATCGCATAACATTAAGGAATCTGGGGGGAAGAATTGCATCGGATAACATTAAGATCCTATGGGATGCTTCAGATAACAACCGCTAAAGCCTGTGTGGTTACAATGTACCTCTATGGATCCCATAGAGGATCAGATAACACTAAAAATCATATAACACCAAGACTTGTGGAACCAGGTTTTAGTGTTATATGAGGTTTTACTGTATATTGATATGTATTTTTTTCTTCCTCTCATCTTTTAACGCTGTAGGATGTACGTGGGAACTACTTTTTTTCTTTGTTTGTATGTAATTGTTTCTTTTATGTTTTGTAGATTGTTTTGTTAGTTTGTTTTTAATATTGTAAAAACCTTAAAATAAAAATAAAAAAAAGGGGCCTGGCATGCGATGGTCCATGGGGCGCAAAGGGTCGGAACAGACTGTGCAACTGAACAACAATAAAATGCTGTTATCTATGTGTGTGTAACTGTTATGGCCCTTCATTAAAACAGATCATCTCACAGGGAAATCTGTCTAGCCTTTAGCTACTAGGAGGGCATCAGCCAAGCTCAGAAGTAACAGGGAAGCTATGGGGAATGACAGTAGAAGATGTCATCATCTCTGTTAATTAAGAGGTTGGAGCACTATAACTGGAGTGATGATGAGCTGAGTTAACATATGTCCATCTCCCACATTCAATCTAAGTTTCTGATTTCACTTGAAACCATGGCAAACTTAATTCTTGTGTCAATCACTGTCCTGAAACTTGATGCTTTGGATTGAACCTAAGACCTAAGCAGGTAACACCTATACTTCCTTATTAACTGTGCTGTGCTTCCTCCTTTAATTTCACCTTAATGCCCATTTCTTTGTTGTTGTTGTTCAGTCGCACAGTCGATTCCGACCCTCTGCGACCCCATGGACCACTGTCCTCCAGGCACTCCTGTCCTCCACCATCCCCCTCAACTCGCTCAGCTCTGTGCCCATTATCTCCACAATACCATCTAGCCATCTCATCTTGGGCCGTCCCCTTCTTCTTTTGCCCTCTACCCTTCCAAGCATCAAGGCTTTCTCAAGTGAATCCTCTCTTCTCATTTGATGTCCAAAGTATTTTAGCTTCATCTTTATTATTTGACCTTCTAAGGAGCAGTCAGGCTTGATTTCTTCTAAGATTGACCCATTTGTTCTCCTCGCTGTCCAGGGTACTCTCAAAACTCTCCTCCAACACCACATCTCAAAGGCGTCTATTTTTCTGCGCTCAGCTTTCCTAATGGTCCAGCTCTCACAACCATACATTGCCACAGGGAATACCATTGCCCTGACTATGCGAATCTTTGTTTGCAATTTAATGTCTCTACTTTTCACTATGTTCCCCAGGTTTCTCATTGCTTGCCTCCCAAGAATCAGTCGCCTTTTTATTTCATGGCTGCAATCACCATCTGCAGTGAGCTTTGATCCTAGGAAAGTAAAATCTGTAACTGCCTCTACTTCTTCCCCATCTATTTTCCAGGGACTGATAGGGCCTGTTGCCATGATCTTGGTTTTCTTGATATTTAGTCTCAAGCCAGCTTTTTCACTCTCTTCTTTTAACCTAATCAGGAGCTTCTTTAGGTCCTCCTCACTTTCCGCCATTAGGGTGATCAATCTCAATTTAAAATATTGTCTTTTAGTTTTCCAGCACAACAGGCATGTCATCAAATGCAACAAGATTTTCTTTGAAGTCCTGTGGTTAATAGCTTACTTTGGCTGATACGCTGATTTTATAGTAAACAGCATACAGAGAGAAATACACCCATCCATCAGTGGTTGTATTTTAAGTTCTGAAAAAGAAAGTGCCATGATTATTTGTGAACTGAGACTTCAATATCTTTCTCTCAGCAGGACCTGACAGTTTGAAATTATAGTTATGCTGGAGAGGAAATGGAGGAAAACATCTGATTTTTTTTTTTAAAAAAAACCCTCTGCATTTCAACAGTGGCTCATACAGATGTCTTCTTGCCAAAAACGGCAGGGGCTAACCTCAGTTTAGCAGCTTTCCTTCCCACCATGCTATCACACAGTAGGCAGGCGATACAACAGAGGCATGCTCATGCAAATACTTTTCTAATGTGGGTTGCTGTCATCTAAACCAAAAATGCAGCTGCAGCTAACAAGTCCAACTTCATAGGCCTGTTTCACAGATTGCTCCATTGTCAATGACTAGACTGGAAAGCCTCCTGCAACTCAAGTGTTGAAATCAGTAAAACACAGGGAACCCAAAATAGCAGCATATTTTATCATAAAGCACTTCATGTCAATACACAGGTCTGCAAACAAAAAAACTGCACAGGATTTCGAGAAAAATATTAAAAAATAATCCATCACATCAAGTTTTCTTGCAAAACTCATGTTTTTAGTTTAATTTAGTGTGAAGTTTGCCTTTAACCCAAAATCTGATATCCTATTCTTGAGTCTAAAAACCCTATCCAAAAATTATTTCTTATTTTCATTTAATATTTAATAGAGCTAGAATCAAGAATAATGTGAAGAGAAAACAAGAGGAATTGTGTGTGTGTGTGTGTGTGTGAGAGAGAGAGAGAGAGTGTTGTAGTCAGTGGTGGGCACCAGCAGGTTCGCACCAGCAAGCCAGAACCGGTAGCAGAAATTCTGGCTCGCCACATCCATCGAAGTTTTGAAATAAACTAGTCCTAATTCAGGTGCAACACAGGGCTTTCTCCCTGACCAAGCCAACCATACCATGCCCACAATGTGGTAGTAATTTTTTTTGAGCCCACCATTGGGCGTAGTGTAGTTTTAGTGGAGTGAAGAAGCTCAGATGATCATGTCCCAACAGGTTTATTTTGCTTGTAGTGAAAGGTGAACATATCCAGGAATCTTACTGGCTGGGTTGAGCATATTTTTACATGTTGTCTGGGGTATTATAAATGAGTATAAATATGCCTACTGTCAGATTTGATCATGTTTCAACATGCTAAATAAGTTCAGGATCTTGGTTGCTGTATGACCCACACTCAGTTTACATCCTGCATTCAAACGTGACTGTGCTCGTTTTTAGTTCTGTATTACTGCTCCAAGAGGTTGTGTTATTTCTCCGGACAACTTTTGTTTTATTTGAGATGAATACACTATTAAAAGTCAACAAAGAAACATAAGTGATTTTGTGAAGAAAGTGTATTTTGCTTACTTCAAGTTGAAACTTGGCGATCAAGACAAAGCATCGGTTCCTCATAAGGTGTGTAGAAGGTGCAAAGAAGATCTTCGTTTGTGGTTTAAAGGTAAGAAAACCTCATTCTGTTTTGGCATTTCTATTATGTGGCATGAACAGCAAAACCACACTACCAACTGCTATTTCAGTTCGGTAGATGTGAAAAGCTTTAATACAAAAAATAAAAAGAAGATATCTTACCCAAACCTTAATTCAGCTGTTCATTCAGTGCTTCATAGCTCTGAAATACCAGTTCCACACCCATCTTTCAGTTTGGATAATATCCTGAGTGATTCGGAGGACGGAGACACATTGCCTTCCCAGGACGAATCTTGCTCAGATTTTTCTGTTGATGAGGTACCTCAACTTTTTTCTCAGAGCAAGCTCAATGACCTGGTTAGAGATTTAGGCCTTTCCAAAAAATTCAGCCGAATTGCCCAGGTCAAGATTAACAAATAAAAACCTGTTGTCACCTGGAACATCATTTTCATGGTATAGGCATCGAGAGAAAGAATCCACTCAGTTTTTCCCCAAAGATGGAAATTTTGTTTATTGTAGTGATGTTTAAGGACTAATGAAGAGCTTTGAAATAGAATATGATTCATCTGAGTGGCACCTATCCATTGATTCAACTAAAACAAGTCTCAAAGCAGTCTTGCTGCATAACAGAAATACATTTGCATCATTTCCTATAGGACACTCGGTACATTTGGATGAAAACTATAATGATTTAACTGTGATTCTTGACAAAATCAAATATCAAGAATATCGCTGGATGGTTTGTGGAGACTTTAAAATACTAACCATGTTGTTAGGACAGCAGACAGGTTATACACAATATCCCTGCTCCTATGTTTGTGGAGCAGTCAAGCCAGAGACCTCAAGTGGACAAAAACTGACTGGCCACTTCAAGATGCCTTAATCCCCAGTGAAAAAAAGTCATTAATATGACCTTGGTTCCAACAGAAAAGGTTTTATTGCCACCTCTTCATATTAAATTAGGGCTTATGAAGCAGTTTGTTAAATCACTGCCAAAAGATGAGGAATGTTTCAGATATCTGTGTTCCAAGTTCCCAGAACTGTCTGAAGCCAAGTTGAAAGAGGGAGTTTTTACTGACATCGACATACAAAAACTGTTATCCCATCCCTTCTTTTTAGAAACAATGGGAGAAAAAAGAAAAGAAAACAAATAAAGCTCAAGGTTGCGAGATGAGCTTAAAAGTTCATTTCTTACACTCCCATGTCGACTATTTTCCTGAAAACTTGGGAGCCTACAGTGAAGAGCAGGGTAAAAGATTTCACCAGGATGTCCATGATATCGAGAGACACTACCAAGGAACATGGAACGTCAATATGCTAGCTGACTACTGTTGGGTGCTCAAATGGGAAACAGAAAATGGAAAGTGAAAGAATGTTTGGAGGAGCATGAGACAAAGAAGAAAAGGTTTCATAGACAAAAAGAGTGAACACAGATTGTTAAGTATATATTATGAAGAAATTGTTTGTTTAATTATAAGAAATAATATGTTTAGTTCATTGTAATAAAATAGTGATTTTCTCATTGCAAGCTTTTTTAATGCAAACCCCTCATATTTTGCAAAAAAAAAAAACAACCAACTGTATGTGATGGGGAAAAAACTGAGGTCATTTTTTGATTCAGCACACTAGAAAACAAAATTTACCAAAAATATCATATGCAGCTGTTTTTTGTTTGTTTGGGGGTTTTTTTTGTTGTTTTTTGTTTGTTCTTTGTAGACCTGTGAAACAGGACAGTCATTTCTTCATTATAAAGTGGAGGTAAAAGGTAAAGGTAAAGGTTTCCCTTGCCCGAAAGCCAGTCGTAACCGACTCTAGGGTTCAGTGCTCATCTCTGTTTCAAAGCCGAAGAGCCAGCGCTGTCTGCTTCTGCAGACATTTCTGTGGTCATGTGGCAGGCATGAAAGCATGGAATGATGATGTCATTTGAAAGTGCTAGAGGACACAAAAATCTATACATCTTCTTTAGGTTTTCCTTTGGTTTAGGCAGCTGGCTGGATTGTTCAGTAGTTTAAGCACTGAGGTTTGGGGTTCAATTCCCCACTGTGCCTCCAGAAAGTGAAGCCAGTCTGCATAGTTTAGGTCAAGCTGCATAATCCAAGGATATTCCCTGGATTTTCCAGATATTTTTGACATTAATTCCCCTGGTCAATGTGGTCAAGAGTAAGGCTCTTAGGTGCTTGAAATCTAAAGCATCTGCAAAGCTAAATATTCTCTATCTTTGCCATAATAATTTAGCCAGTTTAGTGCCAAATAATAGGCACATGTCAGACTACTTATTTATAGTGTTAGGTCTTGATAGTCATGTGAAATAATTGTTTAATTGTCTAAGAAAATGGGTTGTAGTGGCAACACTGTAGTATCATGTTGCATTACACAGTTTACTATCTTGTATAATCCGGTGGTGTCTTAGTGGTTAAGATGCTGAACTTGATGAGTAGAAGATTGGCAGGTCAGCAGTTTGAGACCTGAGTGCTGCATGACAAAGAGAGTTCCTGTCTCTGTCCCAGCTCCTACCAACCTAGCAGTTTGAAAGCAAGAAAATGCAAGTAGAAAAATAGGTATCACCTCAGTGGGAAGGTAAACAGCATTCCGTGCACTCCTGTGTCTAGTCATGCCTGCCACATGCAGATGCAGACTGCACTGGCTCTTTAGCTACAAACAGAGATGAACACCGAACCCTAGAGTCAGATATAATAGCTTTTGAGCAAGAGTGACTTCCACCTTTACTATAATTTTATACTGTATTCCACATTCTGTTATGGTTTATGGCTAAAAATGAAATACAATTTAATAAAATCCAGACATCCATCCTGACATCTCTTCCCTCAGGGTTTTGTCCTTAAGGGTTAGTGTATTTGTATTTCTTTTGTATTTTATCCATTTTATCCATTTTTCAAAGATTCAGTTACCATTTTACTTCACAGGTATACAACCCAAATATAATAGACTACAAGTAGCCATCAGAGGGCCAGTCTGTGTAGCCCACCTCTTTTGCCAGGGATCTGGACTCAGTGATACTGGGTGTCCCTTCCAATTCTACGCTTCCTCCAGCTTTCCAATTAGACAGTTTCTGATCATGCATACTGGGGAAAAGACTGTGGGTGTGACTCTCTTCACCCTCTTTCCTAGTTAGGTAAAGGTTACCCTTGTCAAAAGCCAGTTCTATCTAACTCTAGGGTGCAGTGCTCATCTCTGTTTATAGCCAATGAGTCAGTGCTATCTACATCTGCAAACGTTTCTGTGGACATGTGACAAGCATGACTAGACACTGTAGTACATGAAACGCTGCTTACCTTCCCACCAAGGTAGTACCTATTTAACTACAGTTATACCTTGGATAATGTTTACCTCGGATAACGCTAAAATCACATAACGTTAAGTAATCTGGGGAGGAGAATTGGATCGAATAACGTTAAGGTCCTATGGGATAGATCGGATAACAACCGCTAAAGCCTGTGCGGTTACAATGTATCTCTATGGAGCTTTAACATTATCCGATCCATCCCATAGGATTTTAGCATGCATCGGATAACACCAAAAATCGGATAACACCAAGACTTGTGGAACCAAGTCTTAGCGTTATCCAAGGTATTACTGTACTTGCAATTTCTTGCTTTTGACCTGCTAGGTTGGCAGGAGCTGGGACAGAGATAAGAGCTCACTCCATCATGCAGTACTTGGGTCTCAAATTGCTGATCTGCCAACCTTCCAGTCATCAAGCTTAGCGTCTTACCCACTAAGCCACTGCAGTCCATTTTTCCTAGTTACACTGTACTAATTTGGAGTTAGCACTGCTGGGATAAAGACCATTCCCCCTTTCATCTTATTTCTGACATGAATCATTAGGAGAAGAGCAATGTTACATGTAAGTTATTCAAGAAGTGGTTAACCACTGTTACTCCCCAATGAGTTTTCATGGTCAAGGCAGTTATTTGAAACCTAAATCTCCTGAGTTTCAGTCTGGAGCATGCCAGATATCATAGATCTGTAATCTAGAAGATGCTATTTTTCACTACTGCAATGAAGAACAAATCATAATTCATGCATTCATAATTACTCATTAGCTACCACCTTTCTTTTTTAGAAACAATATTCACAATGGTTGAGATTCTCAAATGACTTGTGGTAGAGTAATACCAAATAATTCCAAAGGGATTCATCCGGAGGCAGCAAATGGAGGCCCACAATTATGCAAGTTCTTCCTAACATGTTTCCCCTCTTTTGAAAATGAGCATCCATTTATTCTTGACAACTGCAAAGTGTATTCCTATAATTGCAGAGATAATAGCCCAGCTGATTACATCAATTTGTCAGTGGTAGCTACTCTTCCTCTCTTTTCAAACAAACAAATTACTGCCACTTAGGAAACTGGAAATATTGACATTCTCCATAACTTACAGTTAAAAAACAATTCATATGTGTAGAAAATGGCTAAAAAAATTTTTTTGAGAAATCTTTGAAACCCTTTGTTGGTAGTAAATGCTATTCTTTTGATTAAGCATAACAATTCAAAACTTTTCTAAAGAATACCAATTAAAAAACTCACAAAGATACACAATTGCATATGGTGCCATAAGAAAACCAAGGTTTTATGGCTCAAGCTATGGAAGAACTGCTTGAAGTCCAAAGAGAGGAACAGAAACAATTGTTACAGAGACAATAAGCAGAGAATGGCCTACAGAATTTAAACTGTTTTTCCATAACTCTAAATACAGATTTTTAGTCTGACAAACATAGAATCATAAAATCACTGAGTGGGAAAAGGCCTTTTAAGGCATCAAGTCCAATCTCCTGCTCAATGCCAGAATTCAAATCAAGGCAGATCTGACAGACGTTTGTCCAATTATCTCTTTAATGCCAAAGAGAGGAACTCTCTTGAAAAACTCAAGTTTTGGAGTGCTCACCACCTCTCAAGGCAGTTGGATCCACTCTCGTCCTCCTCTAACCATTAAGAAGTTTTCCCTCATATGTAGTTCCAACCCATTATTATGGCTCCTGCACTCTGGTGTCACTTAAATTCTCAAAAAGATGAACAGATTTTAAGTAAATAAATCAGCCAGAGTTTTTTTGAAATGGAAATAGAGAATTTTAACTAAGCTTTTCAATCATAGCATAATATAACACAATAATACATGATCATGATGTGTGCACATGTGGTACTTGATTCCATAAGAATCAAGGACCATGATGAGCATTTTCATGAGACTTTTATACTTTTCATGAGCCATGCACACTTGTTCTTCAGTCCAGAGGGGGCCCCGTGGGCGGTAGGCATTTCACACTTTATCTTGCTGTTACATATTCAACTAGCATATTCTATGACATACATTCACCCTGTCCTCTTTGCTTGTCACATACATTCTAACATGTTCAGTGGTAAACATGTCTGCTTACTTCAGATAAAACCGTTTTAGGTGTGTTCCTCAGCAAGCTAGCTGTAAACAACTTTTAACTAGAGAGGGTTTCATAATTCCAAGATGGCTCTGCTCATGGTACAGTCTGATTCCAATTTGATACATTGCTTTGTAAAGGGAATATGGCTAAATAATTAATGTTAGCTAATTTTGTACTCATACTGGGATGAGCAAGAACAGATCTCACCCCTCCTCTTTATGATTAACTTTCAGGTATTTGAAGAGTGCTATCAAATCCCCTCTCAGTCGCCTTTTCTCAAGGCTAAACATGTCCAATTCCTTAACTTTCCTCAAGGTTTGGTTTCCAGCCCTTTATTCATCCTTGTGCACTACTCTGAACCTGCTCTAGTTTGTTTGCATTTTATTCTATGGTAAAGGTAAAGGTTTCCCTTGCTCAAAAGCCAGTCGTATCCAACTCTAGGGTTCAGTGGCCATCTCTGTTTCAAAGCTGAAGAGCCAGGGCTGTATGCTTCTTCAAACATTTCTGTGGTCATGTGGCAGGCATGACTAGATACTGGAGTGCATGGAATGGAATGGAATGGACTGAATTGGTCCCTATTTATCTATCTGCAATTTCTTCCTTTCGAACTGCTAGGTTGACAGGATTTGAGACAAAGATGGGAGCTCATTCCGTCCTGAAGTGGCCTCCCACCTTCCAGCCAACATCTTAGCCACTTGAGCCACTTGAGCCACTGCAGTCCCACATCTTACTCTAAAGGTGGTTCAAATAGTGATGAATAGAGAATTTAATAAACATCCCACATCAGAAATTAATATTAAATATTTTGAGAGACACTGAAGAGAGGAAAGGGGGAGATAAAAAGAATGCTCATTAGAATATACTATACACAGAACTATAGGGTGGCATAGAATACCATAGAATATATTTTGTTTTTCCATGCATCTACCTGTGTAACAGTTTAGGTCACTGAGTCAAATACATCTAACAACTGTACAAAGGATTTGAAACTTGTTTGTTCTAATCTATATCCAGCATTCTAACTAATACCCCACACTAGTTTCATGTAAATGATATATGCTGGAGTTTCCTGAAACTTGGGGCAAAAGTTTCCTAATTCCTCTCAGGCCCCCAATGTGTCTCTTTTTTTCACTAATGTATAATGTCATAGAATACAAATCTGTTTCCATAAACTAAAAACAACAACAAATCTGAATGGGAGGGGGGAGAGATCCAAATTCGGTAAAATGTGCCTTTGAAATTGAAATGTGTTAAGGCCTCTTTGTGCAAGTTATTTTTTAAAAGAATACTTGAGATTCTAGGCCAGTGATGGTCAACCTAATTAGCCCTGATCAACAGGTGTGTTGACTTAGGTTTCTGGGAATTGAAATCCAAGAACACCTGGAGTGCCAATGTTGGCCATCACTGGCCTAGGTTCTTTGTGTGCTTGTGTGAATGTGTGACATCCTATTTTAGAAGAGTTTTTCAAAGTCTTCCCTCCAATCTGACTGGTATTGATGCTTGTACCTCTACTACTCATTTGTTAACTCTACTACAGTATATCTGCAATCAATATAGAAAATCAGGGATTACGAGCATAATCTAATAAAGCTACAGAAGTCATTTACCACATGTTCTATACTAGAATGGAGACTCTATAGCAGTGGTGGCGAACCTATAGCATGCGTGCCAGAAGTGGCACTCGGAGCCCTCTCTGTGGGCACCCGTGCAGTCATCCCAGGACAGAGTTCACCCCGCCTCTCTGCCCAGCAGCCCAATGAGAGTGCTTCCTCCCTCCTGCAGCACAGAGTTCATCCCGCCCTTCTGCCCAGCAGCCCAATGGGAGTGCTTTATCCCTCCCCTGTTGCTGTGTTGGCATTTTGTGATGAATAAGTGTGACAACCTAGCAGTTCGAAAGCAAGAAATTGCAAGTAGATAAATAGGGACCACTTCAGTGGGAAGGTAACAGTGTTCCATGTGCTCCGGTGTCTAGTCATGCCTGCCACTGCTCTGTAGAGACCACTTCAGTTCCTACTGTGGAGCTTCCTGAAACAGATACCTCAAGAAGCAGTTTTTAGGTGTCACAAAAAGGCAGCAACTTCTTAATTACTTTTTCATTTTCATATTCTTACCACCAGGGTAAGATAGGGAGAACTATATGAAGGACTTTGAGCCATAGGTGTCAAAAAATACCTACTGGTAGTTAACTTTGCTATGCAGTTTAATATGGGACTAAGAGATGCTAGTTTTTTTTCCCCTCCACCTCACGTAACAAAATGTCTTGGGCTGTTGCTGATAAAGACTTTCTGGAGTGTCCCTCCATCACTTAATACTGCAGCTAAGAAGTGAAAAGTCTATGCAAGTCTTGAATGCTATCACTTTGACTGATTACTTTGTTTAGACAATGTAAGTTGAAGACATCAAGCAGACAAATTTTTTAAGGCTTTTTTAAAAAAAACTTTTGCCAAATATATCTGCATGGATGTATGTGGTCAGCCAGGCTTTTGCAAACTTTGGTATACCTATTGCCAAGGTTTCCCCTTACACACACATGCATGCATGTGTGCGCTGCACACACACACACACACACACACACACACACACACACACACACACACACACACACACACACAGAGAGAGAGAGAGAGAGAGAGAGAGAGAGAGAGAGAGAGAGAGAGAGAGAGAGAGATATTTTGCGTAACAGTGAGACAGTAATGTACAAAGAAAGCTAAAGAGCAGATGGAAGAAAGCGCCTGTGAAATTCAACATCGTTACTGTCAGGGACGCATCCAGAGATATAATAGACTTAAGGTCACTAAAAGAAGTCACTATACCCAACTAATTGAGGCTGCTTTCAATCAACAGATAGAACTTTTCTGTGTAGCTTGTGGTGCTATTTCTTTCAGACAAAAAACAAAAACAAACAATCTCTACATCCAATTGGTAATACTTGCAACTGACTGACAACCCATTTTAGACCAAAATATGAAAGCATACTGGTAGAAATGTCTAATGCACCATCCAGTCAGGTTAAATTGGACTGTTTCAACTAGTGCTGTTTGAGGATGTGGACAACACATTTGCAGACTGCAGAGCTATCACTCTAGATCCTTGCCCTTTGTGCCTGTTAAAATCAGGAAAGGAAATAGTCATAGTATAGGCTACATACATTATTAATGCATCTCTATGGGAGGATCATTTTCCTTTCCATTTGAAGGAAATCATTATAAGGCCCATTCCATAGAAAACAATTCTAGCAAGTCCAAAATGATTACAGGTACCAGCAGATATGAACAGTCTTGGCATGCTTTCATTGGTTCCCTGTTAAGTTTCTGTATGCAATTCAAGGTTTAGGACATTGATACCCTGGCAGAAACTCCCACAAAATGGCTGCTTGTTCCACCAGATTTTTGCCATTCTTGGTTCACTGAGGATAATCTCTCTCAATTTTAGGTCATCTTGCTTGAAAGCCAGTCGTATTCAACTCTAGGGTTTGATCCTCATCTCCATTTATAGCCAAAGGACCAGTGCTGTCTATATATGCAGATGCTTCCACGGTCATGTGGCAGGCATGACTATACACTGGAGTGCACAGAACACTGTTACCTTTCCCTGTGTGCTACTGAACAACAACAAAAACAATAAAAATGCACAATTTGATATTTTTAGAACTAAAACACTAATTATCAGAAATTTAACAGAGATACTTATGTTTGTTCACTATGATTTGTGTACAATAAGTACAGAACAATGATCTTCACTGTTAAATTGAATACAGTTATTATGTTTCATAGGAATTATGTTTTATCAGATCCTTAAAAAGCCAAGAGAAGTTATCTCTAGCATGTTACAGAGCCAATTAGTTGGACAATTTAGATCCAAATGTAAAGGGAATTGCCTAAACTGCTACTAACAACCTCTGTGTTCATAAAATTCTAGGTTTTAATGTTCTATTGTTTTATTACTGCACATATAAGCTGCATTGAAAACTTGATGAAAAGGTGAGATTTAACAATGGAACAAATAAAATTCTTAGAAATGAATTATGGCTTTCTCTAAAATTCTGGCAGTGCTAGAAGATAAGCTTTCCTGATAATGTACTATCTATCTCAGGTTCCCAACTGTCTTTGCTCTTTAATTATTCAGATATAATCAATACAACAATTCAGCCCTTATAACTGAAAGTCATTAGGTGCATTTATTTACATATATCCATATACCACAGTTGAACTTTTCAAGGTACCGTATATACTCTAGTATAAGTTGACCCGAATATAAGCCGAGGTACCTAATTATTACCTGAGAAACTAGGAAATAGATTGGCCTGAGTATAAATTGAGGGTCGCAAATGCAGGAGCTGCTAGTGAGTTTCCATAATCTTTTTCATCAGCAGAGCTCAATCTAGGGGTTTCTTGGGACCCCCTGCAGTGGGTGCCCCGAGTATAAGCTGAGTCTCCCCTTTAAACCTCATTTTTGTGTAAAAGAAATTGGCTTATATTCGAGTATATATGGTAATAGTTTTTCATTACTTCTTCTAATTTCAAAGGACTGACTGAAATCATGTCCTTTCTTATGCATATGGAAAGCAAATAGCCTAATATGCCTTTGCTTCTAATTGGAAACAAATGAGTCCCCAATGAGATTTCTGAGCATGAGCTAATCAGCAGGTGCATTATCATGTGAGAATGACAGTAATGAGTTGTATTTTGGTTTCCACATGCATAGAAAAAAACAGGATTTCAGCCACCATATATTTTTAAAAAGCAATGTTTGCAGAGCCGGGGTCACATCTAAAAATACATGTTTTGTAGTCCATGTGACCTGAGAAAACCAGAATCCACTCTATATGGCAACTTCAAAAGAGAACAAACAACAGTCTTCTATGAAACATTATTCCGAACAAAATCATTGCCCACTGGTTTGAGCTGTACATTTCTCTGTGCAGGTTAGAAGGCAATAGAAAGGGCTACAAGAACTACACTAAGAGGAAAGTCTACGTTGTTTGGTGCCCTTCAGCTACAGAGGAAGAAAGGAGTATGAAGAAAATAAGATAAAGATGCATAAAATGATACAGTGTGGAAAAATATCTGTGTAGAAAACTCCTTCCTCTCTCAAGAATGAAGATACTGTATGCAGAAAATCTAGGCAGAATAATGCACACTTAATCCACGCCATTTACTACATCAAGATGGCTTCCAGCTTGAATTACTGTAAAAGAGAATTGGATGGGGGGGAAAGCTATAACAATCTCTAGCTTTCAGAGATATATCTCTTCCTCAAATATCAAGAGGCAGTGTATTTCTCAATAACAGATACCAGAGAACATGATAAAGATAGTGTTATTACACTTATGTTCCTCTCATAGGTATCTGATTGACTACTGTGTAAGCAGAATGCAAGACTACATAGGCCTATGGTTTAATCCAGAATACCTGTTCCATGCTGGGCATTGGACAGGCAGCATGTATCTCTGCTGGTTCTGCTGGACAACTCAGTGGCTTTTGATACTACCAACCATGGTATCCTTCTGGGCTGTCTCTTTAGTATGGGACCTAGAGGTACTATGTTACAGTGGCTTCGGTTCCTTCTGGTGAAGAAAGCCAGAAAAGTCTGAGGGTGGAATTCAGTTTCTTCTGGATATTGTGTTTGAAACAAATCTGAAAGCTGGTCTTAATAGACTGGCAGATCCACCTTTATATCTGTGGAATGCATGCTGTAAAAACTATAAATAAATGTAATTAGTGGCACTATGAAATCAAAGACATGCTTCTTCAAAAAATACCAAGTCCTTTGCCATCTTTTCTGCCTTTAAGCTAATAAGCTTCATGGAGGGATATATGTAGGTCAGATAGCAGAGATCTCTCAGCTAATGAAAATCTGTTTGTAAACCAGTAGCAAGTCACCAGGGGATGGTGATCAACTTGAAGATACAGCACAATGTCAAGTTAGAAAACCTGATCATGAATATGGCACTCACAGCAACATCATAATGAGACATTGAACTGTTTTACATGGAGAAAAAATAGAAATATATATGTTCTTTTTGCCTTAGTCTCTAGAACAAGCTATTTAATACAGTACTGTACTTTTAAAGCATGTTGATATAGAAGATTGATCACCTGAATGCAAGGCACATTGGATCAAAAGGCCTTTATGCTTATGAGATTAATTTATTTTATTTATTTTTATTTATTTAAATTTGTTTATCACCCTCCTCCCCGAAGGGACCCAGGGCGATTCATTAAGAAGGGTATTTGTGATCAGATAATGCTGAGGAAAGTTGTGAGTTGTTGTGGCTAACATAGGGAACAGCTATTCAGAGGGAAAATGCCTAAGCATCCTTTCCTCTACCAAATCAGTTGCAGGCTCTAATTCAGCCCTGAGATAACAGCTTCAGGTAAAATAAAGATTGCAAAGTAGAATTAGTTCCCTTCAGATACAGCAAGTTATTAGATTAAGAAAGATTTGCTGGCATGTGAGACCCATATAAAGAGGCACACCATAAACATAGAAAAAAAGGCAAGAAATTCACTGCTCTCTCCCTGTGCCAGTTATATCTCAATATATCACAGAGAAGAAAGTGGGGGCTTGGGGAACTTGTATCCTGGAATCAGATCTATACAAAAGGGGGAGATAAAGGGTTACATGTAAAACTAATTAGTTATTTTACTGTCTTAAACATTTGTTACACTCAGACCTCCACCATTCAGATTAGCAGTGAAGTAACAACAAAGTGAATTTATGCCACTGTGTTTTGTTTGAAACTGGCAAGGGTTAGTAAACAGGGGCTTTGATGAGTCCAAGCTCAGCCTGGGTGAAATGATGGGCAATTAGTGTTTCCCAGGATGCACACAGAATAGTCATTGGAATAGTTCAATGTCAAGTAGACAGTCTGTAAATAACTTACTTTCCAAAGTAGCAAGAAAGTAATATGGCTAACAACATTTCCACCTGACTCAAAGTGAGGAAGGTTGTAATGGGTACTGAAATCAGATACTTTTTGTCTCCAGCAGTTTGGTCTGGTTGGAATAGCTAGACTTTGGGGATGGAATCTTTTCTTCATTTGGCTCCACTTTATTTACTGCAGGTGGTTGTCTTTGGAGGTGTGTTCTCTTTGAGTTGTAGACATTTTCTGGGGGGATGGGGTGGAGGGGTTGTTCAATCACCAATCTGTTATTGTTTCCTGGATGTAGCACAAGATATGTGTCCATTTAGCATAACACATGATGAAGACTTAAATGTTTCTCGAGTTTGTGAGGGAAGACAAGAGCAGCTATGCCACTGATGCATGATAAATACAGGGCCTACCTTTTAAACTGGTGAAGGATATTCTATTATCAGATCATCATTGTCAACGCGTACAGTGAAAGAGTCTCCTCGAAGACTGTGGTATTTATGAGCTAAAATCGGGTGTAGCCCAGACAATGACAACCTTGTGCCGGCTAATCTTTCTCGTACTAGATCAGGCAAAAGGAACGATGGAATGAATTCACCACAAGGCGACTTCATTTTGCCAGTTTCACATCTGGCCTAGACATGGAAGAAGACGAAGAAGAATCATCGACATTGCTATATCAGAGAATAAACGAAACAAAAACACTGTAGCACTTTAAAGACTGTTATATTTCAATGTGGGCGTTCGTGGATCAAGTCCACTTTATCAGACCCAGACCATCGCTATGTTTCATTTTAGAAATATCTAAAGCAGTGTTTCCTATTCTTTGGTTTTTAGATTTCAGTTCTCAGAAGCCTTTGTCAGTTCCCCAAATCACTGATCAGCCATGCTTCTGGGACCTGAAGTCCCCCTATGGGTCATGTGCCCCACGTTGGGAACCACTGATCTAAAGCAAGGGTGCCTAAACTTTTTGGGCCATGGGTCGGTTTTGTGGTTCAGGGGGTTGGCCACTATGGCCTGAGGGATGGATGTGGCCCTGACACCAATTCACGAGGGCTTCGCGGGCTGGGTGAATTGGTGTTGGGGACTGGATGCAGCCCCCAGGCCATAGTTTGGGCACCCCTGATCTAAAGGGTCCAGGATGGAGTGCCCTCAACTATCTGGATTGCTTAAAGAACACCCCGGGGAATGATCCTCTTTATTGCCCCTCTGGTGACAGTAAAACTCACAATATTTGGGCAGCAATTTTCTTTTTTATGCCAAAACTCACCACAGGACCAACATGTTTGTTAGCCCAACAAATGCCAGTTTGGGCACAAAATTTGAATATAAATCAATGTATTGTTCAATAAGTTGAACAATACATTGAAGACTAAGTGCAGAAGAAATGTCTTTGAACTATGGTGCTGGAAGAGGCTCTTGAGAGTCTACCCTAAAGGAAATCAATCCTGACTGCTCCTTGGGAGGACAAATACTGAAGCTGAAGCTCAAGTACTTTGGCCACCAAATGAGAAGAGAGGACTCACTGGAGAAGGTCCTGATGCTAGGAAAGATCAAAGGCAAAAGGAGAAGGGGGCAGCAGAGAATGAGATGGCTAGATGGCATTGTTGACGCAATGGGCGTAGATTTGGGCAGACTACGGAGGATGGCACATGACAGTGGCCCATGGGGTCTTAATTGGTCAGACTTGACTGTGTGACTGAACAACATTGTTCAATACATGTGAACATTACAAGGGAGTATATAACCTTCTAGTTATGTTTGATTCACTGGCTACCGCTCTTTTCTAAGCACAATTTCAAGTGCTGGTTATGATGAGTAAAGTAAAAAGTGAGAGGACTTCCTTATGAAAAGCCTGGAAAGATCCTTTTCACTATCCAATCACCACACATCTTATTACAGGAAAACGGCTCCAAATGATGACTAGAGCCAGTGGGTAGATTGAGGACAAAGAATCATCATATTGTACTCTAATAGTCCAAAACACATGCTGAGATCAACTTAAAACCTACCCTCCATGATCAGACAAATGAATCAATGTGAACATTTCTTCTACTAAGCTGTGAAGTCAGATACACTTTCCCCATCCAGAGTCGAAATCTGCCTTGAGAAATGAGGCCAATTCTAAGCTGAGCTTTGAAAGAAAGCAAAATATGGGAGTGCCTTTCATTGACCTAACTACAGCATAAAATACTGTCAATCATAGGATTCTGCTCCATAAAATAAATAAGCTTACCAAAGATAACAAGCTTACTAGGGTCATTGGCAGCTTTCTCCAGAACCAGAGTTTCTATGTGATGATGAATGGAAAGAACAACAGTGAGTTTACAGAAGAATGGACTGCCCCAAGGAAGTGTATTGTCTCCAACACTGTACAGTAGAACACCGGATAACGATTGGACTGGATAGCGCTAGAATCGGATAACGATGCAAGATTTTTAGAAAAACCTTACGTCGGATAACGATTCTATTCAACAATCTTTAGCGTTATCCGAGCCAATCGTGTGTGTATGGGGGTGGTGGATTGGGTAGAACATCTACCCAATCCACACACACACCCCAGCGATGGATCGCTGCTACTGAACTAGGGTTGGGGGAAAGGCACGCGGGTGCCTGCCTTCCCCCCGACCCTAGTTCAGTAGCAGCGATTGCTGGACAAAGCCTAGCGGCGCACGGGCTACCTAGCCCGAGCACCGCTAGGCTTCATCAACAGCCCATCCGGGCTGTGTCTGAAGCTGCTGGGCTTTGGACACAGCCCGCACAGGCTATGGAAGGCTAGCCCAGCCCGGCTGGGCTAGCCTTCTTCCGAAGCCCTTCCATGCTGTGCTCGAAGCCGAGCGGCTTCGGACACAGCCCCTAAGGGCTGCAGAAGAAGGCTAGTCCAGCTCAGCTGGGCTGGGCTAGCCTTCCGAAGCCCTTGTGGGCTGTGTCTAAAGCTGCTGGGCTTCAGACACAGAGCAGGTGCCTCTTCCCCCCACCCTACTGGCCCCATAGCGCTTGCTAAGGGGCCAGTAGGGTGCCAGGAAGAGGCACCCGCTGACGTGCCTTGTAGCGCGCCAGCGGGTGTCTCTTCCCCCGATCCTAGTGGACCCTTAGCACTTGCTAAGGGGCCAGTGGGGTGGACGGAACAGGCACCCGCTGGTGTGCTACAAAGCGCTTGAGTGGGTGCCTTGTCTTGCCACCTGACACGAGCCTTAGCAAATGCTAAGGCTAGTGTTGGGTGGCGAGAAGAGTTTCCCGATCGTGAGCCACAAGGGACAAACTGTACTCTCTTGTTGATATTGCTCCACCTAAGATCAGGAGAGAAGTAGCAGCAGATGCTGAGAGAACTAAGCAAGAGAATGACCCTCCACACTCTCTGAATGGATATGAGACTCAGTCCACTGGCTCAGATCCAGAAAGAGCTTTATGTCAAGAACAAACATTCTTGAGGGTACACAAGAGCAAAACCCAATTAGACGAAGGAAGAAACTCACTAGGCAAGGAACAACATTAAAGGTGGATAGAGATGAAGATCTCTGTCTCCCTATGTCACCTGGAGAACCATGAATAGGCTTAGGGTTGGAGTCCCTAAGTGGAAGACCAACATGCTCAAGTGGGGACCGCTGGTGGACAACAACACACGGCGTGAATGTGGAGAGACACAGAGTTTGGGCGTTTGGCCCATTTATTGGTTTTCCAACTGCTACCAGAGACATGCAGCAATGAGGGCTTGGGTTTGGGCAATGACAAAACAAAGAAAGTGGCTTCATTTTGGCAGTCCAGGATTTGATCAGGACATGAAAGAAGAACAACAAGAAGCTGAGATTCAAATGTGTCCCCCCCCCGACCCATTCAGCCAAATTAGGTGTGCTAATTGTATTTCTTACATTAATGCAGTGCATTTTGACACAGGTGTTGCTACCATGATGTAACAATCTGTTCTCCCCAAAGTTCACGTGTTTTCTTGTTTCTCTCTTTCTATAGAAACAAGGAAGTGTTAGATCTAACAAAAGTTACCTAAACATTTTTGACACATTTAAGTTGGTGTTTTTATTTCCCATATCTGTGAAATGATATCACTCTGAAACACATCATGTATGCTTAAAGGCTAACAGTTCCTCACCACCAAAAATAACACGCCAACCACCATCCAGTGTAAAAGTTGCTATGACTTTAAGAAAAATACTAGTTTGAGCAAAATACTGACTATATGCTGAAGGTAATACAGTGCAACTTTTTGTCCAAATGGGAAAGTGTGCATGCACTAACATAGTTTATTCTGGACAGTGTAGAGCAGGAGTGCCCAAACTTTTTGGGCCATGGGCTGGTCATGTGATTCAGGAAGCCGGTCACTAAGGCCCGGGGGCCAGGTGAGGGCCGGGTACGGGCGCGTTTTGCTTCCGCTTCAAGGAGCGATGAGGGCTTCGTGGGCCAGATGACTTGGCACTGGGGGCCGCATCCAGCCCCCGGGCCTTAGTTTGGGCACCACTGGTGTAGAGTAACAATGAAAACAGGCAACAATGACCCTGCAAGACTGCAATACAGGTACTTTAATTTTTTTTGAATAGTAGCCATGTTAGTCTGTGTTTCAAGCATATCATAAACAAAACAAAAATACTGTAGCTCTTTAAAGACTAACTGCTGTATTTTAATGTTAGTTTTTGTGGATCAAGTCCACTTCATCAGACATAGGAGTGAGACTTAATGGCATAAATTTATACATATCAGGTACAGGTGTACAGTGATTGGGTAGCATAACAGATAAGCATACAAATTAATATGACTTTTTACATCTGGTAATAGCAGATTATCTCTGGTTGTTATTCAGATTAGTTGTGAATTTTTGCCCTGTTGAATTGCAAATAGTAGGAGGATACAAGATAAACACCTGGCATGTTTTGTTTACTCCTGGATATGCTTGCAATACTTCAATAACATTAAACTTTGGTGGGATTATCACTGTGAAGTGGCTGCTTCCTACACATTAACCATTTTCTTTACTTTTTATGGATACTGGAGATGTTCAAAACCTCACTGGAAACCCTTTACCTATACCTTCTATTTTCAATCAAAATTCACCTTAAGCAACACAATCTTTCAAACTGAGGGGCAAGCAATCTCCTTTGGGTAAGTAAGGTTAAATTATGGATTTTGGGAATGCAGGAGAAATGCGGCATACAAATGAAATTTATAAGGTAAAATAAAAGTGAGGTTTTGAATGTCTCTGATACTCATAAATTCTTTTAAGTGTGCTTCTAAAGCTTTAGATGACCGCTTAAACTATTATTACACATTTAATTGATTCTTAAACTTTTTTATAATGAACTATATTTTAGTCAAAATTGTTTTAACTGTTGTAAGCCCTTTGTGCGAGTACCGGGGACATTGAAAACCTCACTTCAATGTAAACTCTTATCGTACACCAGTGATGGCAAACCTTGGTACTCCAGCTATTCTGGAACTTCATTTTCCAGAAGCCCTGGTCTGTAAGAATGCTGACTTGGGCTTCTGGTAATTGAATTCCAAGAACACATGGAGTGCCAAGGTTCACCATCATGGTCTTACACCATTTACTCTCTGTCAAAATTCCCCTTAAAACCAATTTATTAAAAGCTTATCTGAAAAGGTAGGTCTCTGTCACCAAAAGAAAAAGAGGGAAGGGACCCACCTAAACTCCTGAGGGACAGCTTTCCACAAGGTAGGAGTAGTCACAGAGAAAGCTCGCTCTCATGTTCCCCTCAGATGTGTCTCTGGTGGCAATGGAATGAAAGATGAACTTGGTCTGAAGATGCTAAGAACTCAAAATATTTATATGGGGAGATATAGTACTTCAGAGCATAGGGGATTTCCAGCCAAGGGAAAGCTAGATATGAAGAGCATATAAGGAACAAAGATGGTCTGAAAAAAATATTGCTCTATTACTTACTTCAGCCTGGAAAGTGGGGTGTTTTAAACTATTTTAGAACCTCAGTATAATTAACACCCTAACAGAATATGAAAGATAGCTCTGGTTACTATTGCAGATCCTATGTCTGTAATCAGGATAGTGAATGATCACTGTTTATTTCAGTGAAAGGTCTCTCTCTCATGCAAAATATAGGCACACTCCTTTTCAGAAAGAGGATCAAAGGGTTTAGGTCTCAAAAATACTGCACTCAATCTTGAGCTGGAGTGAATCCCCATAAGAAAAAACATACTGAAATATTTACATTTTATGCCTTAAAGGTAACATGTGATGTCTCCATCAGCACAGTGCTATACATGGTGTGTGTGAAGATTCTTTGTTTCCATAATATTTTACTGCTATGTCATCATCTTACCAATCATGCCTTGAAACAGTGCTTTACCACTGACTTCTGTTGCCATGTTACTTCTAGTCACTGCTACAACATTGCACGAAGTGTAAAAGACAAAAGGACACAGAGGGCATCCAACCTATGTCTTATGCTCATTTTAAGGTTGCTCTCAGACATTATTTTCTTTGAGGACTGATCCCTAGGGAAAGTCCACTGGAGTTAAGTTAGGGTTACAGTATATAGCACTATAAATTAGTGCTACAGTATTGTTTCTTTATGTGCTAATTAACTGTCTTGAGTGACACAGATGCAAAAAGATAGATTGGAGAATGTTAAAATTAACTGTATACACATCCCCATAAACAGAGTTTGTGCTATCTCTGGGCTCATGGAACTCCACATCGTACCTTCTCCGGTTCCTTCCCTCCAGATCTAGGTGGAATTAATGACAGGGGAGAGCAGCTGAATAGCTATGCACATCTCCACACTTTAAGGATAGCAGAGAAATAACATCTCATGGCCAAAGAAATAGCTAGATCAGGGATGCCCAAACTTTTCAGGCCAAGGGGCCGGTCACGTGGTTCAGGGAACGGGTCACTATGGCCCAGATCTGGGCCCCGATGACAATTCATCCAGCCCACGGAGCCCTCATTGCTCCTGGAAGTGGAAGTAAAATGTGCCTGTACAGGCGCGTTTTACTTCCGCTTCCATTAACGATGAGGGCTTCATGGGACAGATGAATTGGCGTTGGGGGCCAGATTTGGCCCCCAGGCCATAGTTTGGGCATCCCTGAGCTAGATAGTAAGAGAAAATTGTCACTTGGCTAACTTTAGGCTTATGAAGGTAGTTCTGTAACTGCACTTTCTGTAGAGTTACAAAAGAGTTAATAAGAGGCAAACAAGGCTGTTCAGCCAATTTCCTTTACCTTGTGTGACCAAGTAATGTAAACAGCCCCAGGAGACCCAAATCACACACCCATGAATTTGCAATTCTCTCCTTATCTAGTTGCACTCACTGGTCATTTAAACAAAGGAACATCAGCAATAATTGCCATTAAGAAAGCACACCCCATGTATGAAGACATGAAACGAACAGCCTCTTTTCCCATATCTGCTCCAAAAAATTTCCTCTTTAAATGTAGCAAAAATCAGAGCTGTATATAGTCTGCGTGCCAGCCTTTCTTATTAAGCAGGAATTTCTCTGTATGCAATTATTCCTCTCAGCTGGATGCATATTTCTTTTATATTTTTAATGAAATTATAAAATGAATGAAATTATAGAAAGGTGAATGCTGCAGATGAATGCATAATGACTGGACTTCAGGTGATATTGTATGGCTTGATTATTACTGCTTCAAATACAACAGGTTTTGGAAGCAGTCACTAGGTAAATGTTGCTTTTATCTTTTTGATTGAATTAACAATCCATTTTGTGGAGGAGGAAATGCACACACAGAGATAAGTCCCTTTCTTCTCCACAAGCACCATCCACCCTTTGACTCCCACCTGAAACCCAATGAAACATAATAATTCCCAGAGACCACATGCAGGCCTTTGAGACCTAGTAACAATACCAACTGCATGTGTCTTATCGGAAGCAAGGCCTGATTCTTGCAAGTGATACACATAGTCTGCTGACTGTGGCATACTGTCATCCCAGATCAGACAATATAATGCAGAAGATGACTTCAGGTCTGTTACAAATGTGGTGAAATGCATGATTCTCCATTATAGTATACTTGCTAACTTTTGATCAGGAAAAAAGATAGTTACTTGAGGAAGATCATAACATATCCCAGCAGGTTAAAAGGGCAGCATAAGCACTCTATCTGTTGTGTCTGGGATAAAATACAAAATAATCTACCTAACCTACCTTTCTTGACCTTGTGTGGATGTTGGTGGAAGGCTCAAAATCCTTTGTTTCATTTCAGGTTTGTCAAAAATCCATTCATAGTACCGGTATATTAACAGTTACTTTAAGGATGCTGTTAACTAGAAAGGGTGCTTAAAACATGAAGGTGGACAGAAAAGGGGGGGAGGAAAAAGGGAATATTCTCACTTTCACACCCCCATTTTTCTATAAAAATGTGAATGCTGCAACTTTGGCTGGGTACTACACATCATCAAATGTTAGTTGTATGCTGTATTTCCTCATATTGGAAGCAAAATGTAGCAAACTTACTATGGCTTTCAAAATAAAGGAAGCATTTTAGCAGAAGTTTTATAAGTGTCATCGCATCCACCCCAAGGCTCAAAATCCTTTGTTTCGTTTCAGGTTTGTCAAAAATCCATTCATAGTACCCCAAGTGAGATTTCATGATCTAGCAGGAATTCAAACCCAGGCCTCTTCAATACTAGTCAATCACTATCCATTACACCACACTAGGTATCAATTTTTTGTTGTAGTGTAGTGGAATTCTTTGTGCCACTGAAAGAGGCTATGCACTGCATCAAGAGCAAGAGAGAAGCCTGCAGCTTGCAGTCAAAATGTACTGATTAAGTAGCAGATGGCACAAAAATGAAAAACAACCAATGTTAGATTATAAAATTTGGCACCCTACCAACTTCCTCCATCACTCCCAGCAAGATTCCTTAATTTTCCTGGCCTGATATTGATTAAAAACAACAACAACTGCTCCAACCCAAACCCCATCCTCTCCCCTGTTAAAAATAATGATGCTTTGCAGATTCAGAGAATAAATGTAAAAGGGAGCTATAGTTAAAGTGGAAGAGAGATTTATCTTTAAAGTTGCACATGTACAAGGATGAAAGTTCCACTGAATCAATGTGATTTACTTCTAAGCAAACATGCTCAGAATCATACTGAACACAAGTAGGTCAACCTAAATATACTTCTGATTGTTAGATCTGTAAGCCCTTCTGATACTAATCCCCCAAATACAAGGCTAAGTAAAAGTTTCCAATTAAGGAATGGTTAACTACTCTGTTGTCACTTGAAATTCTGACATAGATCAAATCCATCAAGATCCCAACATTTTTTATCTGGTATTTCCCCCATAACTCTAACGCTCCAGTGTCAGAATGGTTTCTCTACCACACTTTTTTTAAGGAGTTCCGGAGGGCATGCATCAGGTTAGCCAATAAAACAATACAATGATCTTGAGGCTGAAAGATAAGAATCAGTCCAATGCTATTCAGTTGATTGAATGGAGATTTGTGAACTGAGGCCTGTCTGGTCTAACATACAGTTCATTCCTATATGGCACAACAGCCAACTTGATTCAGTAATGGCTTAAATTATATACCTATAAAAATTATTTTGTTACCTGTGTTCAGTGATTTGAAAAAAAAAATGCAGGATTTCTCCCTTCTTTTTTTTCTCATTACAGAACCATGTAGGGTGAAGCTAATCAGCAATTGAGGGTATCACATGATTTCCTCTTCCATCTTTCCAATGTAGAGATGGACTGTATACCCAAGTATTGGCTGGAAAAGGCAATTAGCTTCAACAGTTTGTTTGTTTGTTTGTTTGTTTACTGATTTATTGTATTTTTATACTGCCCATTTAGGATATTTCCTGTGGTGCACATACAAATAACAAAATAGCATAATAAAACAAACAACAAAATAAAATGAAACCACCGAAGTACATCATAAAATAAAATAAATAAAATACTTGGCATCTGTAGGAACATGGTCGATGGTATTGAAAGCCACTGAGAGGTTAGTAAGAACAAGGACAAATGGATTCCCACCATCTCATTCATGCCAGAGATCATCCAACAGCGCAACCAATGCTGTCTCCATACCATATCCGGGCCTGAATCCTGACTGAAAAGGGTCCAAATAATCTGCTTCATCCAGAACCCCCTGTAGCTGTCATGCCCCTGCCTTCTCCAAAATCTTCCCTAGAAAGGGAAGGTTGGATACAGGCCGAAAGTTAGCTAATACAGTCGGGTCGAGTGATGGCTTCTTCAGGAAGTGGCACACCAGCGCATGTTCCAATGGTGCAGCAAACACCCTCTCCCACAAAGAAGCATTAATAATTGTCCCAACCCAACCACCTGTCACCACCTTGGCCATTTTAAGCAACCAAGCAGGGCAAGGATCTAGTAAACAGGCAGTAGCTCAAACAGATCCAAGAAGCCTGTCCACTTCCTCAGAGACAAGTGGATCGAACCAATCCTAGATAACATGGCAAGACCGTGGTCCAGCCAGCTCCAGACTCGCTGTATCCATGCTGGGATTAAACTTTGAGTGGATCCGCTCCATCAGATAATCAGCAAAATCATCAGCTGACCCCTGCAACCCAGGTCCAGGGTCCCTCCTACCAAGAAGGGATCTAATCACCTGGAACAGGGTCACTGCAGAGGCAATAAGAGTGCTGAAATACTGACATTCCACTGCCTCCATCACCACAAGATAGGCCCTAATAGCGGCTTTACCCAGTGTTTGATCAGAGTCGCTCTTGGTCTTCACCCAGCGGCGCTCTAGATGTCTCTTTACATATCTCATGCATCATCCATAGAATGTGCATACACATGCACAAAGACACCCGTGGCTGTCATAAACACAGAAGCGGGCACGCTTACAACATCTGTAAACAAGCCCGCTTTTACTTTTTTTTTGGGGGGGGGGAGGGAGTGCATGGTCTGGCCCACTTAACTGTCTAGGGGCATGGTCAGGTTGCCCACCCCTAAGCTAGTTTATTGTTAAGGGTGTAATATTCTTGAAGGTTTCCTTGAATAGGAAAGTTTTAAGTTGTTTTTAAAAGCTATCCAGGGGTGGGGCCTGACACAGCTCCACCAGTCTTCCAAAGCATTGGTGCTGTCACCAAGAAGGCTCTATTTCTAGTTATAGACTTTCTAGCCATCCTCGTAGTTGGCAGCTGGAGCTGCATAGATTGTGATAAACAGTTCACCCAAAAGCTCCAGGAAACTCTAGAAAAGTAAAGGGGGGAAGTGGAATAGAAAAGGCATGTGCAGTCCCAAAAAACAATACAAACGCAAGACATCCTTATTAGACCACTAAGAAATATTCTAATAAATGATTAGCTTTTGATGTTAACTCATTTTCTTCTTCAGACCTTGCAACAAGATGCTGTGCATAATTTTTAAAAAAGAAAGGAAGACCTATTAATTCATGTCAGACAGTTGTGCCAGATCTCCTTCTAAAGGCAAGTTCAAACACAATCTGCAAATGGCATTGGGATGTGCTTACAAATTCCAACCCAAGTAGCACTAGCTGGAATTTTCCTGCCACCTCTTCAAACAAAGAACCCACAAGTAATCTGCATTTACTTCCCCCACCCCCAGTTGTCTTATTTTTGAAACTCAAGGTTCCTAGTTGGCAAGGAGAAAAGTAAGCGACCATCAGAGAAGCAGAATTAAAATTTAGTCTACCCCCTAAGAGAAGCCGAATCAATAGTGGAGTAAGTAATTAACTAGCACAGTATGTTAACTCTCTAAGCTCCTTTCTTAATGAAGCCTGTTTCCTATGGAAAGTGCCAGGTGGGGAAGCTTCCCCAGAGATTGGACTTTTTTTTTTAATTGCAGCACTCAGAAGTCTACTGGAATTGCCCCAGTCAGAAATGTTTAGTTTTAGCTTCCCCTCATAAAATGTCCATTCAGTAACTTACATCTACGGGGGGGGGGGGGAGGGCAGGGGTGAGAAAATAATGCTCCCCTTCTCAGCTGAGAGGGTGTATGACAAGCTCTGTAGCTGTTGGATATTTTCTGTGATGGTGAACCTTGGCACTCCAGGTGTTCTTGGACTTCAATTACCAGAAGCCCAAGTCAGCATTCCTGCTGATCAGGGCTTCTGGGAATTGAAGTTCAAGAACACCTGGATCGCCAAGGTTCACCATCACTGCTTAGGGCAGGGGCATCCAAACTACGGCCCACAAGCCCAAATAGGCCTGTGCATCTTATTAATCAGGCCCACAGAGAGGACCCACTCCCACAGCCCACCCCCCGCATCACATCACTTACAGTGGCATCAGTTGTGGCGGTCACATTTTCTCCCTGTTGTCCTGAATGTGGACATGCACATCCCCAAGGCAGCAGAAACCTCTGCCATAGTGGATCGCTGCCTTGTAATTTTTTTTTTTTTTTGCGGTGTCTCCTCTTTGAAATCCACCACATTAAAGACCTTGTGGCAATGACTACATTTCCCAAGATCTCTCAATGCCACAGGCCAAGGGAGTCTGGGAAATATAGTCATTGCCACGAGGTCCCTAACACTGCAGATTTCACAGAAGGGACACAGCAAAAAAATTTTTTACAAGGCAGCGATCCACTTTGGCAGTGGTTTCTGCTGCCTTGGGGATGTGCAGATCCACGTTCAGGACAACAGGGAGAAAGTGCAACTGACGCCACCATGGATGATGCCAAAAATGTAAACAACTGGAGCAACCCGCCTCTGCCCCCCACACCTATGTATCAGGGGCGGGACTGGAGTGGCTAAAAAAAGTTTGGGCACCCCTGGCTTAGGGTATTCTAGTCTCCCTGCTTATTTGGTTCCATATAGGGTGCCTCTCAGGAAACTATAAGTAGCCCACAACTCAGACCACTCATGCTGATCATAAAGGATTTACAACCCTTTCATGATGAGAATACTTCGTTCTCTCAAGCCCTTGGTGGCAGGTCTGTACCTTCCCCCCAATCTCAAACTATTTACACTAAAAATTCCACACAACAATGATAGAGATGGGAATTAAACCTTGCTACAGACTGAGATGCCAGCTCTGTCTCCACATCTATTCTGCAACACAATTATAAGGACCCAAAAATCCCACACACAGCATTAAGAGTACAGTATGTTTATTTGTTTCTCTGCTAATGTTCTGGCCCAGCCCAGTGGGCACAGTTGCCACACAGTGGCACTACTCAGAGGGTCTATTTGAGGAGAGTCCAGATAGCAAAGTCAAAAGAGCAAGGTGAGGTCTGGTTACCAGTAGTTCAAGCAAGTGTCTAGTCCAAAAGATGTCCAGGAGCAACATCAGGTTTGCCAGAGAAGTCAGGGTCACAGCAGGCAGGTCAGGATCTAGACAGTTTATCCGAAGTCAAGCAGGGGTTGGTCTTTGCACTAAAGAATTGTACTTTTTGGCATTGTACTGACACTGGAAGACTGCAACAAGTTTGTTTATAGGGCTCCCAGCTAATCACTATCAGCTTAGAGCCTTCTCTAGAGCTTAGTTCTAGCTTGCCTGCATCTCAGATGTAGCTGGCTTCTGCACTTTGCCCTGACTGAGGGCTGATCACTGTCAGACCTCTGATCTGACAGGTCATCTGCAAGGGGGGGGGGCAACAGACTTGGGCCAGAAGCAGGCTGAGATTCCTGGCTCAGGACTTTCTCAGGTTTAGGTGCAGACAGAACTGGGCTAGGCATAGGGAGTGCCCCCTGATCCAGGTCATAGAGTCTGACAAGGGCTGGATCACAACAGCTAAGGGGATCTATGTCATTCTTTGCCAACAATACACTCTGCATAGGATGATCTACATAGGACAAACAGGAGAATCTCTATGCAAAAGAAATAATGGGTATGTATCTCACATTAGAAATAGGAACACACAAAAAACCTGCTTCAAACATTTCAGTCTACCTAGACATTATTTGAATAGCAATTATATGTACAGTTGTACCTTGCTTAAAGAGCATAATGCGTTCCACAGGATTGCTCTTTAAGTGAGTTGCTCTTTAAGCGAAACACCATTGTAAATGACCAATTGTGTGTGTGTGTGTGGGGGGGTTAGGAACCCTGATTTAGTTGTTAAGTGAGTTTTTGGTTGGTTTTATTTGTTAAACGAAGCAAACATTCAGAGAAAATTCTGCTTTTTAAGCGAATTGCTCTTTAAGCGAGTTGCTCTGTATGCGAGATTTGACTATATATACTGCCTGATAGTGCTTAGAACCTATTCATGTCTGTGGCGTTCTCCTTCAAAGTGATCAACTGGAGGATCTCTAGTTGTTCCATCAGCCAGAGAGGTGCACCTCTCTGGCACCAGAAACAGGGTCTTCTCTGTGTCCACTCCAACCCTATGGAACCTCCTGCCAATGGAGCTGCGCCTCCAGATGGAGTTGCTGCCTTTTAGGAAGAACTTAAAAACATGGCTGGCAGGGCAGGTATGTGGTATGGGTTGTACCACAACCCCAGCCCGCTGGCTAGCGTGAGTTCCCTCTCTCCCTCAACGCCTTTTAAAAGTAATTTTAAGAATTAGTTTCATTTTTTTAAATTTTTAAAACTTGTTTAGTTTAAATCTTTTAGAATTTTGGATTCATATTGGTGGTGATGTTTTATATGAGATGCTAACTGCCCTGGGTTGCCCTGGCAAGGAGGGCGGTATACAAATTCAATTAAATAAATAAATAAATAAAATCAATAACAGCAGAGATGGTTTGGCACCAAAGTGGGGGGATCTATGGCTGCTGACTCCCAGGTTGGTGGGTTTATACCTGACACCTTCAAAGGTTTGTATAATTTATTATTATTTATTATTTATTAGTTCAAATAATGCTTCAAAGGACATCCACAAGCTCTTGTACTAGAACTAAGTTCTCCATAAAGAATTTAATGAGGAAGCCTGGAACCGTCCACACAGAGGACATGCACTGTCTATTTAAGATGATGGCCTATAACGATAGCTTCAATGCTATTTACATGTGCCTTCTCAAGAATGCGATGTTGATGACATAGGCATCCCACTTGATGTTTAAGATGGACCTTAGCTTCTTTTGGTGAAAGTGCTCAAGCTTTTTGATGTCTTGATGATAGAGGGTCCATGTTTCACAACCATTGAGTTAACAACAACACTGCAGAACTTACACCCCCACCCCAATTTGCCACAAGTAATGCTATTTTTACTTTGTATAGTCATGGACTAATAATTGAAACTATTCACTAGGTGATAGCCCTTTTTCTTTACACTACTTCCTCAATCATCGGTCCTTAATTGGATAACACTCCCCATTTCAGTGTTATATATATCCTCTTCTATCATTATCTACATACTTTCACATAGCTCTATGATCCTCCATCTCATTATTTTCACTTCTCCCCTGTGTAGGCCTAGGTCCAGTTCCTTAAAACTCTCGCTATTATATCTTCTATAACTTTCCCAATATCCTTGTGGAAAATTGATTGCCCGAAACACCCCCGTGGCAGCCAGGGAACCTGGAGTCAGGGGAATTTGGTTGGCTTTATCTCCATGGAAGCTTTGTCCTTAAGAACATCACTCTCCCCATTAACAAGTATGATAGAACATGAAGGGAGCATACACTTGCAGACACACCAGTGGCTCGGTGTGATGGTGATTCTGCACCACAAATAAAATATTGTCTACTTCTTGGTCTAATCCATGTGTCCTATATTAAATCAAGCGCGCTGAATCCAAATCTGAAGTCTGATTCTGCCTAGGATGTCAGGATCTTAGGTAAATTACGCGTATAGGTTCTTGCATTGATCACCTGGGGTATTTTGCCTCAAATGTAGCAACAATTGTCCAGTTAATTAACACAGCTGTGCCTACTCATTTTTAGCTCAAAACAGACTCACTATGGCCTAGCTGTACTATCCAATAAGATGGTTTCGCACTAGAGACTAGCCCTTGGTCCATCTCACCTTATATACCTATTTCTGACATCAGGTCACTGACTTCCCCAGAAACTACCAGCCGGTGCTGGTGACATGCATGCCTCCAGGGGGCATGATTCAGCTGAGGTGGCAGCAGGCATAGTGGTAGCTGCAACTGTTATAATGTTCCCATGTAAGAATACATTACCCAAATACCGACCATTTGAACAGCTATAGCAAGCCTTAAAATCTGTACATGATAGGCAAATTCTGAATTCAGATTTGGAATCAGCACACTCAATATCATGTAAATCACATGTGTTATTCCCAGTAGCAAAATCGTTGTTGTGCAGTGTTATGGGAAGTGGGATATTGTGATGCTAACTTTGACACAATTAACTTATCATGCTAAAAAGTAACATGTGTATATAACAGCAACACTTAAGACTGGTTTGTAAGTCACACATGCCACACAAGAAAATAACAACATTTAAATCATGCAAGTAGTAACAATTTTAGAAGGGGATTATGTGCCCTAATTAGTTTCTTTAACAAGATATTCAAGAAGAACTAGCATAGGCAGGATGTTACTGCTATTAGGAATGCATCTCTCCCTACATATTTCAGCAAAAGCTCTTTCCCTTCAAGGACAAAACAACACACAGGAAAAATAATTAGATCCTTGTCTATTTAAAACAAAGGTGACAGACTGAGAGGAAGCTATTGTTCCCTGATATTTCAATAGCCTAATTAGGTTTGAAAAGTTTCCCCATCAACCTATGGCTAAAAGGGTAAGGCTGGAGTCAAGCACATTTTAGCAAGATGCTGCTGTAGATGGTTCCAAAGGAGTGGGTATAAGCCAATAATCAGCAATTTTTAAGATATCCAAGTGGGAAAAGGTCCTTTGTGGGGAGGAGAATCTGCCAGACAAATCACTGTAGCAAAGGTTTCCCTTCCCTGTACTCAGGCAGAGATACTGTTCTTCTTAACCACAGGCAGACATTCAAAAGAGGACATCATTTCACCACACCTTTGGGTCAAGAAAACATCCACTTGCTCTTGCTGTTCCATCCAGACTTCTCTTGTTGGGTTACCACATCCCTACTTGCAATTCTGGATAGACTTTTGAAATACTGTACTTGGAAATTCAAAATAGAAGTCAGAGAATAAGACACTATTATCAAACAGGAATAAGAATTTTTTTAAAAAAGAAATCTGTTAGTGTACCCATAGCTAGTGAAGCCCTTGGAGCAATACCTAAAAGAACACTGCTGACATTGTGAGTTAGATCCTGTAGGGCAGGGATTCTCAACCTGCAGCCTGTGGGCTGAATGTGGCCCGTAGGCCAAATGTGGCCCAAAATGCCATTTTGTGTGGTCCGCTACTGCCTCCACCACACCAGGAAGTACCATGTGGTGGAGAAAGGGGGAAATGGCCATCCGGCCCCCAAAACTGTCTGAAGGAGCATGTCCCCGGCCCTGGCTTAAAAGGTTGAGAACTCCGGCTGTAGGGGATCCAGGTTGACTCAGCTTCCATCCTTCAGAGGTTAGTAAAATGAGTACCCAGTGTGTTAAGGGCAATATGCTAATTACCTTGTGAACTGGCCAGAGAGTGCACTAAGTGCTATATGGCAGGATATAGGTGCAATTGCTATTACGGTACTATATTTGGAAATTTTGGATTTATTGGACTTGAATAACCTAACTTTACAAAAACAACAACTATAGTAGGAATTGCCTATATACTTAGATATTGCCTTAACAGTTGCTAGGTCCTTGGTATAGGTCTTGAATTGTTAATTTTATACCAGACTATGACTGTGAATCTAATGATAAAACAACAACAGCCATTAAATGTGCTACCAATTATTTATTAGTAATGAAGAGATATAACAACTATATGCCCTGATTCTGGAAAATAAAAGTGAAAAACAACAGTTCCACAGCCTCCAAGTTGTGGCTATAACACTATGCAATCTCATGCATTATTGTGCTTGTCAGTAGTGAAAATGACCATAAGCAGAAATGAAAGGCCACTTCATTTCCAAGTCTACTTCATCTGATTTAAAAACAAAACAGATTGTACTGAGGCTTGATGAACCAATTGTAATAACAAGCTCTCACATCCTAGCATGGACTTGACTTTGTGAGCCAACTACATGTCAGCAAATTCATTTATAGCCACCGACCAACGGAATTTTGGATCCCTCTGTTAGCATGTGTGTGTGTGTGTGTGTGTGTGTGTGTGTGTGTGTGTGTGTGTGTCTGTGTCTGTGTCTGTGTCTGTGTGCGTGCGTGCGTGTGTGTACGAGAGTGCACATACGTGTGTGTGTGACCTCACTAAATGAAATCATTCCCTTCAGTTTAGTAGCACAATCATATTGTACATTTTGCATTTAAAAGTAATGGATAATGCTGCTTTTAAATGACTGTTACATCATGTAATTACAGAATGAAAAACAAACGAAGACAGACGTGAGATTTATTGGATCATTTAAAATAAAACATCTGAAATCATCCCCTATTCCCCCTTTTTTTCTAAGCAAACAGAACCCTGAAGTTAAAATAAAAGGCATCTACAGAGGGACATTATTCATATACCTGGTTTCCTTTGTTTGTGGGATGGAGAATGATATCAAATCCAGTTTGCTATTTTTTCCAACTCACCTTTAAGAAACAAAGCCTAGCACAACATCTTGCCATCAGGGTTTGGGACTCTCATTGAAAATTTTCCTGCACTATTCACGTGACATTAGATGCCCAAAAAAAATGATATTGAATCACAAAAGTTGTTCTTGTTGTTGTTTTGTGATCTGATATAGGCATCACCTTCCTCCTGCCTTTCTATTTCAGAATGAGTGTTGGAGTGTAATTTGAGTGGCATGAGAGAGTCATGTTTGAGAGACAGCAAAAGTCCTAATAACAATGTTAGATATGATAAACGGCAGTGAGATGATCATATCCCTGGAACTCACAGGTATAACAGATTCTTTTAAGTAGAAGTTTCCAAGTTCCATCTTTTGGCATCTCTAGCAAATATAGCAAAATGATGGTTAAGTCAGATAGGACAGATGTGTATTTATAAGGGAAATATTTTTGTCCAATTCACTGGACAGCCCCTGACAGTCAAAGGGGAGGGGGACCAAGGTATTTGGACTAACAGCCTGAGCTAGCTATTAAATGACACAGTGTGTTTCTCAGCTATTAAGCTATAACTTCATGTGCAAGGTACCTAGAATGAAAGGAATCAAGCTTGCTGCTTGATCTATAATTACATTAAAAAATTAATTGCTTGGTGAAATTATCCTGCTTGCATGTGTGTGCCCCCCACCCTTTCACTCTCAAGTTTCTGCTGTGGCTATTCATCATGCTATCACTCTCTGCCTCCAGATTTCCTACAGCTGTGCAATCCTGGAAGTTTGCAATTAGGATTCTGTGTAATCTGTACTTTAAAAAATGCACCAAGACAAGCTGAATGTTTTGACCTGTTTCAATTATGCATAATTCGATTTGTTTAAATGTATTCCGCTTGTCAGAAGGAGGAGCACAACACTACAGCATTACCTAAATCGCATACAAATCCTTTCCACCTCCCTTGTCTTCTGAGATCTCATCAGGTCCTGGTGTATGCTTTCAAGTATCTCTCTGCACCCTGGAGGACTAGAAACCTGCTTTCAAAAAAATACAAACAGCACAAATTATCAGGAAGGAGATTATCCATTCCGTGAAACAGTGTGAAAGATATATACCAGTTTGAAACTTTGACACTGGTGGATAAGACTTCTTAGCCCCACTGAATTCAATGCAAAGTACTACATTCTATAATCTTACTGACCAGCTAAAATGATTCTGCTTCTTTGTCTTCAGGTGCCATATCTGTTCTGGATATTGACTATCATCATGGCGATAGTCTTCTTGTTCTTAATTCCTTGGAACAGTTCTTCTGAGGACATTCCACACCAGTCTCTCAGGTTCTTCAGCCATGCAGTCCATCTACGTCCAGGGCCTTTCTTCCCAGGGATCTTTCCATGTAGAACGAGTTGGAGTCAGGGCTGTAGCCATGATTCTAGATGTGAATGGGCAAATATTTATTCAGGATGGGCAACAATGTCATATATATGTGTGTGTCATATATATAAGCAGGTGGGAGTTTGAGGGTGGGCAAACTGCTAACTCAGGGTGGGCAACGTCCACCCTGACCATCCCCTGGCTATGGCCCTGGTTGTAATATTCTATACTTTATGTTGTTCCTCATGATATGGTCAAGGAATTGCAGCTTTCTTTGCTGAACGGTTTTAAAGAGTTATTTTTCTTTATCCATTTGGCGCAATACTACTGCTACCTTAGGCAAAAGTCAAATCAAAGAAAGGGTCTCCCACAGAGTAGCATCTTGGCACCATTATTTCTTCACATTTACACAGGTGATATAGAAGGAGCCTTCCCCAAAAAGGGGAGTGAGTACACTTGGGCATCCCTTGGGCAATGATGTAAAGCTAGTCAGTCCTTCCACTCCAGAAGTGTTGCAGTGTATGCTTGCTGACTTGTGATTTATTCTGACATGAATGACTAAATAAAGAACATCTGCACAAATTGTCAACCAACAATCCCATACTTCTGAAGTTTCATCTATGTTGTTGATCTTGCCTTGACAGTCCATGGTGAAATGTTTCAGTCCATTGAGCAGCTAAGACTCTGTTCTTAAACATTTCCTTTCTATTACAGAAACAACCAGATGACACCAAACCCTTTAAAAATGCAGATCTGTGCCTTCCACTTAAAGAATAGAGAATCAGAGAGGAAACTCTGAGTTAGTTCGGAAGGTGAGATTTTGGAGCACCTCCCTGATAGTATTTGAGTGCCACTCTTGATCACACCCTGATCTACAAAAAAAAAAAAACCCACAGCCTAAAAAACAAACAGAAGCCAGAAATAACATACTCTAGGAAACTGGCTGGGTCAGACCAGGGTATATACCCACAGACAAGAAGAACAGCTCTCCATAGAAGAATATGCTAGTACCATATAGTAAAAATGAACACATTCTTCAAAATGTAGATGTAGCTCTTATTGAATTGTGCAGGATTATTAGTGCCTTCCTGAAACCTACCCCCATAGAAAAAGTCTATTATTGGCTGGCATTGATTTTCTGGAAGTATGTACTGCTTGGAACTTTATAAACTGTATCATTAAATTATATTTCTACTTTGTTTTATGTATGTTAACTTATGGGAATTAGTTGCTGACCAAAATAAACAAATTCAATTCAATTATCTGGAAGTACTGTATATCAAAAGGAGCTAGTGAATAATAAACAAAATAAGGTAATACAACAGCAAACCTATCCACTTCATGGACATCAGTCCCCGAGGATGGCTAAAATTAAGGGAAAGTTTTCCATACACCTCTCAAGCTCTGAATATTAAACCAGAAGAGGCTAGGCTAAACCTATGGAGAGCAAAAATAAAACACCTTGCAATGGACACTGAAGATGGTCTCCCAACCAGAACAAGATACTGGCTGGACCATGTGGAATTCACTTGATAGACTACAAAGCAAAGTAGGAAACTCAAAGAATAATCAAGTAAAATTGGGCTACTTGGATATAGGATGGATTTTCTGTGAGCATATGGATATTCAATCAATGCAACATTTATGTGTGCAATTTATGTTCTTCCAAGTGTACAAAGTAAGTGGCCCAGATAACACTATTGAAGTTGCCTACTTCTGGTCTAATTATTTTTACATTTTAGTTAGTTTTGCATTCTACCAATTTTCAATTGTGAAATACTATGATGTGAAGAAAGAAATTCAAGCTTAATTTTGGGTTGCTGCGCAGATATTGGGACGCACAGAGCTCTCTTCAACTAAAAAAGAAGATAGCCAAAGGACTAGGGATGAAAATCCTTCTCTCTTCTGCATGTATTGCTTAGGGCTCAAAAAGAGGGGCTGGTTTTGCTTGTAAAGTCTCACACATTAACAGTATTCCCTGAACTCTTTCTCAGTCCATCCTCCCAGTTGCATTTTGGAAACATTCCATCAAGTTTCTCTTCCCATTCAGGTTCCTTCATCAGGTTACAAAGTCATTCTCTCCCCATCATGGAAAGTTTTGTGTATCTTAAAAATTCATTATTACATTTTTATTCCACCAGTCTAGGATACTTCCTACTCTGGGCAGTGTACAGACACATAAACAACAGCAGCATAATAAAACAAACAAAATAAAACAAAATAAATATCTGATGGTGTCTGAGGACAAGGAAGCTCAAAACTGATCAGCTAACTTATTGTTACTGGTATGTTATTCTTAAAGGCTTCCTTGAAGAGGAAAGTTTTATGGGGTTTTTTTAATGTCCAGGGATGGGGCGTGGCACAGCTCTACCAGTAGTGCATTCCAAAGCGATGGTGCCACCACCAAGAAGGCTCTATTTCTGGGTAGTTGTTTAAGTTGCTCTTAAAGACACTTTTCCTCAGGCATACATTCCTCCACTAACTTATTGTTCATTTTCATGTCAGAGATTACTCTGGGTTGAAAGGATTTTTGCAGGAGACACCTGAATGAGACTCTGTTCATTTCCCCTATTGTGGAGCTCTCTGGAATCAAACCTGTCTTTCCAGTCTCCAAGCCTAGTGCCTTAACCACTAAGCCAGCAAAGGAGCTGCCCTCCACCAACTAATGTGTGGTCTTGTAATTTTGCAAATCTATTCTTTTCCAGTGGCATAGATTTATCTGCACAAACAAAGGGAAAGAAGTAACTGGACATCTATGGTGTTCTCTTAGTAACAGGAAACTAAAAGATACAAACACACTTTCATTAACAATAACACAGATCATGAATTAGCTATACAGCAATACCTCGGACAACGCTAAAATCGCATAACGCTAAAATTGCACAACGTTAAGTAATCTGGGGAGGAGAATTGGATCGAATAACGTTAAGGTCCTATGGGATGTATCGGATAACAACCGCTAAAGCTTGTGCGGTTACAATGTATCTCTATGGAGCTTTAACGTTATCCGATACATCCCATAGGATTTTAACATGCATCGGATAACACTAAAAATCGGATAACACCAAGACTTGTGGAACCAAGTCTTAGCGTTATCTGAGGTATTACTGTATTGGAAAAATAAATATCCTGGTTAATGCAAATTCTGTTGTTCTTTTTTTTTTCTTTTGCTAGCTTTGCTACACTATGATAATATATTCTTATCTAGAACTAAATCACAGTTATGATTATTTGACTAAATACACATAGGATCATGACATTAAAAAATGAGATACTTTTTCCACAAATTCCAAGGATCCAGAGAAAGACAGTAGAGATAAAGTACATACGTATGCTGGACACCCATCTCAAAGGAATATTACTCAAGGGTTTCTGGTACATTATCAAATTTGATACACCACAACTATATGCTGCAATTTCCCACACCACCTTTACAGAACAAACTGCAGTAGAGTTCTCATCTATAGCCTCAGGCTACCTCACAGAACAGAGAGAGAACTTGGTGCTTTGCATGGGAAACTCACACCATTGTCAACAGATGCTAGCTCTGAAGGGTAAGGTAAAGGTCACTCTTGCTCGAAAGCCAGTTGTATCTGACTCTAGGGTTCAGTGTTCATCTGTTTATAGCCAAAGAGCCAGTGCTGTCTGTGTCTCCAGATGTTTCCATGGACATGTGGCAGGCATGATTTGACACCAGAGTGCACAGAACGCTGTTTACCTGAATTGGTACCTATTTATCTACTTGCAATTTCTTGATTTCGAACTGCTAGGTTGGCAGGGGCTGGGACAGAGATAGGAGATCACTCAGTCGTGCAGTACTCGGGAATCAGACCCTGACCTTCCAGTCTTTGAGTTCAGCGTCTTAACCACTTGAGCCACTGCAGTCCCAAATGTGTAGTGCCACAATGTATGTTTTGCATCCATCTGCCAACCATTTGGAATTCAACAGGGCAAAACCTCATAGCAACCAGGGATCTTCTCTTATTACCAGCTGTAAAAAAACTATATTGATTTTTATGCTTATCTCTTATGCTAGCCAACCATTATTTGTCTCAGTTGATGCCATGAAGTCTCACTCTTATGTCTGCCAAAGTGGACTTGATCCATGAAACCTAACTTTAAAATACAGCAGTTAGTCTTTAAAGTGCCACAATGCTTTTTAACTTTTTGTTTTGTTTACTCACTGATACATTTCTAGATAGTTTGTGCATAGTAAGTTAGTTTATTCAGACATGGCAAATACATTTCAAAATCTCTTTCTTCATTTTTATTTGTTAAACTATTGCTACATATAACATAACTGCCACGCTCATAGTGGTTTCCACGGCAGAGTGGGAATTTGAATTTGGGTCCTAGTCGACCTTTTTCTCTGTTTCGTTTTCCTGCCCAACGAGTCAACTATCTCTTATCTGTAGGCATCTGAATAAGTTTCAAAGTACATGCCCATTTAAAATGAGAACCCCCTCCTCCACATGCATTTTTTTAAAAAAGATAGAAAAATGTAACTTCTAACAGAGCCATTAATCTAGCAGATGAAAACTATTTCCCATTTGCTAAAGACTTGGAGGAGGTAAAGAGATAATTGCGATGACAGATGAATTTGAAGAGATTCTCAGCAAGTGAACCATATTGCAATGAATCAATGTCATATACCATGGCATATGCTTCACTGAAGTTCCAAGCTTGCCTTCTTCATCTTTTCACTGTACTAAATATTTGAATTGAGCTTTCCTCTCAGCTGAACTAACAGTGCCAAATGTCTCCTCACAAGTAAGTGTCAATGTTTTCAGTAAGGATTACTCCCTAGTAAGGCAGTAAGCAGATCAAGGCTTATGAGTAGGTCAGAATCATCTGATTGGTATTTGTGTGCAATAAACTAGCAATAACAGAATGCCTCCTCAGCAGGAATTGGAGGTATACAGATTTGGTATTTTGGGGCTAGGACATCCCACTACAGTAATGGAGTAAACCATACAACCAGCGACTCAACGCCAAGTGTCAGGTTAACTAACCTGACTCCCTAAAGGGGGCAATGGCTATGGGCAGATGAGCCCCTTTGGGGGGGGGGTGGTCTTCCTCAGTGGAGGAAATGCCACTGGAAATCATCATATTGGGCCCAACAGCAAAAATTAGCAGCGGAGGAACTCTGATTCTCAACAGCAATGGAGGTGGAAATAGCCATGCCAGATGGACTGGCTGTAAAGGTGCACCTTGTCAATATCCTCCAGGCGGTGGCAGTCCAAGTGTTGAATCCTGCATGTCTCATTTCGTGTGTGCTGCAGGAGATGGCTCTGAGATCATAGTGGGTGGGTCACTTTATGACCAGCTGGGATCAACCTTAAACAAATTCACACCAATGACATTTTTCCTACTTCAGGGGAAAAAAAGGATACAAATTGCAGTCAACGATGATGATTTTGGGGCTACAGCTTTTAGAATCCGACAACCTGGGAAATCTTGAGAGTTGTGGCCCAAAAACACAGACCTCCATACCTCTAACAGAAACAAGGTGAACCCTTAAGATGCACCCTTTAATTTACAGTTTTCCACATGGCTTCCATTGATAGACCGCAGTGATTCTAGCAAAACACAAAACGGGATCCTGTAAACTATGCACCACATGGATCTTCTGCCTTTCTATGCACCAGATGGATCTTTATTCTGATTCAGTGGAGCCCTGCTTATATTCCTAGTCATAACAATCAAATCTGATATAAAACAAATGTAGCATCTTGATCCTATGAGCAGAAAATTGAAGTACTTGGCTGTGACAGCTAATATTGAGTTGCACATGTGTCACTCATTAATTTTTTATAAGGGCACATTAGCAGATGCTGCTGGGAACTGTGCTTTTCTTAATTAACACTCAACAGAATTTCCTTAATCTAAAAGATATTCAGAATTCAGCGAATACTTCCATATAAACCATGAACATTGATTTTAGGGGGGGAAAGAACACCAAGCAGTGTGGCTGGAAAAGAAGAGCAAATTTGAACTAAATCGAAGACACTCACAATATCTTAAAAGTACAGATAAAAGATCCAATAAAGTAAGATTCAAATGACTCTTGCATCAAGAGGAATAAACTCTCATAGCTCCTGAAACCAAGTATGGGTCGCCTTCTAGTTCGTTTATGAGGTCACACCCAACCTTGATTTCTGGAGCCAATGAGGTTGCCCAACAGATCCAAAACTTTTCTCTGTGACAATTAAAGTTTTAAACGGAAGGCATGAAACCCAACAAGGAATCGGTTTCTTCTTTTTCTTCTGTGTGTGGTGTGTTTTCATGTCAGAGATTACTCTGTGTTGAAAGGATTTTTTGCAGGGGAAGTCTGAATGAGGCTCCTTTCATGTCCCCTACTGTGCAGCTCCTGGAGAAACGAACCCTGTCCCTTTCGGTCTCCAAGCATAATGCTTTTACTCGCTGAACCACCGGGAACTCCATGCCTAGGTCAGATGTGAAATTGCCAAAATGAAGGTCCATTTTGGTGAGATCATTCTGCAGTTCCTTTTGCCTGACCTAGTGTGAGAAAGATTAGCCAGCAACACAAAGTTGTCATTACCAGGGTATATCCAAATGTGGTTCAAAAATACCACACTGTTCGGAGAGGCTCCTTCTGTGTACCCTGAGGAATCAGTTAGGATATCAGTTAAGATGATACAAGATGAACCATTGGGCCATTGGATGCACCAGACTTCTTTTGTCATTGTTCAGTCACACAGTTGATTCTAACCCTTTGCGACCCTATGCACTATTGTCCTCCAAGCACCTCTGTCCTCCACCATCCTCCGCAGCCCGCCCAGCTATGTGCCCACTGCATCCACAATACCATCTAACCATCTCATTTTTGGCCGCCCCCTTCTTGTTTTGCCCTCCACCTTTCCCAGCATCAGGCCTTCTCAAGTGAATCCTCTCTTCTCATTTGATGTACAGAGTACTTTAGCTTCATCTTTACTATTTGACCTTCTAAGGAGCAGTCAGGTTTGATTTCTTTTAGGATTGACTTATTTGTTCTCCTTGCTGTCCAGGGGACTCTCAAAACTCTCCTCCAGCACCACATTTCAAAGGCATCTATTCTTTTGCGCTCAGCTTTCCTAATGGTCCAGCTCTCACAACCATACATTGCCACCGGGAATACCATTGCTTTGACTATATAAATTTTTGTTTGCAAAGTGATATCTCTACTTTTAACTATGTTCCCCGGGTTTCTCATAGCTTGTCTCCCAAGAATCATTCACCCTTTTTATTTCATGGCTGCAATCACCATCTGCAGTGATCTTGGATCTTAGGGAAGTAAAATATGTCACTGCTTCTACATCTTCCCCATCTATTCTCCAGGGACTTATAGGGCCTGTTGCCATTATCTTGGTTTTCTTGATATTGATTCTCAAGCCAGCTTTTGCACTCTCATCTTTCAACCTAATCAGGAGCTTCTTTAGTTCTTCCTCACCTTCTGCCATTAGGGTAGTGTCATCTGCATATCTCAAGTTGTTGATGTTTCTCCTAGCAATTTTGATCCCAAATTGTGATTCCTCCATCCCTGCATTGTGGATTATGTGCTCTGTGTATAAGTTGAGTAAGCAGGGTGATAAAATGCAGTCTTGTCTTACTCCTTTTCCTATTCCAAACCACTCTGTCATTCTGTATTCTGTCCTAACTGTTGCTTCTTGACTCTTGTACAGATTTCTCATGAGGCATATAAGGTGTTCTGGTAGTCCCTACTCTATAATTACTTGCCACATTTTGTTGTGGTCCACACAGTCAACGTCCTTGGTGTAGTCAATGAAACAGAAGTAGACTTGTTTCTGATATTCCTTTGTTTTCTTCATGATCCATTGTATGTTGGCAATGTGGTCTCTAGTCCCCCTGCCTCTTCTGAACCCTCCCTGCACTTCTGGTAATTCTGTCTCCACATGCTGCTGCAGTCTAGCCTTTATTATCTTGAGCATCACCTTGCTAGCGTATGGGTTGAGCGCAATTGCTCAATAATTTGAACATTCTTTGGCATTACCCTTTTTTGGGATTGGAACGTATACTGATCTTTTCCAATCTTGTGGCCATTGTTGTGTTTTCCAAATCTGCTGGCATATCGAATGCAATAATTTGATTCCATCATATTCTATAACCATGGATTTTTTTCAAAGCAGGAAAGCAACCGACTGAGAGAATCCAAACTGTGCTATTTATCATGTCGTAGTCACCTGAGTTCCACTGTAGAACCCATCCACCTCCACCACCATCATGTTTCATGCTGTGTCCAGCATAGTTAATACACCCTGCTTGCTACTGTTTGAGCTGCAACAGGCACAAGAAATATAGACAGGAAGGAGAAATTTGATAGTGGTATACCTAGGAATCCTGATTGGTTGCAAAATAAAACATACTCACATCAGTGATGGGATGTAACAGGTTCTCACCAGTTCTCCAGAACCGGTAGTAACTTTTCCCAGTGTCCCAGAGAACCTGTAGCAGCTTTTGGGGAGAACCACCTTCGGGGCTTACCTTTTCACTGGTTCCCCCACTGCACATGCATGCCAAGCACTTGGTGTGCATGCACGCCTAGTGCTTGGCACATATGCACGGCCTCCTTGCTGTCCTCCCAAATGGGGAGGAAGAGAAGCTGCTAGCCTGAAGCTCCCTATAGCCTGAAGCTCCCTATATTTATTATTTTGTATTTTTTTTCTTTGGCCCCGCCCATGACATGACATCATGATGTTAGCTCCGCCCACACTGTGATGACATCATGGTGGGGTAGTAAAATTTTTGACATCCCACCACTGTACCCACTGCTATTCTGCAGCAAACCGAGTAGGATTTCTAAACTACACAAACAGACTGAGAAACAATCTGCAATTCTTTGTAGCGATAAAGTTCACAGGGGTACTTGCAGCTCCCTCCTCAAGGAATTTCAAAACCTTGTTAGGATAAAATATGTGTCATTAAGACAGTGTCACTGCCTGTGACATATCCCATTTTTTAAAGTCAGTTGTGTGCCTAACAAAAATCTCATCTGTTTCCTTCAAAATGTTTTTACAAAGAAAAGAACCATGAGAAAAAGCAGCTGTATCCCTATGTAAGTCACTACTGCTAGTTGAACATAAAACACCTGATAACAGAGGGAGACAGTTTAATGATGGGCAAGGCTACTTATTTTTCCATATCTAGGCCAGACTTAAAATTCTGAAATTCCTTTGGCCTGACCTAGTGAGAGAAAGATTAGCCAGCAACAATATGCAGAGCAGCATACCAGAAAGCTGTAGCACAGCATTCTAGTCTGTATAGCCCCTCACTGCACGCAGAGAGGAAAAAATGCAAGAAACTGTATTGATCCAGATCTACTAACCAGTTCTATATTTTTGTCCCCTCAGAAGAGCAGGTCTTTTATTTCCAATTCAAGAGGGAGATGGCCTGAAACGCTTTATTACAATAGCTCACAATAATTTATTGCTGCTAACAAGTTATCTGAAGATTGCAGCCAAGTTCAAAAGAAGCAGAGAAGATTGGGGGGGGGGGGAGGATTATAGCATCACCATCATCTCTACTAAAATAAAAAGGGAAAGTACTTCGGCTTTGACCCTGTAAGCCCTGGAACAACAAGCCAAAAGGATGAGGAAAAGAGGAGGCTTCTTAAAGCAAAAATTACTTAAGCCAAATTTCCCATACAAATGCATTCCATGCAATTTCCCTAAAAACCAATTAATCCATTCAAAAAAATCTTTAAACCAAGCCACTATTTTCTATAATTTCCTTTTTTAATGAGACTTTTATGTTAACTGAGCCATTTGTTAACCAAGGTTTCACTGTACTGAATTAATATTGAATAGTGTTGAACTATGGATCTACTATATCCACTACATGTTCTGTGAGCCCAGGCAGCTTGTTGCAAGAGCAGCTCCCCAGTCAATATTGAGGGCAGGAGTGAACTTTTTCCTTGGCTTACAACAGAGGGTACAGCTCATATATCAGACCCTCAAATGTTTACTCCTGTAGTCTCAGAGTAATATATGGCTCTGAATTTAATATATCAATTGTAGGTAGCTCTACAGTATCACACATGTCAGCACCATGAAAGACCATCTCAAATACTGATTTCAGGTGAAGAGCTTCTTGGAAATCCACCAAAACTGAGGTTCATACATTTCATAGAATTATAGAATTGTGGAGTTGGAACAGACCTATAAGGGCATTGAGTCAAACCTCTTGGTAAATAATTCAAATAGAAGTCTGTCTGGCAGATGGCTATGTAAGTTTCTCTTGAATGCCTCCAATGCTGGAGAACTCACCACTTTGAGTTAATAGTTCTTTTGTTGTACTGCTCTAACAGTTAGGAGGTCTTTCCTGGTATTCAGCCTGTATCTGGCTTCCTGTAACTTGTATGTATTATTACATGTCCTGCACTTTGGATTGATTGAAAACATCCATCCTCTGTACATGATATCATATCCCCTTTAGTCTCCTTTTCTCAGTGATAGGCATACCTGAATTTTTCAATCGTTCCTGATGGGCCTTGGTTTCCTGTTGCCAGTAAATGCTCTGCTCCATATGGTCTGCTGTAAGATCTTATTTTGCCCAGCTTTTGCTGTCCTTAAAATGAAAATGCAACAAAGGACTTTTCACATCCAATATCAATTTGGGGCAACATCCAGAGAAGAATGAGCAGCACCATTGAGAAGCTATCATTCGAGGGGTGAAGGACTCATCAATGGGTTGCCACTTTCTGGTTCAAATTGTTGCTGCTACTGACATTTATTTAATAGGAATATTTGTTTTGGCTGGAGTCTACAACATTTCATTCTTTTTTTGTTTCCATCACATTTTTTTTAAAAAGTTTGTTGGCTTGCTGATTATGAATGTGCTACATGAGCAACTCCTGATAGGACTATGGCAGGATAGAAAGCCAGGGAATAAAATAAGATAAATAAATTTCCTGCACGATTTGCCACTGACATCCTTTTGTGTCATCTCTCCTGCAGTTTATAGAGGCTGATAAACATTCCTGACTCGTTTGGCAATATATTTTCTCCCTTCAAGGAAGTCTATTGTCTATTACCATGTAAACTGCAGGATTGCCAGGCAGAGTGGCCTCATTAATCTTGTCCCAAGGTAGAAGATCAAGGTTTCTGAGTTTATGTCTTGTTCTATCCTTACCCTGCCCCCAGTTCAGCTGAAGAAACCTCATTTTCACAGGGTGTTCAGTTTGTAAACCCATAAGCCACAGAAGTAACCCTTAAGAGCATAGGACTTGACTGATAACAATTATTCCTCAACCCAAGAGTCCCTGATGACTAAAATTGTTGTGTTCTGTGGAAAAACTCAACAACAGAAGTTTCTTTTACATCAACAGCATGATGAGAAAGATTTTTTATTGTTGGAAAGCTTATAAAGAGAGGAGTCCACTGATGCATCTAGGATAGATATGTGTCCTGTTGTGTCTTATTTCACAAAGAACAGCACTCTGAGGCTTTCCTGTGTCTAAAAAGCTCCAGCACCGGCTGCTGGGGGAAGAAGAAGCCAGGGCAGGTTGAGGACCTTGCCACCCCTCCCCCTGCACCTACACCGGCCACTAGGGGAGGAAGAGGCCAGGATGGGTTGAGGACTTTGCCGCCCCTCCCCCTGTGCCCATACCAACATATTGTAATGTAATGTAATGTATTGTTTGTCAGCCGCCCTGAGTCGCCATGGCGAGTGGACGGCAATATAAATTTGAACTAATAAATAAATAAATAAATAAATAAGTAATAAGATAAAGAACTGTAAAGAAGGAGAACAAAAGTCTTGAAATTGTTCATTAACCATAGCATCTAGATCAGTGTTTCCCAACCTTTGGTTTTTGGACTTCAGTTTCCAGAGCCTAAGTCATTTCCCAAAAAGCACTGATCAGTCAATGTACTGACTTAGACTTCTGAGAATTGAAGTCCCCCTGTGGTGTGTGTGCCCCACACTGGGAACCACTGGTCTAGACCCATTGGTCACCTCATCTATCTCACTCTGTGGGTGTTGCCCCCTGGGAATCCCACAAAACATACTAAAAATTCCATGCAACAGACCCATTAGTCATGAGTAGAACCTTGGTCTACACAGAAGTGGGACCACACCTGAACTGATGCCCTCCAGCTAAACAATTCAGGATTTTAGCTTGCCTTCTCATGTGTCTTGACCTAAGTTCCGGCTGTAAGTAAGGTAGCGCATAGGAAATTAAACAACTCCAGTCATCTTGATTTTTTTTAAAGTAGTAAATTTCAGCAAAAGTTACATTTCAGGAAGCAAAACAATTCTAGGCAAATTGAAACATCTTTAGTTCAGAAAGCACACTGAAAACAATAAAAACCTGACTAAGTGTGGAAGCCCAGAGGACTCCCTTATTTATTCATTCATTCATTCATTCATTCATTCATTCATTCATTCATTTGTTCGTTCCAACTTGTTATCCCGCCCCAATCGGGTAAACCCAACTCTGGGCAGCTTACAATACAGATTTAAAAATACATAGCTTAAAACCATCGTTCATAAGTCAGTAAAATCAGTAGGGTAGTCCCACATACCCCACATATATCACTTAACTATTAACAATTAAAAATGTGAATTAATACAATATTAAAAATTAAGCTAAAAAGAATTAAACATTATCAGATTATGAAAATTTTAAAAGAACAAGGGCAGGAGTAAGGAGGCAAGAGCAGAGGGTGGCTGTCTCATCTGATCAGCTTCTAGCTTAAAAGCCCCTACATGTTTGCTAAGTTCACAGCTCACCCTTAGACTTACACAGCATGGGGCACCAGAGCAAGAGAGCGTCCTGCCCCCTCCCTCTGGTTTTTATCTCTTCCAACAAGTTCCACCCTCTGACCACTCCTCTAAAAGATTTCAGCCAATCACTGTACAGTGCACAACATTCCTCCAAAATTAAGTTTCATTTCTCCCAGGCCATTAGGGTAGCATGGTTAGTCTGGAGAGCAACTTCTACCCGGTGATATCCATAATGCAACATATCTCCATTACAGATACATAAAAGCACACAGGCCCCATTTCTATTTATCACATTCCACTCACACCTCCTAACGGCATAAGGGAACTTTCAAAACAAATTTCCTCAGGAAGTATATATAGGTTGCTGAGGACAGAGGAGCTATGAGGTTCATTAGCTGGCCTATCCATATCTTCTATAAAACAAGTGACTGAATTCTCCTGCTATTTTCTTTTAGGGTCTCTTAGGTTTAGTTATAGCTAAATCTTACTTGCAGTTTTGGTTTGCTGGCATTGCCACAAGCCACAGGTTCTTGGTACAGCAAGTACAAGAAGCAGTAATTTAACAAAACAGGATGTCTTCTCCCAATATAAGCAAGAAAGACAGAAGACCAGACCATTAAAGCCAATCTTGTTTGTTATTTGTCTAAAAATAGGAAAGTATGCCTCTGTAAATGGATTTCTGAATTGAGCAGGGGGTTATTCTATGATTCTATGATCATGGGCTAAATGATGAGCACTGGGACCATCAGATAAACTTTGTTAGAGTAGATTACACTGATAACCATCCAAAAGAATTCTGACTCTAAGAAAGACCTCAAAGGCCTCAACTCTCAGGTTGATTGATGGGTTTGTATGGCAAATGACCATTCTTTCAATATACAAAGCATTTGGGGCAGTTACATCAGTTCTTAGAGGACCTCTCAATTGGCCATATTCAGACAAAGCCAAAAAGTATGATTCCATTATATGAATGAGCCTTTGGAAGCTGTTCCTTTTTTCATACACACAGAGGAAGTGATTATCAAAAATTCCAGTGATTTCTCAACCAAAACAGCTGTGTTAATCACAGTTTGTGGAATAACATGGATCAGAAACCACTTTGATTCTAATATGTTCTCCCTCTCCAGAGGCTAAACAAAACAGATTTTCCCAATTTCTGACAGTATGGAAAAATGTGAGTAGCTTCAAGTCAGAAGTCAGAGCTGTTGCAGGGGTATATAAGCATGCACATTGCTCTTAATGTAGGAGAAAATGAATGTCTGGCCTGATGTCCTGCTACGGTAACAGAGTAGACCATATAGCCAGCTACTCAATGCTGAGTGTTGGGTGGTGGAAAATAACCTGACTCCCTAAAAGCACCAAGGGCTAAAGGCAGATGAGCCCCTTTAGGTGGGGTGATGGTCCTCTCAGTGGAGGAAATGTCACTGGAAACCATCATATTGGCAAAATGAACAGAGGAAGAATTCTGATTCCCAATGGTCACGGAGGCGGAAGAGGCCATGCCAGATGGACTGGCTGTGAAAGGTGCACATTGATAATATCCTCAAGACTGCAGAAGTCCATTGCAGTCCCAGTGTCAAATCCTGTATGTCTCATTTCATATGTGCCACAGGAGATGGCTGTGATCACAGTGTGTGGGTCACTTCATGGCAAGCTGAGATCTACCGTAAACAAATTCACACCAATGGCATTTTTTCTGCTTCAGGAAAAAAAATGCATTCTCAGATATGAATTGCAGTCGCCGCCGACAACGACGAGGAAAAGAAAATGATATTTTCTATTATGAGTGAACCGAACCAGTCTGTTTGGGATTTAGTTTCCCAGAATGCACTCATTTGCAAGAGCAGCACATGAATCAATGTGGCAATCAAGTCAATGGAGAAACTCACAGAGATCTTTCCCACCTCATTTTTGAACAAGGAATCTTTCAGATGGGAATAATCTGATTACAACTCTATGCCAAGTGTCACCTTTTCCTCCTTATCATCTACATCACCACCAGTAGTAGCAGTACAGTAGTACTGTACAGCCTTGCAATCCCACCTGCAACCCCCCACGCCGGGCCGGGTGGGGAAGAGATGTGTCTCAGTTGCTGCCTGGCAGGAGAGAGTTAAAAGGAGGCCCCCCAAGACTGCTTCAGCCTTGCAATCCCACCTGCAACCCCCCACGCCGGGCCGGGTGGGGAAGAGATGTGTCTCAGTTGCTGCCTGGCAGGAGAGATTTGAAAGGAACACCTCCAAAAGGAACACCTCTACTACCTCCGCTGAACTTTCAGCTATGGGGCAGCGAGCCCCACTACCCTCCTGGGAGAGTAGAATGGCCGGGATCTTGGCTGGTCCCAGGAGCACCTCTGAGGAATGGGCAGTGGTGGGGCAGCCGGCCCCACCCTCCTAGGAGGACATTGGATGGGGGTTGGGGGAATGTGGATGGGGGGAGGGAGAGAAAGGCCTGCCACCTAGGGAATAGGGATTGGGCTCTGTCTGGTATGGGCGGGGGGTTTCCTGTGGCCCGAATTGGTGTTGTGACGGGCATGGGGCGGTATGGCGGGTACCGAGGGGCGGGCTCCACTCGGGGAACACGGGACAGATGTTTAGTTGCTGTCCCTTGTTCTGGCCCCCCGGCTACACCTCTGGTTCCTGAGCTGCCGGTCAAGAGTGACCCTTCCCTTAGGCTGCTGCTGGTGAATGCCAGGTCAGTCTGTAACAAGGCCCCCCTGCTTTCAGATTCTATATTGGGGGTGCGGGCTGACCTGGCATGCATCACCGAAACCTGGCTGGCACCTGAGGACGGGGTTCCTCTATCCGAACTGTGTCCAGCTGGGTTCGGTATTTGGCACCAGCCTAGGGAGAAGGGGAGGGGCAGTGGGGTCGCCGTAGTAGCCAGGGAGTCGTTGGGAGTCGTCAGGGCCACGGCTCCACATATTCCGGGCTGTGAGACCCTGCTCCTGCGTTTGGGCCCTAAAGGGCAGTCGGGAATCCTACTCCTAAACCTGCCTCCCTGTAGGGTAGCAGATTCCCTGTCTGAGCTCCTTGAGGCGGTCTCGATGTTGGCGTTGGAGCTCCCCAGACTTATGGTTCTGGGGGACTTCAACTTGCCATCATTAGGGGCTGGCTCGGAGGTGGCTCGGGAGTTCATGGCTTCCATGGCAGCTGTGGGCCTGACCCAGGTAATTCAGGGCCCTACCAGGAGCAGTGGTCACACCCCGGATTTAATTTTCTTATCGGAGCTGTGGCAGAGTTATCTGAAACTACAGAATTTAGCCACTACTCCTGTGCCATGGTCAGATCACTATCTGGTGACTCTAGACTTCCTGGGGGCGAGGCTTCACCGCAGGGAGGTAGGGCCAGTTAAATGGGCCCGCCCCCGGCGACTAATGGATCCGGAAGGATTCCAGAGGGAACTGGGGTGTTTTCCTCTTGACCTGCAATGCGATTCATCTGAGGCTCTTGTCAACTCATGGAACGAGAGAGTAACGGCAGCCTTGGATGTGATCGCTCCACTACGGCCTCTCCTTGCCCGCGGGCATCGATCATCCCCTTGGTTCACAGAAGAGCTGAGAGAGCTCAAACGGGCAAAGAGACACCGAGAGCGCCGCTGGGTGAAGACCCGGAGTGAGTCTGATCGAACACTTGTTAGAGCTGCCATTAAAGCCTATCTAGTGGCGATGGGGGCGGTGAAATGACAATATTTCACCGCCCTTATTGCCTCCGCAGATAATCGCCCAGTGACCTTGTTCCGGGTGACCAGGTCCCTCCTTGGAAGAGGGGGGTCTGGCCCTGGTTGGCAGGGATCGGCTGAGGCTTTTGCTGATTATCTGGCGGAGAAAATCGCTCAGATTCGCTTGAAGTTTAATCCCAGCGTGGAAGAGACAGAGCTGGGGTTGACCAGAGTACAGTCTGGCCATGTTATCTGGGATCAGTTCGATCCAGTTGGCCCTGAGGAAGTGGACAGGCTTCTTGGATCTATTCGCGCCACTGCCTGTGAATTGGATCCATGCCCTGCCTGGCTAGTCAAGGCATCTAAGGCAGTGGCAGGCGGTTGGGTCGAGGCAATTATAAATTCATCTCTGCAGGAGGGGCTTTTTCCAGCACCCTTAAAACATGCTTTGGTGCGTCCCCTCCTGAAAAAGCCATCCCTCAACCCTACGGTACTTACCAACTACCGACCTGTATCCAACCTACCCTTTTTGGGTAAGGTCTTGGAGAAGGCAGTGGCGTGGCAGCTACAGGAAGTCCTGGATGAAGCGGATTATCTGGACCCTTTCCAGTCAGGATTCAGGCCCGGATATGGTACTGAAACTGCATTGGTCGCATTGGTGGATGATCTCTGGCGAGAACGGGATGGAGGTCATCCATCCGTCCTGGCTCTTCTTGACCTCTCAGCGGCTTTCGATACTGTCGACCACGGTATCCTTCTGGGAAGGCTCCAAGGATTGGGGATCCAGGGCACTGTGTTGGCCTGGTTCTCTTCATTTCTGAGGGGCCGGACCCAGTTGGTGTGGCTGGAAGGCGAGAGGTCCAGCCCTAGGCCCCTGCAATATGGGGTGCCTCAGGGCTCGGTACTCTCGCCTCTCCTATTTAACATCTACATGAAGCCACTGGGTGAGATCATCCATTCCCACAGGGTGAGGTATCACCAATATGCAGATGACACCCAGCTGTATATCTCAGCCCATGGAGATCCAATTGATCCAGTGGAAGTCCTATCCAGGTGCCTGGAGGCTGCCAGGGTCTGGATGGGGGACAACGGGCTACAACTGAATCCCGGCAAGACTGAGTGGCTATGGGTAAGGGGTCCTGCACTATCTCGGGAGTTACCATCTTTGGTTCTGGATGGGGCAGTTTTGCCCCAAACAGACCTGGTGCGTAATCTGGGGGTCCTCTTGGACTCACGACTACTGCTCGTGGAGCAGGTGGCAGCCGTGGCCAGGAGGGCTTTTGCACAACTTCATGTAATACGCCAGCTACGCCCACTCCTAGACCGGGATTCCTTGCTCATGATCACACATGCTTTGGTCACCTCTAGACTTGTTTACTGTAATGCGCTCTACATGGGGCTGCCCTTGGTGACCATTCGGAGGCTGCAGCTGGTCCAGAATGCGGCTGCTCGGGTAGTGATGGGGTGCGGGCGTTATGCTCGTGCCTCACCACTGCTTCAGGAGCTGCACTGGTTGCCAGTATGTCTCCGGGTGCAATTCAAGGTGCTGGTTATTACCTTTAAAGCCCTACATGGTAGTGAGCCAGGATACTTAAGAGACCGCATCGTCCCAAGGACATCTGTCCGTCCCACCAGGGCGGATCGGAGAGGCTCTCTTATCATTCCATCGGCTAGAGAGGCGCATCTCTCTAGCACCAGAAGGAGGGCCTTCTCCGTGGCCGCCCCGGCCCTTTGGAACCTCCTGCCAACTGAGTTACGTCTACAGACAGAGCTCCTGCCCTTTCGGAAGGGTCTAAAAACCTAGCTAGCAGGGCAGGTGTGGGGCTCCAGGAATATGGAGTCCCATGTTGGGTGGCTGATCTGATGGGACAGCCACCCCTCCCTCACTCTTTTAAACTTTTTATATCTTTTTAAACTTTTTAACCTTTTTAAATTTTTTAGATCTTTGTAAATTCATGGTTTAATTCTTTTTTTAATTGATTTTTTTAAGTAATTTCGAACCTCAAGGTTTTAATTTATGAATTTTCTGTAAGCCGCCTAGAGTCAGGTTCGCCTGATTAGGGCGGGATAATAAATCTAAATAAATAAATAAATAAATAAATTTTTAGCCATGGTGTAATCAGGAAATTTATAAAAAGAAAATCTTCTCTGTTCTATTTTTCCTCTCCATCTCTTTGTTATTCTTTCATCTTTCTCTATTGTCAGTCCTCCTACCCCACAACTAGTAATCCCTCCTACCATCAAAGTTTGGAGGGTAAGCTTCATGGGTAATGAAATCTCCTGCTTGTTTATTAAACTCTAACTAGCAGCGTAAACATTGTACAAGGATGCTGCTCATAAAAATGAGCTTCTAATTAGTTCCTCACATTTTTAGTTAAGTAAATTGCACACAAGTGCCCCATAGCAGTTCATATGATCAGGCCTTTGATGAGACCATTCCCACTGTATGACTAAATTAGCTTTTTAAAATCTTCACATTCGTATCTAGTGACATGGATTAAGATGGTTTTTAATTCTAATTTCCACGCCAAGAGACTGTACAAATATTTGTGGCTTCAGATATTCTTTGCTTGATGTTCAACACAACTCAGGAAATAATCATGTGCATTTCTGTTAGCCTACAAAAAAGGAAGAAAGAAGTGAAGAGGCTGGGGCGATTCCATTTTGAAGAGCATCCATTGCTAAAGAATTACTTTGCATAAAAAGGACAGGTTTCACTTACCAGTAACTGTCGTTCTCCGAGTATGTTGTTTGGGGATTCACACTGATGGGTTCTGCGCCTGCGCTGAATCCGGAGCGGAGCTGGAAAGCTGATTGGATAAAGAGTTTTGAATGTGGGACCGCCCACCATGCCCAACCCCTTTAGGCGCCATTTCGCGCTCTCCCCTCAGTTTGATATTAAAGCTGCCCGCTAAGCAGAAGGCCATCTCAGGCCGGCAGCCCTGAGGGGAGGCAGGGTTGGGTTGTGTGAATCCCCAAACAACATACTCGGAGAACGACAGTTACTGGTAAGTGAAACCTGTCCTTCTCCTTCGTGTTGTTTGGGGATGCACACTGATGGGTGACTAACAAGCTCACTTACTTGGATGGTGGGCAGCCGGCGTCCTGAGATGCAGGAGAGCGCGATGTCATCATGGATGGGCGGTCATCAACGAAGAAGATCGGAGACCAGCCGTCAGGATGGACCTGCCCCGTCTGACATCAGGGGCGGACCTTGTGTCAACCCGGTAGTGGGTGATGAAGGTGGAGGACCTGGACCAAGTAGCAGCCTTGCAGATATCCTCCATCGGGATGCCCTCTAGGAATGCAGTGGAGGAAGCCAGTGTCCTGGTGGAGTGAGCCCGGACATGAGGCGGAGGTGGCAGGGATGACATCTGATAGGCCAGGTAAATGGTACCTGAGATCCATTTAGATAGTCTCTGGGCAGACAGAGGCTGTCCCTTAGTCTTGCCACCATAAGCCACAAACAGTTGTTTTGCTCTCCTGAAGGACGCAGTCCTCTGGGTGTAAAACAGCAAGGCCCTCCTGACATCCAACGAGTGCCACACTCTCTCTTGTGGAGACGAGGGATTCAGGAAGAATGCTGGAAGCGTGATGGCTTGGGCCAGGTGAAATTCAGTCAGGACCTTGGGCAGGAATGTCAGATCTGGGTGCAATACTGCCCTGTCGGGGTAGAACTTGAGAAAAGGAGGGTCAGACCGAAGGGCTGCCAGCTCCCCTGCCCGTCGGGCAGAAGTGATAGCTACAAGGAAGGCAGTCTTGTAAGAGACAAACTTAATGTCCACCGAAGCCATGGGTTCAAAAGGTGCCTTCGTGAGTGCGGTGAGCACTGTAGTGAGGGACCACTGAGGGGGTGGTATCTTCACTGGAGGATAGGCGTTGCGTAGCCCTTGAAGGAACCTTTTAACAGTTTTGTCTCTGAAGGCGGAGGACAATACTGAAGAAGGTGGGGCCTTGGCGACCACAGCAGCTAGGTGGACCTTCAATGATGAATGTGCGGATCCCAACTCGGCTAGGTGCAGGAGGTAAGACATGACATCCTGCAGGGATGCGGAGTCCACGGTGCGGTCGCTGGATGCTAGGAAGTCAGTGAAGCGACGGTACTTGGCATCGTAGGACTTCCGTGTGGAAGGTTTCCTGGACAGATCAAGGATCCGTGTTATGTTGGGCGGATAAGCCAGGCCGTCAGGTGTAGGCTCGGCAGATCCGAGTGAAGGATCCGACCGTCTTCCATGCGGAGGAGATTCGGGTCAGTGGGTAGGCGGAGACGATCGCAAGCCAGGGTTTGGAGTAGTGGGAACCACGGCTGGCGCGGCCAGGACGGGGCAATCAGGATCGTCCAGGCGTTCTCCGCACGGATCCGTATCAGGACCCGTTGGATGAGAGGGATCGGTGGAAACATGTACAGCAGTTCCTGGTGCCACGGCACCATGAAGGCATCGCCCTCCGATCCGTGGCCGATCCCCGCTCGGGAGCAGTAACGGCGGCACTTGGAGTTGGCCTGTGACGCGAAGACGTCTAGGGTCGGTGTGCCCCACCGTCGGCACAGGCGGTCGAACACCGATTCGTCCAGTTCCCACTCGTGCATCGCCGTCCCTTTGCGGCTCAGGGAGTCTGCATCGGAGTTTAGGGTGCCCTGGATGTGGACACCTATGGGGAACACGTGTACCTTCAGGCACCACTCCCACATCTGGACGGTCAGGTAGAGGAGGGAGAGAGACTTGGTCCCTCCTTGCCGGTTGAGATAGGCTAGTGTCGTGGTGTTGTCCGAGGCGATCTGCACCACACTGCCCACGATCGACGGTCTGAAGGACCTCATCGCCTTCCACACCGCTAGCAGCTCGAGGAAGTTGATGTGGTGGTCGGCTTCCTCGGGCGTCCATATGCCGTGAATCCGTAGTCCGCGGCAGCATGCACCCCATCCGTGGGTGCTCGCGTCGGTGGTGACTTGGATGGACGGTGTGGGAAGGGTGAAGAGTCTCCCCGCGGCCACATTCTGGTCCATTGTCCACCAGTTTAACTGGTCTCGGAGTTCGGGAGTCGGTGTGAGCCACTTCCCGAGGTTGTCGTGGGTGCCGTCGAAGGAGGAGAGGAACCACGACTGGAGCGAGCGCATCTTGAGTTTGGCGTGCGAGACCACCGCCGTGGTCGACGCCATGAGTCCTAGCAAACGGAGGGCGTCCCTCGCACGGACCCGACGTCTGCCCTGGATCCGTGCCACCACTGTGCGGATGTCGAGCAGACGTTTGGTTGGAGCGTAGGCTCTTAGAGCCAAAGAGTCTAGAACGGCTCCGATGTAGTCTATTCTTTGAGTGGGGGTCAACTGGGATTTCTTGAAGTTGACCCGTAGACCGAGGCTCTGCATAAGGGCGAGGCAATGTGCAACGTCGTCCTTGGCTTTTTGTTGGGTTGGGGAGCAGACCAACCAGTCGTCTATGTATGGGAACACTTGGACGCCTTGCAGTCGCAGATGAGCAGCCACTGGTGCCATGCACTTCGTGAATACCCTCGGAGCGGTGGAGAGGCCGAAGGGTAGGCATGTGTACTGGTAGATGTTGCTGCCCACCTGGAATCGGAGGAAACGACGATGTTCCCTCCTGATGGACACGTGAAAGTAGGCGTCCTTCAGGTCGATGACGGTGAACCAGTCCCCGTGGTTGATCAGCGGGAGGATGGAGTGAAGAGTTACCATCCGGAACTTCCTCGCGTCGATGTGCTTGTTGAGAAGACGGAGGTCCAGGATGGGACGTGCCCCCCCGTCTTTTTTGTCCACAAGGAAGTATCGGGAGAAGAACCCTTCGTGAGACTCCGACGCTGCGACCGGCTCTATGGCGCCCTTTTCTAGGAGAGCTGTTAGTTCTTCCTGGAGCGGTGGGGATGGATCGGTGATGCGGATCCGTCCGACAGTAGGGCATCTCTCGAACTCGATCGCGTAGCCAGAGTCTAAGATGGTTAAAACCCATCGGTCTGTGGTGATGGCAGACCACGCCGATAGGTAGTCGGATAGGGGGCGGTAGGGTAGAGTCTCGGTCACGGAAGAGTCAAACACATTGTTTGCCCTTCCGTTCCGTCCGCTTGCCAGTCTGAGGCCGCTGCTGGTAGCGTGGACGGTTGGGTTGTTGGCGCTGCCGGTAGGGCTGGTACCGGGAGTAGTCCCCTTGCCTCTGTGGCGGGCGAGGTTGATAGGATGGGCCCGCCTGAGACGTCGACGGCTGGTCCTGATGGTAACGGCCGGACCCACGGTGTGGAGGGCGGAGCTGTTTTATTGTGGCGTAGTCCCCTTTCAGCTCTCCCAAGGAGGTGTCGGTCTCCTTGGCGAAGAGGCCCTCGCCATCGAAGGGAAGCTCCTCCACGAGCCGCTTGACATCGTCCTGCAGGTTAGCCGAACGGAGCCAGGCGTGGCGACGGAGCTGGATGGCGGAGGCCAAGTTCTTCGCCTCCGACTCAGTGACGTGGCGGCCGGTGCGGATTTGCTGGAGGGCGAGGTGGTTGCCCTCCATGCAGAGTTTTTCAAAGTCCGCTTGTCGGTCAGGTGGCAGCAGTGACTTGAACGACTCCGCTTGCTCCCAGAGTCGACACTGGTAGCCTCCCATGGCCGTCGCGTAGTTGGACGCACGGAAGGACAAGGAGGCATTGGCGTAGAACCTCCTGCCCAGTGCGTCCAGCTTCTTCCCTTCCTGGGTCGACGGGATGGGAGTGCTGCTGATCGGCGTCCGGTGTTGGGAGCCTTTGACCACTCGGGAGTTCGGTGCCGGGTGGATGTGCAGAAAGTTGGAGTCGTCCAGCAGTCTGTACATAGAGTCCACTCTGTTGGACACCGAGTGAGAAGAAACCGGCTTCTTCCACACCTCCTTGGCCGCTTTAGCAATCTTAGGGAGCAGTCCGAGGCGGACGGGGACCAACTCCTTGCGGTCGGCCAAGCCGCAGACGACATCCTCACAGTCGTCCAGGGGAGCCTCCGCCCGGATCCCAAGGGTGGATCCGAGACGGGTGATCAGTCCGGTGTAGGTCTTCAGATCCTCCGGCTGGGACCCGTGGACGGCGCCGATGTTGTCGTCTGGGGACTTGTCGACCGCAACCGGCGGTGGCTGATGCTGCTCCTCCTCCTGGTCCGACGAATCGGAGTCTCCTGACCGCTCCGAGACGCTGGGCGGTGGCAGGTAGACCTCGGGGTCCGAGTCCGACCAGTACGGCCTGGCGGATCTCGGATCGCTCCCCGGCAAAGGCAGCTGGTACGGAGGGAGAGAGGCCTCCGACCGCGCCTGTTCCACCCTCTGCCGCTTTGGTGCGGGGCCCTCCTCACGGAGCGGTGGTGCCTCCGTGGCTGGTGGTGAGGGCAGAGGGCGCTCCCACGGTGTCGTCTGGGGAGCCTGGAGCTCGGCGTGCAGTTTCCGCACCATCGCCTCGATGTACGGGGCGATGAGGCTCAACTGGGGCGGCGGTTCGGTAGCCGGACCAGGAGCCACGGAAGGGCTGCGGAGGGAGGAAGACCTGTGCGGTGGTACAGGTGGAGGAGTCTCCGGTGGCGGTGGAGGGCTGTGGGCCCTCTCCGGCGTGGTGTCCCGGGCCTCGGTCGACATCCTACCCGGCGTAGGTGGAGCTGCGACCGGGGCGGATGCTAGGGAGCGTGGCGGCGAAGGGTGAGCCGGTGCCGGGGTCGGAGGAAGAGAAGACGAAGAGCTACGACGCTTCTTTTTTTCTTTTTTGTCCTTCTTCCTCTTCTCCTGCTACTTCTTCCGCCTGAACAGTTCAGAGGCCGAGGGCCTGGAAGAAGGAGCGGAGGTTGAAGGAGCAGACGTGGAAGCGGCCTGCTCTGGAGCTGGGGGAGCCGGTGGTGCCAGTGCGGCCTCCATGAGGTAGGCTTGAAGGCGGTACTGGCGGTTCTTGATGGCGGCCTTCGAGAAGCCTCGACAGACTTCGCAGGTCTGGACCTGGTGACTCTCCCCGAGGCAGCGAAGACAACGCACGTGCCCGTCCGAGCTAGGGAACTTTCTCTTGCAGGACGGACACTGCTTGAACGCTGCCGCTGAGGCCATCCACCGAAGTAGATGGCCGAAGAGAAAAAATTATCCCGGCCGGGAGGCCCCGACACGAGATGTTGGTGTTTTTTTTTTTTTTTTGTCGGCGGCCGAGGATAAGCCCCGGCCACACGAAGACCAAGGGACTGAGTCCCCTGGTCCGAGAAAAATTGTTGGTAGTGAAAAAATTGAAGATTCTGAGACAATCTCAGGGAATAACACACAGCTTTTTTTCCAAGCTCCTGCTTGCGCAGCGGAAAAAAGCAAACTGAGGGGAGAGCGCGAAATGGCGCCTAAAGGGGTTGGGCATGGTGGGCGGTCCCACATTCAAAACTCTTTATCCAATCAGCTTTCCAGCTCCGCTCCGGATTCAGCGCAGGCGCAGAACCCATCAGTGTGCATCCCCAAACAACACGAAGGAGAACATTTGATACTGCCGCCCACATATAGGATAACCGATCCATCAGAATTAATGCACCTCTCCCTCAATTAATGACCCCCCTCCCTCAACTCTATCTTTGAATTTCCCTCATTCTGCAATTGGACTGAAGTGGCCATTCTGTAAGCAACCTACACGATCATTTTACAATTTTGACTTCTTGTGTATATTGTAGACTTTTCTCCAGACTCCAGACCAGCAGTGAATGATGATGTGTTGGGCAAGGCAAGAATATAGCAGCTTTCATCCCACAAGCATAAATACATTCCAGGCTTCCATATTCATAAGCTTTGCTGACCCTAATAATTGCTGGCATAGTTCCTCCTTCTGAGAGTCTGAGAGCTCTTGTGAAAAATGCTTTCTATTCAGGATCCAATTTCAATGACAGCTTTAATTGATCTCTCTGCTGTGATTCCTTATCTAGAAATAAAATACTACCCCTAGCAATTTCATACTTTCTATTTTAAAGCTTTTTTAAAAAATTAGGACAAATCTATAAAAAGTACCTTCTTTCCACAATACCTTTTATAACAATGCACACTTCTTGAGAGCTTCACGGATATGTAAAATAAAGATTTATCAGCCACGATGAAGGCATCTCCAATAATTGTGAACTTCAAAGAGAGAAACATATTTCAAAGAGCAATTACTTTGTTTGTAAGAAGGCTGAGAAAATCTCATCTCTCCAACTAGGTCCATAAAGTACAAGGCATATTTACATCCCAGAATATCCTAGACTACAGAATTCAATTTGATAACTACATTTTGTTATTGAAGTTGTTAAATATTACTTCCAGATAATGCAACAAGCCAAATTAGGTAATAAGATTTATTTCTGTAAAGTAAACTCCTAATGCTATTACAACTGTAATCTTACACATACCTACTTGAGTTTTGAGTAGACTTGCCTATGTTATTAGGCTGTAATTTGTATATACAGTAGAACCTCATACAACAATCGTCCCATATAGCAACGAAATTGCATAACTATTAGGGGGGAGGGATGGCGTCCCACATAATGATTTTCCCTATGGAAAAAAAATCATACAATGGTTTTTCAATGGGAAAACCACTTAGCAAAAAAAATTGTTTTATGATGCAAACCATAGGGAAACTCGCTATATGATGCATGCAATCATATAGCAATTTTTTCGTACAACAACGAGCCCTGTGGAATGGATTAAAATCATTGTATGAGGTACCACTATAATACAGAGTAGGGTACACTAAACAAAATGGAACCTATGCCTTTTTGAAAAATAGCACAAGGCATGACTTCATTTCCTCTTAGAAATGACTCCAAGCCTACAAAATAAAACACTTTTCACAGTTTGCCTCCAGAGATAGTTCAGAAACAGTTTGCTTCAGGACCCATCTGTATCTCTTTCTGTCAGTCCAGGATATCCACAAATTTCTCCTCCAGCATCATATTTCAGACAAATCAATTTCCCCCATCAGCTTTCTTTACTGGACAGCTTTTTACACTTTTACATGGTGAACAGGAATGAAAGAATGTGAATGTGGACCTCCTTCAGCTTCAACCAATTTGCCTTCATCTGTCCCATCGTTGAGGCTAGGCAATCCTCAAAACTACACCCACTGCAGAAGGGGTAGAGATAGAACTATGTATAATCAGCATACAAATGATGATGAGCCCCAAATCTCTGGATGACCTCCCCCAATGGGTCATAGGTGTTAAACAGCATTTGGGAGATGACCGAGCCTTGCAGATCCAAGGTGATGAAGCAATTTCCCTAAGCTGGAGTATCTGAAATTGGCTGTCAAGGAAGGACTAAAACCATTGTAAGACAGCACCCCCAATGCCCAACCCTGACAGCCTAGACATAGGATAATATGGTCAATGGTATCAAATGCCATTGAGAGTTCCAGGAGCACCAGGTAGAACAGAGGTTCCAAATCTTTTCAAGCAAGGGGCTGGGTCATGCTCTCTCAGTCAGCTTTGAAGGCCGGACAGCCATTTTGCCCTGCCTGCACAATGGGGATGGCCATTTTATCTCAACAGCTTCAAAGGGGCAGCCATTTTGTTTCTCAAATACCCTTGGAGGGGAGAGGGGCCAGATGAAATGGCACCATGGCCCAGATACAGCCCATAGGTTTTAGGTTGGGAACCCCTGAGGTAGGACAAAGCCCCCCAGTCTGCTTTCCAGAGGAAGTCATCTTGCAGAGTGACCAGTGTAATTTTGGTGCAGTGATTAGGCCTACACCCCAACTGCAATGGATTAAAAACAATCGGTTTTATCCAAGAACACCTGCAACTTTGTAGTTCTCTAACTATATCCTGTTCTATTCCACTTTAATTCACTGACACCAAGCACTGAAATGTTTATACATCCCCTTTCTTACTTTATAGTTTCTAATTTACCTTGTTTCATGGTCCTCATGTTCCATGTTTCAATTGTATGTATTGTGTCACATTGGACTTTCCTTTCACTTCCATGCATGCCAGCTACTAGACTTCCTTTCGGCTTTAATCTAGTTCTGTCACTGGTGATGGCCTTATTCGTCCTTGTTCGTCCCAATTAACTGATTGAATACTTTCTGACCTGGGAGCCTAATCATCCAGCACTATCACTTCTTTCATTTTAGATCATATCATCATAGGATTTTCACATTCAGCAGTGCTTTACTAGTGTCTCCTATTTTCAAGATAAAAAAGTTCAGCTGTGTTTTAACTATTGCTAATTTCTGCATATTACTAATAAAAGTTAGCTTGAGTGTCACCACCTTTGCCCAGTAGCTCCCCCCCCCCATCACCATTGGAACTATCCATTCTCTTCCACTGATGCAGCCATTTCATTGAAGAGGGTGGATGCATCTTTCTTTGGTAACTTAGCTATAACTATCCCACCTTGGGGTGGCCCTGGTAGGAGTCCAGGCTCATATGGAGACAGGCTTCCTGACAGCATTGCTCTCAGCCTTAGTAACACACTCAACCCCCTTTGCTATGTTAAAGAATACATACAAGAAGGGTTCCTGCAGATTAAGCAACCAATAAAGTTTCCACATTACCTCTTGCTACAATAGGATGTGTTTCCATGGAGACTATTCACATGTTTAGCATTAAGTCAAGGAAAGACTCATCAAATGATAGAAAATTACAGAGCCAGTTATACATGAGTGCATAGACCTTACTGGAGATGGATTATAATTTCATTTCATTTCAACCTGGATTGGAATCATTGTAAATGTCTTCATATTGTGATGAAAAGAGCATAATAATAAATTGCTTCAAGTGTGGGAGAACTGAAAACTTAAGTTCTCACCACATCCAATACCAAAACTTTCTGGCTCTGTGTATTCAACCATATTACTGTACAATTGCATTTGCCATCTCTCTCTGGACAGGATTCTCAGTGCTCCCCAAAATTACTATTAGGAGTAGCTCAACTCAGATTCTGTGAAATTGAGGCTGTGTCTTTCTTTATCAAGTATACCCATCTGTTTTGGGGTTTTCCCCCAGTATGGGTCATAGAGACCCTCATATCAAGCTCACATCTTGATGGGGAGGGGCCCTTAACTGAACCTTCCTGTTCAGCCCAAAGGCTGTCTATTCAACCTTGGTGACATCACATTCAGCAGGATAGTGACTCTAAGCAGTCAAGAAGAGACACCCACTATTCCTATCAAATATGCATACTGAGCTTCTGAATGTTCTTTCCTATGGATGCCACACCATGGAAAAAAACAGATCAGGAGCTCATCTACCCACTTGCATTCATTCTATAACGCCACTGCAAGAACAAAAATCAATAATTCAAACTGGTGCCCATAGAGTATGAATTGGGAGTATAAATGGCTCGAAGGAAGTTCTTGCTTTTTGATTCAAAAAATCCTTCAACTGAATAATCAGTTTTTCCAACACAGAAAGTTGAGATGGGTGTGTGGAATAATTGCTTCTTGTCTAAAAAGAACTACTCTACAAGCTGCTTCTGTGCAGATAATATTAAGCAGAGATAAATATGAGACACATAGCAAGGGACTTCATTTTCATGCAATTTATTTTCTTGAGAAATGCACACGAGAATTTTGCTTATAAAAAGAAAGGAACATCTATCATATCTTTGGTTTTCCATATCAAAAAACAGGAAAAGATTCTTTACCTCCAACTATAGCAGAACCTTGCAAAAATTCCAGCTTGGACCTGGGAGAGGTTGTCAATGCCATGACAAAGGCCATAAAACTGAAAATCAGTATGGCTGTTCTCTGCCCATTCATTTTAAATGATTGATGGTTTGTGTAGCAATAAACTTAAAGAGGTCCAAAGGGCCAGGAAGTGAAAATCATGTCCAAGATTAATCTACTGCTCTTTTGTTCATACATATCAATCAAAAGCTTCAGCAGTAATATCCAGAGTAAAATTAATCAGCAATATCTTATATCAGCTATAGTGACAAAGAAGAACATACAGGGACTGTTCAAATACCGAGCATCCTACTTTGCGTGTATATGCTGTGTGACGAATGGGCAGCCAACAGAGATCACACAGAAATGCTCAGGAGAGATTTGATTGATATAGAACCGTGATGGCGAACCTTGGCATGCCAGATGTTCTTGGACTTCAATTCCCAGAAGCCCAAGCCCCCATGAATCCACACGTACGGGCACATTTTATTTCCACTTCGAGGAGTGACGAGGATGGCCCGGGCTGGATGAGTCGCAGTAAACCCATTCATGTGGATTAATGGGGGCTTGGGCTTCTGGGAATTGAAGTCCAAGAACATCTGGAGTGCCAAGGTTCACCGTTACAGATAGAGAGGATTCTTTCCTCCCAGCACATTAGAAACTGAAGGAAAGTCTATACACTAGTACCCCGAATAACGTTATGACTTGGTTCCACAAGTCCCGTCGTTATTCGGTTTTTAACGTTGTGCGATACATTGAACACACAATGTTTAAAAAAAGCCCTGTTTCCCTGGAGGCTGCAGGAAGCGAGAACATCGGGATTTGAATCCTGACATTTTGGCTTGCTGCTGCCTCCAGGGAGGTGGGGGAACTTTGGAAACAGCTTGGAGCGGGTTTCCCCACCTCCCTGGACCCGGCGGGGGGGTCAGAGACCCCAAAATTGGTAAAAAAAACATCCGTTTTTTTTACCAATTTTGGGGTTTCTGACCCCCCCGCCGGGTCCAGGGAGGTGGGCAGACCCAATCCAAGGTGTTTCTGGGCTTCCCCGACGTCCTGAGCCAGTGCAGCAAGCCAGAATGTCAGAGTTCGAATCCCGATGTTCTGGCTTCCTGCACTGGCTCAGGACGTCGGGGAAGCCCAGAAACACCTTGGATCGGGTCCCCACACCTCCCTGGACCCGGCGGGGGGGTCAGAAACCCCCAAATTGGTAAAAAAAAACGTCTTTTTTTTACCAATTTGGGGGGCTCTGACCCCCCCGCCGGGTCCAGGGAGGTGTGGGGACCCGATCCAAGGTGTTTCTGGGCTTCCCCGACGTCCTGAGCCAGTGCAGCAACCCAGAACGTCGGGATTCGAACTCTGACATCCTGGCTTGCTACACTGGCTCAGGACGTCGGGGAAGCTCAGAAAAAGCTTGGATCGGGTCTGCCCACCTCCCTGGACCCGGCGGGGGGGTCAGAAACCCCCAAATTGGTAAAAAAAAGTCCTTTTTTTAACCAATTTTGGGGGCTCTGACCCCCCCGCCGGGTCCAGGGAGGTGTGGGGACCCGATCCAAGGTGTTTCTGGGCTTCCCCGACGTCCTGAGCCAGTGCAGGAAGCCAGAACGTCGGGATTCGAACTCTGACATTCTGGCTTGCTGCACTGGCTCTGGACGTCGGGGAAGCCCAGAAACACCTCCAGAGAGATCAGAGGACCCGATCTACAGCTGCAGGGTGGCTGGGGAAGCTGACGGGGACTCCCTGTCGGCTTCCCTAGCCACCCGCCCATGCCTCCGCAGCTGTGGGGTGGCTGGGTAAGCCGATGGGGGAGCCCCCCGTCAGCTTTCCAGCCTCCCCACCCCTGCCTCCGTAGCTGCAGGGTAGCTGGGAAGCTGAACGGAGAACCCCGTTCAGCTTTCCACCCACCCTGCTGCTAAGAACGACTGTATCGTGTAACGTTAAAATCGCGTTACTCGATACAAGATGTTTCCGAAAATCTTGTAACGTTATGCGGTTTTAACGATATACGGTACTCGCGTTATACGGGGTATTACTGTATTTGCATGTGCCTTTATTTCACATGATGGGCTACGGTGGTTTAGTGGTTAAAACACTGAGCTTGACAATTAGAAGGATGGCAGGTCAGCAGTTTGAGACTTGAGTACTGCACAGTGGAGCATCCCAGCTCCAGCCAACCGAGCAGTTCAAAAGCAAGATATTGCAAGTAGATTCTTCTTCTTCCATGTCTAGGCCAAAAGTGAAACTACCAAAATGAAGGCACCTTTTGGGGAGTTCATTCTCCACACATGGTTGCCTTTACCAATGTACACCCACTTGTGGTTCAAAAATACCACAATGTTTGAGCAGGCTCTTTCTGTGTACCCCATTGAAAGTAGATAAATAGGCACCACTTCGGCTGGAAAGGTAACAGTATTCCATGTGCTTTGGCATCCATGCCTGCCACATGACCACAAAAAAATCTGTAGATGTAGACAGCACTGGCTCTTTGGCTGTAAAAGGGGCTGAGCACCGTACCCTAGAGCCAGATACGACTGGCTTCTGAGCAAGGGAGACCTTTACCTTTACTTATTTCACATGAGCTCCAGCTGTCTTCCAAGGACTTCAACATTAGCTGGCACTCCCATCCAGCCAGCCCCCACAGCAATCCTGCAGCATAGTCTGTTAGACAGTAACTGACTACAGCAACCTCTCAAACCCATGACTATATGGTAGTGCAAAAAGGTAGGGCTGACTCAAAAAGAGATTGACTAGCTCAAGGTCATCCAAAGAGTTCCATGACAAAGTCACAAATTCCAGTCCAAGATGCTAAACACTGGCTGGCTCTCGCCATTATTCTGACCACCACGGAGCAGTTCCTTTCATGGTAGCTGGTTACGCAGTCACTCAATACACTGGGTCTGCAGACTATTATGCACAGTTGTAAACTCACACATTACTTGTAGGGAATAGAATCCAGTAAATACAGCTGCTATCAAATCATCAACCTCATCTTCAACAATCTCATCATCATCACAAAGAAAAACTTCCAAAGGTTTTTGCAGTTACCAACTAACTGAATACATGGTTGATTTCTTTTCTAATAAGCATATCTGAGATGCAAATGTCTTAGTTTACAAAGATATCATTTTTAAGCTGGGGATAAAGTATTTTATTGTAAACTTTACTATACTTTTGTTTTCCCCCTTAATTCCAGTGATGGATGTTTTTTAAAATGTTGTATACTTCCTTGATTACTTTCCAAGTCAAAATTTGTCCAATAAATGAAATCAAATGAGAATCCATAAAAAAATTAGCAGCAAAACACAGGATAAGCATTTCAAGGGAAATAAAAAATGATTATTTTTAAAGGAGACATTCTGAGCTTTATGTTCCTTTTAACATCTGAATTTTAATTATTTATTGCAATACAAAAGAGCAATAGGGGGAGTAGAGAGATAAAAGCATTAGTTAAAAATTGGTTCTCTGAGTCTCCTTTTATCTGTTACCTAAATACAGCTCAAGGGCATTCCATTAACACTCTTCTCACATTTATCGCTGGAGCCTCTTCCCTTAGTCATTGAATCTGTTTCTTCCTTTTTGCTGCCTCTCAAGAATAATTCATTCAGCTAGTTTTGGATTTCTATTCTATCTATGGGGACATATTTAGGTCACGTGGACTGACAATATCCATGACATGGGAATTCATCCCTGCGGTTACAATAACTACTGGTATTCAAAGCTTAGAAAAGTTACTCTATAATTCCTAGAATCTTGTTGTTTGGCTAGGAGATTCCAGCAGTAGTAGCAAAGAAGTAACTTTTCCAGATTCCTCTTTTCAGGTAGCACATGATCACCCAAAATATCCCTTCTGTTATACACAGAGAGACAACCATCTTATATACCTTCACAAACTGAAAATAAGGTTCTCCAGATCCTTTTCAATGGTTGTGTTGCCATATTACAATAAACTATGCATCATTCTGAAGGGCAGAACCACAGCTTAAGCTTTCCCCATGGTGGAACTCTCCACTCTTTGGTTGGCTTGAAACAACCCAGCTTCGTGAGATATGAAGTTGTATGTTTCAAATGCAGTTAACATTAAACCACAGTCTGTAGTACAATCAGACACCACACCTTCCCATTTCTTCCTTACAACCATACTGCAGGAGATGAGGAGAAGAAGAAAACAAACCAAGGTGAAAGGGAATTGTTCCTGTCATGATAAACTATGGTCTATTATCATGTCTGAATTCACTTATGCGTGAGACACATGGTGACACAGATCAGTAATGGAAAAGGTGTGTGTTATTGGTCTTTAGGGTATTTTTAAATTATGGCTCCTAGAATAACTCAAGCAGCATGGCCAACAAGTCTGGGAAATATGATCCAAAATACAAATGTTTACAATCTCTGATACAATTTATGTTAAACTTTTTTTTGTTCAGTCGCACAGTCGATTCCGACCCTTTGCGACCCCATGGACCACTGTCCGCCAGGCACCTCTGTCCTCCACAACATTCCATCACTCAGATATCAAGAAAAATAAAACCTGGAAAATTATTCTAATTATCCAATTGTTCAGCTCTGCAAAGCTCCTTCCATATTATCCATTTCATACACACCCAGCTGCACTCTGAAAGAGAGTAAGCTATTAATCAGGATGTTAAACATCCTTGGAAGCTAGAGAGTGACATGAATAGTGTGACCAAAGCTTCACAGATGGAGAACACACCATGAAGCCCATTTTCAGTTTTCAGTACTAATCCATCATGTTTCTTCACCTGCCTCAAAGATTCCCAAGCTACTAAGTGGATGAATTTTTCTACAAACAAGGGCTGGTTTGTTTTATTGCTTTATTTCTTTGTCTCTCGGTTAAGGATATTTGGCATGGAAAGTGAAGGTGCACACATCAGGGTATTAAAACATTTCACCCTCTTTCCTCCACAAACCGATTTCTATTAAGTCTGGACCATTGGGTCATTTATCCCAATTTCATACCACATTTACTGGCAACAGAATTCCATGCTTTTCTAACCCTGCTTAGAGGTGTCCGTGACAGAATCTGGGGCCTTCTTTATGAAAAGCATGTGCACCATCACTGAGAAACAATCTCTCCTTTTATAATTATTACCATATTTGTTGCTCAGTCGCACAATTGATTCTGACCCTTTGTGACCCTATGGACCATTGCTCGCCAGACACGTCTGTCTTCCACCATCTTCATCAGCCCACCCAGCTTTGTGCCCATTGCATCTACAGTACCATCTAGCCATCTCATTTTTGGCTGCCCCCTTCTTCTTTTGCCCTCCACCTTTCCCAGCATCAAAGCTTTCTCAAGTGAATCCTCTCTTCTCATTTGATGTCCAAAGTACTTTAGCTTCATCTTTACTATTTGACCTTCTAAGGTGCAGTCAGGGTTGATTTCTTCTAGGATCATGCAAATAGATTAAGATGTTTGTAGTAATGAGAGCTGTGTCATCATTTGTTGATTATTAACACTTGACGCTATGAGCACCTACTAATAACAGGGGAGAAGACCCCAGAGACATGTACGCTAGATTTACTACCTGATGTTATGCTCATGGTGACACCTGAATAACTCATGTTATAGATTGTTGTACAGTCAAACCTCGCATAAAGAGCGCCTTGCTTAAAGAGTAACTCGCTTAAAGAGCAGAATTTTCTCTGAATGATCGCTTCGCTTAACAAATAAAACCAACCAAAAACTCACTTAACAAATAAATTGGGGTTTGCAATCCCACACACACACACACACACACAATTGGCCACTTACCATGGTGTTTCGCTTAAAGAGCAAACTCACTTAAAGAGCAATCCTGTGGAACGCATTATGCTCTTTAAGCAAGGTACAACTGTATTTTGGATCATAGCAATTTACACTTATCTATTGTAGCTATAATAATGTATGAACCACTAGTCAAAATCTTGCTAGTTGTGCCTGAATGCACAATGCAAAAAGCATAACTCTAGGAGAAAAATTGCCTCAAATTAAGAGATCACCATAAACATTATCTGTTGTGTGCAACTTGGCAAACAACATAATTTTTAGTTATTTCTTAATTTGAGGCAATTCTCTTCCAACAGTTACGCCAAAAGGGTTTGAGCCTTCATTATTTATTTTACATAAGAAATCGGTGCCAATTATATTGTATCTGCAATATTCTTAATGGCATCAGATAATAGATCATCCATTTCTCTATAAACCAGGTCTTCGCTGTTGTAAAATCCAGCAAATACTTGGCTTTGTAATTTCTACTGCAGACCTGCATGGTAAACAAACATTTTCTCTGTCTCCCTTTTTCTGTGTCTAGTTGATGTAATACAATTTTGTTTGAGAAGTCATTAAGTAGTGAGTTTTTTCTTCAGCTGAGATTTAAAGACAAAGCTCTGAACCTTTATCCAGCCTACTATATTATTCCTCAAATCTAGTTAGCCACTAGTATGTGATATTTTCAAATCAATACCTATAAATATCTTTGCCATGTGATTGACTAAAAATATTTAATTCAAATCTTCCACTTATAATTTATATGTTCTTACAGTGAAAGCACTCCAGTGTTTGATTGGGGGATGGGCTAAACATCCTTTTTGAAATGTGAACAAGGAATGAGCATCAGAAACATCATCATTGCTCCTGTCAGCATTATGTTGTTCTTGTTAATTGTTATTACTTTCCTTGCCAAGAGCATAATGGAAACTCAGTGACTTTCAAATGTACTTTTAAGGAAGATTCGGTGGCAGCTGAAAGAATAAAGAGTGACCAATGCAGAAATAATGAGAAACTGAAACCTGCAGGCACATCACCAGAAAAAGACCAGGATAAGCATGAACGTGACAGAAGATCAATGCATGCTGAAGATGATGGATCTGGTCTCAGTGAGAAGAACAGAATGAATCAGGCCTAATAGGTATAGAGAGGACAGCCCACTTTTTGTAAAAAAAAAACTTGATAAGCCATTCCTGAGATAAACAAGAGTGAAGAGCCCAATGTCAGGAAATACTGAGACTAAACCCATGACAGCTGTTCAACTTTAAGTTTAGGCCATATGCTCAGTCATCAAAGCTGCAGTTCTGAACATCTTCTATGTCACAGACTATTCAGCTATTGTGGGCAAGATACCCATTGTGATATTAATGTATCAACGGGAAAGACTCTTAGTACGACATACACAGACAAGACAGTTTCTGACCTCAAGCTTATAGTTTCTCAAGGCACAACCAGTACAAGAGCAGGGAAGGCAAAAGGGCATGAAGAAACAGTTCCTTCATGCTATAGCCTAAGTGTTGTGCACCTATGTGTGTTATGTAAGTTTAAGAACTATGTGGACTATGTTTCTCAATCCTGGCCACTAAACTAAAATAGAAAGTTGAGACATTTATTCCTTCCCACTCTAAAGGCTCAGAATATGTATATTAAGATGGGGAAATGTTATTCTGGAAATAATTGTTGCCCATTTAAATAACAATTGGTCAATAACACCAAGCATTAATAAAATTCTAATCCTTTAAACTCAGACACAGTACAATTTTTGCAGTCATTCTGCAAAGCTACTCCAAAATTGCTAAATGTGGCACCTGCATCTGGTTTTAAAACTGCACTATACAAGGAAATGTTCATTGGTCTGATAATAGCCACAGTTCTGTAAATGCATTTGCAAAAGCAGTTAGCAACACATTTTCTATCCTTAATCCATTTCAGATGTTCAAAACATTCCCATTATTGTAGAATTATCTTGTTTTATGAGACAGCTTAAAAATGTGGCTTGAATTTATTGTACAGGCTCAAATATGCAAAAGCATGGAGAGGATAGGAAGAGAAGGAGTTATTTTTGTTGTTGTTCAGTCGCACAGTCAATTCTGACCCTCCACGACCCCATGGACCACTGTCCGCCAGGCACTCCTGTCCTCCACCATCCCCCTCAACTCGCTCAGCTCTGTGCCCATTATCTCTACAATACTATCCAGCCATCTCATCTTGGGTCGTCCCCTTCTTCTTTTCCCCTCGACCTTTCTAAGCATCAAGGCTTTCTCAAGTGAATCCTCTCTTCTCATTTGATGTCCAAAGTACTTTAGCTTCATCTTTACTATTTGACCTTCTAAGGAGCAGTCAGGGTTGATTTCTTCTAAGATCGACCTATTTGTTCTCCTCAATGTCCAGGGGACTCTCAAAACCCTTCTCCAACACCATATCTCAAAGGCGTCTATTTTTCTGCGCTCAGCTTTCCTAATGGTCCAGCTCTCACAACCATACATTGCCACAGGGAATACCACTGCTTTGACTATGCGAATCTTTGTTTGCAATTTAATGTCTCTTCTTTTCACTATGCTCCCCAGGTTTCTCATCGCTTGCCTCCCAAGAATCAGTCGCCTTTTTATTTCATGGCTGCAATCACCATCTGCAGTGAGCTTTGATCCTAAGAAAGTAAAATCTGTCACTGCTTCTACTTCTTCCCCATCTATTTTTCCAGGGACTGATAGGGCCTGTTGCCATTATCTTGGTTTTCTTGATATTGAGTCTCAAGCCAGCTTTTTCACTTTCTTCTTTCAACCTAATCAGGAGCTTCTTTAGGTCCTCCTCACTTTCTGCCATTAGGGTGGTATCATCTGCATATCTCAAATTGTTGATGTTTCTCCCAGAAATTTTGATCCCAAATTAGAGAGTGAAATTTGGAAGGAGGACATTCTTGGACACATGAGACATCTTGGTATCAGCCTTATATATTTTGTTCCCCATTCTGTAATGTCTAGTACAAAATTAACCTGTATTCATGAGTATACACCAGTGGTGGGCTGCTTCCGATTTGGACCGGTTAGGCTGAACTGGTAGCAGAAATCCGGAGGGGATCACTGGGGGGGGGGTAGTAAACCCTTGGGCAACCAGTTCAGTCACCTCTCAGGCAGCCCTCTGGATTGCTTTTCTGGGCAGCATAAAATGGCTGCTCGGAAGTACACATGCGTCAAAACTCCATTTAATGCACGCACACTGAAAAATAGAAGTGTGCATGCGTTAAATGGAGTTTTGATGCATATGCACTTCCGAGCAGGCAGTTTGGGCTGCCCAGAAAGAGCGCAGCAGCTGGAGGAGCGGCGGCAGCCTTTCCTCGGTGCACCGCCAGGCCAGGCTGGGCCGGGCCGCGCTAGGCCACGCCACCAGTCCGCCCCATCACTTTGCCCTCGCACTGCTTTGCCGCCACTGTTCCTGCCTCTGCCCATGATGTCATGATGTTGGCTCCGCCCATAACATCAGGTCCGCCCACAGCGTGGTAATAAACATTTTGACAGCCCACCACTGGTATACAGTATAATGCTGTGGATTTCTTTCCCTCGTGCTGGCAGTTATGTTTGGGAGGAAAAATGCACAGGACAGTGATCATGTGGAAGATGTCCTAGATGTAATGGCGTAATAACACCGTGCATGGCTACCACTTTCAGCAGCAGGCTAGCATTCATAGAATGTTTAGTTTTATCCTTATATTGCTATCTCTCAGGCTATCTCCACTGTTGTGGAAGACAATGGACTGACAACCTGACATTATGCTTAACTATCTGCTTAGAGCAGAATCTAGAATTTGGCTCTAGTGGCCTAGTGTCACCTGTTAAGAGAACATCTAAGTGCACTGGTACTCAGATTTTTTTCTGCTAAGATATTGCATATTTCCACCTTTGTTCAAGATTTTATCACCATCCTCAATACAGGACAAAACAAAAAAATTACTGGCAGCATTCTAGGAAGCATCATTTGTAGTTGTTATGTGCCATAAAGTCACCTCTAAATTATAGTTGGCCCTAGGGATGAACCATCTCCAAAAACCTTTGTCTGCTACCTTTGCCTATAGGAAACCATTCTCTTCCTATCAGTAGTTTCTTGTCCACAATATAGGTGGACAATCAAGAGTTAAGCCACCGCCATTTTTCTTCAGAACAATCCACAGTTTTTCATTACCTACACCTGTATAGGCAAAGGCTTTGCTGTAGTCTATAAAGCATCTTCTAAAATTCCTCGGTGTACTCCAGTAGCCAACAGATATTTTCAATATGCTCTTGAGTGCCTTTTGCTTTTCAGAATCCAGCTTGAGCATCAGGCACTTCTTGCTCCTTGTTGTAACACCTCAAGCATAACTTTGTTTGCATGGGAAACAAAAGCAATGTGTCTTAGAGTTACTACACTTCTTAGCATCTCTTTTCTTGGAGATCAGAATGTATATTGAACATTTTCAATCTGTGGGTCATTGTTTTCTTTTCCATATTTATTGGCATATTCTTGTTAGGATTTTGAAATACTCAGTTTCTCTGGCTTGAAATAGTTCTATCAGTATTTCATCTATCCCTGGTGATTTGTTTATACCCAGGGCTTTAAGAGGAGCTTTCACTTCACTTTCTAGAAAAGCAGCTTCTTCATCATTGGATTCTTCTTCAAAGACATCTGTTATCCTTTTATCTCTTTTGTATAGGAGTTCAGTGTACTGTTTCTATCTTCTTTTTATTTTTTCCTTGTCAGATAACTTGCTTCCCGATTGGTCTGTCAGCATTTCTAATCTAGTCTTAAACTTCACTTTGGTTTCTTGGAACTTCTGGAAGAAGTCTCTTATTTTTTCTATTTTGTTGTTCTCCTCGACGTCTTTGCATTGGTTATTGTAACAGTTCTTTTTATCTTTAGATAACAGTAGCTGTAAAACTGCATCAGGTATCCCTATACATCAGTGATGTGAAGCCCACAAATGAAAGAAAAATCCCCACTTAGATATCGGCCACAGAGCATGAGAAAACTAAGGTAAAATGGATAGTGTGCCATTCAACCAGGGCAGACACACATGCTTATCTTCAACATTCCCACTGCAGCCTCAGATACTCTCCAAATTTTCAAAGTTCAGAATCCTGATTTTTTTTTTCACAAAATGGTAATAGGAGGAAATCTGCTATTAAAGTGTCACCTTCCCGGCCTTTTTGAATACAAAAAGTCCTTTTCGGGAAGCAGAAGTAACTAGACTTTTTCCCTGCATAAAGAGGACTTTCCAACAACTTTCTAGCTTTTCCACAAGAGGAAGCAACCCTTTAATTTGTAGAAGGACTACAGTGGATTCAGATTAATATATTTTGCAGCAAATATGCTACCCTTTACTTTCCCTTGAAAAGTAAATACTAAACACTTGCTCATGCAGCCTCCACATGTCTTTTGTGCTCCAGTATTTTGTTTAGAGCTTACAGAAAGATTTACTTGGTAATAGTGCTAAAATGTGGACCTAGGATGAAAAAACATGGATTGGCGGGGAAGAAATGAAGCTGTGAGGCTGAAGAAGATTCTGGATTTTTAATGAGGATTTGAACTTTAACTCACTTGACTAAATTCAGCAAATCTTTATATGCTTTAGCAATTCAACTATGAAACAGAGATGGGAGCATGAGAAAACCGGGTGTTACACTAGCACTGAGCTCTCATGTGTAAACATCCATGCAATTCTGCCTCCCGGGATCAGAGAGGATTAATGCTCAGATAGATATTGCTGCCAAATGAAAAGAGAGGATATTCATATTTTGTGATTTGCAAGTCTTACTTCATTTGCATTCCAATTCAAGTCATTTATTTGTTGAAAAGATCCCTCAGTTTAACACATGCCATTGCTAGATTTCTCCCACCCAAAACTTAATTGAACCTTCCAGAAATAACAAAATAACAAAACTAGGCCAAAAAAAAAGGAAATGTGAAGAATTAAGATTCTCAGCAGCTAGGGCCCAATCCTGATTCTTCATACTACAATAATTGCTAGCTCTGTTATCTCAAAAGAGCAGCATAATTTATCCTTCTCTTTGGCTCCATCCAATGTCACTCTGAAAAAAAGGACAGCTATGTCACACAGAAGAAAACACATTAGCATAGGAAGTAACCTGTACAGTCTTTTATTAAGAAAATCCTCTAAGATGGGGCAGGGAGTTTGAATTTTGTAGGTTTTTGTTTCGGAGAGTAATACTTGTACGGTAATACCTCGGATAACGCTAAGACTTGGTTCCACAAGACTTGGTGTTATCCGATTTTTAGTGTTATCCGATGCATGGGATGGATCGGATAACGTTAAAGCTCCATAGAGATACATTGTAACTGTACAGGCTTTAGCGGTTGTTATCCGATCCATCCCATAGGACCTTAACGTTATTCGATCCAATTCTCTTCCCCAGATTACTTAACGTTATGCGATTTTAGCGTTATCCGAGGTATTACTGTACTCAGATTCATGTTATTCTTCCTCCAGGTTTCTGGGAATAGTTTGCATGAGAATCCCCACACAAATGTTTTACTTTCACAAAGGCAGTATGAAATAGGTTGGGCTGGGTGACCAAGAATATATCTACACAGTTACAGAAGTCATGGTTCTACTATGAAATCCTTGGATCTGGAGTTTGGTGAGGCACATGGAACTGTAAAAACCAAATCCAAATATATCAAAGAAAGAAAACAAAATATTTCAAGTGGTATGAGATTGCCATAACTGTAGGACATAAATACAAACAAATACAAATTCAAATCAAATACAAATTCAAACAAACAAACAAATAAATACAGAGTTCATCTCTCTTTCCTTCCATTCCAGGACCACTTCCCATATGTTCTGTTCTCAATATTGGGCCTTAGATTTAGGTTATATTGCTCTTCAATGTCTTCTGAATAGATATGTGTTTCAAGTCTGTCTGCTCAGATCCAGGAAGAGCTTTATGATAAGAACACACACTCTTGAGGGTACACATGAGCCAAATTAAATTAGAAGATGGAGGAAGGAGCTCACTTAGCAAGGGACATCATTAAAGAAGGAAATGGCTGAGAAACTTGAAGTTCTCTATGTCATTTGGAGGACCCTGAATGGGCTGAGGGTCAGAGTCCCTAAATGTAAGACCAGCATGCTCAAGTAAGAGGCTGCTGACAGACAACAACATGCTGTGTGAATGTGAAATAATATACAGAATCCAGATCTTTTGCCGCTCTGCCGATTACTACCAGAAACATGTACCGCTGAGGATTTGATTTTGGTTAATGACAAAGCCAAAGTATGATTTGAACGTAAAAGAAGAAGTAGTACAGTCCTGACAAGAACCATTCTGGGGCTTGCTCTCTTAGCTCCAGCAGTGTAGGAAAAAAGTATGGATTGGGGAGGGGGGACTTGAATGCCATGTAATGAACAGAAAATAATACAAATCTAATGGCCCCATTCTTGAGCATTTCCCACATTACTGGTCAACATAATCACTCTCTAAAATACTACCAGGGTGGTGTTGGAAACAACTGCAGAGAAGCAGCATCTACACTAATCCTATTACTGTATATAACTCTGTGATAGAGGCAGAGTTGGGAAATGCTACCTGATTTTTAAGGCTACAACGACTGTTGATTAAGGCTGTATTTGCTACCAATCACAGTTACACTTATGTACCTGTGAAAATTTAACAGTTGTCATCCAACTCCCACTGCCTCCCATTTCCTAGCTCTGGATAGATGTTACTTTTCTGCATATGACAAAAAAATGACAACTTTTTATTGTGACTGCAATAGATCATGTGAAGATATGATCAGTTGGATGGACACCACACCTGAGTAGACACTTACATATACTTTCATGCTTTGAGAGGCTGTGAGGAACATGACCGTGCTAAGGAACCCAAGCATGTAAGAGGACTCATTCTTGAGCTACCTCTTGAACCAATGTATTTGCAGCAGCATGGGTATGTAGGAGCTTGGACAACTATAGCATGCCTTATATGCTACATACATCTTGTGAATTCAATATTTCCACTGAAAGCCAACTGCATTTTCCCCATTTATAGGCCAGAATCCAGCTGATCAAATAAGCTAGCCATCAAATGCAAGAACCAATCACTGGAAACCATGATCATACCTACTTTTATTTCTGATCACCATGTACGGGTGTGAAAGCTAGACAGTAATGAAAGCTGACAGGAAAAAAATGTTTTGTTTGAAATATGATGCTGGAAGAGAGCTTTGAGGATATCCTGGACTGCCAAAAAGACAAACAAGTCTTAGAGCAAGTCAAGCCTGAACTGTCTCTAGAGGCAAAAATGACAAAGCTGAGGCTGTCATATTTTGGGCACATCACGAAAAGGCAAGACTGTCTGGGAAAAACAATAATGTTGGAAAAGCTGGGAGGCAGCTAAAAACAAGGAAAGCCAAATACGTACCAGATGGATTGATTTCCTAAGGGAAGCCACAAGCTATAACTTGCAGGAGTTGATCAGGGCTAATGAGAACAGGACATTTCAGAGATCTCTCATTTCTAGGGTTTATTATTTATTTATTCTTCAAATTTATACCCCGCCTTGCTCAGGCGAACCTGACTCTAGGCGGCTTCCATAATAGACAAAACAATATCCCACCAAAGGACCCCCCCCCCCCCAACTACTGAGGTTGTCATAAGTCAGAGTTGACGTGATGGTACTTAACAGCAACAAAGGAAAATGAAAGAGTCTGCTTAAGTCAGGGGCAAATGTCAGATCCTTGAGGAAGATCTTGTGTCACACAATCCTAAGAAGCAAGGCTGACAAGTACACACAACAGGTCTTCATTTTGTATCAACATCTTAATGACAGAGATTCCTCCCAAAGGAGGCCATCACCCCTTGCTGGGCTTATGATGGCTAGACAGAATCATACTGTTCCATATGGCCTTTGGTTTCTGAAACTGGTTGTAAAATCGTTTTATTATTTTTTTTTTTAATGGAAAGGTGATGATCCCCTAGTGGATTAAATCCCACTTAAATCCATCTTGATGGAGGGCAGCAGCTTCATCCATGCTGGCCTGGAGTTGTGGAAGACTTTGTGTGTCAAAAGGTGTCAGGACCAGATTAACTTGTGGAACGGGAGCCATGCTGCAATGTGGAAGGCAAATTGAAGGCCACTGCATTATATTGTTCCCAGGACAATCTTCATAACTGGTTGCCATCATGATAGCCAATATTTGGAATCAAATACAGCACTTGAAGAAGTTTTTAAAATATATATTTAATATACATTATATTGTAAATAATGGGGGGGGGGGGGTTTGATTAATAAATGCTTCTAATAATATATTATTTGGTTCAGTTCAGCGCTTCTGGGTCAGGTGGCACTGGACAGGGTTGTATACACCAGAGATCTCCAGGAAGTGGGCTTCTATTTCATTAGAGAGTAGCACTTACTTATTCCTCAACCAGAAAATTGCTTGAATTAATCTTCACACTGATATGGGCACCAGTTTAAGGCATACTAAAGTACATATTTAAAGAACAGTAATTAAGTGCAAACATTGATGAGCAGCAGAAGCAGCAGGATTCTGGAAGTCAGTCATTAAAGCAACAAGAGCCTTATCTGCCTCATTGCTTAATAAGATTTATGAACTTTTGGAACTTTTTTTGGAACAATTAGATTTTTCCTGCACGATTCAGAAGAAATTGGCAAATGCCTGAAGAAATGATCCAGAATCACAAAATACTATATAGTGTTTGATTTTTCCAGTAGTCTAATAAAAGCATTGCCTTGTTCTTGCAAGTTGTTGTGCAAGTGCCCAAATAACTGACACCAGGATTACTGCAGAGATCATAAACCACAGGTCTGTTTTCTCTGGTTCATAGAAAACATTATTGTCTCCCAAAGTTCAGAAAATAAGATCATGTCCTTTCCACAGTATGTGAACATTCAATGTATGAGATTTGTATTAACAGGAAGCTCCAGGATACATCTCCATGATTACAACATTTCTAGAACTTTGTGAAAAACTGAAATACATATACTCATATGGAACACAAGCTTTCAAACTCACCTGATCACCATATGTGACAAGGAATCCTGCCCAGATGAATCCATGGAATTCTTTGCAAGAGAGCGAGCAAGCTGGGGAGAGACCAACAGATTAGGGATAAATCCCTACTCGGATCACCTCATTTCCATGCAACCTGCAAAAGAAGCAAGTCCTTTCCTCCATAATCATCCCTCAAACACAACAGAGAGGTAAGGGAATAATGAATTGTTCCATTTCTCTACCAGTCTGCTTGGTGGAAAGCAATTTTAAAAAATAATAAATACCACAAAGAGACCTCCAGCTTGCCTCCATCATTATGTTCAACACTGAAATGCAGACTGCTAGCCTCTGCATAGGCTAGTCCCCCTATTTCTTTAACTACTTCTCTGAGGTTATTGGTTATGTAATGAGACATCTGTACATAGTACTCCCTCCAAATAAGCTAATGCTGGTCCGTAGTATACTTAAATTGGTTCTGGAGCACCACTGATTTATTGAGTGAACTCAACAAAGGTTATCCTTTAATAAATCTTCATGATGGGAAAATTTTGTGTAGGTGGCTGAACGGATTTCAGAAGAGATATTCTGAATGCTGTCTTTGTTCTGGCCCAGCTTACAGTCAATTAAGAACCTGAGCTAACTCGAGACATGACTATTTAAGACAAAAGATGAGATGGTGGGTCCACCCCTGAAAACAAGAGAAAGACTTATGGTACTATGAAGCCTTGTACATTTATTATGGCTTGACTTTTTCATAGACTACTATGAGATGTGTGAGCACTTCAATTACAGTATCTTGTCCACTCCACCCCACCTGATTTCAAATGAAGAGATAAGAGTACACGTCATCAAAATAAACAGTATAAATTCTATATTAGCATTGCTATGCTACAATCCATTTTAGGCTCATAATTAATCTCATAATTGCCTCTTGACAATTCTTTTTAATTTATTTCCTACAATTATTTTCCTGACAAACTGTGACAATTAAGTTAAACACATTAGTCTCTGTGCCGAGTTTTTTTTTTAAAAAAGCCTGACCTAGAATGGGAACTCAATTTATACTTTTAATGAAGCAAGCACCGAGCTAAAATTTTTGCCAGCCAAATAAATGTTTAAAGCATCTGAGTCAGCAATGGGTTCTAAAGTTTTTCTAGGATTGTCTACAAAAGAGTTGCTTTTTCCTCTCCTTTAAAGCCTGCCTTTTGGCATCTTACAAACATTAATAACTTTGACAGGCCTTGTGTGTTCAGTACAATTACCCACAACATGACTACATGGCTTTCCAAATGAAGATGAAGTGGATCTTAGACCAAAAGGCCTATGCTACAAAACAACAACAACAACAAAACATGTTATTCTTTAAAGTTCCACAAGAACATTGCCCTTCCTGCAAAAGACTACCATAGCTAATCCTCTGAAATTTCCTACATTAGAAAACTTTTGTAACACATATCTTTTTAAAGAGGTGATGGAAGACTGAGCTGGAAGATGAAATTTTAAGTCTCACACATACACACACACACACTGACACATCCAATACAACGTCACCACAACTATTATTCATCACAACTACTATTCATCATACTGAACAATGAATAGAAATCCTGGAGCGTGACATGTTCTGCATGTACCCAGAACAACTTTCATAAGAATATATTTATTTATAAAAGTTGTTTTGTATGACTTGTTAACAGAGGTGACATCTTAACAAGTCACAGCCAAAGTAATTAAAAAGGCAATCAGAAAGTTGTTCTTGATTTTCTTGATTTTTTTGGAATAGTAGCTGTGTTATCCTGTGTTTGAAGCAGATCAGAAAATAAACAAAATAAAAACCATTGTCTTCAAAGTGCTACAACTGTTTTGTTTTGTTTATTCTCTGATATCCTTTCTTTATTGTAATTCAAGTTCTGCCTGCTCCCGTCAAGTTAATAGTAGGATGGATCCTAAAAACCACATCTAGAACAGATCTATTGCAATCAGTGGGAATTTAGTTAGTCATGCATTGAAAAGATCTCAGCAATTTCTACTGTGTTAATTAACTGGACCACTCAATCAATGGCCAATACTAGCATTTACCAAGTTAGTGCAGTGGTGTAGTGTGGGTTTCAGCCACCCGGGGCATTGGCCAAATTTGCCGCCCTCCTTATTCATCTTATATACAGAGCACATTGTGCGTAATGCAAGGCTGGATGAAACACCAGCTGGAATTAAGATTGCTGGGAGGAACATAAACAACCTGAGATATGCAGATGATACTACCCTAATGGTGGAAAGTGAAGACAACCTAAAGAGCTTCTTGATGAGGGTGAAAGAGGAGAGTGCAAAACCTGGCCTGAAACTCAACATTAAAAAAACCCCAAGATCATGGCATCCAGCCCCATCACTCTGTGGCAAATAGAAAGAGAAGAAATGGAAGCAGTGACAGACTTTACTTTCCTGGGATCCAAGATCACTGCAGATGATGACTGCAGCCATAAAATAAAAAGGCACTTATTTCTTGGGAGGCAAGCCATGAGAAACCTAGACAGCATAATAAAAAGTAGAGACATCACCCTACCAACAAAAGTTTGCATAGTCAAAGCAATGGTATTTCCAGTAGTAATATATGGCTGTGAGAGTTGAACTAAAAGGAAGGCTGAGAGCAGAAGAACAGACACCTTTGAACTGTGGTGCTGGAGGAGACTGTTGAGAGTACTCTGGACTGCAAGGAGATCAAATCAGTCAATCCTGAAGAAAATCAATCCTGACTGTTCATTAGAAGAACAAGTGCTAAAAATGAAGCTCAAGTTCTTTGCCCACCAAATGAGAAGACTCACTTGAAAAGGCCTTGATGCTGGGAAAGATTGAGGGCAAAAAGAGAAGGGGAGCTGAGGATAAGATGGCTAGATGACATTGTTGATGCAATGGGCGTAGATTTTTGTGGGCTGCAGAGAATGGCAGAGGACAGAGGAGTCTGGCATGCAGTAGTCCATGGAATTGCAAAAGGTCAGATTCGACTATGCAACTGAACATCAACAACAACATATTGCTTATACTTATGGCTATCTTTCATACAGTTAGCAAAATATGTACATACACTTATCCCCCATCCCTAACTCTGACTGGGGGAAAAACTGATTCAGCAACAGCTAGTGAGGTTCATGGTCTGAGATTCAGAATATAGCCACTTTGGAAGACTGTTAAATTCTCCTCTGTGCTATTTGGAGGGAAGACTGATCATACAGCCATTTTCATCATCAGCCCTACGCTTAGCATAATGCTTAGTCCAATCCCAAGTCCCATGGAAATCAGCAGGACTTAATACAGCTCCAGTAATAACAATCACATCTGTGAACAAAAATCAGCTTCAGTACAACTAATATATTTCTACACTAAGCTGGCCGAATGATTCCCATTGGTCTCCACCAGTCTTTTCTTTCCCGTACAGAAAAGCTAAAGACAACAATGCAGATGAAACAGATCAGTGACATTCACAGACCTCACTTATCTTTGGGTGTGTGTATAAAGGTAAATACAGGTAATTCACTTTAATTGGTGAAAATGGTATAATGCCCTGCAGTGAGCACTTGCAGTACCTGTGTTTGTGAGCAGTGCCAAGTAAATAAGACAAACTAAACGAATTTCATGAGAGAGAGAAACACACATAGACATGCACACACACAATGGTGATTACCTAGTATGCAATTAAACACAGGGAAATGGTGAGTACAAAAAGTTATTTTACCATTATTTCTAAAAAACTTTATATAGAGAGAAAAATGTGGAGTTACTGTACAGTAAAACACCGGATAACGATTGGATCGGATAACGTTAAAATTGCATAACGTTGGGGAACTTGAGGCAAACATTTGGATCGGATAACATTATGTTAACCATTATGTTAACGTTATCCAATCCATCAGATAACCTTTGCCTCAAATTCCCTGAAGTGTGGCTGTGACTCACCAGTTTCTCTTGGGAGAAAGGGAGGGGCTGCCTGCTCTCAAGCTTGCCACATTTGAATAAAAAAGGCTTGCGAAACCAGTCTGACTAGTTTAGCAAAGCAAAGGCTTAGGACCCTTTCCTCAGTGTAACCCAGAACACTTTACAGAAAAGTAATTGCAAAGAGACAATTTGACCCAATTACCTTTATGAAGTTTCCCCTTTAAATTCTAAACAGCCTGAACCCAAGATTGTAGCTCCGCAGGCCTCATGCATTGTCAATGGAAAACAAGCAGACTGAAACCTTTCACCTACAAAGCAATTAAGCTTTTCACACCCTGCAAAGCTCTGAGGGAACTTCCTTTATTACAGCAATGGTAGATGGGCTGATTCTAAAGGAAACCATTTTCCTAGCTTCTGTTCAGATCTTTTAAAACAGCAATTTATAAAATTTTCAAAAATTTAAAAATGCTGTATGGCTTTGTTCCCCTAAAGTCAGGGTGGTCTGGCATGTTTTTGTAATGTATTTACCCTGTAGACCATTATTTCTTAAAGTTCTTTAAGTTTCCAGCATGTTTCCTTGACTTTCCCTTGAAGCCTCTGTTGCTTATCTCTATGGAGTTAATGTTATCTGATCCACCTGAATAAGATTTTAACGTTATCTGGTGCATGCATCGGATAAGGCTAAAAATCGGATAACATTAAGACTTGTGGAACCAAGTCTTAACGTTATCCGAGGTATTACTGTATATGCAAATCAGAAGTAAATGAAAGACTATTGTTTGGTTTCTAATCCTTAAAAAACCCCACAGAATAAGTACAGTGTATCTTGGACAAAAACAGTTTTGCCTGTATTGCTATGAGATTGTCATAGAACAGGTATTTCCAAACTTTCTCCTATTTGCAGAGAAATGACAGTGAAGTACAGTCTCCCAATGCTGCCAAATACAAATGGCTTTAGAAGCAAGCAGAGCACCTATAACAGAAGCAGATTTATATTAGTGAAGGCAATATTGAACTGAAAGTAATATTAGGTCTCAGGGCTGACTTACTCAATGCAGACAAACAAGTCGATCAAGAGGAAGTTCCTCGAATAAAGTCTTTTGAGGTCAAATGCAGAAACGGAGAGTCTCAGGGGCCAGAGGCCTTCTGTTGCCCTTAGAAATCCCATGGTAAAACTAAGAAAAATAATCACCTCTCATTTTCTTTTTTGTCTAGTCAGACTTTGAACTGCCAAAATGCAGAGATCTTCTTGGCTTTGTCAGTGGCCAAATTTAAATCCCATTTGGTACATGTTCCTGGTAGTAATCAGCAGGCCAGCAAAGGCGCTCTACTCAATCTTGGCAATTGTTCACATATACACTAGTACCCCGAATAACGTTATGACTTGGTTCCACAAGTCCCGTCGTTATTCGGTTTTTAACGTTGTGCGATACATTGAACACACAATGTTAAAAAAAGCCCTGTTTCCCTGGAGGCTGCAGGAAGCGAGAACATCGGGATTTGAATCCTGACATTTTGGCTTGCTGCTGCCTCCAGGGAGGTGGGAGAACTTTGGAAACAGCTTGGAGCGGGTTTCCCCACCTCCCTGGACCCGGCGGGGGGGTCAGAGCCCCCAAAATTGGTAAAAAAAATGTCCATTTTTTTTTACCAATTTTGGGGTTTCTGACCCCCCCGCCGGGTCCAGGGAGGTGGGCAGACCTGATCCAAGGTGTTTCTGGGCTTCCCCGACGTCCTGAGCCAGTGCAGGAAGCCAGAACATCGGGATTCGAATCCCGATGTTCTGGCTTGCTGCACTGGCTCAGGACGTCGGGGAAGCCCAGAAACACCTTGGATCGGGTCCCCACACCTCCCTGGACCCAGCGGGGGGGGGGGTCAGAAACCCCAAAATTGGTAAAAAAAACGGACTTTTTTTTTACTAATTTTGGGGGCTCTGACCCCCCCGCCGGGTCCAGGGAGGTGTGGGGACCCGATCCAAGGTGTTTCTGGGCTTCCCCGACGTCCTGAGCCAGTGCAGCAAGCCAGAATGTCAGGATTCGAATCCCGACGTTCTCGCTTCCTGCAGCATAAAAGAGGGTGGGGGAAGTTCAAAATTAGCGCACATCAGCTCTAGGGAGGTCGGGAGACCCGATGCGCGCTAATTTTGAACTTCCCCCACCCTCTTTTATGCTGCAGGAAGCCAGAATGTCGGGATTCGAATCCTGACATTCTGGGTCGCTGCACTGGCTCAGGACATCGGGGAAGCCCAGAAAAAGCTTGGATCGTGTCTGCCCACCTCCCTGGACCCGGCGGGGGGGTCAGAGACCCCAAAATTGGTAAAAAAAAAAACGTCCTTTTTTTTTACCAATTTTGGGGGCTCTGACCCCCCCGCCAGGTCCAGGGAGGTGTGGGGACCCGATCCAAGGTGTTTCTGGGCTTCCCCGACGTCCTGAGCCAGTGCAGCAAGCCAGAATGTCAGGATTCGAATCCCGACGTTCTCGCTTCCTGCAGCATAAAAGAGGGTGGGGGAAGTTCAAAATTAGCGCACATCAGCTCTAGGGAGGTCGGGAGACCCGATGCGCGCTAATTTTGAACTTCCCCCACCCTCTTTTATGCTGCAGGAAGCCAGAATGTCGGGATTCGAATCCTGACATTCTGGGTCGCTGCACTGGCTCAGGACATCGGGGAAGCCCAGAAAAAGCTTGGATCGTGTCTGCCCAACTCCCTGGACCCGACGGGGGGGTCAGAGACCCCAAAATTGGTAAAAAAAACGTCCGTTTTTTTTTACCAATTTTGGGGGCTCTGACCCCCCCGCCGGGTCCAGGGAGGTGTGGGGACCCGATCCAAGGTGTTTCTGGGCTTCCCCGACGTCCTGAGCCAGTGCAGGAAGCCAGAACATCGGGATTCGAAATCTGACATTCTGGCTTGCTGCACTGGCTCAGGACGTCGGGGAAGCCCAGAAACACCTCCAGAGAGATCAGAGGACCCGATCTACAGCTGCAGGGTGGCTGGGGAAGCTGACGGGGACTCCCTGTCGGCTTCCCTAGCCACCCGCCCATGCCTCCGCAGCTGTGGGGTGGCTGGGTAAGCCGATGGGGGAGCCCCCCGTCAGCTTTCCACCCTCCCCACCCCTGCCTCCGTAGCTGCAGGGTGGCTGGGAAGCTGAACGGAGAACCCCGTTCAGCTTTCCACCCACCCTGCTGCTAAGAACGACTGTATCGTGTAACGTTAAAATCGCGTTACTCGATACAAGATGTTTCCGAAAATCTTGTAACGTTATGCGGTTTTAACGATATACGGTACTCGCGTTATACGGGGTATTACTGTAATGACGTTTGAAGTTTGCGGTGGCTCAGTTCTTAAGAAGCTTGCCTTGTTAGCTGGAAGGTCAGCAAGATGACAGTTCAAGACCTGAGTACTGCAAGACAGAATGAGTGCCCGTCTCTGTCTCAGCTGCTGCCAACCTAGCAATTCGAAAGCAAGAAATTGCAAGTAGATAAATAGGTACAGCTTTGGTGGGGAAAAATCTTGGGGACATGAAAGGAGCCTCATTTGGGCATCCCCTGAGCAAAAATCCTTTCAACCCAAAAAGCACCTTTGTGTGCTTCTGACATTTTTAAAAATCAATTTAAATTCATATAATTAAGATTTATCTAAGGAGATGAAAGTTTTAGCAACTTTATCTACTCAGTATCTATCCTAGGAAATGCTCTTTAATTGTGTTGTTGATTCATGATTCTAAAATAGAAGGCTTTATTTTCATCCCAAAAATACTTATTTACTGGTTTCCTGCAGACTTCTACAAACCAGCAGTATCTCTCTCAACTTACTTTATGTGTTGCTTGACAGAACAATGACTTCAATCACACCTATATACTGGGTCTCTGCTTGGATGATCAATTGCCTAACTCTAGCAAAACTACCTTCTTATATGTTTCCAAGAAATTGAATTTTCATGAACTGCATTTAGATTATGAAAAACATAGAACATATACACATAACACATAAATTACATAAAACTGATAATTTTCTAAGCTCTTCTCTATGCTTTTCAAAATAAACATGCAGTAAATTAATACAAATTAAGGCATTATACCATGTGCTGAAGAGAATCAGTAGTCTAAACTGATCTCTGGAAATTATTACACTTTCAAGGATTATTCTGTGCAGGCTCTCCCAACTTCAGATAATGTTCAATCACCCATCATCCCAAATCAAAAATATAAGTCCTGGGGATATGCAGTCCAGCAGCACTGGGAAGAAGTGGGTATAGTTAGGGAAGACTGGTTTAATACAGGTAAAGATAAAGGTAATGTGTGGTGATGATCTTATTGGGAGTCTTATTCTTTGTAATTTTTAACTCTTGATCATTGCATAACTGGTTTTATGATGTTAGCTGCCCTGAGTAGGGATTTTTCCCTTGGGAGGGGGATATAAGTGTAACTAATAAATTAATTAATTAATTAATAAAGGTTGCTCTTGCTCGAAAGCCAGTCATATCCAACTCAAGGTTTCGGTGCTCATCTCTATAGTCAAAGAGCCAGCGCTATCTGCATCTGCAGATGTTTCCACAGACATGTGGCAGGCATGACTTGACACCGGAGTGCACAGAATGCTGTTCACCTTCCCACCGAAGTGATACCTATTTATCTACTTGCAATTTCTTGCTTTTGAACTGCTGGGTTGGCAGGAGCTGGGACACAGACGGAAGCTCACTCCGTTGTACAGCACACAGGTCTCGACCTGCTGACTGGTTTAATACAGAGGGTGTCAAAATGTATGCACATTTTAAAAAAGGAAAAAAGTATTAAATTGTAATAATATATAATGATAACAAAAGATTAATACAAGTCACGTTTGACTTCTGCAATTACAAGAGGTGTTCAAAGTGGTTCTATCAGCATTCAGATACTTCTGATTATGGTGAATTACTGTTTGAGGAATGTTTACCAAAGCATCCCAGATCTTCCCTTATGCATGTCATACACATTACCATGCATCTCAAACTTATCACTTATCTTAGTCGTATTGAAGCTTCTGTTGCATACTCATGCTTCCATTGTTGTTATACTTCCACAACATCGTCAAATTTAATTTTTTTTGTTGTTCAGTCGCACAGTCAATTCCGACCCTTGACGACCCCATGGACCACTGTCCGCCAGGCACTCCTGTCCTCCACCATCCCCCTCAACTCACTTAGCTCTGTGCCCATTGTGTCCACAATACCATCTAGCCATCTCATTTTTGGCCACCCCCTTCTTCTTTTGCCCCTAACCTTTCCAAGCATAAAGGCTTTCTGAAGTGAGTCTTCTCTTCTCATTTGATGCCCAAAGTACTTTACCTTCATCTTTACTATTTGCCCTTCTAAGGAGCAGTTAGGGTTGATTTCTTCTAAGATTGACCTATTTAAAATACCACCTCATAATTGTCTTGTGCTCCTTCAATGACAACCGTGCTTCCACCATTTTATTTTACTGTACTGTCTGTTGCATAATGACGCAAGCATTAATTATTTTGAGTGAACATCATACATGTTGCGATCGTAATTCAATTCAACTTCAAAAAGTATTATAACAGCTCTTTTTGGCACCCTCTGTATGTATCTCTAACAGTCCACTGCTATCCATATAGTCACCCTTTTTCATTCTAGTATTTCTTCAAGATACCTTTTACTCCCGTGTTATTTTTCTTAACAAGCCTGACAAGTAAGATAAGCAACAGCACAACTTAACTGTCCAGACTATATGGTAAACAGAGATTTGAAGCTGGATTTGCCAAAGTAATGTCTTACGATCAAGCTCAAGAGTAACCACTTTCCAATTGTTTGTGGGCCATTTGCTACCCCTCTGGACCCTAGATTACAGGGTGTATTAGTCTCTGCCAGCAAACAGTGTTTTGGTGGGGAAAGGCTTCTACTTTTCAAAAATCCAGCTCTTTAATTTTGTTCTTATTAAAATAAGGTGCTGTGAGATGCACCATACTTTAGTAAGAACTAAACCTCTGAAGATTTATTACATCTAATACTTCTTCTAGTGCTGTATCCAATTCTCAATATTGGCTATCATCATGGCAATCAGCCATGAACATTGTCCTAGGAACAATACAATGCAGTGGTCTTCCATTTGCCTTCGGCATTGCAGTGTGATACCCATACCATTGATCCAGTTCAGTGAGCCACTTTGTGGTCCTGGGCCCTTTTGGCATGCAAAGTCCTCCTTAGACCTAGGCCAGTATTGATGAAGCTGCTACCTTCCATCAAGATGGATTCAAGTGGGAATTAATCCACTTGGGGACCATCACACTTCCCTGTGGACTTTGCCACCCAAGACCACCTCAGGGTTGCCATCTGATGATTGGTATTGAGTCTCTGGCAGTATGGTCTACTCTATTACCATAGCAAAATAACCTGGCCAGACAGGGAAGACAAATACTAGGAAATATAGAACACTTCCAAATCCTGTAATTGGTACAGGTGTCATGTTGTGATACAGAAAGCAAGTGGTAGACTACTTCATTATATTGTTCCCAGCACAATCTTCATGGCTGATCATGATGATTATGATAGCCAATATTCAGAATCGGATATGGCACTTGAAGAAGAAAAATGTTTGTCTTATATGTGTATCTCATGTTTCCTCTCATCAGGTTAAGGTGATGAAAAGGGTTTTCTTCTTTCCTACCACATCTCTGCAACAACCTTGTTTTGTTGTTCAGTCGCACAATCAATTCCGACCCTTTGCAACTCTATGGACCTCTGTCTTCCACCATCCTCCTCAATGCGCTCAGTTCTGTGCCCATTGTCTCTACAATGCCATCTAGCCATCTCATTTTTGGCCGCCTCCTTTTTCTTTTGCCCTCCACCTTTCCCAGCATCAAGGCTTTCTCAAGTGAATCCTCTCTTCTCATTTGATGTCCAAAGTACTTTAGCATCATCTTTACTATTTGACCTTCTAAGGAGCAGTCAGGGTTGATTTATTCTAGAATCAACCTATTTGTTCTCTTCGCTGTCCATGGGACTCTCAAAACTGTCCTCCAACACCACATTTCAAAGGCATCTATTCTTCTGTGCTCAGCTTTCCTTATGGTCCAGCTCTCACAACCATACATTACCACCAGGAATACCATTGCTTTGACTATGCAAAATTTTGTTTGCAAGGTAATGTCTCTTCTTTTAACTATGTTCCCCACATTTCTCATTGCTTGTCTCCCAAGAATCAGTCACCTTTTGATTTCATGGCTGCAATCACCATCTGCAGTGAAGCTTTGATCCTAGGAAAGTAAAATCTGTCACTGCTTCTACTTCTTCCCCATTTATTTCCCAGGGACTGATAGGGCCTCTTGCCATTATCTTGGTTTTCTTTATATTGAGTCTCAAGTCAGCTTTTGCACTTTCTTCTTTCAACCTAATCAGAAGCTTCTTTAGGTCCTCCTCACTTTCTGCCATTAGGGTGGTATCATCTGCATATCTCAAATTGTTGATGTTTCTCCCAGCAATTTTGATCCCAAATTGTGATTCCTCCATCCCTGCATTGAACATTATGTGGTCTGTGTATAAGTTGAATAAGCAGGGTGACAAAATGCAGCCTTGTCTTACTCCTTTTCCTATTCCAAACCACTCCGTCATTCCGTATTCTGTCCTAACTGTTGCTTCTTGATTCATGTACAGATTTCTCATGAGGTATATAGGGTGCTCTGGTATTCCCATCTCTTTAATTACTTGCCACATTTTGTTGTGGTCCACACAGTCAAAGGCCTTAGTGTAATCAATGAATTAATTAAATTGTTGGCACATCTCAATCCAGCATGGTCTTGGGACCCTCATGGTCATTGACCCAAGTATAAGCCGAGTCTCCATTTTGGGCTCATTTTTGGAGCTAAAAACCTCAGTTTATACTCGAGTATATATGGTAGATCAAATGGAGAGAGTGTCAACCACTACATCGCACTGGCTCTCTCAAGCACTACAGTGACTGTTTTCCAAAAAAAGATAATGTTCTCAGAGATTGTTGACCACCCCAAAAGGAATGTAGATCTTTAAGAAGGGGAGAAGATCTCCCCCCCCCCTTACTGCAACTAGACATAAAGGAACAAGGAGTTCTACAGAATCTCCCTGAAACACTTGAGATGCTCTGGTGTAAACAGTTGTTTAGTAAAATAAAAGGGAGATGAAACAAGATGAAAAGGACTACTATGGTACTCATGAACCCTTCCTTGCTGGTACACTTGAATATACACTTGTATATTCTGACTTTAAAAATTGCCATAAAATTGCATAAGCAGCAAGGGAGGGTCTCTTTTCAGGATCAAATCAGTAGAGGAAACAACATGCAAGATCAAATTTGTAAGCGACCTAGGAGAAGGAAAGTTCTTGCCAAGCCTTTGCCTCTTGTTAATAGTTTCCTGCTTTTTCTAATGAAAAAGATCCCGACTCTGGAGAGCAGCCTTCTGTTTTGTTTGATGGGTACAATTCAATAAAGCAGATATAACCCAGATACTCTTTCAGGGAAATACACATTGGATAAAATCCATGTGTGTGTTTACAACACTGCTCCAAAAAGACTACTGCTTTTTGAAGCACATCTGTAAGCACACACACGGACAGAAATGAGTATACACAAAGCAGCTCTCTCATCTCTTTAATACCTATCTATTCACTAAGCAGTATGGAAAGCATTTGTGAGCCTGTCAGATATTAAAATCATCAAATAAAAGATGGGGAGAGCCTCAGGAAGCTTCTAAATGCTCCCCAGACCAGTCAAGGACAGGTACAGCAAAGAGAGATAGAGGATGTGCTAAACGAGGAGTTCTCTACCTTTTAAAGCCGGGGACCGGGTCATGCTCCCTCAGACAGCTTCAGGGTTCAGATGGCCATTTTGCCCTTCCTCCACCACATGGAGCTTCAGGGTATGGTGGAGGGGCACATGAAATGACGCTGCAGACTGCATCCAGCCTATGGGCCACAGATTGAGAATCCCTATGCTAAACAGACCAAACAACCAGAAGACACCCCAAAGGATGTTCCAAAGTATCACTTGTGTGCAAAGGCTGGTTGCCAAACCACTAGACTTTTGAGAACCTGTGAACCCTTTTTGCCCCCAGCATGCTGGCTATTCAACTTACCAACATAGGAAGGATGGAAGACTGAGTCAACCTTGAGCCAAGACCCGATCAAACTTACTTTCAGCAGTTTTGGCGCTAGGCTCTTTGGCTCTAAACAGAGATGAGCACTGAACCCTAGAGTCAAATATGACTGGCTTTCAAACAAGGGTGACCTTACAGCAGTTTAACCACTGCACCATGAGGGCTTCTGCCTGGAAAGGCTAGAGGATTTTATCCATTTGTGATGAAATTATTATTTTAAAATTGATACTTTATTTACTTGTTTTGCTAATTTTCCTTCTTATGTTACTGTTACATGGTTATGCTACCAATGCTTTATCAATTCCGAAACTTTCTTGCTTTTTAAAAAGAACAACAATACATTGTTATTTTAGTTTGACGGTGGCACCCTTTCCAATATGTTGTTTAAAGAAAGGTAAGTAGAACAAATGAATGACATTCTTTTCCCAAATACTTCCATTATAGAACACTTTTATTCCTCTGCAAGCTTGTAGGAGACCAATATATGATAAAGTACTTTGATGCAGTGGCTCAAGTGGCTCAAGTAGCTAAGACACTGACTTGGAGGAGGAAGTTCAGCAGTTCAATTCCCAAGTACTACAGGATGGAATGAGCTCCTGTCTTTGTCCCAGCTCCTGCCAACCTAGCAGTTCAAAAGCAAGAAATTGCAAGTAGATAAATAGAGACCACTTTGGTGGGAAGGTAACAGTATTCCATGCATTTCTGTGTCTAGTCATGCCTGCCACATGACCGCAGAAATGTCTGCAGAAGCAGACAGCACTGGCTCTTCAGTTTTGAAACAGAGATGAGCACTGAACCCTAGAGTCAGATACGACTGGCTTTAGAGCAAGGGAAACCTTTACCTTTACCTTACTCTTCAAATTGAAGTTCAGCTGATTTGAGTCCCCAGCAAAGTAGTGTAGAAAAGCTGCAGATAATTTGGCCCAGATATATTTAGAACAGAGGTTCACAACATTTTTGCACCATGAACTGGTCGTGCTCCCTCACACAGGTGATAAGGCTGGAGGTGTGGTTCCTCCCACTGCTTCCGGCACTTCCGGTTGTAGTGGCTGGTGCAATGACAGAATGATCCTGGCTGTTTTCACCACTTCCACCATTTCACATGGCAGCAGGAGTGACAGCGGCACATTTTCACTGTGATAACAGTTTTTTGCTGTGTCTTTGCCACATTTTCAGTGCTTCCAACATGCTTCTGGTGGTTCTCGTAGCAGTGGTGGCTTTGGGATCCACATCATGGGAAAGATTAATTGGTGCCATGGGCCATATTAGGCCCATGGGCCAGAGGTTGTGATTCCCTGATTTAGAACATCATTTCAGAGTTGCCTTCCAGCTAAGAAAGGGAACATTGAAATAATTATGCAACTTTCAACTATAACACGACAAAACATGTTTTTATAAAAACAAAGAACTGATATAATACATTTTAAAAGCACTCAAAACACAGGAACAAAAGCTTTGATTGTTCACCAAACCAAGAATGTTCATGTTCACCTTTTCTTAGGGGTGGAGTTTTGTACCTGCAGTGTATCCTCATCAACTTAGCTTCTCTAAGCAATGAGATGCATATAAAGCTCTTCAACACAGCTGTTAAACTATGGACAGATTCACAAGGATGGTCTTTCAATGATAGGTAGCAACCAGCATCTTGAACTGTCTAGCAACAAAATGGGAAGCCAATGTTCCCTGATACAAGATCAATGCAATATGGTCAACAAATCACTAGTCTGACAACTATCTGACCACTTCATTTTATATGAGCTATGTTTTATAAATACTCTTCAAGGGCAGTCCCACATAAAACATCACCAGTACTACCCTAAATTTTGTGTTGTTCAGTCACAGTCAGGCTCCTCTGTCCTCTGCCATTCTCTGCAGCCCACACAGACCTATGCCCATTTTGTCAACGATGCCATCTAGCCATCTCATTCTCTGCCACTCCCTTTTCCTTTTGCCTTCAATCTTTCCCAGCATCAAGGTCTTCTCAACTGAGTCCTCTCTTCTCATTTGGTGGCCAAAGTACTTGAGCTTCATCTTTACTATTTGCCCTTCTAAGGAGCAGTCAGGGTTGATTTCTTCTAAGATTGACCTATTTAAAATAGGCATTCTGTAGATGTTTTAATATATAAAGTTCTCCCTTACTTGAAAGCCAGTTGTGTCCAACTCTAGGGGGGGGTGGTCATCTCCGTTTACAGCCAAAGAACAGTACAATCTGCATCTGCAGATGTTTCCATAGTCATGTGACAGGCATTATTAGACATCAGATAATAAGGAACGCTGTAACTTGGTACCTATTTATCTACTTGCAATTTCTTGCTTTCAAACTGCTAGTCTGGTTGGAACTAGGGCAGACAACAAGCACTCACTCCATCGTGCAGCACTTGGGTCTCAAACTGCTGACTTGCCAACCTTCCGGTCATCAAGCTCAGCATCTTAACTACTAAGCCACTGGAAGCCTTATTTTAACATACTGCTCCTATTTTCTCTGACCATAGACATGCTATATTGGGCTGACGAGTCCAAAACATCCAAAAGGTGCTAGGTTGGGGAAATCTGATGCATATTTTCTTAAAATAAATTTGCTCTTCCTTTTCAAACTGACTCCTTGACTTGATGTCCTGTATTACTTTCAGCATATTTCTCCACACAGGGCATCATTTTGCAAATCACCGTCCTCTTAATGATGATCACACCTGCGCTTAATGAAATGCCCACATAAAAAATAGGATATGGTAGGGCCAGCAAGTTATGCTCGCTTGTATTGCCTCTAGACCAGGGGTGGCCAATCTTGGTGCCCAGGGTATTCTAGGATTTCAATTCCCAGAAGCCCTGATCAGCAGGTGTGTTTTCTTGGGCTTCTGGTAACTGAAGCCCAAGAACACCTGGAGGCCCAAGGTTGGTCACCCCTGATCTAGACATATCAAATTTACAAATGTATGGCCTAAACTGACAATCACAACTGTACTCTATGATATACAGTCAAACCTTGCATAAAGAGTGCCTCGCTTAAAGAGCAGGATTTTCTCTGAATGGTTGCTTCGCTTAACAAATAAAACCAACCAAAAACTCACTTAACAAATAAATCGGGGTTCGCAATCTTCCCCTACCAGAAGTCACAATTGGTCACTTACAATGGTGTTTCACTTAAAGAGCAAACTCACTTAAACAGCAATCCTGTGGAACACATTATGCTCTTTAAGTGAGGTACAGTACAACTGTATTATCAAATTTATCCCAATAAGACAAATATGTCAGGGAAAATATTTTATTTGCCTAATAAGTAGAACCCTGAGTGCTACATATATAGACATTTTCCTGTTGATCTGCCAATAACAGTTATTTAAAGGCAGATCTCCAAGTGAGACAGCCATGATCCATTAACATTTTACCAGGGTTTTGTAAATTAATCCTAAGGGGGCATGCAGACTTGCAGTGTGTTTGCTAATAGGGAAAAGCTGCAGACATTACAGAGTTCAACTGCTGCCAGCAAGCAGGAATGTTGAAGGTCTTGGAAACATGTACTTCTTGTCCAGGATGTATGCAAAATGCTCCCAATTTGCAAAGCGCAGAGGTCAGGGATGCTTGTCAAATATGCTATGTGAACAGGTGCATAAAAAGATGAAATGCTATATACATCTAGCGACTTCTAGATAACATAAACAGTGGTTACAGCGTGTGGTCATAAAGGAGTTGTCATATTTGTACACAAACATCTTTGAGGCTGATTATTTGCTACCAGAGCTAGCCCAAACGCGAGGTATACTGGTAATTGCCATAGAGGAAATGTCCTGGTGAAAGAAATAGCATAAACAATGGAACTTATGTATTGGATTGGAAATTGGCATTATGAATCACATTGTTGCAATATTTCATATATGTCATGTAGCTAGCTTAATGGTAACCAGAAACACAGAAAAAAACTGTACACAGGATTCTAAAAACTCAATTCTATTGTTTGAAGTGACGCTTGTCTTATCAAGGGCATAATTTGCTGGGAGACATTTTTAACTCAGCATGCAACAGCTTCTTCCCCAATTCTTATGGAGGAGTGCCTATCATTTCTCCTTGTCCATTTCAGCACAGGGAGGCTAGGCTACACTGGTAAGAAAGGCTGGCCATCCATGCTGATCCAGGTTCCCATCATATTTTATCATGCAACAACAACAACAATAATTTCAATAAAAGATGATCACCCAACAGATCAAACCATGTGAATTCCAGCATGCCTTCCTCTGCTCTATGTCCCCTGAAACACTTTTACATTAGATCATCTAACCACAGAAAGCTCTATGGGTGGGGGTGGGAATTAAAGGAAAGAAAATTATAGTGGTCACTGAAGGGCAGCAGATTTGGCCATGGTATAGCATTGATGGGTTCAAGGGAATTTAATGGAATCCTTCCTCCCCACTGTTGTTACAAGCTAATGTAGGAATGTCAGCTGAAGTTAATAAATAGGAAGTTATTTATATACATGCAATAAATTATATAGCTAGGTCAAATTGTACTGGAAAGTGTTCATTAGACTGACCTCTAGTTCACTATCTGAAACAAGACAGACAACAAAATTATAGCAAACAGGAGGGGAGAAAGGTAGTGGGGGAACATTTAAGCAAGAGGATCAACAAGAAAAGTAGGAGGAGCACCAATTTGGTTCCCATTATCATCCATATTACATTTCTGACAGCTTAGGGCAGGGTTCTCAACCTGTGGCCCATGTTCCCCCCCTCCACCGCCTCCACCACATCAGGAAGTGCCATGTGATGGAGGAAGGGGGAAATGGCCTTCCAGCCCCCGAAGCTGTCGGAGGGAGTGTGACCTGGCCCCTGACTTAAAAAGGTTGAAAACTCCTGGCTTAGGGTGACAATCCATTTGACACACCAGTCAGTCATTCCTCTTCCATCCTACTAGCATTATCATTTATCCTGACAAGCAGATAAATGGAGAAAACAGGGAGGCTATGTGACTGATGAATTCCTGCATCTAGGCCCCAGCCAGCTAACTCATTTGGATTTCATTCTGAAGAAATGGGAAAGGAGCCACCAGCTACTGAATGTTGCATCTACACAAACTGCACTGCAATGAACAGAGATAAATGCAAGAAGATAGCTGGGTGTATTGCATCCCAAATCCCTAAACAAGATTGTTTGCAAAATCACCCTGAAGACAACCTTCCTTCTGTTGCCATTTAACTTGTAATAAACTGGAGCAGGGACCTGTCATTCCAAATCATTTCACCCAGACAGATGCTGAACAAAAAAACTGTGATCCTATGCATACTTACCAGGAGACAAACCCCATGGATTTCAGTGGAGCTTACTTTTCTATGCAGACAACTGTAAGGCTATGTATAATGCAAAGAGAGAAGGAGATTATAAGGTCATCTTTATTATGCCTTGGCTTTACTCCTGAGTAACAATGAATTCAGACAAAGCAATGTTTTCAAATGTCATTTGTTACAAACTTCTGTAGTTTATGTGGAAAGGAAATAATAAGAGCTCTTCTGAAACAGACAAAGGTCCATTATCAAAGCAGCAAAAGTTCTGGTTCTCTCGAGGTCATTGGAGAGAGATTACCATCAAGTTCCTTCCCAGATGGTAAGGGTTGATAGTAGGATCCAACACATGGAACGAAACATTCTCCACCTACAACATTCCCTGTTTTGCATAGTGGCCAACTGGATGTCCAAGAAAACCACATGAGCACTAGACAAAAGCAAAATCCCTCTCTTGTGATTGGTTCCTAGGAGCATTCTGCTCAGACTCTGGTTAATAGGAATATATTGCTTATGACTACTAACCATTAATAAGCTCATCCTCTGGAAACCTTTCTGATATTCTCTTAAAACCATGTAAGTTGGCATTTATCTACACAAAATAAAAGCATCAAATTCAAATGGCCACCACTTGGAAGGAAATTGTCCAGGGGCCATCAAAATTTATCTATCAGCCAGGATTTCAGGAGAAACATGTATGTTGTAGGGGGGAAATGTATTCAGTATCATAATTTTTTCATTTGGAAAATGGGTAAAAGTTATTATAATCATTATAATCATTGCTTTCTTAGAACACATCTTATTCCTATAATGCTCAGTATAATGTTTATGTGCCTTTTGTTTATATTTCTATATCTTTGAGTTATACATAGTAGTATAGGATTCATTATGTATTGCCAGAAAATGGCCCGCCAATACCTGCCGTCTTTCCCCCGGACCTCACCCATGGCCAGGGGATAAAGGGCCGAGCCAGCTCCTCGCAGAAGAGATGGCCCGCCGACCCACTGTTTGGCTGAGGACACCTACGCCCCCCCCCCCCGATGCCCAGGGGATTAAAAGCGGGGACTTGGCTTTTGGAGCTGGGTGGGTTGGCCTCAAAATGCGCTTCTGCCACCACAGTCATTGTTCCCATCCGCAGACGTTGAGCCTGAGCTCTGCTATGGACATTGAGCTTGGGCTCTGTTGGGGACACTGTGGATTGGTTTGTTTGGGTTTGTTGTTATGAGGGGTTGATCTATTGTGTATTGACTTATCGTGTATTGATTTATTTTGTGTATTGATCTATTATATGCTGATTACTGTATTTATTGCTCTGTTATATTTTATCCTAGTGTATTTTTGTTGTATTGTAACTTTGATATTGGTGGATTCTGTAAGCCACCCTGAGTTGGTTTTTACCAAGTAGGGCGGCAAAAAAATCTAATGTAATAATAATAATAATAATAATAATAATAATAATAATAATAATAATAATAATAATAATAATAATAATAATAATAATAATAATAATAATAATAATAATAATAATAATAATAATAATAATAACTGAAGCTCTTATCCTTCAGTCCTACTCTAACCACTTCACCACTGGCTTTATTATTGTAACAATGTAAATACCAACTGCCTAATCAGATATTTGGCCTAAGCAACTAATCATCCACTTAGACCAGTGTTTCTCAACCTTTGATTTTGGGACTTCAATTCCCAGAAGCCTAAAGCACTGTTCCGCCAATGTACTGACTTGGGCTTCTGGGAATTGGAAGTCCCCCTGTGGGGCATGTGCTCCACACTGGGAACCACTGACCTAGACCTTGCCTTTCAATGCAAAGAATGACCTATAATTTTCACTTTCTAAGCTACTTCATTCCAGTCTACTCCATTTCCCTCTCCACACTCTTTGATACTTTCTGCTTTGGAGAAGGAAAAAATACAGAAAGAGACTAGCATTTGTTTCAACAGCTCCTTGATGTCTAGACTTTTTTTAAAAAAATATTAGGTGTTTTCAAGGCAATGCCCTCTAAAGGACCTTTCATGGGACACAAATGCAATTTAGCTCACAAACAAGAAATCAAAATGCATTTGACAAAAGAAAACACTGGGCCTTTTTATTTCAACTCATGGCCTGATAAAGTCAAAAGATTCAAAAACTATTCTGATTTCCCTTCAGATCTATACAAACTAGACATTACATTCAAAAAGTCATGTAAGCAGATTGTGTGAGTTTTTTGTTTTTTGCTATTGTTGGCCAGGACCCTTCTTCCTTCTTTCAAATCCCTCCTTAATATATATTTTCCAAAGACCAAATTTCTTTCCATATTCCTCATCAACAAGAATAAAGTCTCATGTCTATACCTGACTTCATATTTTATTGAGTTGGCCTTGTCCTTTAATTTTCCCTTCATTGTCAAACATCAGGATGGTCTTGGGGGCAAGTATATGTTGCTTCTTTGTACCACACTAAATTTCTTGTATATTGATGGCACTGTTGTGTAAATTTTACTGTTATGTAAATTAGATTCCTAAACAAAAGGCACATAAACATTATACTGAGCATTATAGGTATGTAGCCCTGCAGCAAAGACAGTTTTGTGCGGTTGTCATCACTGGAATATATGGAATTATTTAGATCTTGATTTTCTACCGATAATAAGACTTCCCCCTCCCCCCCCCCCATCCTAACTGTATCTGCAAAGGGTCACAAAGCAAAATGTTGGCAATCTAACTGATGGATATTGTCTCTCCCATCCCTGTCAGCTTTTCTAAGCTCCACAAGGCTACAAAATTACTGCATGAGAAAACAGATTCAGGTCAGCGACCCTGAATATAAAGTGCTTGCAAGATCAGCAACAGCAAGAAAGCAATTGCCCGTGAATTCTTGGTGAACCTGAAGCAATTAGATTTACAAAAAGGAAAACTGTTAGAAATACGCTCTTTATGAAAGGTAAACATCAGTGCCTTTCCCATTATTTCTGTACATCACAAGCAACAACAACAAAAACCATTTCAAAATACTTCAAACTCATGGCAAGAAATAGGAGCCACTTTGCTCCAATTTGAATGAAATACGGAGGTGAGGTGAAGAGAGGAAAACATTGGTGTTTTCAAGTCTAGTGAATGAGGAGATATTGTCATCACCTTCATACCTTTTAGGGGAACCCAGAGATATACTTGTGTAGATTCCATGTTTTGCCCTTGGAAAGTGGTTTTCCCATTAAGGAAAACAGAGGGAAAACAGATAAATGTATGCCATTAAAGAGTAAAACCTCAGATAACACTAAAACCTGGTTCCACAAGTCTTGGTGTTATACGATTTTTAGTGTTATCTGATGCATGTTAAAATCCTATGGGATCCATAGAGATACAGTAAAACCTCAGATAACACTAAAACCTGGTTCCACAAGTCTTGGTGTTATACGATTTTTAGTGTTATCTGATGCATGTTAAAATCCTATGGGATCCATAGAGATACATTGTAACCACACAGGTTTTAGCGGTTGTTATCCGATGCATCCCATAGGATCTTAATGTTATCCGATGCAATTCTTCCCCCCAGATTGCTTAATGTTATGCGATTTTAGTGTTATTCGATACTAATGTTATCTGAGGTATTACTGTACTGTAATGGCCATACGCACCAGTAGGCTAAAACTCTACTGTGCATGTCTATAGTTTATAAGGTCTGTAGTAGCCATGCTAGCTGAGGATTCTGGGAGCTTCACTTTGAAAAAAGAAACTATCCTAAATTCATGAAGTACATGGAGATTACTTTAGCGAGGAATAATACAGTGGCAATCGGTCTATAGCACTCCTTGACAACAAATTGGCACCTGGCAGACCTCCTTCTACAGTAGTGGTACCCAAACTAAGGCCTGTGGGCCGGCCCTGCCCCCCGAAGCCATTCTATCGGGATCGCGATGTCCTCCCCAAATCAGGAAATAAAACTGCCGCTTTTCGTGCATGCGTGAAAGCTGCCATTTTATGTTCTGGTTTGGCATGGACGCTTCTGCCCCAAACCAAAAAGTAAAATGGTGGCATTTGTGCATGCGCAGAAGTGGCCACACCAAACCAGGATGTAAAAGGGCAGCTTTCACGCATCTGCAGAAGCATCTGTATTTACTTCCTGGTTTCGCACAGACAGTTCTGCGCATGCATGAAAGCCGCCGTTTTATGACCTGCACCAAACCAGGACATAAAATGGCGGGTTTTGTGCATGTGCATAAGTGTCTGCATCACACATGTGTGAACATGCCAAGTTCCAGGGCATGGTCTGGCCCAATTAGCTGTTCCAGGGGCATGGTCACATCCCCAGCCCAAAAAGTTTGGGGACCCCTGTTCTACATCTACAGAAGAAAAAAGGACTGTGCTTTAGGATTGCCTTAAATTGTGACCAGCTACACCCCAGTGAAATGAAATACCTGGCTATGCATTAGGAGTTGTGTTGTACAGCACTGGGCAAACTACATGGTTTCAATCCATTACCAAAAGGATGGAATGATTAAGTTCTTCTGAGTAACTTAAACCTTTTAAAAATCATAATCCACACAATAGCATATATTAAATTGTGCCCAGTGTCTCACACTTAATACTAGTGCCTCTTCTTCAGAAGAGCTTAACAATGGGACTGTATTGTACAATTTCAACAGTAGTGCAATGATTTCCCCCTAAAACAACTTTAACAAACATGTTATCAGCTGTAGCATTAAATATATCATCAGGCTGGATCCAAAATTCCAGGCTTTGCTTCTGTTGGGAGACTGGGCTTTCTGCTTGTAAGAGGCTCACAGAGGTTAGTCAGTATGTTGGTTATGTGCTGTTAAGTAAGAACTGACTTATATCAATTCTAACAGAGCTTTGAAGGTAGGTGAGATACCTTAGAAATTGTTTTATCTCTGCCTGTTGGCTAGAGCGCTCAAGAAGTCAGGTATCAAGCTGTAGAGCCAGAGGAGTTCTTATACTCACTGTGCATCTCAGGAAGAGAGCCAGTCTATGCTGCCTTGGGTAAGGTGCAGGGTTGCAGAATGCCTCCCCCCCCCCAAAAAAAAAAAAAAAGGAAATAACAAACCACTTTTCTATAGCTAAAAAATCATGGAAAAGGTTGCCATAAGTCAAAATTGTCTTGGCTGCAAGAGAATTTGAACTCTAGCTTTCTGAGTCCTAGTCTATCACTCTGTCTATCCCCTACACAACACTGGGTACCATATTTCTATCACAGGCAAACACAGCTACTGTCAGCATTGCCAGGAGAATACTGGAAGTTATTGTCGAAAAAGTAACTTCTCTACACTCTGAATTCCAGAGCCTAGATATAGCAGCATCTATATGCTCACCACATTATTTACAAGCCTCATATTAAATCTTTGTTTTTATTAATACTTGTCTAGTGAGCCAGGGACTGCAGTGGCTTAGTGGTTAAGATACTGAACTTGGCAACTGGAAAGTCAGCAGGTCAGCTGTTCAAAATCCGAGTTTTGTACAGTGGAGTGAGCTCCCGTCTCTCTGCCAGCTCCTGCCAACCAAGGAGTTTGAAAGAAGGAAATTGCAAGTAGATAAATAGGTGCCCTTTCAGTGGGAAGGTAACAGTGTTCTGTGCTTTCTGACATCTAGTCATGCCTGGCACATGACAACAAAAATGTCTGCAGACTATTTGGCTGTAAACAGAGATGAGCACCGCCCCCTAGAGTTGGACACGACTGGTTTTAGAGCAAGGGAGAACTTTATTTTTAGTGAACCAACTCCAGACATGACTAGACTTTCCCCCTCTCTTTCCAAACTCTGAGCAGGCTATTTGGTAGGTACTGCCATTATCCATTCCCCAGCAGCTGTTGCTGAAACCACAGGGTTAAGGGCTCCTAATTAGATCCAAATGCCCCCACTGTGAGCTGATTCACTGATGGGTGCCCCAAGTGCTTGATGGCAGTTCTCCCTCCTGACTCTGCAACCAGCAGCGTAATTAACTTTTCTGCCCCCTTGGAGGAATGAGTAGGCAGAGCCCAAAAGATGCTGGAATGACTATAAAACATTATGCATGCAGAGGAACTGGGATGATTAATCACAAAACCCCAGGAAATTGATTGGTACAATGCATGCAGGTGGTGAAAGTGTGGGCAGAGAAGACGGGGCACAGATTTTGGCTCATTGCTACACATGGGCTAGAATGATAAACAGTGACACAAGACTGATGCTACCAATGAATGGTTGGTCCTGGATTTGGATCCAGAAAGGATGTATGATGGAAGACTTGTAGGCCCAGAGAGCTGCCGCTTCTAAAAGCAGGAAAAAAATAAGATAGATGGACAAAATATTGCCCTGCAGAATGTTGAAAAGGAAGAGAGGGAGTCTTGGATCATCACTAAGCTGCTTGATGAACCAAATCTGTTAAGTCTTTGCATCTTTCCAGCTATCGTGCAGTAGCTCGTTTCCTAGGCTGTGGAACAGAACTAAAGAAATGTACAAATGGTGAATTCCAATTTCCATCAGCCATAGCCCAAGGCAGAGGTTCCCAACCCAAGGCCCACGGGCCAGATCCAGCCTGTGGTGCCATTTCATCTGCCCCCCCCTTCAAAGGCTGTCCCTTTGAAGAGTTGGGACAAAATGGGCACCCTATCACGTAGGCAGGACAAAATGGCCATCTGGCCTTTGAAGCTGACTGAGAGAGTGTGACCTGACCCCTGGCTTGAAAAGTTTGGGAAGCTATATTATAAATATTTAGTTTATCATTAAACCTTCCCCAATCCTTCAGATTCTCTTCCCAAATTCCTGTGGCCAGAGACACATTTGGACCTAATATGTAGTTGTTTAGTTTTTAAGGCCATCAAAAGATGGTGGGGGTTTTAAAAAATATTATTATTATAGAAACTAGGCTTTGTGTAAATAAGTCTTACATGGTACAGTATAAGACAGTTTTCTGTGCTATACATTGAGAAGGGCATAGATTGGAAGATAACATCTAGCATGGGAATAGAGATCAAATATTGACCTTCATCCTATCTTTTGTTGTGTAGTATCAAATTGCTCCTGATTTAGCAGATTTTTAAGGTATGTGAGAAATTTAAGGAGTGGTTTACCACCGTCAGTGAATTCAACAGCTGAGAACAGATTTGAACTCAGATTTCTTGAAACGCCCCCCCACCCCCCATATATAACTGGTGTATTTTAATGTAAGCTTTCATGGATCAAGTCCACTTAAGTCTGACAAAGTAGACCTGATCCATTAAAACACAGCAGTTGGTTTTTAAAGTGCCACTATGTTTTTGTTTTGTTTTTGTGTTTTTATTTTGTTTACTCTCTGATCATCATTAGCTGGCAGCTCCCCATCAAAATTCTGGACAGAACTACATGACTCTTTACCACCTGGCCAAGAAAACCATGACCTGTGTGGAAAGCTGTAAATAGACTGTGTGCCAGGATAGGAAGATCGAGGGCTAAACTGTGAAAATGGGTTTTCCCTGTAGACAACAGCCTGTGTGAATGCTGAGAAGAACAAACTATCTCCCATATGATACAATGCACACGATGCCCCTCAGCATGCACTGAGGAGGACCTTAAGTTGGCAAGAGGAAATGCTGCTGAAGTGTCCTGATATTGGGCAGATATCATGGAGCCCTTTTAAATTCTATTTTTATTTTAGATGTGTTAATTTTAGCTTTGCATATTATTTTACAAATTATTATGGCAACAGACCCTGTCAGTCCCTGGAAAATAGATGGGGAAGAAGTAGAAGCAGTGACAGATTTTACTTTCTTAGGATCAAAGCTGACTGGAGATGGTGATTGCAACCATGAAATAAAAAGGCGACTGATTCTTGGGAGGCAAGCAATGAGAAACCTGGGGAGCATGGTGAAAAGTAGAGACATCACACTGCAAACAAAAATTCGCATAGTCAAAGCAATGGTATTCCCAGTGGCAATGTATGGTTGTGAGAGCTGGACCATTAGGAAAGCTGAGCGCAAAAGAATAGATGCCTTTGAGATGTGGTGTTGGAGGGGAGTTTTGAGAGTCCCCTGGACAGCGAGGAGAACAAATAGGTCAATCTTAGAAGAAATCAACCCTGACTGCTCCCTAGAAGGTCAAATAGTAAAGATGAAGCTGAAGTACTTTGGACATCAAATGAGAAGAGAGGATTCGCTTGAGAAAGCCTTGATGCTGGGAAGGGTGGAGGGCAAAAGAAGAAGGGGGCGGCCCAAGATGAGATGGCTAGATGGTACTGTAGACACAATGGGCACAAAGCTGAGCGAGTTGAGGAGGATGGTGGAGGACAGAAGTGCCTGGGGGACAGTGGTCCATGGGGTTGTGGAGGGTCGGAATCGACTGTGCGACTGAACAACAAATATTATTATATGCTGGTGGTGCACCTGATAGGAATCAAGAAAGAAAGATTAAAAAAGCATCTTCAAAACTGACTTCACCCCTTCTGAGCAACTCTAAACAATTCAGCAAAAAATAAACCAAAAGAACGAACCTTCCTGTAAGGAAAACAGACATATTAATGTGGACAGTAGACACAACTCTTGCGCACTGACACCAATGGGAGACAACTTACCATCCATCCAGGGGGTCTCACTAGCCTTTTGCTGGTGGTTGCTGCAGTCTGCTCTTGTTTCCCCTGTCAGGTCTGCCGTTTCACTAGTAACACAGCATCTAAACCCACTTTTTCCCCATCCTTAATGTTCTTTTTTGTCATGTTTGTTTTCCTACTTACCAAACCACTGTGAACACCAGTAGCTGGAGAGGAACCCATTGATTTCTTCTTAGTGCTCTACCTCCTTGCACTACTACCCCACAAAAGCTCACACTGCCAGTAAACAGCCTTTTATATTGCAGGCATTAAGGATGCATGCGTTCTCAAGTGGTTATTTTTGAGAACATTTACTGTTGTCAAATCCGTTCGACAGTTTGCTGTTCTCCTGCCCACCTTTCTGTCGCTCAGTGCTAATAGCTCCAAAGTTCAGGTACTCAAGGGCAGTTTGTCAAGCCATGTGGATTAATGTCTTGTCACATCTGGGCAGGAGCTAGGCAATGATTTTTCAATCAGTGCTTTACCGTTTTCATCAGAAAATGGCAAAGCTTCACCCTGTTTGCCTTTTTGATTTTTGTTTTTTTCAATGAATGCTAGAGAAAACTTTAACTCACACAGCAGATGTATTGTGCAAGTGTGGAAAGAAGAAAGAGAATGGCTCCTTATCTGCTCTTCTTCTACAAATTTAATATCAGAACATTGAGAGATGGAACATGTTAAGACAGATATGGCATTTTGAACAAGCTGCAAACTATTCCCAATATGCATGTTCATCGTTTCTTTTTCTATATTCTGCCTCATATGCCAAGAGCTCAAGGGATTTGCCCATTCATATCCTAACAAGTGTCTAATGAGGTGGATTGATCTGAAAGCTAGATAGAAATCTGAACTAGGTAGGATGGAGAAGCCTTGAGTTCAAAGCTCTGCTCCAATCATGAAGTCATGAAAATGACTGGATGACCTATTTTTATCCTCACTAATTTGGGAGGCAATTTAACCTGTAAGATGGTAACTATCCATAGTGGTAACTTTGTGTGTGCAACTGAGTGATTTACCAACATTGGAAAAAGATGGAGAGGACCATGGTAGCCCCTTGGTACTCCATGGACAGTGCCAGGTTTAGAAGTACACCCAAGATTGTTGACACAAGACCTCAGACCTCTGGATGACTTCTTGAAATGACCTTATACAGATAGTAAACAACACAGGCAGGGCCGGATTTACATGAAATGAGGCCCTTGGCTATTCCACTTATGTGGCCCTTTCACCTCCCATTTTTAAGTTTGTAAATTACATGAGAGATAATAAAATACATCATTACTGTGATATATATCAATATGTTAAATGAAACATGTTGTGATTGGTACTAACCTTTATAAAAAATGTGGCACGGATAATAAGTAAATAAAAGTCGAGAATATAGGCCCATCTTGATTTTGAGGCCCTAGGCTGAAGCCTAGTTAGCCTATAGGAAAATCCGGCCCTGAGCATAGGAGATAATTGATCCCTGTGGGATCCCACAACCCAAGACCCATGCAGATGAGACAGCCTCCCAAAGTTGAACCCTCTGGAATAACCCCCAGCAAAGGACCAGAACCAACACAAGGCCCGGCCACCAGTCCCTTTCACAACAGCCTATCCAGGGTGATACCATGGTCAATGTTCTCAAAGAAATAAAGCAGCACCATCTTTTTACCTCAGTCAGCTTCCCTTAGAACAGGACTACCCGAACTACAGCCAGCCGGCTGGATCCAGACCATGGTGCCAACTAATCCTGTCAGTGCCATTCTCACCATTCCCGTAAGTGGAAGTAAAATGTGCATGCACATGCACAGAACATGCATGCGCATGTGCACAATGCTGCCATAAATGCGGGTTATCAACAACTGCCACAACTGCGGGTTATCTATAGCAGTGTTCCTTGCATGCGCAAGCACATTCTGCATACAAACATGCATGTTTTACTTCCACGTCTGGTAAAAGGGACCACATGATCAGCACATTCTACTACGTAACCGGCCCGCAGCCCAAAAAGTTTGGGCGCCCTTGCCTTAGAAAGCCATTTTGTAGCACAAACAATGCGGACTCAGTGTTATGCCACACCCTGAATCCAGACTGGAACTCTAATTTAGGCAGTGTGATAAGTGAAAACCTTTTTGAGATCACACAGATGTGGGAGAGATGTTGAAAGCATAAACTCTACTGTCCCTTTTGTCAGAACAAAGATCCATGCTTTTACCACAGTTACATGGAAACATCTTACCCTTTCCAGCAGTAGTTCAAGTCAAAATCGGTGAGAAATGCTGAAATTTGTTGCAATGGCATTAATTCAGTTGAACTTTTACCAGAGAAAAATACCTAGAGGAATCTTTGATTCTCCTGCTGCGGATGTTGATTATGAGCCAATTATTGTTGCAGTTGGCTTGAATACTTATTAGCTGAATTTCAGGAACAAGTTGTTGAAAAACCACAGACTTCTACACCTGGGGTTTGTACATAATACTGAAGTGATAATTAGGAGATAAGTATAGTACAGTAATACCCCGGATAACGTTATGACTTGGTTCCATAAGTCATGACGTTATCCAGTTTTTAGCGTTGTCCGATACATGCATCGAACAACGCCAAAAATAAAGCCCTGACTTCAGGGACAAACCGCTTTAAAGGCAGGCAGGGAAAGAAAGAGACCTCCCTATCTTTAAAAGCTACCTCCATGCAACTGCAGTAGGGTCGGGGAAAGTGCAGTTCCGACGCTACTGCAGGGTTCCCTCTGCTTATCTTCCCTCTCCTTCTCCGACTCCCAGCTGTTTGCAAAAGGCTTGGTTTTTTTAAACTGCAGGGAAGGGGGGGAAGAGAAAGGAGTTTCTTTCCACGCTTCTTGCTTTACTTCCTGATTTGAAAAAAATACAGAGATGTGATTGGTTCTCTAGATCAACTGATCTAGAGAACCAATCAAACAGGAAAGGGGGGAAATACAGAGATGTGATTGGTTCTCTAGATCAGTTGATCTAGAGAACCAATCACATCTCTGTATTTTTTTCAAATCAGGAAGTAAAGCAAGAAGCGTGGAAAGAAACTCCTTTCTCTTTCCCCTCCTTCCCTGCAGTTTAAAAAAACCAAGCCTTTTGCAATCAGCTGGGTGTTGGAGAAGGAAAGGAAGGTAAGCAGAGGGAAGCCTGCAGTAGCATCGGGGGGGGGGAGGCAGGCGGGCGCTGGGGAAGGGGTTGGATTGGGTAGATGTTCTACCCAATCCAACTCCCCCCACGCACACGCTTGTACTGGATAACGCTAAAAACTGCGTTATCCAATGCAAGATTTTTCCGAAAATCTTGCAACGTTATGCGGTTTTAGCGCTATTCGGTACAAGCGTTATCCAGGGTATTACTGTACTGGTATAGCATTGTTACAGACAAAAGCCAGGGATTATGATGCCATTTTTTGTTGTTGTTCAGTCGCACAGTCAATTCTGACCCTTTGTGACCCTATGGACCATTGCCCACCAGGCACCTCTGTCTTCCACCATCCTCCTCAGCCCACCCAGCTTTGTGCCCAATGAATCTACAATACCATCTAGTCATTTTAGGAGACAGAAATATTTTTTACTGTATAAGCCTGGAAAATCACTTATAGAAGACAATGATTATAGATAATGCCTAAGCTTTCATTTCCTATGCTTTCTGATCTTTACATATAACTTGGCTCCTCTATTTTCTGTAAACCAGAATATTTTTGTTATGTGTCTTTCTTTAGCCTGGATTGTAAATTAAAATGTTAATTGCTATTGTTCTTTTCAGAAGTCTGATCTGGCTAAAGAAGTGTGAAAACCAAGACTAAGAAGAAGTAGGACAAATTAATGAACAGCATCAACTTTATAACCCCATGGAATAGCCACAATATTTGACCTCATGATAATGAACACGAAAAAGAACTATAAATTTCAGGGAGGTACTGTGAAATAACATATACTTCGTATGTTTAAGGTAACATATTCAGCCTGTGACACCTCCAATGAAAAGCATTAAAAAGCAAACATATATTGCTGCCCAAAACTAAATTAACAACAAACTGAAGGATCTATTTCCCTTCTTAAGAGAGAGGCAAATCTATACATCAGGTTCATTTATCACAATGAACAGTCCATGGACTGAAGGTCTCTAGTTTGTTAGCAGCTTCAACTTTCAGTGGAAGTCATTGGATCTCAAGCATGAGCATGATGTGTCACCTACAGTAAACTAAAATTATCAAGATACGGTAATACCTCGGATAACGCTAAAACTTGGTTCCACAAGTCTTGGTGTTATCCGATTTTTATGTTAAATCCTATGGGATGGATCGGATAACGTTAATGCTCCATAGAGATACATTGTAACCGCAAGACTTTAGCAGTTGTTATCCGATCCATCCAATAGGACCTTAACATTATTCAATGCAATCCTCCCCCCCCCCCCGAGGTATTGCTGTATTGTCTCACCACAGTATTAGAAAGCACATCATTTCCTGCATGGTGATTTTTTAAAAAAATGAAATAATATTTCATTGTTGGAGGAGAGTTTTGAGAGTCCCCTGGACAGCGAGGAGAACAAATAGGTCAATCTTAGAAGAAATTAACCCTGACTGTTCCTTAGAAGGTCAAATAGTAAAGATGAAGCTAAAGTACTTAGGACATCAAATGAGAAGAGAGGATTCGCTTGAGAAAGCCTTGATGATGGGAAGGGTGAAGGGCAAAAGAAGAAGAGGGCAGCCAAAAATGAGATGGCTAGATGGTATTGTAGACACAATGGGCACAAAGCTGAGCGAGTTGAGGAGGATGGTGGATGACAGAGGTGTCTGGCGGACAGTGGTCTATGGGGTCGCAAAGGGTCGGAATCGACTGTGCGACTGAACAACAACAACAAAACAATTAGCAATCCACTTACCTCTATTATTTATTTTTAGAATGGTTTCTGCTCATACTTTTTGAACAACTTTTTATTAAATTTTCAAAAATACAAACAGACAAAAAAAAAGAAAATTGGAAATTACAAATATAATCAAAAAAAATACAACCAAAATACATTCTTACTTTTCCAATACATTCCTCGTTTACATTATGACACACTAAAAGCATTTTAATACATATCCAACCCCTCAATATTCATAATATATTTCTTATACTTTTAATATATACTTCTTATCAAACTTTATATATAAAGTAATACACCGGATAACATTATGACTTGGTTCCACAAGTCATGATGTTATCTGATTTTTAGCACTGTCCGATGCATGCATGGAACAACGCTACAAAAAAAAAGCTCTGACTTCAGGGACAAACCTCTTTAAAGGCAGGCATGGAAAGAAACAGACCTTCCTGCCTTTAAAGCCACTCCCCACGAGCAGCGGTCTCTGTGACTGCAGTAGGGTCGGGGAAAGCGTATTTCCCCCAAACCTACTGCAGTCTCAGAGACTCTTTGTCTCTTTATTTCCCTCCCTGTATTTAAACTATAGGGAAGGGGGAAAGTGATTGGTTCTCTAGAGAACCAATCACATCTCTCTTTCCCCCTCCCTGTAGTTTACATACAGGGTGGGAAAGAAAAATGGAAGCATTCTCTCTCTCCCTGTAGTTTAAATACAGGGAGGAAAATAAAGAGACAAAGAGTTTCTGTGACTGCAGAAAAGGTGGGTGCTTTTCCCCAACCCTACTGCAGTCGCAGAGACCACTCCGGGTGTGGGGTGGATTGGGTAGTTCTACTCAAACCACCCCACACCCGCAGACCATTGCATCGGATAACGCTAAGAATCATTATCCAAAATCGTTATCTGATGCAAGTTTTTTTCAAAAAACTTGCATCATTATCCGATTCTAGCGTTATCCGATGCAATCGTTATCAGGGGTATTACTGTATATTAGAACTTATTGTACAGTAATACCTCACATTACAAATTTAATTCATTCTGTGAGGCTGCTAGCTGTGCGAGTATTTCGCTATGCGAGTCAGACTCACATAGCAAAAATTTCTATGGGAAAACTCGCATAACGAGCTTTTTTAGGGGAAAAACTCACATAGCGAATTTTTTTCGTTATGCAAGTTTTCCCCATAGAAATGCTTGTTATGCAAGTTTTCTATAGGGAAAGTCCAACTCACAATTTTTTTTCATTATGCAAGTTTTCCCCATAGAACTGCTCACTATGCAAGCATTTCTATAGGGGAAGTCTGACTCGCATATCGAAAATTTTTATTATGCGAGTCGGATTACTTTTTGAAAAACCTGCTCGTTATGCGAGTTTTTCGCTAAGCGAGGTTTGACTGTATGTCTATTATATTTCTATGACAATACCACATATCAAAAAGAAAAAAGAAAGGAAAAAGAAATACTAAAATATATAAACACACCCGGTGACATGTACAATGCCCTGGAGGATGCGGGATATCACAGTCGTCTTTCACTATTTCCAGAAACTGAGTTGATCTGGTGCTGGTCTGCTCATACTTTGATGAAATGTAAACACATAATAATAATTTAATGTCAGAAATTGCTCAGGATTGAAAGGATTTCTTCTGGAGATGCTCCACTCAGAGGATGCCCAAATGAGGCGCCTTTCATGTCCCCAAGAGATGAGACAGGGCTCAATCCGTAATGCAGTACCCGGGTCTTGAACTGCTGACTCTTGCCAGCCTTCCAGCTAACAAGACAAGCCTCTTAACCACTGAGCACATGAGATTGTATTTCAAGGCATTTTTCTGCAAACTTTATTTTGGAAATCATAACCAAGTTAACCCTAACACTAAAATAGACTTGCATTGCAGACTTACAAAATATCTTACAACATCCTTCAAAGAGTCATTAGGCTATCTTGCAAATTGTAAAGGAATCACTCCCTATTACAGATCGGTATTATATTCCTGGGTTGTCCTTGGTCATGTCACTGAACTCTTAAAAGCCTTCTAAGCCATAGTTCAATGCAATGCATTAATAATGGCTTCATTTTCAGGGAGCTATTCACCACCTTTCCCTCCCATTATCTATTGTGGATGCCCAACAGAAAAGTGAAAAAGAATACACATTAGAAAATGTTAGAATTACAAAATAAAATACAAGTTGGAATAAGCAACCAAGTTTAACCCAGTCTTTCCTGCTATCCCTTCCCTTAGATTACACCAGGCGTTCTCAACCTTTTTAAGCCAGAGGCTGGGTCATGCTGCCTCAGACAGCTTGAAGGGCTGGAGGGCCATTTTGTCCTTTTCCCACCACATAGCACTTCCTGGTGTGGTGGAGGTGGTGGGGTGCCAAATGAAATGGTGCCGGGGTAGCATCTGGCCCACGGGCCACAGGTTGAGAATCCCTGGGTTACACAATGTTTTACAAAAATTGTCAATTAGAGGACATTAGTATGTTTTTAGATAACTTGATAAATTGATTAAGCAACCTATGCATTCAGAGCAGCAGCTACAGACATGTTCTGATTCAGCATCTAGCCTTGTCCAATATGTCAGATTCAATTATTTATTCTTGACCCATTATTGTTAATTCACAAACTTGCAAAAATGAGCTAAGTGTGGAAGACAGTCAGACAGAATGACTCTTGGCAGAACTCACACAATCAGATGCAGATCATAATCCATTAAAGATGAACCCCTGATTTGACTGTGTGGTCTGGACAAATAGTCACTGTGATTTACATGCTTGGGAACACAAATCATACCAAACACCAGATAGCATTTAGGTAATTTATCTGACACAAACTCTGCAAGCAGTTCAGTGATTCAATAGCACATGCATTAACTGCAGTAAGTCTGCACAGTTACAAATCTCCTTCTACATGTAATCTTACCTACAGACCCAGCATGAAACCTCTGGCTTACCATATTGGCAGTAGGGACCTTGAGCACATGCACATTGGATATGCTAATATTGCTAATTTATTAAAAACCCAACTTTCTCCTAGCACTAGGATCCAAGCTGGCTTTTTATAATGGCCAAAAATCTATTGCTTAGTATAGTACAGAACATAAGAGCAGCCTATTGCATCAATAAGGCTTTGGTGAATTAACTTTGCTAATGTAAATTGCACTTACCGTAGATTATGCTCATTTGATTCCATACAACAGTTTGGTGAACCTATGGCACATGTGCCAGAGGGGGCACTCAGAGCCCTCTCTGTGGGCACATGTGTTGTCGCCCCAGCACAGAGTTCATTCTGTCCCACTGCCCAGCAGCCCAATGGGAATGCTTCCTCCCTCCTCCCAGCACAGAGCTTGCCCTGCCCCTCTGCGGCACAGACTGTTGAGTTTGGGTACTTGGTCTCTAAAAGGTTCACCATCACTGCCATAGAACATACAGAGGAGTTGATTCACTAAACTCCCATTGTTTCAACAAGCTTACTCTAGTTCAATTTACTACAATTTACTAAGCAACAATGTTTTGGCTACTGAAATTAAATAAACAAATTTAAAATAAGTTACTGAGACTAAAATAGAACTAAATTCATTATATTACTAAATTGGAAATAAAAATTAATTATATTAAAATTTAAGCACTTTAAAATGTCTTAATTAAAACACTAGAATAGTTAATCTCAAAGGGAATGGTAAAATCAGCACATCAGTTGAACCCCTGTGTTTTGAAGGCCATTAATTGTCAAAAGTCTACCTGAATAAAGAATTTTTTTGAATAGTAGCCGTGTTAGTCTGTGGTTCAGGCATGCCTGTAAAATTCACTCTTTGTCTGAAGAAGTGGACTTGATCCACGAAAGCTAACAATAAAAATAAAGCAGTTAGTCTTTAAAGTGTTACAGTGTTTTTTATTGTTTTTTTATTTTGTTTTGTTTATTTTGTTTTGTTTTCCGATATGCCTGAATAAAGAAGTATTTGCAGTTAACAGGAGAATGGCAGGGAGAGGGAAATCCTACCCTCTCTTGGCAAAGTCCTACAAAGCCTGGAAATGGCCAAAGGGCAATTGTATAGCTCCACAAGTCAAGCAATGCTACAAATCCCACTTCACAGGAAATGTACACAATCCATTTTCCTGTACGATAAAACAATTTAACAAAACCAAACCAAGAATTGTTTTCGAAAGAGTGCACAGCAACACAGAGAGAGGCAGAACCAACTGCATCTTCCTTAACTCAGGACTGCAAACCTAATCTGCAAACTCCACCTTCAGCTCAGTAGAGGAAGCAGAGACTGCCAGAGTGGCCATGCCCTCGATAACATCTGGCCTGCAAAGGATTGTGGGATGGGGAATCCAGTGCCCATGACAATTCTCAATCCCTGACCTAACAAGTGTACTAGATCAGTCTAAAGACTTATCTAGCACAGCATTCTGATATAGATCCAAAGTCTATACCAAGGATTATCAACCTGCGGCCCATGGGCCATATGTGGCCCACAGCACCATTTCATGTGCCCCCCGCTGCGTCCACCACACCAGGACGTGCCATGTGGTGGAGGAAGGGTAAAATGGCCATCCGGCCCCTGAAGCTGTCTGAGAGTCGTGATCTGGTCCCTGACTTTAAAAGGTTGAGAACTCCTTGTCTATACAGTAGCCACTTGGGAACTCAGGTTAGCTAGAGATAACATATCAAAAGACAGACGCACTTTTGGGAGGAAAAAATGCACAAGAATCCACCTACTGAATAAAGGCCTACTTCACAAAAGAGTAGCCCTTCTGGATGAGACCAGACTGTTTAGCTCAGATGTCTGTTCCTATAGAAACAAGCCAGATGCCTTCTAGAGATTGACAAGATGGCAATGCCTACTTTCCTTTCCCACCAACTGACTTGCCTGCTGCAATCATCTCCGTTAACTACTGACAGACTTTTCCCACACAAGGGATCAACCAGGGTTGGCCAATCACAGCCTCCAGTAACTGCTGTTCTGCCTTCCCAACCTATCCCTTGCCAACAATCTCACAGGAAAATATTTTGTCCCCCAAAGGTGTCTCATGCCTTCTATAGGGTACAACTGCCCCGTTCACAGAATTTCACCCCCAGATCTTCTTAGCCACAGCAAGAAGGCTGATGATTTGGGTTTTTAATGTCAGGTTCTAGTGTTTACCATTAGTTGACTAGCCACATCTGTTGCTTTTGGTGGCAATCTAGGTTTACAGGAATGTCTAATTCAGTCTTTCCCAACCTTTGGCTTTTGGACTTCAATTCCCAGAACCCAAAGTCAATTCCCCAAAGCACTAATCAGCCAATGTGCTGATTTAGGCTTGTGAGAATTGAAGTCCTCCTGTGGGGTTTGTGCCCTACATTGAGAACCACTGGTCTAATTGGTTTTGATGTTTTTGTTATGTGGTTTCCATTGCTTTTTAAAAAATTAACACATGGTATGCACTGTTGTGCACCACCATGAGTAGTGCTTCAGCACTAAATTCAAGTGGTAAGTAAATAGGTAAACATGGTTTTCATAGACAATTCACACACACCAGGTCCAGAGGTGCTAATTAGGCACAAAATGCATTATTCTGTCCCTTATAATCATTTTACATAAAGGCTTAAATCAGGGGTGCCCAAACTATGGCCCAGGGGCTGGATTTGGCCCCTGATGCCAATTCATCCAGCCCGCAAAGCCTTCATCACTCCTGGAAGCAGGAGTAAAATGGGCGTGGCGACGGCTTCGCAGGCCAGATGAATTGGTGTCAGGAGCTGAATCCAGCACCCGTGCCATAGTGACCAGCTTCCTGAACCACGTGACTGGCCCATGGCCCGAAATGTTTGGGCACCTGTGGCTTAAATAATGTTGTGAGCCCAGCAGCTCTCAGTATTCAAGAATCAAAACTTACAGTATAGGCATCCAGGTTCCTCCTTGTCCTTCCTGCCCCAACCAGGACAACACTTAAGAGATTGTGTAATGCTCCATACTATGCACTTTCTTATAAATAGTATAATAGCTAGTCCTTGGGTGGACATTTTCAAGGTAATACTGTCCTGCTTTACTGAGAGAACAGCTACCACCTCTGCTCAACACACAAGAATTAAAATAGCAGCTTAGCTTCCAGAACTTATTTTTTCCAATGCACATAATCTGTAAATTGTCAAACTTCCTAACTTCATAGGTTTTTCACATTGATTCACACATATATATACTTCCTGAAAAAGAAGTACTGTTCCAGCACAGTAAAGCAACTGTATTACTGGTGTGTTTATTCACAGGAAGTTTTAAAATAAAAGGCTTGCATTACCTTGTTCTGCAGTCAACCTTCCATTGCTTCACCTTCCGGGTGAAAACCTGAACATACAGCTTACAATGTCCCTTCATGGCATTTTCTTGCTTATATTCAACCTAGAATATTAGGAGAAAGAGGTCAAGTTTTAAATCTGAAGCATTCTATTTTTTTTCCAACACAAGAGGAATATAAGGGGAAAGTGTGATGCTAAGTCTGCCTACCCACAAAAGTGCACATAAATTATCCTCAAAGAAAACCCTAAATTTACCCTCTTCGATGCCCCTGGTCAATGTTTCTGTACAAACACCTTTGAGGGGGAAAATTTAGCTCTCTTTAAAGAAGCTTTCGGGGATTTGCTTTCTAAGTAATTCTTTTGTTCTGAGCAGCTATCATCACCATCATAGATGTACATGGTCTATCAGATGTTCAGACCAGAATTTTGAAAAAAGTGGGGAGAGATCACGACTCCTTTATTGGATAAATTTATCTGGGGGCAGAATGGAGATGGAGATGGAGATGGAGATGATGATGATGATGATGATGATGATGATGATGATGATGATGATGATGATGATGATGATGATGATGATGATGATGATGATGATGATGATGATGATGATGATGATTTATATACCGCCCTACATGGTAGACCGACTCAGAGCAGTTCACAGAAGATTAATCTTACCCCTTGTACTGGGGTAAAAAGAAAGAACCTCCTTGAAGATTGTGGTATTTTTGAACCACAATTGGGCATACCCTGGTAATGACAATCTTGTGTTGCCAGCTAATCTTTCTCACACTAGGTCAGGTGAAAGGAACTGTAGAATGAACTCTCCAAAAGGTGACTTCATTTTGGCAGTTTCATGTCTGGTTTAGACACGGAAGATTAAGAAGAACTCCATGCACCTACATGGAAGAAGCTGCAGAGTCTACATACTACTGCCTGTTTATGCAAGCTTTCTCTACCTTAGCTGGAAACCATTTTCCCGTACTGTCGACCAGGACATGGACTCTGGGGAATTGTAGAGGAGTTAAATGGGAAGCTGAACCAGGAATAGACATGCAAGGGACTAGTGAATTTAACTCAGCCCTCCTCAGAAACTGAAAAAAGAACTGTAGGAGCAGATGGTGAATCCTTAATAAAAGTTGTTCTGTAAAAGCAAAGACATAGATTCGATCTCAGGGGATTCTGGCTCTACCAGTCCCCAAGCCTCTTGAATGGAATTTATAGTTTCATATACGTTTTTTCTGCTGAACTGACTAGAAAGCCACAGCTGGAAAGGCAAATTTCCACATGTATTGGAGTCCATTGAAGATGCCACCACATTTTGACCAAGAATTTATCATAACACCACAGGCATATTCTACATTTTCTCCAACTGAATTTATTAGGAAGATAGCCATTTATCTTATTTATCTAGAAAATTGATAAGCAGCCTATCGTTAATTGAAATTGTATATATTCCACTGACAATAGTTTATTTTCCAATACATTTCACCAACTTTTCAAGCCAAATAGAGCTTACTGCTTACTGAACTATGGAGAGCTGTGAATTAAGGTAACATGAAGGAGAAATGTTTACATTTATCATCAGAAAACATCTGGCTATATTTTAGCTCCAGCTTAACCTCCAATGTTTATTTTCTGTTTATTGCCTACTACCTCTTCAGAGAGAATCGTGTTTCAGGGTAACAGAGTTTCCTACTAAAGTTGTATTTATCTGCCAAGATATTGTAGAACCAATCAGGTCTTCGCCATAAAACATTTGCAGTTTCAGCATGCACTTACCTTACAACGGTTCAGCAAAGGACTTTAAAAAGTTACAACTGGATCTTAAAAAAACCTTGAGACTGCTTCCTTCTCAGCATCCTATAGTGCTAGAACACTCTTTCAGCAATCTTTCTACTTCATATGCCAACAGTCTGGTCATGGAGAGAAATATTCTCAGGTTTTTTCCTAGTTTTGTATAATCCAGCCCAGATTCACACAGAACATTTCAGAGGTTATCCTGTTATGGTAATACAGTAGGCCATACTGCCAGCAACTCAATGCCAAGTGTCAGACAGCGGTTAACTAACCCGACCACCCTGAGGACTAATGGCCTTGGGTGTTGAAGTTCACAGGAGAGGGAGATGGTCCCCAATTTGATTAAATCTCACTTGAATAATCTTGATGGAGGACAGCAGCTTCATCAATACTGGCCTGGGGTTGAGGAAGATTTTGTGTGCCAAAAGGGCTCAGGACCAGAAGTTGACTTGCATACCTGTATCAGTGGTATGGGTGTCATGCGGAAGGCAGATGAATGGCAACTGCATTATATTCTCAGAACAGTCTTCATGGTTGATCATCATGATAATCACTAATATTTGGATTTGGATATGGCAGAAACAGCAGCAGCTTGACTAATTTTATGTTGAAGTGGGGCACTCATTTCCAGGAACTGCAACCCCAGAACAGCCAAAAATTCATATGTGATGTCATGGAGACAAGGTCTCCAGATCTCCTGTAACATCTTCCTAGACAAAGCAGTTTGGTGACCTTGAACGTAACCTTTTTATTCTCTTCTGTTGTTTATTAGACTGCAGTGTGAGCACCAATGTAGTATGGTGAATGGAGTGTCAGAGTAGGACCAGGCAAGCTGAATTCAAATCACTGTTCAGCCACAGAAACTCCCAAGGGATGAGGGGCAATGGTAAACCAGTCCTTAAAAACCTCACAAACATGGAAAACTCTATTAGTATCCCCTTAGCTGGAAGTGACTTGGTGGTGAGCCATATCCGATAAAGGTAACAACATCTATTTTGCAAAATGATGGAAGAATATTAAAATAAGTCAGTGTAGTATAGAACCAGTCTCAGTTTAGCTTGAGAAATATAGCTGATAATTGAAAGTAAATATGGTTATAGAAACTTTCAAATATCTACTTCAAATGACTAGCACAGCCCCATTAAACAAGTTTCATATAAAGATCCAAAAAAACATATATAGGAGAAGGCAAAGGCTTTACTAGGAGCAGAACAGAATAAATACCATTACTCTCAATGACAGACTGCTATTTAATCAGATTCTGGAGGTTTTTCCAACCCTGAATATCAATTCAGCTGAAACTATATTTAAAGATGTGCACTGGAACAGAACTCATTTGTTACCAAGGCTAAAAAAGAAAAGAAATAAAAAAGAAGACCATCACTAACATATTTTTCTGCCTCTTAGCACAAAAGCTGCTTAAGATAAGTCAATTTTGTTCTCTTCAAACTACACTTTTCTCCTGAGACTTGCAACCTGGCCAGAAAAAAATAGAGTTTAACGAAGAACTAGACATATAATGTAAGCTTTCTGTTACTTTGTCACATATGCAGTTATGAACCATTTCGCAAAATTTCTGCCGCTTGACGTATACAATTATTTTTAACACAAACACAAAACACTGGGGTCAGAAAATATCATGCAACATACTCAGTGCAAGACTAGATTAAACAAAATCTAATGCAGGAATTATTTTTAAATCACAGGGGAAAGAACTTTGTACTTCTTTAAGATGTGGGTTGACTCTGTAAATTGAAAACTGCAGTCAAATGTATGACTCATGCAAAAGAATAACAGTAGTTTAAGCTGAGTTATTCTTTTCTAAATACATCTGTAACATAGATGTGTCCAATCAATGATTGTTAATCACTTTGCAATGCATTTAGGGGCACAAATACTGAATTCTTTGCAAGCACCACTAACAGTCTTATTGTTGGTGACAAATCATATAGATGAGCTGCTCATTAAACAAAATCTCTGAACACCTTTGGGCAAGCCACACATGCTGTTATCATGTTTATTACTTATTTTATTATTTTTCTGATTTCTATTGCCGCCCAACTCCAAAGACTCTGGATGGCTCACAGAAAATAGAACCAGTCACATTTTAAAAACCAGTAAAAAAACTCATTAAAACTGCCACCAAAAATTACTCCAACCCCTACAGATTAAAAGAGATCAAACGAGGGAGAGAGTGTTCTTACTAAATCAGCCAGCAGGCAGGGGTCATATTCTATATAAACAACAATACTTGAACCCAGATTTCCTGAGTCAAAGTCTGTAACTTTACCCACTATGTCACACTGACACCATCCCACTGTTTAATCTGTTCAAAGCAATTATATTAAATTCAAAACTTCTCACATCTCAACTAGGGTAGACAGCTCTGGAGACACATATACCCCTACACACACCACTCTTAGGTTTGTAGGGTCACACCACCCAAAGTATTTTGTACTTTGGATGATGTGGCCAAGCAGATAATTTCACAGAAAACAAGGTGATATTTTTTTAATAACTTAATATAAGTCAATGTTAAACAATCACCTAAATGTGGGAAATCCTTAAAAGATTTTAGCATTTCTGAAGACAGCATCATTCATGCCAACTCAAATCTGTTAATTACACACTAACCACAATTATTACTTAATAATCAAAGTCTGAAACTCTTAGCATCTGTAACCAATGGAGCTGCCTCTCAAAAAGGTTTTTTCTCCCAATCCTCATTATATTACAGTCAGTCTTCAAGCTTTTCTGTGACCCATTTTCAGTGTACAATTGTACCACCCTTAAAGAACATAATGTGTTCCACAGGATTGTTCTTTAAGCGAGTTTGCTCTTTAAGTGCAGTGTAAGTGACCAATTGTGACTTCAGGGGGGGGGGGATTGCAACCCCCAATTTATTTGTTAAGTGAGTTTTTGGTTGATTTTATTTCTTAAGTGAAGCTAACATTCAGAGAAAATTAAGCAAGTTACTCTTTAAGTGAGGTGCTCTTTATGCGAGGTTTGACTGTATCAGAGAGTAAACAAAACAAAACAATAAAAAAACAAAAAAAGTTGTGACACCTTAAAGACTACCGGTAACTCCTATATTTAACTGTGAGCTTTCATGGATGGAGTCCGCTTCATCAGACATAAAAATAAAACCTCATGGCATCAATTTGTTATACACAGGTACAAAGGCACCCAATGGCTGGCCAGCCTAATAGAAAAGTAACATTGTAGCTCTTTACAATTGACAATAATGGAAAATCCCTGGTTGTTATTCAAACTTGCTATGAAACCTACCCCCAATGGTTTGCAAATGGTTGCAAAACAAACTACTCTTGCAAGCTGATGCATCACATCCAAAGGATGGATGCAAAACAAACACTGTGGTATTACACATTTGCCAATTTATAAATAACCTACTATTGATAAACAGAATGTTACTTCTGTTTCTGCGCATCATATTTTGTCAAAATACAGCAGGAGTTATTTTGGTTTTAATAACTTGACAGGGACAAAAAAGGTATCCTACAATAATAACATGTCAGAGATTACTCTGGGTTGAAAGGATTTTTAGGAGACACCCCAATGAGGCTCCTTTCATGTCTCCAAGTCCAGCTCTCGGGTATTGAAACCCAACCTTCCAGTCTCCAGCTCAGTGCCTTAACCACTAAGCCACTGGGGGGGCTAATAGCAAGCTACTGTTTACCTGTTAGGAGCAAAACATTATTGTACCTGTCCACAGCTTAAACTTAGGGTGACTTTGCATGTGAAACTGTTGTAGAATGCCTTGTTTGTCTCATGCTGTTGGATTCAACAACAAAGGAGACTTCATCTTTAAGTGCCGTATCCAATTATGAATATTGTCTATCATCATGGCACTCAGTCATGAGGATTGTCCTGGGAACAATATAATACTGTCGTCTTAAAAGGAGACTAAGGAGGGTGAAATACTCCACCTGATACACAGAACAATCTGTTCTGCCCTTAATGACCCCACCTCTGTGTGGACAAATTATAAGATACATACTTTGAAATTCACCAGAACACATACCCAGGAAGTTTCAAGAGTAGAAGAATTATAACATCGCTCAACCTGGTTTAGCTGCCATCCTCACAGTAGCTTGGAGCAGAAATGATTGTCCAGCAACAAGCATTTTATACACAAGCAATCCCTGATGTAATATAAAGCATTTCAGAGCATTTCAGGATTGTTTGCTATTGAATGAAAAATTAGGAATCATTAACTTTACAAAAAAAAAATCTTGCTACTGTTAGAAACACAAACTGTAAGAATTAATTTGTTAATGTGCACTGATCCCGCTGCTTGTATTTCCGCACTTGCATTGGAAAAGTCTGGCTAGAAGATCTGTCATGATACTTCCAGATTTACTGCTTTTCATCTGCTGAAGGAGCAGTCTGAACTTTGAGCTCTCAAAAATAAGCAGATCTCAGTCCAAGGGGGAAATTGTACCCCTGGGAGCAATATACTACACTAGTACCTCGGATAACGATGAGACTTGGTTCCACAAGTCTCGTCATTATCTGGTTTTTAATGTTGTGCGATACATTGATCGCACAACGTTAAAAAAAGCCCTGTTTCCCTGGAGGCTGCAGCAAGCCAGAACGTTGGGATTTGAATCCTGATGTTTTGGCTTGCTGCACTTGCTGAGGACGTCGGGGAAGCCCAGAAACAGCTTGGATCGGGTCTTCCCACCTCCCTGGACCCGGCAGGGGTGTCAGGGAGCCCAAAATTAGTTTTTAAAAAGTCAATTTTTTTACCAATTTTGGGCTCCATGACCCCCCTGCTGGGTCCAGGAAGGTGGGAAGACCCGATCTAAACAGTTTCTGGGCTTCCCCGACGTCCTCAGCAAGTGCAGCAAGCCAAAACATCAGGGTTCGAACCCTGACGTTTTGGCTTGCTCCACTGGCTGGGAACATCAGGGAAGCCCAGTAACAGCTGTAGATTGGGTCCCCTGCCTGCTCCAGAGAGATCAGAGGACCCAATCTACAGCTGCAGGGTGGCTGGGGAAGCTGACTGGGACTCCCTGTCGGCTTCCCTAGCCACCCGCCCTTGCCTCCGCAGCTGTGGGGTGGCTGGGGAAACCGACGAGGGAACCCCCCGTCAGCTTTCCAGCCACTCCACCCCTGCCTCCGTAGCTGCAGGGTGGCTGGGAGGCTGCACGGAGAACCCCGGTCACCCTGCTGCTAAGAACAACTGTATCGGATAACGCTAAAAAGAACGTTCTCTGGTGCAAATCTTCCCCCCAAATTTGTCATCGTTATGCGGTTTTAGCGTTATCCGGTGCATTCATTATCTGGGGTATTACTGTATGTGGAAACAGATAAGTGTGCTTTCCTTGCTTCTTCTGTGTCTAGGCCAGATGTGAAACTTCCAAAATGAAGGCACCTTTTGGTGAGTTCATTCTGCAGTCCTTTCACCTGACCTAGTGTGAGAAAGATTAGTTGGCAACACAAGGTTGATGTTACCAAGGTACACTCAATTATCCACCTTAATTGTGGAATGATCTCTCAACTGAAGCCCAATATTAGGCTCAAGTTAAATTATGGCTCTTTAGTACTTAGGTCTCATGGAATTCCTAACACAACATACACAATTTTAAATAGTCCAAAGTCAATTTAAATTGTTTTTAAATCTTTTGAAATAGTCATGATTTTTATGGTTCAGAATTCAACTGAGATCTTTCTATACAAGATGGGATATCAATAACTTTATAAATAACAGAATGCCAGGCTCTGCTGAAGTAAGTGATCTAGTACAATGATCCACTAAGTTAAAGGTTGCCCTTGCTTGAAAGCCAGTCATATCCAACATAGGGTTCAGTGCTTATCTCTGTTTCTCACCAGAATTTGCAGATGGACATTTGGCAGGCATGGCTATACATGAAACACTGTGATACCTATTTATCGACTAGCAATTTCTTGCTTTCGAACTGCAAGTTTGGCAGGACCTGGGAAAGAGATGGAAACTCACTCTGTCATGCAGCACTCAGGTCTCAAACTGCTGACCTGCCGGCCTTGCAGTCATCAAGTTCAGTGTCTTAACCACTAAGCCACTGCAGTCCTCTAGGGGTCATTAAAAAAATAGCTAGTTCCAGCAAGTTAGTACTATGCACATGCGTAAAGTAGATGGTAGCATACAAACACCAGTGCATTTTCCCTGCATTCTCTTTCCCCATCCCACATAAGAATTGCCTATCTCACTAATAGCTTCTCTGCTTAATAACCCCTCGAGACCTCAAGTCTGCAATTCTTGCACAAAGCAGCTGTCAAGAAAAGCAAGCTAATTAAACTTTTTTGCCATAGGGTTGACCCCGATTGTAGCCTGTAGTAGATACTACACAGTGTCACTTCAGCAATAGAGAAGACACGAGAAGAGGCAAAGCATTTCATACAAAGCCACTCTCTTGGACTCTGATTAATGCTGCATAATTACAGCCCTCCCAAAGTGGTAAATGCATAGCCAAATTGCCGTGTCATCTAGAGAACATATGCTGAAAGGATTCTGAAAGCCAATTCAATCATTTTATTACATTGATTCTCCACAAATGCAACCACCTAACACAGGGGTGCCCAAACTATGGCCTGGGGCCCAGATCCAGCCCCCGACACCAATTCAACCAGTCCACAAAGCCCTCATTGCTCCCAGAAGTGAAAGTAAAACGTGCCCGTACTTCCACTTCCAGGAGTGATGAGGGCTTCATGGGCCGGATGAATAGGTATCAGGGCCAGATCTGGCCCCTAGGCCATAGTGACCAGCCCCCTGATCCATGTGACTGGCCCACAGCCCAAAAAGTTTAGGCACCCCTGACCTAACACTATATCTGCATCACTCACTGCTGATTACACCAAAAAGTAAGCAAAAATGCCACTATGAGCCACGAAGACTTTGCAAACAAGAGTTAATAACATTATAGTCAAAGGGCAGATTCCAATGCTGGATCTAGAGTAGTGAAATTGATGGGACTGCAGTTAGTTGTGATTAACAGAACCCATTCATTTCAGTTGGTCTACTTGGCATAGGCCTGAAAGTGGTTTTAATCCAGGATGCTTAGCTGTAGTTACAGCAAAGCATAGAAAAGAAAAAAATCTATCCAAATCACTTGAAATTTTAAATAAAGCAAGTCAGAGATGATCAAATAAAATGTAATTCTAATATATTGACAAGGCTCTAAGCATCTTCAACATATAATGTTCCTACACTAACACTGAAGGAATACAAACATACAGATTTTGTATGAACATGTAGTAGAAAAAGGTTCATATGAATCAGAACACACCTACTGTACTGTTTTGCACAGGTGATGGTGCTCAACATTCTTCTACATAGAGACAACAGTGCAGTTTACTTAGAAGTAAGCCACACTTATTCCTAAGTAAGCATACACCGGACTGGAGATCAAAACAACTTTATGTATGATGATTCAGCAACAAAGTCATCATTCTATACAGCAAATGCAACTGTACATACCACTAGCATTCTATATAGAGTCACACATATATTCTGTTCCATGCACATCAGTTGGGGCTTTTTACCAGATGTATAGTTTGCTCAGCCATTGCAGTACACATGTAGATACCTGAATGGCCATCTTCTTCTTCTTCAGGCGCCATGTTCATTCCAGATATTAGCTGTCATCATGGCAATAGTCTTCCTGTTCTTAAATGGCCATCATTGAAGTGAATATCTCCGGGTGCAATTCAAAGTGCCTCCGGATGCAATTCAGGGTGCCTCTGGGTGCAATTCAAGGTGCTAGTAATGACCTTTAAAGGCCTATATGCTAGTGGACCAGGGTGCTTAAGCTCGTCTCTCTGGCACTAGAAAGAGAGCCTTCTCTGTATCTGCTCTAGCCCTGTGGAAAATCTTACCAATCAAGTTGAGCCTCCATTGCCATTCAGAAAGGGGTTAAAAACATGGCTAGCTCACCAGGTGTGGGGTGCTGCCCGTGGGGCAGTGCCCCCCATGTTGGTTCAAATAAAGGCTGTCCGGCAGGGGGAGGAAAGCTTTTGAACTCTAGTTTTAGTCAGTCTAAATGTTGGAATTGGAGGTAGAGGATGGTCAAAGGTTTTAACAATTTTAAGCTTAGAGTTTTTATGGTGTTTATTGCGGAGATGTTTTTATGTTGATTTTGTAATGTTTGGTGTAATCCGCCTAGAGTCGCCCTGGCGAGGGGGCAGGGGTACGAATCTAATAAATAAATAAATCGATAAATACCTGCAGAAACATTTATCCCATGCAAGGCACCTCACAATTCCATAGAAGTCAATGAGTTTCGCATGGCAATGAGTCCAGCAATTCAATGAGTCCAGCATATCTGCTTAGAAGGGAGACCTGCCTATTTTATCAGAAAAAAATGCTTTCTGGGAGGAAAAGACCAGCAGAAGTTACTAAATCATGGCTGCAATTCAATCTTCTCAGATGATCTTAACTGTATCAATGCTGTAACTTCTTTTAAAACATGTCTTTTATCTGATATTTATCCTGTTCAATTTTTATGCATGGGCTAATATCAAGTTGCAGGAGATTCCAGTTAATCTGACAAAGTTTTAGGACCTTCTGCAAGTAATGAACAGGATAATAGCCATTGTATTTTAATTGTCTCATTAAACTGCTGTGCAGTTTGTTTGTTTTTTAATTTATTTGAGCCTGTACTGTACTCCAAGTATTGTACTTCTTTCTAAGTACGCATCTTTCTACAGATGTGCCCTACCTTTTGGATATATATTATATATATTTATACCAAATCAACATACCACTATGACTCACAGGACTCAAACGACATAAATAAGACCAAAACTGGGGGATAAACCTGAACAATCCTCTTTTCATGTGCACACACCTCCTCATTTCCAGCTGGCACAGAAGATCCCAGATTCAGTCTTTGGCAGAGGGGATGAAAAGGATCTTCAAAAACAATCTCTTTCGTGACACCTCTATTAGTCCGAACGATACATGAGAAAATACTCAGGCTCGATCGGAAAATATGGCACATCCAGCTTTCAGGAGTCGCACCGCTTCTAGCCATAGGAAGGCAAGATGCTTTTATTTATTTATTTATTTATTTATTTGCTTGCTTGCTTGCTTGCTACATTTTTATACCGCCCATCCGGGATATTTCCCACCCTGGGAGGTGTACAAACAAATAAACAACAGCAACACAATACAACAAACAACAACATTAAACAATCGACAAAATAAATACCTGATGGTGTTTGAGGGCAAGCAAGCACAAATCTAACTTATTTTATTACGATACCTTATTAAGAACGACGGGAGGGAAAGCTGTCTGTAGACAACTAGCTAAGACTGAGAAGTAAGAGCAATTGAGAATTCAAGGCACTTCATCGGAGAGGCGGCTCCAAACGGGATCCTATTTTCTTTTTCCTTCTCTCCACCTCATTTTGGGGTTGATCCAGTACGGAACTGGTCGGAGCTGGGTGCAAAACCGAACCGTTCAAGTCCGCGCCCTGTTTACCCCATTTTCCAGAAAGAAAGGGCTTACCGGGCTTCGCTTACAAGCCGCACAGAAGCAGGGATCGAACCGTGCCGGCGACGATCGCGGACTGCAAGGGATCCACAAGAAGCCAAGCTGTGCCCCAGCGCACTGCAGCGGGAGGAGGAATGAATCCGGGATCCCCGGCGGGTCTGCCAAAACTTGCGCTCCTCCTCGCGCCCGATTGGCGCCCCTGCAAGAGCGCAGGCGAGCTGGGACGGACCTCCGGGCGATGCGCTCTAGGCGGTGCGGCTGATGCTCCACGTGGGCAGGGAGGGGCCGCGATCGCCTTGCAAGGAGGGGCTTCGAGAGCCTTTGAAGGCGTTCTGAACAGGTTTGGGAAGGAAACCCCGCCCTTCCCCAAGCTTCAAAGCCCTCGGGATACCCAATCAGAGGCTCAGGGATTTCCCCGAGTCCCGCCCACAATTTGGAGTGAGGGGAAGGCGACCTTAATGGGGTGGAAGACTTTAAAACTAAAGTGTATGTAGGTAGGGACTTACTTGACCCACAAAAGTTCCCATTAAAATATAGCCTTTAGTCTTGACAGTGCCAAAACCGATTCTCCTCCCCCCACCACCACCACTTTTTTTTTTGTCTGAGGAAGTGAATTTGATCCACACAAGTTCATATTGCAATAGCAATTACACTTCTATACTGCCCCATAGTGCTTGCGGCACTCTCTTTTAATTGGTATTTTTGTCCCAAACATGCTGGGTATTCATTGTACCTACCTTGGAAGGCTGGAAGGCTCAAACCCACAACATTGTGGCTGCAGCCCAGCAGTTTAACCACTGCACCACCAGTATTACAAATACAGTATTACAATCTCCAAGGAAGGTGCAACAGTGTTTTTGACTTTAAATGTTAGTTTTTCCTTTGGTGGTGTTGCTTGCCTTGTGCTTGCACAGGCTGACATGGAGACCTGTAAGAAAAGGGGTGGGCGTGACTGAGGGATAATAATAAATGGCGTTACTAAAGGTCAGTGTCTCCCTTGATCAAAAGCTAGTCATGTCTGACAATAGGAAGTGGTATTCAACTCCATTTACAGCCAAAGAGCCAGCGCTGTTTGAATCTGCAGATGTTTTTGTAGTCGTGCGGCAGGCATGACTAGACACCAGAGCATGCAGAATACTGTTACCTTTCTGGCCAAAGCAATACCTATTTATCTACTTGTAATTTCTGTTGAATGGATAGTTTGGCAGAAGCTGGGACAGATGATGGGAATTCACTCCATCACGCAACACGCAGGTCTCAACCTGCTAGCCTTTTGGTCATCAACCTCAGTGTCTTAACTACGAAGCCAATGTAGCCCCTTCAAATTCAGCCTTGAAAAGGCCAATTTATGTACCAAGGTGAGAATCATGTAGTGGTTAACATGTGAGACTTTTGCTCAGAAGATCCTGGTTTGCTCAACCAAGTAACCTGTTTAAAACAAAACAACTCTCTTTTTATTTGTGTAACTGTCTGGAATCCTATAATTGGAAAAGGTCCTTTTATAATCATCAGGATAACTACGGAAAAAGCATAAAATACAATGGTACCTCACTTAAAGAGCATAATGTGTTCCACGGGATCACTCTTGGGCTGTTGAAAACTTCCCTTTTAAAGAGCCCTTTCTCCACTAGGAAGGGCTATCTATAGTTTACATTTCCCTTCTGACCAAGTCATTAATTTATACTATACAGTATTTGCTTGCTTTGGCTTGTTATTGTTGACATCAATTGGTTTATTTTAAGGTTCTGAATTTACTGTTGTTGTTTTGAATGTTGATATGCTGTCAACCACCTGGAATAGTACCCACATTAAGTCATGCAGTATAAAAATTTGAATGAATGAATGAATGGGTCTAGTGCCATTGTGAGGTTGACAGTTACCACTCAGTGCCTGTCATGATAATGGGAAATGTAGAGGAGCCTGCCAAGAGGGAGGGAGTTGACAGTTTTGAAGGATAAGCTGCAGTTATGCAGGAGGAATGTTAACATATGGATTTTACCCTTTGAAGCTCAGAATGAATACCTGAGCTATAAAGGAATCTCATCCAGGCTTCTTTCTAAGAAAATATGAAAGATTGATTAGAGACAATTGTGAAATAAAAGGTGATAGAAGTCCTAGTTCTAGTATGTTAGAAATTTCAGGAGCCAAGACATGTCCTTTCATCTCTAGAGAACAGAGCCAAGATGCCTCTTTCTAGGAGGGACAAGCAAAAGGTGTGAGATGAAAGAATGCAACATCAGCAATCCTAAGAATAGCACTATGGAATCAAAGGAAGGTTGGCATGGGTCAGAACAGCTTTAGGGCAGTCTTGGAAACCAGAGGAGTTCCTCTGTCCTCGTCTCCTTGGAAAGGCATGCATTGTCTTAAGCATAACATGAGTTGCACCCAGTCACTACCAACAGGTAGTGGGGTGAGGAAGTGAAGTAAGACATCTGTCAGAGTTCCTAGATAAATAAAATGTGGCATGAAATTATTTATCCTCTAAAGCAATGTATGAGGCTTTGTTTGTGGACCTACATGTATCAGCTAAAGCTAAAAATGTGTTGCTTAACCAGGAAGGGGAAATGTTAGAAAAGGTGGGCTGAGATAGCCCATGGCAGCTAAAATAAAGTAAACTTAGCCATGCTTGGTCTTCCCTCCTCTGCTTGGCTTAGGTAGGCAGGGGCCAGATAGCTAAGATAAAGGAAGGTGACATGAACTACATCATACCTCTCAAAGTATAAAAGTAGGGCTTCCCATTGCTTTAAATCTGGCACTGGCTTTTGCCCATTTGCTTTAAGACTTGGCCTGATATTTACAGACATTACACAGATCATCTGGGCACTGTATCAACAAAGAGTATGTTTTGTTTTCTGTGAACATCATGTTTTTTTCAAAACAATAAGTAATTGATCTCACTTAAAATAGAGTCAGCAGTTTTAAATGATTCACTTAATTCTATAACTCAGTATTCTTGCATTTTAAGTATTAATGGGTTTCATCTTAAATGAAACAGGCTAATATGCTTTCTTTATAAAGTATTGAACATATTAAATATCTTAATTTATTTTAATTTACTGTCCAGCCAGGAACATTCTTTCTTCCTGTTGCACTTCTGATTTTAAGCACATAGTTAACTTGCTGTGACTAAGACTAAGACTAAGATTCTTTCTTAACTGTCTAACTGAGAATACAGGTTTTAATAGTGATGTACAGTATTTGAAATGTCATACTGTTTGCTTATTTTTTCTCTCTGTGTTATTAACATAAGTAACAAGTGCTTTAAGCAATATTCCTGTTCATTACAGAAAGCTTGTTTTAATTTTTCATTTTGATTCATTTTGTAAACTGTTTGCCCCACTGTACTAGATTGGAGAAACTGCAATACTTTAAGATAAGACATATTTTCTTTGTTACTATGTAGTTTGCCAATGCCATAAGTATGTTAAGCCATTATGCTACAATTATGTGAATTTAGTAATTACACAATATATCCATATAGCCTTTGTTATAATATACAAGTGTTAAGTGCCATATTTTCTCTGTTTATTCTCTGTTTAGCAACTAACGTAAGCAATAACTACTTTCTAACACTTTTACTTGTCATTTATATGAAACCTTGTTTGTGAAACAATTAATTATGCCATATATATTCATCTATACTCAAGTTAAATAAATGTTAAAGAGGAATTTTTCCCTTGCCATGTTCATTGACTCTCAATAATTGTGAAAGGGGTTGTATAACTACAAGTACTTTATGCAAAGATGCTGGGGACAGGAAATTTTCTTTGAGAATTTTGGATTTTGGTAAAGAACCTAAAATTCAGTTATAAGGGCAGAAGACAAGCGTCTACTGTGCATTTTTGCACAGGGGATGCAATTTTTCTGACCAGGATCCAATTTAACCTTGGCAAAATCCATTCTCATGTGTCATATCTTGCCATTCAGTGAATAGGTGGTCCAGCTATTATTGACCTTCAGTGGAGCTGGGATGGCAGCTTAGATTTATGTCTGTTCCACAGCAGCTAATCGGTGGATAGAAGAGGGATGTGGGAAGTAGAGAATAATTCACAAACATCTGTGGGCATCGGTGAGCCATTTTGCAAGTACTGTACTGGTATCTATGGGCAATGTGATTTCCACGAGATGATATAGTGGGGAAAATGGAATCTGTGTTCCATGCGCTCCAGTGTCTAGTCATGCCTGCCACATGACCATGGAAACGTCTGCAGAAGTAGTCAGCGCTGGCTCTTCGACTTTGAAGCAGAGATGAGCACTGTCAGATACGACTGGCTTTCAAGCAAGGGAAACCTTTACCTTTACCTTTAATTGATACTCAATAGTAACCTTTTTCCCTGACAGAATAGGAAGTCAGTGAGGAATGTGGTAGCTTAGTGGTTAAGATGCTGAACTTGACATCTGGAAGGTCAACATGTCAGCAGTTCAAGACATGACTGCTGCACAACAGAGTGAGCTCTCGTCTCTGTCCTAGCTCCTGCTAACCTAGCAGTTCATAAGCAAGAAATTCCAAGCAGATAAATAGGTACCATTTCAGTGGTAAATGTAACAGCATTCGTGTGCTCTGGTTTCTAGTCATACCTGCCACATGACCATGGAAACATCTGCAGATGCAGGCAGTGCTAGCTATTTGGCTGTAAATGGAGATGAGCACCACACTCTAGAGTCCAATACAGTTGGCTTTCGAGCAAGATATATTACTAAACTCTGGTTAGTGTCTTTAAAAATCTTATATCTTGGTTAGTTGTCTTTTAGGCAGATCAAGGCAGTGGAAAGTCAAAAGTGTTTAAGACATGTAGAAACAAATAACCACAAGTCCATAAAATGCTAGTAAAGTAATATGGGCTAAAACACCATCAGCTGGCTGGATAGCTCAGTGATTTAAGTATCTGGATGCAAAACCAAAGGATGGGTGTTCAATTCCTCACTGGGCCTCCTAGAAGAAGGGCCAGCCTGTGTAACCATGAAAACCCAGAAAAAGTGAATGGTAAACCACTCCTGAATACTCTCTACCTAGAAAACCCTGGAAGGTATCTCTATAAGTCAGAATAGACTTGACTACATGCAATTATTCGTACTATGTATAAAACACATTCAAGGGCTATTAAAATGTATATAAAAAACATGTTTTAATGTAGCCATGAATTTATTGGAGTCTATTGAGCTTGTACAGGCAAAGCATTCAATGAGTTGGATAGCAACCAGAAGAGATTCTAAATCATGTAAAGGGAATTTCTGGGTTTCCAAAAGTCAGGGAACTATAGACCCATGCCACACTGTCAACTGATTTATGGTCGGGCTTTATAGCATTTTATGTTGGTGGGGCCATTCTCTGATGCACATTGTATTCACACTACCATCATTCCAGTGCCAGAATTACAGGATGGAGTGGGGATGGCTTACCGCCCCATTTTGGTCTGATCTGGTCATGATGAATAGGAAGCTATAGAGCCGTGATGGCGAACCTTAGCACTCCAGATGTTCTTAGACTTCAGTTCCCAGAATCCTAAGCTCCTGTGAATCCATACGGGTGCGTTTTACTTCCACTCCCAGGAGCGATGAGGGCAGCATGGGCTCAATGAATCTCAGTAAACCCATTCATGTACATTCACAGGAGCTTTGGCTTCTGGGACTTGAAGTCTAAGAACATCTGGAGTACCAAGGTTCACCATCATGGCTATAGAGATTAACTGGAAGGGTTTAATGAAGCTCAGTAGTAGGCAATTTTCACTGAACAAGCTCTCCTTTGCATCCTTATTTGTGGGGGGAAAAGTATTGATTGTACTGCAGGTAATTTGTCTAGAAGCTTGAAGTGGTTTGATCACTTCTTAAAAACATAGATATTTTGTATTATGAAGCTAAATTTGCTAATCTCTTTATCTTCTAGAAACTCCATTTAAAAAATTATATTTGAACTCCAGGTGGGGAGGGAAATTTTGGATTTAGTATTGGAACTGAATGGTGCAGCTATTTTGGACTATGTCCCATTGAAGTCTGTATGGTTTAGTATGGATCCTACTGAATTAAACAGAACTTGCTGAGAAGATAGTGGACTGTGCCATTAATTCTTTTCCACGGCCAGTTGCCAGTAAAGACTGATGAACTTACCAACAAGGTGACTTTCAAAACTATACTTGAGAAGACTAGTGAAATAATTGTTTGTCATTAATTCAACAGCAAGATTTCAAGCATTTATGTCCTCTACATTTTAAGAAAATAATACACAGCCAGATTCCAAGTACAGTAACACCTCGCATAAAGAGCTCCTCACTTAAAGAGTAACTCTCTCAAAGAGCAGAATTTTCTCTGAATGGTCGCCTTGCTTAACAACTAAAACCAACCTAAAACTCGCTTAACAACTAAATTGGGGTTCACAATCCCCCCTGCCAGAAGTCACAATTGGTCACCTACAATGGTGTTTCACTTAAAGAGAAAACTCGTTTAAAGAGTGATCCCGTTGAACGCATTATGCTCTTTAAGTGAGGTACCATTGTATTTTATGCTTATTCCGTAGTTATCCCGATGATTATAAAAGGACTTTTTCCAATTATAGGATTCCAGACAGTTACACAAATAAAAAGAGAGTTGTTTTGTTTTAAACAACACATTAGGGAGTTACTGTAGCAAGCCTCTTTTATCTTGCATGATCTGTACAAAACCAATAGTTTCTCTAAGGTACAGTTGAAGGAGGTATGGGGAAAGTGTCAGAGTTCTAGAGTGGTAGAACTGAATATGTCTCTCCTGCATCAAAAAGCCCCTGGAGATAGAGAGCTGAACCAGCAGAGGCTTGGGAACAAGGTAAACCAGATTAAAACATTCTTTCTCACGCATTAGCTTCCCTTTTGTACAGAGTTTTTCTTTTCTGGAAGTGGGACTCTGGTGGCTTAGTGGTTAAGATGCTGGACTTGATGACTAGAAGGTTGGCAGGTCAGCAGTTTGAAACCTAGGTACTGCACGACGGAGTGAGCTCCTGTCTCTGTCCCAACCTAGCAGTTTGAAAGCAAGAAATTACAGGCAATTAACTAGTTACTACTTTGGTGGGAAGGTAAACAGCGCTCTGTGTACTCTGGTGTCTAGTCAAACCTGCCACATATCCATGGAAACTTCGACAGACCCAGACAGGGCTGGCTCTTTGGCTATTAACAGAGATAAGCACTGAACACTAAAGTCGGATATGACTAGCTTTTGGGCAAGAGGAAACTTTACCTATACTTATTTTCTGAAAAGATCATTGGTGCCCCCAAAACCCCACCACCTGTAGAAATGTAAACTCCTGCCATTTTGTACACTGCTGTTTCTGAGATAACCATTTTGAACAATTATGTTTTCTTCATCTATCTCAATATATTTAAAGCAACCTTCTGGCTTTGATACAGTGGAAGTGGTAAGTGTTGCATGTTATATTGCTGTGAGAATAGCAGTCTGGACAGAAGGAGGTTAAAGGGGCTAGAAATACTGTTGAGGATTGAACCAGCAGCTTGAACTAGTGCTTCCTTTATTAAGGCAACAGCAGATAAATTGACCCATTGAGTAGGAAATCACTTAAACAACACCTTAAAGACTTACACCTGAATGTTCATGACTCATAATCCATCTCAATATCTACATGATAATATACCTATAATTTCTATATGTACATACTGCACACAGAATCATGGATAAGACTGTAGATTGTGAAGTCGAAGGGCAATTAATTTTAGAAAGATAAATTTATGAGCATACTTCATAGAACAAGCCTATAGTTACTGCAAGAAATGACAACTATTTTATACATTTTCCAATATCTATCTACCTGCAATCTTATAAAAAGTAATTCTTGGGAGGCAAGCGATGAGAAATCTGGGGAACATAGTGAAAAGTAGAGACATCACATTGAAAACAAAAATTCGCATAGTCAAAGCAATGGTATTCCCAGTGGCAATGTATGGTTGTGAGAGCTGGACCATTAGGAAAGCTGAACGCAGAAGAATATACGCCTTTGAGATGTGGTGTTGGAGGAGAGTTTTGAGAGTCCCATGGACAACGAGGAGAACAAATAGGTCAATCTTAGAAGAAATCATCCCTGACTGCTCCTTAGAAGGTCAAATAGTAAAGATGAAGGTAAAGTACTTTGGACATCAAATGAGAAGAGAGGATTCACTTGAGAAAGCTTTGATGCTTGGAAGGGTTGAGGGCAAAAGAAGAAGGGGACGGCCCAAGATGAGATGGCTAGATGGTATTGTGGAGACAATGGGCACAGAGCTGAGCAAGTTGAGGGGGATGGTGGAGGACAGGAGTGCCTGGCGGACAGTGGTCCATGGGGTTGCAGAGGGTCGGAATCGACTGTGCGACTGAGCAACAACAAAAAAGTACATCCTGCACCAAGTAAATACTGTAGGTGAGAATTCTGAGCTTTTAAAATATGGGGTGGCCATGAATATCATTATTACAAACGTGTGAAAATACAGAGAAAAAATGTGTAAGGTAATCCAATACATGAGAAAAACCCTACCGGTCAGACCAGACAGCTATGAAGTCCCACATCTCAGAATAGCTGACCAAAGGCCTATGAGGAACCCACTTAATGAGTTAACACCCTTTCTGAGTGACAAAGAGGCTGACATGGCTTAGTGCTTATGATATTGATCTTGACCAGAAGGTCAGCAGGTCAGCAGTTTGAGACCCGAGTGCTGCAGTATGGAAAGAGTGACTGTTGTATGTCCCAGCTCCTGCCAACCTAGCAGTTCAAAAGCAAGAAATTGCAAGTAGATAAAAAAAGTACTGCCTTGGTGGGAAAATATCATCATTCTGTGTGCTTCCTTGTCTAGTCATGCCTGCCACATGACCACAGAATCATCTGCAGATGCAGACAACACTGGCTCTTTGGCTGTAAACAGAGATGAGCACCACTCCCTAGAGTCAGACATGACTGGTTTTCGAGCAAGGGAGACATTTACCTTTGCCTTTACCTGAGTGACAAAGACGTTTCGTTGTATGAGGTTAAGAACAAAACAAGCCGCCCTCCTTCCTTTTGGTGAATAATACCCAACTGGGCTGGCAATTAAACCTTGCTTACACTACAGAATAGTGGGAAAGGAGGAAAATTCTGCCAGAGAGCCATTTCTGGACTCAGTGGACTTAACATTTAGGTTAGTTTTACCTTATGCAATTGAGCAGCCTTTTCAAGGACAAAACAACAACAACAGCCTTCCTGCTCAGTTTGGAGAACTTAATACCACATCATTTTCTTGCCCTCCTCCTCTCACTTCTCAGTGTGAAACACAGCTTTACCAAGATGACACTGTTAATAGATAACCTCTGGGACTGGCTATGGTATGTTGTCTCTCTCCCCCTGTGCACTGGAGTTACACACATAAATGACTTTATGGCTGCAGTGGCAGGCTAGGCACTGTCTTTTTGTGCTGTCTTGTGTCTTTGTTAATGGTTCCCTGTTTAGAATAGTTTTCTCCATGCATCATCAACTGCCTTTTGTTCTTGCTCAGCTGGGAGGACCGAGCTAATCCATATATTATCTCATAAAACTGCAGCTTCTCTCTGTGGGTGATTGTTCCCCAGGCATGGCATTATGATCTATTCCCTCCCCCCCCCCCCCCAATGCACATCCTGCCCTGGGTAATTTGTTCACTAACCCACAAAAACGTTGGATTAGTTGCTACTTGCTTGTCAGAGTTCTACTTGCACAGAATGATGATGTCTCACCACTGGGTAGTAAAGGAAATTGAGGCATTTCCGGGTTGTTCCTAGTGTCGGAGTTTAGTGTATATGCTATGGGCTGAAGTGTCATTGGTTTAAATGTCATCTCAGCCATTCATATCTGAGATGGCCTTCAGCAAGTCCCTGTTTTACTTGCCACAATCTTCTTCCACATCTAGGCAAGATGTGAAACTGCCAATTTGAAGCCACCTTTTGGTGAGTCCATTCTGCAATTCCTTTGGCCTGACCTAGTGTGAGAATGATTAGTTGGCAACACTTTACCGTTACCAGGGTAACACAGTCTTTGAGGAGGCTTTTTCTGTGTACTTGTATCATGAAGACTCTCTTGAGAATATAGTGCAGTGGCCTTTCATCTGCCTTCTGCATCTCAGCATAACCCCCGTACTACTGATTTAGTTCCATGAGTCACTTTCTAGTCCTGAGTCCTTTTGGCACACAAAGTCTTCCTCAGCCCCAGGCCAGTATTGATGAAGCTGCTCCCCTCCATCGAGATGGATTCAAGTGGGATTTAATCCACTTGGAGACCATAACCCTTCCCTGTGGATTTTGGCACCCAAGGCCATTAGTCATCAGGGTTGTCAGGCTAATTAACTGCCACTATAACCATAGCAGGATAACCTGGCCAGAGTGAATCTTGCCACAGTGATTGCAGTCGTAATATGTGGGTGAGGACTATGGCATGCCTTATAGTAAAGGTAAAGGTTTCCCTTGCTCAAAAGCCAGCCATATCCAACTCTAGGATTCAGTCCTCATCTCTGTTTTAAAGCTGAAGAACCAGCACTGTCCTTATAGAGATGCTTTAAGGATTAAGAATATAATGCATAGGAAATATTTTATTTATTAGTCAAACTTATTCATCGACCTCCTCAACAGAATCATGAATAACAGTTAAAACCAATTTAAAATTTTTAAGTCAAAAGTTTAAAACTAGCTAAAACATTAAAAGAGTAAAAGAGTAAACTAAAATTACAGCTAATAAATTGACATTGAGGACAAAGGGCTCAAATTAGCCAGTGGGCTCGGGTGGTTGTATCACCCGTCCCCCAAACCCATCCCACCAGCCAGGTTTTCACTCCTTTCCTAAATGACAGCAGCTCTGTCTGCATACGTAACTCAACTGGTAGGAGGCTCCATAGGGCTGGGGCGGACACAGAGAAGGCCCTCTTTCTGGTGCCAGAGAGATGCACCTCTCTGGCTAATGACACAACCAAAGAGCCTCTCCAGTCCATTCTGGTTGGACGGACAGATGTCCTCGGGGCGATGCAGTCTCTTAAGTATCCTGGTCCACTACCATGTAGGGCTTTAAAGGTGATAACCAGCACCTTGAATTGCACCCAGAGGCAAACTGGGAGCCAGTACAGCTCTCTGAGCAGCAGTGAGGTGCGAGCCTAATGTCCGCAACCCCTCACCACCTGAGCAGCCACATTCTGGACCAGCTGAAGCCTCTGGATGGTCACCAAGGGCAGTCCCATGTAGAGTGCATTACAGTAATCAAGTCTGGAGGTGACCAAAGGATGTGTGACTATGAGCAAGGAATCCCGATCTAGGAGCGGACATAACTGGTGAATGACATGAAGTTGTGCAGAGGCCCTCCTAGCCACGACTGCCACCTGCTCTTTGAGCAGTAGTCATGAGTCCAGGAAGACCTCCAAATTACGCACCGGGGCTGTTTAGGCCAAAACCGCCCCATCCTGAACCAAAGATGGTAGCTCCCGAGATAACGCAGGACCCCTGACCCACAGCCACTCAGTCTTGCCAGGATTCAGTTGTAGCCCGTTGTCCTCCATCCAGACCCTAACAGCCTCCAGGCACCTGGACAGGACTTCCATTGCATCACTAGGGTTACCATGGGCCAAGATATACAGCTGGGTATCATCAGCATATTGATGACACCACATCCCATGGGAACAGATGATCTCACCAAATGGTTTCATGTAGATGTTAAATAGGAGAGGTGAAAGCATTGAGCCGTGAGGCACCCCATATTGGAGCAGCCTATGGCTGGATTTCTCACTCTCCTACCACACCGACTGGGTCCGACCCTTCAGAAATGAGGAACACCAGAACCAAACAGTGCCCTGGATCCCCAATCTTCGGACCCTTTCCAGAAGAATACCATGGTCGACAGTATTGAAAGCCACTGAGAGGTCAAGAAGAGACAGGACGGACGGATGTCCACCATCCCACTCTCCCCAGAGATCATCCACCAGCATGACCAATGCAGTTTCCGTACCATATCCAGGCCTGAATCCTGACTGGAAGGGGTCCAGATAATCCATTTCATCCAGGATCTCCTGTAACTGCTGCACCACTGCCTTCTCCGACACCTTACTCAAAAAGGGTAGGTTGGACACTGGCCAATAATTGGCCATTATTGTTGGGTCAAGGGATGACATTCAGGAGGGGGTGCACCAGTGCATCTTTTAAGGGTGCCAGAAAAAACCCCTCCTGCAACGATGAATTAATAATTGCCTCGACCCAACTGCCTGCCACTGTCCTGGCCAATTTGACAAGCCAGGCGGGGCAAGAGTCCAATGTACAGGCAGTAGCATGGACAGTTCCCAGGACCCTGTCCACTTCCTCAGGGACAACTGGATCAAACTGATCCCAGATAACACGGCAGGACTGTACTTCAGTCAACCCCAGCTCTACATTCTCCATGCCAGGGTTCAACTTTGAGCGAATTTGAGCAATTTTCTCTGCCAGATAATCAGCAAAGGCCTCAGTTGACCCCTGCCAACCAGGGCCTGACCCTTTATCAAGGAGGGACCTGGTCACCCGGAACAGTGTAGCTGGGCAGTTATCTGCAGAGCCAATGAGGGTGGTGAAATATTGGCGTTTCACCCTCCCCATTGTCACTAAGTAAGCTTTAATAGTAGCTCTAACCAGTGTTCAGTCAGACTCACTCCAGGTTTTCACCCAGAGGCGCTCTTGGTGTCTCTTTGCCTGTTTGAGCACCCTAAGCTCCTCTGTGAACCACGTGTATGAACGGTGCTCATGGGCATGGAGAGTCTGAGTGGATTTTGGTCATACTGCATGCCTGCCACATGGCATTTGCAGCATCCAAACTGGTTCACAGGAGTCCAGCAGCCAGGCACCCCCACCAGATGTCTACTCACCTGACCGTGTAGGAAAAAAAGGTTCTGTGGCCTCCTTGGGTGGCTGCCACGTGTTCTGTGAGGCCTAAGGTGGAGGAAGGAGACACACAACTTCCACCTTCAGGCTCAGATGGACAAAAGGGGTTGGTGAGGGTGTGCCTATAAGGCTGAAGGACGGCCCCTCCTTGGTGCAGGTGTGCTGTGTAAGGGAGTTAGTGTCTAAGCGAGGTGCTCTTTATGCGAGGTTTTACTGCATATTGTAATCAAAGTACGGTAAGAAGAACATTTATCAAAAGTTCAGAAAGCATATCAAAATAAAGAAAACTACTCTTTGGGGAAAGCCCATAGGCCCCCTTCTGGCTTAAAGGTAAAGGTAAAGGTTTCCCTTGCTCAAAAACCAGTGTTCCTGGTCCCCATCTTCTGGGTTTTATCTCCTCCCTCAGGGTCTACCTTCTTGCCATTCCCCTAAAGGAATCCAACCAATGATCTTACAGCATGACATGTCCATCATACATTAGGCTCCATCTCTTCCAACCCACTAGGCCAGTATGTTTACACATTCCAATACCCCTGCTATGTAATCTAGAGGGTCTCCCACACATTGAAATCATCTTGGATGAGCTAAAAACCAGGGTATAAATTCTTCCCTGACACTATGGACAAACATCACAGTCTGGAGTCAGCTGTGGCTCTTAGAGAAGAAGATGGACAAATACAGAATATAATTTACCATCAGACGTCTTTGAAAATTTTGAAATTTTTGGCACTATGAATGATCCAAATCCTTCAGATTATTATCCTGTTGTGTCGCCCATGCAGATGGTTAGATTTCACCAAAGTAGAGCTGTGGGTGGTGTTATTTGAGGTGACAACCATGTGATGTATTTGGTGGGTTGTGGCACTGAAAGGGGTGAGGGAGAAGCAGGAATTCTTCCTCTGCATGGCAACAACATTTCCCCTTCTTTTTAAAATAATAAAACAACCTGAATTCCATGATAGAGTGGGAAAGATAGTGGCATCGGTGCTCGGATGAAAGCCCAACATACATGACAATGCACAAAGGTTTCTATCTGATTCTCCTCCCCTTCATGTCAGGATTCCTATATTTTACTTTTAACAGAGACTTTTCTTGTGAGGATCTGAAAACTATGGTACTAACACAGAGAAAACATATCCCAGGCAAAATAACTCATTAAGGCAAAGGCTTAGCACTGATGCCTAAGAGCACTGCCTTTAACAAAACTTCTTAATAGAAAAATAACACGAAGAGTCACTTCACACTCCAAGGGATTCAGAAAATTGAACAGGGATTACGCAAAACACATCAAGATTCACGGTTTTTAATTAGAGTATGTGCCATCTTGGCTTGAACCAGAGATAAAGACAGAAAGAAACCTCTATTTTATGTTCATCATCTCTACGATTTTAATTTTTTAAAATATATTTTCCTAATGGTGCAGTGCTTTATTTTTTAGATAAATGAGATATGTGTGTGATGTTATGGATGCAACGCATTGCTGTTTCACTCTGTCACTTTTGGGGGGGGGGGGAATTCCCCATGGCCACTTAATGATGGTCATGGGAAAAGCCAAACATAGAGGCAAGAAGGGGAATGTCAATAATCAAACAAGTAACAAATTGGAGCAGTCCAAAATCCAGTGCAAAACCTTCTAATGGGAGAAAAAACTTGGATCAGTGTGGACAGAAGGATTGTTCAAGTGAGAAATAAAACAGATCCCAAGAACTTTTTAAGTATGATCCAGACCACTCCAAATTTCCCCATGTGGACAGGCCCTGAGCCTCTCCTTGACATTATCATTGTACATTTTATAGCAGTCCTATTCAGCATTTGTGGGGCTATGGTGGCTTAGTGGTTAAGACACTGAATTTGACGACTGGAAAGTCAGCAGATCAGCAGTTCGAGACTGGAGTGCTGCATGATGGAATGTGCTCCTGTCTCTGTCCCAGATCCTCCCAACCTAGCAGTTTGAAAACAAAAAATTGCAAATGGATAAATAGGTACCACCTTGGTGGGAAGGTAAAAAGTGCTCTGTGCACTCTGTTATCTAGTAGTGCCTGCCACATGACCACTAAAGCATCTGCACATGCACTGGCTCTTTGGCTATAAACAGAGATGAGCACCAAATTCTAGAGTCAGATACGTCCGGCTTTTGAGCAACAGTGACCTTTACCTTTACCTTTGTCAATACTAAAACCTTAAATTGACTACAGGTAGCTAGCCCAGTTGTGCCAGGGCTGGGGAAATCTGGATAAATCTCCAAGTCCCTGACACCCAGTAGCTGCATTCCTTACCGGCTGTAGCTTCTGTACTGTCTTTATAGGTAGCTCCACATAAAATGCATCACAGTAACTAATTCAAGAGATTACCTATGCATGAACCAGTGTCAAGAGGGACTTCTTATCAAGGAATGAGCAAAGCTGACCTAGCTACCTCAGGTGGAAAATGGCACAGAACAGATATTTTCTTCTCCATAGGGCAGTGATGGCAAACCTTGGCACTCCAGCTGTTTTTGGACTTCAATTCCCAGAAGCCCTGATCAGAAGGAGTGCCAACTTGGGCATCTGCTAATTGAACCCCAAGAACACCTGGAATGCCAAGGTTTGCCATCACTGCCAAAGGGAAAGCCAAGTCCAGAATGATGCTCAGATCTCAAAACTTGTCTTTCAGGGAAGAATAACTGTATCCAGAAATTTTATCCAGGTTTCCTCCCACCCATGAAAGAACCTTCTGTTTTGCTGACTAATTGTTCTAAGAGTCTAATAGAATTTATTTTAGTAACATTTCCTAGCTTACCATAACATTGCAAGATGATCAACGGTGCTGCTATTCCACGTATCTTCACCACTTTCTAGGTACCCAGGCTCCCTGATCTGAGAAAAACCTTATGGATGGAATCACGGCAGAATAGTTTTAGCTGAAGTTGGTGTGCCAGCCTGTGGAGGGGACAGTTGTTGACTGCCATAGAGATGATTTTAGAGAAAAAGACAAAGCATGCATGTGCACATTGCTTAGCCACCTCATATGTCAGGTGAGTACAAAAAAACTGAATATCACTGAAGAGATTTTCTTCAAATAAAATCCTTCCTTGACATTACTTTCTCCTTTAATAAACATGTTTTCCATCTGATTGATGGAGAATGTCTGAAATTTTTGGCACAGCACTGATCTTGATGTGACTCTGGCAACCTTCTGTTGTCTGTTTTGTTTGTTAATATAATTTCTCACTTGTTAATAGTCCAGGTTATCCAGTGAATGGTTTAACAGCTGGATCAAATGCTTAGGAAATAGCTTGCTGGCAGCTGAGAAATGCACTGTCTCATTAAGATACCCAACATAGCTTAGAGCCATTGGCATGTTTCCAGCTGAGGGAATGGCCAAAGGAAACATTTGCAATAATAAAGCACTGTGAAATGCAGGGTGTTTTTCAGATAGCTAGTAGACTGACTTCCTTAGATGATTGTTTCTCTGAATTTATGCTTTTCTAGTACATTTGTAGCCAAAGCAAATATTTTGTTTGCTATATACCAGAGTTCACCCCGAGTACCCAAACAGAGGGCCGGGTGAACTCTGTGCTGGGAGAGGGAGGAAGCACTCCCATTAGGTTGTTGGGCAGAGGGGGGGGGGGTGAACTCTGTGCTGGGGCTATGGTGCCCTTGCCAAAAGAGAGGGCTGGGAGTGTCCCCTCTGGCACACATGCCATAGGCTCACCACTACTGTTATATACCATTAACTCACTTCCAGCTTTTGCTGATGTTAATTGGGTTTTCCAGGTATGTGAGATATTTAAGTACTGGTTTACTATTTTTATCCTTGAGTGAGTTTCCATGGATGAGTGGGGATTTGAACCTAGCCTTTCTAGTCTGACATTCCATCCATTGTACTCCACTGGTTTTCAAAGAAAATACCACAAAGATACTATAACCCTAGTATTAACTTAAACTAAAGGAGGTAGTGCTTCCCTGAAATGGGGAAATGGGGAAAAAAACGCTGGCTGAAATCCTGTGCCTGTAACTTACACCACACAAGACTGATGATGTCACCAGCAGAAATGTTCTTTTAATTAAACATTTTAGACTTGTTTTCTGAGGTCCTAAGGTTCCCACATAATCTCTTTCATCATTAGAAAGCCATGGATCCAAGAGGTGGAAGAAGGAAATCTTTAATTACTGAAAATTACCACCAATGGGAAGTCTTTCACTGCATAATTAAACAAACACGATTGTAGTCTCTGTATTATAATTTGTTCATAATTATTATTGATTATGGTTTGTTCATATTCTGCAAATGTACTGTAGATTGAGTTTCTCTCTATACCCTGATGAATAAAAATGCCAATGCACCTTCATATGCTGCAGATGAACCACAAATCTCAATAAGCATAATTCCCAAATCTATGTTAATGGTACCACCTTAGTTACACCAACAAAAATGTGTGCAAGCTTTCAACTATTTTAGATCTCTACATGAAACAAAGCATTGGTGTTGTTTTTTTTAAAGACCCACAGGTCTTTTTAAAGAAGGAAAATACTTTGAGAAACTAATGAAATTTGCTGCATAGAAGGCTCTGGAGTCATATAGGTACAGGTAAAGGTCTCCCTTGGATGAAAGCCAGCCATGTCAGACTCAAGGGGGTGGTGCTCACCTGTGTTTACATGTGGCAGACATGACTAAATGCCAAAGCACACAGAATGCTGTTACTTTTACCACCGAGCTGGGACAGACAACAGGAGCTCACTCCATCATGCAGCATTCAGGTCTCAAACTGCTGACCTGCCAACCTTCCAGTCATCAAGCTCAGCACCTTCACCATTAAGCCACCATGGCCCTCCTGGAGTCATTTTAGCTTCCAGAAACTAGCTTTTGGGTCTTCCTTAGTTTTTGAACTTCCTGGCAAAATCATCCTTAAAGTGGAAAGCAATCATTTTACAACGGACAACGTAAGCATATAAATACTGTAGTGTCATTTGTGCACCTGAATAAACAATGGTGTGATACAGTACTTCAAATTGCTCTTAGATCAGAATTTTTGCTCTATACACAGATAGTTTATATGAATTTCATTTGGAAGGGAAACATTACTAATACAACTTTGTAAAAAGTAATGAGAAGTCTAGACTGGGATATGTGAAGAAGGAAACATACAACTGCATACAAAAATTAAATCTAATTATGATCCGTTCATATTTCTGCATACCTTCGGGTAACATAATCTTAGCTCATTTTAATTTGTTTCTAACACTCATTTCTATGTGTAGACAGAAACTTTGCCATTTAAATCATGTACAACCCCTGGAGTCCTCCTGCCTTCTTCACACAGCTGTCCCATTCTTGGTATCACACTTATAAAAATATTAACTTATCAGCAAAACCAATGAGCCAAGCAGGCTTGGTATTTACACAATAGATTGCTTGAGACTTTCTTGCCCTAATTTCTTGATCAAAGTTCGGTTTAATAAGTAGGCCTCAAGGGCAATCATTACTCAATTAATATTTAATTAGGCATGTACAGCTTCATAAATCAAAGGCAATGCTGTCAACTATCTATGGAGTTAAAAGGTTGGAGTCTCCATTTATTTCTCAAAAACAAGATTGTGCAGTTTTGGTTCTTCTTTTTCTTTCTTTTGGTAAAAGCAACCATTCCAGATGCCAAGGAAGAATATGACAATGGAATGAAGTGAGCCATGGATTGGGGCCTATATTAGTTCATAGTCCAGAGAACCCCAGGGCTGTGAAAGAGGCAGATAAAACACAGAGCACAAGGAAAGCCTATACCCAAATGAAATTGCATATCACTTTAGATTTACACATTGAAATACTCTGCTCTATATCCAGAGATCTGGAGCATAGGTGTCAAATATAGTCTTAAACAATTATGATATAATTGTTGGGCATCAGATTCAAAGTTTTGATCTTGATATATAAAAGCCATGGACTGAGGCCTTTTTACATGATGGAGCGCCTTCATCCATGGCTATCTTGCCATCACACTAAAGCTGCTGAGACTTCACAATGACAGGTATCTACTCCAAGATAGGCCTGTAAATAAATAATGAAAAATTGAGCCTTTTCAGTGGTGGCACCTTGTTATGAAATAAGTTCGCACAGGAAGACTGCTAAACTCCATCCCTCCTTTCCTTTGGAAAACAAATTTAAACTGTTTTATTCAGAAAAGCCTTTGGGTAGAACCACATTATTGCCCGCTGTATTGTTGTTATTTTGTTATGTTTATTTTATTTGATTGTTATTTGATGTTTTATGTTTTTTAATCCACACTAACTGTCCAGTGGTCATTGTTCTAGATGGGTGATACAGAAAATAAATAAATAAATAAATAAATAAATAAATAAATAAATAAATAAATAAAGGAAAGGAAAGTACCTAAATAAGTTCAGAGCAATTCCACAAAATGCAGTGAAACAGAGGGCAACAATCTACAACCTAGAAGTCAGAGGCAAAAGACTGGGAGAATAGCCAAGTTTTATTTTAATGGCAAAATAAGGGGCATTCCATATACTGTACCATGTGTTTCACTCCAAAAAAGCTAATTTCTCCCATCTCTAGTATTGCTAGGAAATCTACTGTACCTTTCTGCAACCCATGGGAGTTTGTAAAGCTACATGTCTTGCCTGTGACCATGACAGTTTGATCTTTGACAAATCTTACAAGACTTTGCTTCTCCCTGCAGAGGCTAGCAATGCTTCTTATTGTATTTCCAAGGTGCCCAGAAGTTGTTTCTCTAGCACACAACTTAAAGCCTGCATTATTAGAATAGCCTGATAGTAGTTGCTGAAACAGGGAAGCAGTGTCATTATTTACTGTGACTTTTCAAACTGCCAAGGGATTCTCTAATGCTTGAATAGAACAAATGGTTAATTACTTAGTCTTGCCTTCACTGGTTACAACTGACCTGATGTTTGTGGACTAGTGTTCATAGAGAATACACAAATACAACTGGCAGCTTGATTTTAAATCTCAATGTATTAGCAGAACACAAAGCAATAAGTGAGTTAATATGCCTCAGCCCATAGTACTGTATATAGAAATTTAGATTCATAGAAATTTAGATTCATCTGCACAACAGACAAAAACCACCAAGTTTTTTAAAATAAGCATTATCAGTACATCATAATTTTATAGCCAAGCAATTGAGACCTTTTTGTAAGAAGCATGTCTCTATGGTATTTTAGCTTTCCTTTGGCATTCTAAGAATGTTTATGGAGCATTGTATTGTAGCATTCTCTTCATGTTATCACAAGTCAGGGATGGCACAACATATTTTACTGTCCTGGACAAAATAATGATAATTTTGTGTCAGAAATTATTCTGGGTTGGAAGGATTTTTGGAACACCCAAATGAGGCTCCTTTCATGTCCCCAAGAGTTGGACAGAGACAGGCACTCAATCCATCATGCAGTACCCAGATCTCAAACTGCCAAATTGCCAGCCTTCCAGCTAACAAGGAGAGCTTCTTAACCACTGAGCCACCACAGCCCCAGGACAAAATAGCAAATAGTAATGTTCCCTCCCCACATCAACCTTATTATTCTAGTATAAAAGGCAGACAATCCTACAGGTCTCTCTCTCCATCCCTGGTGGCGATAATATAGTAATGAGAAATGAAAGAACTAACCCTTGGCTAGGCTTTCATGACACCTAAAATCAGCCAAAGGTGATTGGTACACTTTGTCAAATGGTAGAGTTGGCCCTGCAGCATGTCTCTGTCATACTCCTGCTTAAGACCCATTAATAAATTACTTGAGTTGTGTGGGTATAAAAAGTGTATGAAAATTAAACTTCACTTCAACAGGAGTCCTATTACAGAACCAGTTCAAATAACAAAAATAAATAAATAATCAAAACAAGGAACTTTGGAGTAATAGAATCTCAGAAAAGGGACTAGTACCTTCCTTGGGAAAAAAAACAAGTACACTGTACACATATGTCTCACAATTTGTTCCCAGAAGAATATGCCAGAGATTGGAAATGACTTACATATAATGATCTACCCTTTTTTGTCATTAGGACACAATGAAGTTTTAACTCCAAAGGGGTTTACAAGAATAAATAAATTTACTTGATTAAGGTAACAATCAACTTTTTAATCCATTTAAAACTTTCATTAAATGTAACTTAAACATGGCTTGAAAACATGATTTTTGGAAGGAATTTTAGAAGTCAATTTCTCCAGATATTCCATTCTTTTATCTATCCTAAAATTTTATCTATCCTAAAATGTGTGCAGTGAGCTCTAAAGAATGACTTACTATCTAAACATTGTTACAAGCAAGTGCAATAAGTTACTCTAAAATACTGCAACAAAAGATGGAAACAAACTTACTTTCATAAAATAAGTTTCTAAGTAGCAGTATAAACTTTGGCATATTGCTAGTGCTTTGCTCCTTTCAACCTTCCTGTCTTTTCATATTTAAAAATATGATAGGAAGGATGTCAAATCAATTGAGATGTCATCTGTCCAGGCAGATGGCATTTAAAGCACTTTTAACCACCTTCTGGCCTTCCTACAGATTTGATAAAAAATGGTCTGGGTGCATTTGAGTATGGGTGCCAAAAATGTACAGTACAGTATACACATTTTAAGAGATGTTATCTATGTCTTACCTTTCAACATTAAATTGAATTACGGTAGCAATTCATACAATTTTGGGGAATGATCAATTCTACTTCCAATAAGTTGGCACCCCACTGCACTTACACCGAGACATAAGAGCTTACCTTAATGAGAATTTGCCAGGTTAATGGATCGGATGAAGAAGTGTGGTTGATTCCCCCCTTTCACCTGATTTAACACTGCTTGACTTCTACCTATAATAAACCTTAAAAGATGTGGTGTACTGTAGTAACTGACAACACTGGCAGTACTTCAGGAGGAATTGCAATGGCATGCACAGCAGAGGCGTAGCTACCGCCGTATCTGCCGTATCAATTATACGGGGGCCCCGGGCCCCGGGGGCCCCCAACGTGTGTAAGCAAAACAAATCTTTACCCTTCCTAAGGGCCCCAAACAAATTTTTATATGGGGCCCCGCCAAGGCACGCTACTCTTCTGATGCACAGTGATGCAAGTGGACACTTTGGTTAATGTTGCTCAAGCAGTAGTTTGACATAATCAGGAGTGTCTGTATGCTGAATGTAACCAATTTGAGCACCTCTTGTAATTGCAGAATACAAACAATGACTTGCATTCACCATCTGTTATTGGTGTATATTCTTCTTCTACTGCTGTATCCAAATCCAAATATAGGTGATCATCATGGTTATCAGCCACAAAGACTGTCTTGAGGATATAATGCAGTGGTCTTTCATCTGCCTTCCCCATTGCAACATGCCTCTTGTACCACTGATCCAGTTCTGTGAGTCACGAGCCCTTTTGGCACACAAAATACTCATCAGCCTTGGAGCAGTATTGATGAACCTGCTACCTTCCAGCAAGATGGATTCAAGAGGGATTTAACCCACTTGGGGACCATCACCCTTCCCTGTGGACTTTGACACCCAAGCTGTTAGTCCTCAGGTTGTCAGGTTAGTTAAATGCCACCTGACACTCAGCATTGAGTCACTGGCAGTATGGACTACTCTATTACCATAGCAGGATAACCTGGACAGACTGTTTGGTATATATTAAGTATTACAATTTTAATACAGTTTTTCCTTTCTTAAAATATGTATATATTTTGACACCCTCTGTATATATAGTATGTGTGTTCACATTTTTGCATTTAATTTTCTTTAAATAACCTAACAATATTGGCAATGTAAAGCCAAGCAACAACAAACTATGATTAAGTGCTCAAGTCTACAGTATCATTCAAAGAATGACAATCTATCATCTGGATTGCAGTGCCATCTTGAATATTAATTTGAAAATTGCACAAACAATGTGAAGTTTTTATGCAGTACTGATAACAGCTGACCCGATAGTATAACTACAAGAAAATATAGATTTATAACTGTTTGCTACCATTCGCTTGTTCATCAGCCTCCACAGGCATTATAGTGGCAATGAAGCCACGATAACACAAGGATTCAAAAGGTGTTCTATTCTTGTATCGTTATTGAGCTGGTGCCATCTGGTGGATACATCAAAGATCTATTGTAGGACCAGAAAAATCTTTTCAATTGTTGAACAAATTTTCTTAAAGCTCAGAAAGGCAGTAATTCAGGTGATAAGGAAGGCTGAGTGCAGAAGAACAGATGCCTTTGAATGTGGTTCTGGAGAAAACTTTTGAGAGTCTTCTGGACTGCAAGGAGATCAAATCAGTCCACAACTGCTCTTTGGAAGAGCAGATACTGAAGTTGAAACTCAAATACTTTGGCCATCAGATGAGAAGAGAGGACTCACTGGAGAAGACGCTGATACTAGGAAAGACAGAAGGTGAAAGGCGAAGGGGACAGTAGGGAATGAGATGGTTAGATGGAATCATTGATGCAAAGGGTGTAGAGCTGGGTGGACTACGGAAGATGGCAGATCACAGCGGAGCTTGGCATGCTGTGGACCAGGGTCAGACTCCACTGTGCAACTGAACAACTGTTTGTTAACAGGGCAGTGATACAGCTACCACTATGAATCCTTCTACCAGAGCTGCCTACAAATGGGGAATGATTGCCATTTTGTGAAGGAGGGAAAGGAGGAGAAGACAATATGAGTGGTTTTCATGAAAAAGGAAGAGGTGGTCTTTGACATGCTGTTGCAGAAAAGGTGGTCCATCCACCTTTTGCAATGCAATGCCTCTCCAATCTGGCTGCTTTTCAGCTTGTACTTGGAAAAAAAGAACTGTTCATTGAAACATTTTCTTGAGGCTCACAGTGGCTTAGTGGTTAAGACACTGATCCTGACAACCAGAAGGTCAGCAGATCAGCAGATCAAGACCTGACTGGAGCACAATGGAGTAAGCTCCTGTCGTATGTCTCAGCTCCTGCCAACCTAGCATTTCGAAAGCAAGAAATTGCAAGTAGATAAATAGGTACCATTTTGGCAGGAAACGTAATCGTGTTCCATGCACTGTGGCATCTAGTCCTTCCTGCAATATGACCATGGAAATGTCTGCAGACAAAGACAGTGCTGGCTCTTTGGCTGTAAACAGAGATGAACATCACGCCCCTAGTGTTGGACAGAGCTGGCTGTTGAACAACGGAGACCTTTACCTTTAAGGTATATGGGAGGGGTGAGCCAAGTGATATTTTTGATTATCCTTCCCACCATGCCTTAGCTCTGGTGACTCTTTTTGGAGGCAGGCATTTTTAATAACTAAAAAACCAGGAGCCCAAAAGCAGCCGAACAGGAAAGGCTTCGCAAGGGGCCTCCCAGGGTACTACGCTGGCTATAATTCAGCAACATGCAGGGATGCCAGAGTTGCCTCTGGCTAGTTTCAGTTGCCACTCTTGTCATCATCTGCTCATCTTTCTTCTCTGGAAGAGGGTTTTAGAGGGTTTCCAATAGCGAGGGGCTATCTTAAACCCACAGATAGCATTGATAATGGGAATGGAAAAGTTAGAGATATCTGAGGGGGGGGGAGACATACTGATGAACTTTTTAACTCTTGCAAGACCAAGGTTAGCTAAACAATGGAAAATTATTCCCAATCTTAAAATTGAAGAATGGTACAGTAGGTATGGGACATTGTGTTAAACGATAAGTTAACTTGGGAGGTTAATGTTAAAGAAGGATTGATCAAACAGAATCAATTTTGGAATAGATAGAAATATTTTATTGAATATGCAATGGAACAGGAAAATTTGAAATTCTGGAAAGGTAATAATGAAGGATGATAAAAACATTAAATTTTAAAATGTAACAGGCTCCCCCCCACACACACACACACACCTGGTGTAGAGAGCACATAATTGATTATTATTTTAGTATATTTTTCTCTGTTTAGTTATATATACTTTTGTTTAATGTATCCCCCCTCCCCCGATTGTTTTGCTATTGTTTTCTTTACTGTATTTTTCATTTTCTCAAAATTTAATAAAAAATCTAGTAAAAAAAATAGTGAGGGGCAGGAGGGGAACTTGTGCCAGCCTGGGAAATACAATATGTCATCTAAGCCAATTTTCCTGCCATTTTAAAAACTTAACGTCCACTCAAAGTGAACACCGTTGTATAATTCAATTATCAATCTTGCCACTATATAACACATCACTAGTTGTGTGGAACAGGTGAAATGAAACATGGGCTTTGACAATGTCATCAAATGCAAACCGCAGATCTGCAAGGAGTACAGTTAGGTAGTTGTTACGCCTCCAGCCCTAATCTGGGGGTAGGGAATCTTGTTGTGCTTAACAGACTTAGTTCTAGGTAAGCAGAGGACTTCTCTCTCTTTAGGAATCAAAGCTTGTAACTTATTATTTTTATTTAGGCTGCATGCTCAGTTTGAGATATGGCATAGACAGAGAGTGCATTTTGAGTGACAGGATAATTTGTATTCTTTATTCAGAGATACAAGTATTGATTAGTTAAAGGTAAAGGTCATCCACCTTGTTTGAAAGCCAGTCATATCTGACTTTAGGGTTCAGTGCTCATCTCCATTTATAGCCAAATTTATTTATACACTGTTAGCTAGGTTTTTACCTGACCAATGTTTTAAGACTTTAATTTATTGACAGCAACAGATTAAGACTCAGGAGACTTGGGTTCAAATCCTTGCTTATCCCTTTCCATATAAGTTGAAAATCCTATTGGTATAGTATATAAATATAAATTTGAACTAATAAATAAATAAATAAATAAATAAATAAATAATTTAGCATGATATTACACTGCACAACAACAATTTTGCTACTGAGGATAACACATGTGATTTACATGTGTGCTGATTCCAAATCTGAACTCAAAATTTGCCTATCACGTACATATTTTATGTTATAGGTGTTCTATAGCTGTTCAAATGGTATTGGGTAATGTATTTTTACAAGGGAACATTATAACAGTTGCAGCTAGCACTGTGCCTGCTGCCCCCTCAGCTGAATCACATCCCCTGGTGTCATGCATGTTCCAGCAGTGGCCAGGCATGCCTGGGCAAGCCAGTGAGCTGATGTCAGAAATAGGTATCTAAGGCAAGATGGACCAAGGGCTTGTCTCTAGTGTGGAACCATCTTATTAGATAGTACAGCTAGGGCATAGTGAGTCGGTTTTGAGCTAAAGTAGGCACAGCTGTGTTAATAAAATGGACAAAATTTGCTACATTTGTGGCAAATATACCTCTTGTGATCAATTCAATAACCTAACCAAGAGAGTGAGATTTGCTTACTTAAGGTCATGATATCCTAGGCAGAATCAGACTTCAGATTTGGATTCAGCGCACTTGATTTAGTGTAGGACACATGGATTAGACCAAGTAGCAGACAATTTTTCTTGATGCAGTGTCATAGTATTAGTTTAGTATACTATAAATTGGGTGTGATTTAATGACATATAGCAAACAGAAATATTATCATCAAATCTGGGGAAAAATCCTATCACACAAATGGTGCCCATAAACGGTAACATTTTATAGGTTTAGAAATGGCATCTGTATAATAGCTTTCTCCAAAGTATCCTAGGGTTGTAGTTTCATGAAGTACAGTAGTTTTGTTTGTCTTTTTGAGATCTTTAGATAAAGCTAAAGGTCGCCCTTACTTAAAAAAAAGGCAGTTGTATCCAACTCTAGGGTTCAGTGCTCATCTCTGTTTATAGCCAAAGAGCCAGCATTGTCTGTGTCTGCATACATTTCTGTGGACATGTGGCAGGCATGCCTAGACAGCCGAAGTGCATGGAATGCTGTTTACCTTCCCACAGAGGTGGTACCGCACCTATTTATCTACTTGCAATTTCTTGCTTTCAAACTGCTAGGTTGGGAGGAGCTGGGGCAGAGACAGGAGCTCATTCCATCATGCAGTACTCATGACTTGAACTCCGACCTTCCGGTCTTCAAGTTCAGCATCTTAACCACTTGAGCCACTGTAATCCCTAGAGGTTGCCGAAAACATTTTATTCTCTGTGATGGGTCAACAAATGTTGCTGTAACTGCTGCCCCACACATTTCTGAATTATGGTGCTTGTTATGTAAGATCATCCATTATTTTTGGCATCTGAAGCAAAAATAAATAAATAAATAATCCATAGCTCTCGTATGACATTCAGAATCAGCAGCACAAAGTCTAATAACAGAGCCATTCATCTGTTTTCTGCGCTCTGAGAATTCCAGTTCCCAGAGACTGTTGGAAAGAAGAAACATCCATAAAACCATATTAAAGTTTTCCATAAGTTTAAGAAAATATGACCTTGTGTTCACACTGTTACTAAGGAAATTATTCCCCCCGACTCTTGACATTAATAATCCATTAGATGGCGCTCGATATTTGGTATTTTCCTCTCAATTGCCTAAACAAATACTGCCAGATAACATGGATAAGGCAATGCTTGAAATGTAAAACAGCAGAGTTTAAAAGATTCCTTTTAAAGAGTAATTTCTTCCTGTTAATTGTTAACAGTGTTTAGAAAGTACACCACTGGTGTTACTTATTACAGTATTTGAGAGCTGTTATTTTTACATGGCATCAAGTCCTCTCTGAATTAAGGTAACCCTATGAATGAGGGAAGGTAAACAGCATTCCGTGCATTCCAGTGTTGAGGCATGCCTGCCACATGTCCACAGGAACATCTGCAGATGCAGACAGCGCTGGCTCTTTGGCTATAGACATAGATTGTGAACCCCTGCTCTAATTTGTCCAGTTCTGTTCAGCAATGAGCTAAACATTCATCATGGTAATCTTTAGAATGGAAAATACAGTTTTCATATTCCTCGTTGTATTATGTCATTACAGGTCCAATCCTCTTTATATTCCCATATGTTTCATGTAGCCTGCCACATCAAACTTAAGCTAATTGATGAAGCACCAACGTGTTTCTCAATGGTATGTCAGGTCTCATGTCCAACTGTGAATTCCAAATAGTCCTGGGCACCTGTCACTTAGTTGACATGTTGAAACTTGGGGATGGTCTTTATAATTCTATAAGTTACAATGGTTTTTAAACAATGAGACTGAAGGTCTAGTTATGTGTGGCTCCAAGATACTCAAATCTCCCTTCTGAATGCAACTGGTGAAAATATGCATGGCAGCTGAGGAATTCTGGTACTTACTCTTGGGTTTTGTTTTGGAAACAAGTCCTTTCTAAATGCTGTAAGATTTCTGTTTCCTACACATGTCCATGAATAGAATGCTCTTATTACTGGAAAGCTTCTCAATATCTATTCAGATCATTGTTAAAGTTTGTCTGACAAAGACGTTTTTTGGTGAATTCATTCCTAAGTTTGTTTGGTTGTAGTTCAAAAAAGTAAAATGTACTCACAATCAGGCCCATGCTGGCCATTTGAGACACAGGGACAAGTCCTGGTGCACCCCAGTGACTGGTCCCCCCCCCCGAGGTGGGCAGAAGTATATCACCTGGTGGCTACAATCCATGACATGATGCAGAACCTCCCCCCATAGGCGCCTCCCCCTCTAGCATCCTTTTAGCGTAGCCTGCACACCCCTGCTCACAATCTTTGAGGAAGAGGAAGATGGCTTCATTTTGGCAGTTAAAATTTTGACCTGGACATGAAAGAAGAAGATACCCTATGCAATAGTCATCAAATGTTTAAATAATATTCAAACCTTTGAGATGGGTGTCCAGCAAGTGTATATATTTTATCTCTCGTGTCTTTCTCTCTCTGGATCATTGTATTGTAATTTTTCTGTTCCAGAATGGCAACTTTCAAGTCTTTCAAGTCAGTAGATTAAAATGATCTGAAACAGGTTTCTGTCTTGTCATTTTTGATGTCTGATTTATGTCCATTAACTCTTTTGCACAGAGATTGTCCTGTTTGTCCTTTTTAAAGGGCAGAGGGGCATTGTTGGCAAGAGAAGGAACCAAATCACATTAGCATAAAAACAAGTTAAACTGCCTTTGATGTTGTGTGCAACATTGTTGAGTCCAGTAATAGTGTTGCCAGAGTAAATGTTGGGGCATAGCTGGCATCTGGGTTTATAACAGGGTTTAGTTCCCATCTCTGTTTCACTGTTGCATAGTCTGTTGTGTGTTAATACCTGCTTGAGTTCAGTGGGTGGGTGGGGTGTTTGTCAGTAAGCAAGTAAAGGTCTGCCACCAAGATCTTGGGAGAGTGAAGTATTCTGGTCAAGAATGGGTTATTTTTCTTTGCTTCCTCTTTTATTTCTTTGGGTATTGAGGAGATACAAGGTTCTTGTTCTGGCACTTCTAGTGGCTCCACAAGCATTAGTTGATGTTCTTGTGATATGTCTTTGATGTCATCTCTCTGCCTTCCTCTGGGTCTGCCTCTTCGTCCTTCTCCTCTTTTCAAAAGTGAAAAAGCTGGCTTGAGACTTAATATCAAAGAAACAAAGATAATGGCAACAGGGCCTATCAGTCTCTGGAAGATAGATGGGGAAGAAGTAGCAGTGACAGATTTTACTTTCCTAGGATCAAAGCTCACTGCAGATGGTGATTGCAGCCATGAAATAAAAAGGTGACTGATTCTTGGGAGGCAAGCAATGAGAAACCTGGGGAACATACTGAAAAGTAGAGACATCACATTGCAAACAAAAATTCGTATAGTCAAAGCAATGGTATTCCCGGTGGGAATGTATGGTTGTGAGAGCTGGACCATTAGGAAAGCTGAGCGCAGAAGAATAGATGCCTTTGAAATGTGGTGTTGGAGGAGAGTTTTGAGAGTCCCCTGGACAGCGAGGAGAACAAATGGGTCAATCTTAGAAGAAATCAACCCTGACTGCTCCTTAGAAGGTCAAATAGTAAAGATGAAGTTAAAGTACTTTGGACATCAAATGAGAAGAGAAGATTCACTTGAGAAAGCCTTGATGCTTGGAAAGGTCGAGGGCAAAATAAAAAGGGGGTGGCCAAAGATGAGATGGTTGGATGGTATTGTAGACACAATGAGCACAGAGCTGTGCGAGTTGAGGAGGATGGTGGAGGACAGAAGTGGAGGACAGTCCATGGGGTCACACAGGGTCGGAATCGGCTGTGCAACTGAACAACAAAAACTTGCATGGTATGGAATTCCAAGACATTCTCTCCAAATTCTCTCTTTATTTTTTGTCTCTGCATGTAGTTTAAGATTGGTTCTATTCCAAGGATAGATTAGAGATCTTTTAGTATGTGCCTGAAAGGTTTGAATTGCATGCTATGAAAACCAGTGATGTTTGATTGCTTCCTGTTCTGGGTATGTTTTGTAGTAGGTTGCTTCTGGGTATTCGTCTTACCCTGTTGATTTGAAGAGCCCTGATGTTGCAATGGTTACACTGCTGTACTGCAGCCAAACATGAGTTCAATCCTGAGTGGGCACAAGGTTGACTTCAGGGCCATAGATAGAGGGGGGCTGCCTCCCAAACCTTCTGAGCTAACAGCCCGCCCCCTCAAGCCCACCCCATGATGCCAATGTTATATACAGTATGTGTGTGTAACATTGTTGCCCTCCTGACCCCCCCTCCCCTATAGAATCTTGGCTATGGCCCTGGTTGACCATCCTTCTGAGGTCAGTAAAATGAATACCCAGCATATTGGGGGCAAAATGCTAATTAACTTGTGAACCACCCAGAAAGTGTACTAAATGCTTTGAGTTAGTATATACATGTAATTGCTACTGCTATTGCTAATAAGTTGCTTGAAGAATTAGAACAGTATTACACTATGAACCATTTGAAGCCTAAACCGAGCAAAACTCAAGAGTGGACTTTCCACCTTCAAAACTGAAAGGTAGGTATTGAGCTAGATTTTACATGGCCAGGGAATTGATTACATCATTGTTCAGTACCAAAATACCTCGATATGACACTTGACAAGACACTCTTTTTTTAAGAGCACTGCCAGAATACCAAAGCTAGGAAACTCATAAACTATAAATGGAAAACTCAACCATCCACACCGAGTACATCAGCTTTGGCCTGAGCATCTCCACAGCATAGTATGCTGCTCCAGTATGTAGCGCATCCACACACGTGAAACAAGTTGACATCACTGTTAATGAAACAATGCATATAGTGACAGGATGCCTCAAACCTACATCAGTTGGGAAAATATACCCTTTTGTTGGTGTTGCTCCACCTAAGATCAGGAGAGAAGTAGCAGCAGATGCTGAAAGAACTAAGCAAGAGAATGATCCTAAACACCCTGAATGAATATTTGCCTCAAGTCTGCCAGCTCAGATCCAGGAAGAGTTTAATGGCAAGAACAAATATTCTTGATGGAATGGAAGAGCAAAACCAAGTTAGAAGAGGAAGGAAGGAGCTCACTGGACAAGAAGCAAGAATAAAGGAGGATATAGAGGAGGATCTCAACGTCACTTGGAGGACCCTGAATAGGTTAAGGGTTGGGGTCCTTAAATGCAAGTCTAATATGCTCAAGTGGGGGGGGGGGGGCTGCCTGAAAACAACACACTGTGTGAATGGGGAGAGATACAGACTCCTGCTCATTTATTGGTCTGCCTATTACTACCGCTCCTGCCAACCTAGCAGTTTGAAAGCAAGAAATTGCAGATAAATACAGTAGGGACCACTTCGGTGGGAAGGTAAACAGCGTTCCATGCGCTCCTGTGTCTGGTCATGCCTGCCACATGACCACGGAAACGTCTGCAGAAGCAGGCAGCGCTGGCTCTTCGGCTTTGAAACAGAGATGAGCACTGAGCCCTAGAGTCGGATACGACTGGCTTTCGAGCAAGGGAAACCTTTAACTGTACTATTACTACCAGAAACATGTACCGACGAAGATTTAATCTTGGCCCACGACAAAGCCACGAGTGTGGCTTCATTTTGGGAGTCCATGGTTTGATCTGGACACGAAAGCAGCAGCATGGCTGTGTTCCAATGGTTCATTATCACTGAAACCTCCTGCCACTCGCGGGCTGCGACGGTGCTTCCAAAGGGGCAGGAGGAGTGGTGGTGGAAAACGCGCCTCTTCTACACATTTACAGGGCAGGCAGTCTAACTTTGGATTCCGCTCGTCTTCCCGGCTCCACCAATCGAGCTCCCCCGCACCCAGCCAGGGTCTCCAGCCTGGCCAGCACCCGCCCACTTCCTCGACCCTCCTGCGCGCCCCATGGAAAGGCGTAGGGGGGGACCAGGGGGAAGCGCGGCTCTCGGTGGGCCAGACGGACGCGTCCGGTGACCAATGCGCGCAGGGGAGAGTCGGTGAGCGGCGCCCAATGAGGCCGCGGCCGGAGCGGGACTTCCTTTGGGGGGAGGGCCGAGGGGGGGAAGGAGGGGGGGATCCCGCCGGAGCCCGCGCGCGCTCCAGCCCTGGGAGGTGACACGTAAGTAAGTGCCGGGCTGCGAGCGAGACGGCCCGGCGGGCAGAAGTTCTTCCCGCTCCGCGGAGCAGCGGCCAGCCGGGAAGTAACTTTTTCTCCGGAGGGTGCAAAAGGATCTCAGCCAAGCGCAAATCAAGGGACGCCCCGCTCTTTCTTGTCCTCCCCGCCGTTCCTGCCATAGCGAGGGGAGAAAGAAGTCTTGGGCTTTGGTTGGATGGGCTGGCTGGAGGTTGCCCTGGAGGTCCTTGTTGAGTGAGGTTGAGAAGGATTTGCAAGGAGCCCTCTCCTAACAAAGTAACTTGCAAAGGGGGAAACTCCCCTAAAAAGATGCCCCATTGCCTCCGAGTTGCATCCAAATAGTTGCATCTCCATCCAAAGAGACCTCAAGGAGTTGCTTTGATCCTCAAGAGTGTGGCCCCTCTAGGAGAAGGGATCTTGACCGTCTTACTGGGCTCCTGTCTGGCCTTCCTGCAACCCTGAACTGAGATGCCTAGTTGGACTTAGTGGGGAGCCAGGTTGCCACAGGTTACATTTGTTCCCAGGGTCTCTGGCTCAAGTTGCATGAGGGGCTCAAGGTCTCTCCAGCCCTTCCGTCGTTTATGACTTGGTCCCATGCTACTTGTTGCTCCAACGGCTGCCTACGTGCTGATGTGTTGAGGTGGGCCAGTAGCGGGATCCCTCCAGGAAGGGACTATGGGCAACGGGATGTGTTCCCGAAAGCAGAAACGGATCCTTCAGTCCCTGTTGATCCTTACCGTGGTCTTTGGCTTCATTTATGGGGCGATGCTGTACCATGAGTTGCAGAACCAGCTCAAGAAGGCAGAAGCGGTGGCCTTGAAGTATCAGCAACACCAAGAGTCTCTCTCAGCACAGTTGCAAGGTAAACCCTTTCTCTCTTGCTCTGGTGAGTTCCTTCAAAAGCTTTGACCCATGATGCTCTTTCATGAGTCATTGTTCCCTGGTTGTAAAGGTACAACCATCACTGAGTGGGTTGGGAGTTTAGCACACACATAACACTCTGCGGTGTTGGAGACTTGTTGTAAAATGAGTACTTCTTCATTTTGTTGTCATGGCTAGAGTGGCCATCAAAAGGGGAGACATTGATTTGGGTACACTTGCATATGATAATTTGTATTTATTAATATTTATATACCACCCACTAGCAAGCCACTGTGACTGCAAAACATGATAAAAATCCAACACTGTCGATACAGATGGATGCAAAATTAAAGATTATGTTAATTACTGATTATTAAAATATCATAACAAAGAAATAATCTGTGATGGGATAGTATCATGTGGCTCCAGAGTTTCCTATTCAACTGCAAATTGTGGATTTGTTGTTGTTCAGTCACACAGTCGATTCCGACCCTTTGTGACCCTATGTACCATTGCCCTCCAGGCACCTCTGTCCTCCACCATCCTCAACCCACCCAGCTCTGTGCCCATTGTGTCTACAATACCATCTAGCCATCTCATTTTTGGCCACCCCCTTTTTCTTTTGCCCTCCACCTTTCCCAGCATCAAGGCTTTTTCAAGTGAATCTTCTCTTCTCATTTGATGTCCAAAGTACTTTAGCTTCAGCTTTACTATTTGACCTTCTAAGGAGCAGTCAGGGTTGATTTCTTCTAAGATTGACCTATTTGTTCTTCTCACTGTCCAGGGGACTCTCAAAACTCTCCTCCAACACCACATCTCAAAGGCATCTATTCTTCTGCGCTCAGCTTTCCTAATGGTCCAGCTCTCACAACCATACATTTCCACCAGGAATACCATTGCTTTGACTATACGAATTTTTGTTTCCAATTTGCTGTCTCTACTTTTCATTATGCTCCCCAGGTTTCTCATCGCTTGCCCCCCAAGAATCAGTCGCCTTTTTATTTCATGGATGCAATCCCTATCTTTGTGATTTTAGATCCTAAGAAAGTAAAATCTGTCTATGCTCCTACTTCTTCCCGATCTATTCTCCAAGAACTGATAGGGCCTCTTGCCATTACCTGTACAAGTAAAACCTCATATAACACTAAAACCTGGTTCCACAAGTCTTCGTGTTATATGATTTTTCGTGTTATCTGATCCTCTATGGGATCCATAGAGATACATTGTAACCACACAGGCTTTCGCGGTTGTTATCTGAAGCATCCCATAGGATCTTAATGTTATCTGATGCAATTCTTCCCCCCAGATTCCTTGATGTTACGCGATTTTCGTGTTATTCGATACTAATGTTATATGAGGTATTACTGTATCTTGGTTTTCTTTGTATTGAGTCTCCAGCCAGCTTTTGCACTCTCTTCTTTCAACCTAATCAGGAGCTTTCTTTAGATCTTCCTCACTTTCTGCCATTAGGGTGGTATCATCTGCATACTGTATCTCAAATTGTTGATGTTTCTCCCAGCAATTTTGATCCCATATTGTGATTCTTCCATCCCTGCATTGCACATCATGTGTTCTGTGTATAAGTTGAATAAGCAGGATGATAAAATTCAGCCTTGTCTGACACCTTTTCCTATTCCAAACCACTCCGTCATTCCGTATTCTGTCCTAACTGTTGCTTCTTGACTCATGTACAGATTTCTCACGAGGTCTATAAGGTGTTCTGGTATTTACAATTACTTGCCACATTTTGTTGTGGTCCACCCAGTCAATGGCAGCTTTGAAGTTCCTGGGCTCTCTCTTTGTGTTTCAGACTTGGAGTGAAAAGTTCTTCCAGTGGAGGCCTCCTTCAAAATGAGGGCTGCCTTCCAGGAGCCTTTCATTCAGAGGACCTCCCTCTATAATAAAAGACATATGGCCTGCCTACTGAGGGTTCATCTAGGTGCCATTACAGATAGAAATTGAGGGGTCTGAAAGTGGACATTGAGTATAGCTCTTGTTCCTTATATTTCCTGATAGATATAATTTGTTTGAGTTTCATCAGCCATTTTCTTTATAGAAGAAAAATAGAGTCTGTGGCCCTCAAGGTATTTTTGGGACCCAGCTTTTAAAAAAAATTGATGAAATTTTGTGTCTGATTCTTGTTTGTCCAAAACTTTTTATTTTAAGAGCCCTGGTGGTGCAGTGGTTAAACTGCTGTACTGCAACTGAAAAGTTGTGAGTTCAATTTTGACTAGAACCCAAGGTTGATTCAGCCTTCCATCCTTCTGAGGTTGGCATCCCCCCCCCCCCACTCAGCTTGTGTGGGGGGGAAATGCTAATTAACTTGTGAACCATCTAAAGAGTGCAGTAAGTACTATGGGGCGGTATATAAGTGTGATTACTTTGCTTTATTATCCCCAGCTGTTGGTCATTTTTTCTTTTGTGTCTTCTTTTGTGTCTTGATCAAACCCTGGACTGCCAAAATGAAGCCACTTTCTTCACTTTGTCGTTGCCCAACCGCAAGTCCTCATTGGTGCATGTCTCTGGCAGCAATTGATAGACCAGCAAATAGGCCAGACTCTGTGTCTCTCTACATTCACACCATGTGTTGTGGTCCACCAGCAGTCCCCACTTGGGCATGTTGGTCCTTCATTTAGGGACTCCAACCCTCAGCCTATTCAGGGTCCTCCAAGTGACGTAGGGGAGATTGATATCTTCAGTTGTATTCACCTTTAATGATGTTCCTTTCCCATTGAGCCCCTCCTTCCATCTTCCAATTTAGTTTTGCTCTTGTGTACCCTCAAGAATGTTTGTTCTTGCCATAAAACTCTTCCTGGATCTAAGCTGGCAGACTTGAGACTCATATCCATTCAAGGGGTGTCAAGGGTCATTTTCTTCTTAGTTCTCTCAGCAATTGCTGTTACTTCTCTCCTGATCTTAGGTGGAGCAATACCAACAAGAGGGTATATTTTCTCAACAGGTGTAGGTTTAGGGCATCCTGTCACTATACACATGGTTTCATTAACAGCAATGTCAACTTCTTTTGTGTGTGTGGATGCATTCCATACTTGAGCAACATACTCTGCTGGAAAGACACTCAGGGTCGAAGCTGATGTGCACAGCGTGGATGGCTATAATCAGTGGTGGGCATCAGCAGGTTCACACTTGTTTGTCAGAACCGGAAGCAGAAATTCTGGCTGGCCCCACCCATCCAAGTTTTGAAATAAAGTAGTCCTAATTCAGGTGCAACACAGGGCTTTCCCCCTGGCCACGCCCACCATACCATGCCCACAGTGTGGAATCTTGGCTATTATCACATCTCACAGCAGGTGATAATCGAAATAATGCATTGGGTAAAGAACATTCTATAGTTGAGTAATGCTGAGGTTCAGTTGTAGGAAAGAGGCAGGAAACATTACTTCTATCTGCTCTTTATTATCATTCATAATTTTACATATATGGATCTTCCTTATTGATAAAAAAAAGTTTGATACTACTTTAGCCAAGTGGATAAGGATATAAACATGTAGTCAGAACAGTGAAAAGAAGTACATACAATAAAATAGACAAATCCAAGTCAATTAAATTGTCTTGACAAATGAAGAAGATTTTGCTTGAAACAATTACAGTACTGGTTCTGGTCACACCTCCCATACCCTGAGCAGTTTCTCTGTTTCCTCTCAACCTTGTGTTGTAATGACTCTGAGGTACATGGAGACTACGTTTTAAGTAAGCATGGATAAGATGGCTTGCCTTTCCTTGTATAAAATATGGTTGATTACTTCAGTTGTCTATTTGATTGTGCATCTCCTGACTTTCAGGTTCTTGAAATTGTTTATGAATGAAAAAGACAATATGATGTTACACACCAAAATACTTAAGTGAATTCAGCTTGATCATGAGTATTTCCAAGAGACATGGAAGAAGCTTCCTTGAACAATGTGAGGATCATAAATAAGTTTAGGCATTCTTGGGCAACAATAGTATCCTGTTAGATGATCCTTCCACTCCAGGAGAACCCTTGGATTGCTTCTGACATGAACAATGTGAAAACTGTGTACAGTAATACCCCGGATAACATTATGACTTGGTTCCACAAGTCATGACGTTATCCGATTTTTAGCGTTGTCTGATGCATGCATCGAACAATGCTAAAAAAAAGCCCTCACTTCAGGGACAAACTGCTTTAAAGGCAGGCAGGGAAAGAAAGAGACCTCCCTGCCTTTAAAGCCACCTCCCATGCGCAGCGGTCTCTGCGACTGCAGTAGGGTCGGGGAAAGTGCCTTTCCCCGACCCTACTGCAATCGCAGAGACTACTTTTCTCTTTCCCTCCCCGTATTTAAACTACAGGGAAGGGGGAAAGAGAAAAATGTGATTGGTTATCTAGAGAGATCGCGTTCGCGATCGCTTCCCCCCCTCCCTGTATTTAAACTACAGGGAGGGAGAGAACTCTCACATCTCTCTCTTTCCCCCTTCCCTGTAGTTTAAATACAGGGAGGGAAAGAGAAAAGGAGTCTCTGCGACTGCAGTAGGGTCGGGGGAAAGGCAGGTGCTTTTCCCCGACCCTACTGCAGTCGCAGAGACCGCTGCGCGTGGGGGGTGGATTGGGTTGTTCTACCCAAACCACCCCACACCCGCAGACCATTGCATCGGATAACGGTAAGAATCATTATCCAGAATCGTTATCCGATGCAAGTTTTTTCCAAAAAACTTGCATCATTATCTGATTCTAGCGTTATCCAATGCAATCATTATCCGGGGTATTACTGTATTTGCAAATAGCAGATTCATGTCTATGTATTAATCAGCCTCTAGCTGTCCAACCACTGATTGTGCTGCTAGATTTTCACTGATTTGCGGTCAGATGTATGCCTTTTAATGTGACAGGCATCATATTGGTTAGTGGCAGTTCATCATGGAGAGTTACATTGTGAAAATACATATGAATTGCTAAGAGGATTCTGACCATTGCCAGTAGCATATAGCAAATGCCTGATGAGGTATGGTCAGCTGGTAGTTAGTTTTGGACAAACAAGAATCAGACACAAAATGGTGAAAAAATTGTCACTGTTTTAAGAAAAAGTACGGACCTCAAAATGTAAGAAAGAGAAAAACACTTTATTTGTTGTCAGCTGCAACTCGTATCTGAGAATGCATTTTTTCCTGAAGCAGAAAAAATGCCATTGGCATGAATTTGTTTAAGGTGGATCCCAGCTTGTCATGAAGTGACCCACACACCATGATCATGGAGCCATCTCCTATGGCACATAGGAAATGAGGCATGCATGATTTAACAGCTGGACTGCAATTGACTGCTGCATTCTTGAGGATATTATCAAAGTGCACCTTCACAGCCAGTCCATCTGGCATGGCCTCTTCTGCCTCCATGACCATTGGGAATTGGAGTTCCTCCTCCACTCATTTTGCCATTGGGCCCAATAGGATGGTTTCCAGTGGCATTTCCTCCACTGAGGGTACCATCACCCACCTAAAGGTTTTCCTATACTCATAGCCGTTGGCCCCTTTAGGGAGTCAGGTTATTTACCACCACCCACTACTCAGTGTTGAGTCTCTGGCTGTATGATCTACTCCATTACCGTAAACTACACTGTATTATCCAGCAGTCATTTCCAATTCAGATTTCTTCAGATGAGAGAAACTATAATTCTCATCATCTCCAACTGGCACATTCCTTGCTAGGTAGGCTGAGGAAGATAGGTGTTGTAGTCCATTATGGCAGGTTAGAGAAAGCTACTCTAATATTACAAGTTGCATCTAAGAGAGAGATGCTGGTACAGTGGAACCTCATATAACGAACGCCCCAAATAGCAACTAAATCGCATAACAATTAGGTTTTTAAAGAAAGTGGCACCCCACATAACAATTTTTCTTATAGAAAAAATCATGCAACAATTTTTCAGTAGGAAAAACCACTTAGCAAAATAATAATAACCGTACCATTTTTTCCAGAGGAAAAATAGTACAGTCAAACCTCGCATAAAGAGCGCTTCGCTTAAAGAGTAACTCACTTAAAGAGCAGAATTTTCTCTGAATGTTCACTCTGCTTTGCAAATAAAACCAACCAAAAACTCGCTTAACAAATAAATTGAGGTTCGCAATCCCCCCCACAATTGGTCACTTACAATGGTGTTTCACTTAAAGAGCAAACTTGCTTAAAGAGCAATCCTGTGGAATGCATTATGCTCTTTATGCGAGGTACAACTGTACAATAACAAAATCACATAGCGACCAGACCCATGAAATGAATTAAAATCGTTATACGGGGCTTTACTGTATTTTAATGTTATACCATGCCCTTCATCTGTGAAGCTGTTAGTGGCCTAAATAAATGCTACCAGCTTTATTATGGATATTTTGAAAATAGCTTTGATTTCACACTGGTGATTCCCAAAGCAGTTTGAGCATATAAGTTTTCCCTTGTGTAACATCAGTCAAAATGTGCAAGTCATAAATCAGTCTCAGTAGTTGTTCTGCAAATTGCTGTAATTTTAAAAAAGGCAGTGAAAAGGGCATGTTGATCAAGAGTATGGTTTGTTGGAGAAGCTGTGATCTACAAGCTAAAAATATGCAGATTTTATGATGTGTCAGGAACTAGCTTGGAATCAACTAATTTAAGCCACTGGCATGAAATAGCTTTGTCACTTTGTGTTTTTTTTTAAGAACCACATCTCTTCCTTTTATTGTTCACATCAGGGGTTCCTAACCCACAGGCTAATAGGATTCTGACCATTGCCAGGAGCTCATTAATATGGCACCTCCAGAAGCTACCACCACCACAGGAAGTCTTTATTTATTTTTTGTTCGAATTTGATACCCCGCCCCACTCGGGAAGACCCGACTCTGGGCGGCTTACAAAATGTATTACCGCAATGGGTAATCTATAAACACACAACACCATAAAACATTAAAAATTCACGAGTTCATCACTTACTGTGATGGCAGTGGTGGCAAACGTGCCATTTTTGTGCCTTCTTGCATAGCCTCCGCTGCTTCCTAGGGCGGTAGGAAGCCTTCCAGAGCATTTTTGCTTCATTTTGGGATTTTTTTTTGCTGCTTCTGCAATGTGTTTTGGCAGCTAAACTGTGGCATTTGGTGACTTCTAGTGCCAGGCAGAACTTCCAGCATCTCCGGGGATCCCAGCGTGGAACCAGGAATTCCCCAACTGCCATGTTCTAGCAGCCGAAATGCAGCAGAGAAGCAACAAATATAATAATAATCCCAGAACAGAGTGAAATTGCTCTGGAAAGCCGCTTGCTGCCCTCAGAAGCAGTGGAGGCTGTGCAAGAAGCCACAAAAACATTGCACAATCGCTGCCGCTGCAGCATAAGCAGTGGGAGCAACCACACCTCTGCCCCCCCCCCAAGCATTCATTATGTGGGGTATTACTGTATATGTATTAGTTCACACTGTATCTATTTTGCATGCATGAAGGTTATTGAAATATTTGCCTTCAGGGCTACAAATTTAAAGTTATGAAAAGGGCTAATGTGTTTTAAAATGCATGTGATCTAAGATTTATAGCCACAAAATAACATTTAAAGTTTGCTTTTGGCCCAGACTTTCAAGCTGAAACCAAACAGTTGGAAAATAGATTTTTGACTCCTAAAATGATTGATTAACATTTGTATTATTTTATTTGTATTTTTGGGTTGGTATGCCACTCTATTCACTGAAGCGACTCAGAGCGGTTAGCAACATAGATCACAAAAATATCACATATTAGAACATATCAAAGTATCACATACATTTCAAGAAATCCCCCATCACAATTACAAAATTAAAACATCATAAAAGACAGATTTTACTTTCTTGGGATCAAAACTCACTTCAGATGGGGACTGCAGCCATGAAATAAAAAGGCGTTTGATTCTTGGGAGGCAAGCAATGAGAAACCTGGGGAGCATAATGAAAAGTAGAGACATCATATTGAAAACAAAAATTCGTATTGTCAAAGCAATGGTATTCCCTGTGGCAATGTATAGTTGTGAGAGCTGGACCATTAGGAAAGCTGAGCACAGAAGAATAGATGCCTTTGAGATGTGGTGTTGGAGGAGAGTTTTGAGAGTCCCCTGGACAGCGAGGAGAACAAATAGGTCAATCTTAGAAGAAATCAACCCAGAATGGTCCTTAGAAAGTCAAATTGTAAAGATGAAGCTAAGGTACTTTGGACATCAAATGAGAAGAGAGAATTCGCTTGAGAAAGCCTTGATGCTGGGAAAGGTGGAGGGCAAAAGAAAAAGGGGGTGGCCAAGAATGAGATGGTTAGATGGTATTGTGGAGACAATGGGCACAGAGCTCAGCGAGTTGAGGGGGATGGTGGAGAACAGGAGTGCCTGGCGGGCAATGGTCCATGGGGTCGCAGAGGGTCGGAATCGACTGTGCAACTGAACAACAACAACAAAAAAAAAGACATCTCAGAAACACTTTCAGAAGGATCTTAAACAAAACAAAGTATCAAAATATCATCTAAAAATTCAGTTACAAAAATATCACAACAATACAGTATCAATACAATATAACATAATATAACAATTCTTACTGCCAGGCGGCTATGCCACACAGCTGTGTCCCATGATTTGTATACTGTTGACATGTTGGTGCAACTATGATTGCTCTTTTGTAGTGTATCTGAGAATTTAATGTTCCATGAAGCAATAACAGGTAGAGGACTGGTATTTGTTAAAAAAGGAATTAACTTTGGAGTTTCCATTGGTGCTGACACCTGTGTCACTTCCAGAATCAGCAGTAAAACACACATGCACATCAGGCTGCCATTAATGACCCACAGCTGTCCTAAATGCATTTATAACATTTATGGCAGCATCATGCACATTATGCGCATTTTACTTCTGCTTCCGGTGGGAGGAATTACGTGACCGACAGATTCTACCGCATGAGCAGCCCATGGCCTGCAATGTTTGGGCACTCCTGATGTAGAATATATATTGTCAGTGCTAGCAATTCAGCTAAAGTTAATTAAGTCAACAGGTTAACTGAAGGAACATTATACAGTGCATGTAGTTTTAAGTTATTAATTGTCTTAAATTGTTTTACTGCTTTTAAGCTGCTCTGAACTCTGTTGGTATTGCATTGGATATGAGTAGTTTTAATAGGCTGAAATCCAGTAGTAAGCTGCAGCAAGAGTAGACTCATTGACTCAATAAAACTTACAGGGGTATTTGTTCACAAAATCCCCACTGAATTGATGAGCTTCCTCTAGTTGTGATTTACTGTGGCTTCCTGCCATTAAATACATGGAAATAATTGTTTAGAGTGGTACCTTGCAAATATAATTTGATAAAATCTGGGATAAACAATATGTTTTTTGGTCTGTGAAGTAGTTGCATCTACTCTACGTTTCAGCCTGTCCAAACTTTAACCAACTTATTCAAGTTTTGTCTTTGTTTTCACATGTAAAGGGGAAACATGGTTTCCACTCCACTTTACTGTGCAATTGGGAAGGTATTAAAAATGTTATTGCTAAGCAGAAGTAGGAAATTTTTGCCTTCCTGGTGTTTTGAATTCATGGAAGCTACCGCCAGCATGGTCAGGATATCTAGAGGTCTGAGAGTTCTTCACCTTTGTTGTAGAGCCATGACAGATATGAGGGAGTTATTTGTGTACATTCTTTGAAAACAATTCATTAAGTTATTTGTTATTTACTAAGTTATTTGCTGTTTGCGTCTTTTACTCCAGTGAGCAGCATATCACAAGAATCTTGCAAGATAGATTAAGTTTTCAGAAACTGATTGGGGCCAGGGTGATTGGTTGGTTTTATGCCTGAGTAGGCGGCTTCAATCTAGGTCTTCTAAATTTAAGTCCAGGCCTTTTGACCCAATGTATTATACATCTGTGAACAGAAAAGCAGGTGTAATTCACACTTTGCACATCTTCAAATGTGGTCCATTGCTTGGTTAAAATCAACAGCAGTACATGTTGTATGTTAAAATGCAGAATTATACAGAAATCTGCATTTTATGAAAAATGATTCAAAATTAATATTTAATTCTTTGCAATTTTTAAAAAAGAATCACAAATGAAATGAAGTTGAATAGAGTTATGAATGAATGCATGTAAAAGAGACTGTAAGAGACTGATCAGTCTAGCCATGTCTAATTTAGAGAATTCTCCCAGAATACACTGTTTTGTCCCAGATGAAAATCCTGAATAAGCAAGCGTTTCTGTGCACATAATTCCTGGGTTGAACTAAGATTAGTTGTGTTTGTGAACACTATATTATATAAGATTCACATAGAGAGGGTAAGACAAAACAATGTTTGGTATACAGAGGTTGCCTGGGATTCTTTTCATACATAAATATTGACATTGACCAGATTTTGTAAGTTCTATAAAAATACATAAACATTTAATTTATGCCTATTTATGTTGTAACATTCAGTATGTTTGTCCTTTTGAAAGCCAGTTTTCATACTGGACCGTCTGTGTGGCACTTCTATAACTATTGAGTTACTTTAGTGACATACCATTTTGGTAGATGCAAGAGTCATTTTTAAAAAAACACCAAAGAGTTCATTCATATAAAGTACTTACTTGATCTGGATGGCAAACACATCCATAAGTATGAAAATTTGAAGCCTGGAGAGTGGCTAAAAATCCACTTCTGGTTTTGAAAAAGTGATATTTTCAACCAGGCTCCATCTTTGTCTAATTTTAAAAACAACTGAAATTTATTTATTTATTTATTTATTTATTTATTTATTTATTTATTATTCACATTTAATACCCCGCCCCACTCGGGAAGACCCGACTCTGGGCGGCTTACAGAATGAATTACCACAATAGGTAATCTAAAAACAGACAATATATAAAACCTTAAAAATTCATAAATCTTTTCTACATCAAGAAACTTTTAAAGAGATCCTTCCAATTGTTGAACAATAGGTTCAAATAACCCGATACACTAGTACCTTGGATAACGATAAGACTTGGTTCCACAAGTCTCATCGTTACCCGGTTTTTAACATTGTGTGATGCATACATTGGACAACATTAGAAAAAAAACCGGTTCCTTTTCCGAAGAGGAAAGGGAACGGGGGCGATCCGCCTGTCTCTTTGGAAAGGGCAGTGGGGATCCCCGCTGCCCTTTCCAAAGAGGCAGGTGGATCGAGACAAGTGCCGGCTGGGTTGGGGAGAGAAAGGTGCGGTTGATTGGCACTTGGGTTGTGGGTTTGCAATTGATTTGTGCTTGGGTTGAGTTCCTCAATATATCCTCCTTTAATATTGTTTCTTGTCCAGTGAGCTTCTTCCTCTATCTTCTAATTTGGTTTTGCTCTTTTGTACCCTCATGAATGTTTGTTCTTGCCATAAAGCTTTTCCTGGATCTGAGTCAGTGGACTTGAGGCATATATCCATTCAGAGAATGTCAAGGGTCATTCTCTTGCTTAGTTCTCTCAGTGTCTGCTGCTACTTCTCTCCTTATTTTATGTGGAACAATACCAACAAGAGGCTATATTTTCTTGGATGGTGTAGGTTTCAGGCATCCTGTCACTATATGGATGAGTCCATTAACAGTGATGTCAGCTTGTTTTGCATGTGTGGATGTGCTCCATACGAGAGAAGCATACTCTGCTGTGGAGACACTTAGTGTAAGTTAAAGAATTAAGCTTAAGAATGTAAGACATTTTCAATCAAACAGACCTTTTGTCTTTCTAGTGTTATCAACGTGACTGAATGGGTATGAGCTTCAAGTCTAGAGCTTCAGGTAGGCTTCCCAGCGCTCCTTTCTGGAAGTACCACATATTTCTTGGCCCTGTTTAGGTTCCAAAATCAGATGACATCCTTAGGTTCAAGATCGTATGGGCTGATTAGATAATCTGGTTTCTTATGTCTTTCTAAAACATCATCCCATGTTGAAATATTGGTGGTGTTTCAAATGAATAAACCTTGTACACCAAATGTCTGTTTGTCATGAACGTAAGAGAAATATTTTGGCTTGAAGGTGACTGTGTGGCTAGCAGTTTGTTATGTTTGTCAAAATGTATTTGGAGAGTAGTTGTTGGGAATGAACATCATATTCTTGTGTGAAGTTAAAATGCAACAAGTTTGCCTTCTCTCTCCTCTCCCCTCCAGTTTTGTACTTGCTGGACTGGAAAATAACAGGCACTTACCCATGAAATTTGTAGATGGCGAGAAAGTTTTGCCTATCACTTTCCTCATCTGGATACATATGCTGGGTTTTTGTTTCCTTTTCTTTTCTCTTCTAAAAAAAATAAGCAAACACACAAAAGCCTATTGCTCAGATGCAGTCAACCAGAAGAGTAACAGGTCATGGATCAGGGAGCAATTTATCTGAGCAATTGTCTCTGTGATAATTTAATATAGATTAGTTAAATTCTCACCATATACTCCCCCCCCCCAAGATGTGGCTGAAGCATAAGAAAGGGGCATCCTTTTCTCTTGGTGGTGTAAGGCTGTGATGGCAAATCTTGGCACTCCAGATGTTCTTGGACTTCAATTCCCAGAAGCCCAAGCACCTTATGAATCCACACGAATGGGTTTACTGTGATTCATCCAGCTGCGCTGCCCTCATTGCTCTCTGAAGTGGAAGTAAAATGCACCTGTACAGAGGAAGGGTTATCCTGGAAGAATCTTAACCATACTGGCGCATTTTACTTCCACTTCCGGGAGTTATGAGGGCAGCGCAGGCCAGATGAATCGCAGTAAACTCATTCACATGGATTCACAGGGTGCTTGGGCTTTGGGGAATTGAAGTCCAAGAACATATGGAGTTCCAAGGTTCACCATCACGGGTGTAAGGTGGGGGGGGGGAGGAGAATTCTGACTGGCAAGAATACTGTTGTTTAAAAAGTCATTTTTATGAATGATGGTTCACACTTGAGATTACAGTCAAACCTCATATAACACTAAAACCTGGTTCCACAAGTCTTGATGTTATATGATTTTTAGTGTTAACCGATGCATGTTAAAATCCTATGGGAGCCATAGAGATACATTGTAACCACACAGGCTTTAGCGGTTGTTATCTGAAGCATCCCATAGGATCTTAATGTTATCCGATGCAATTCTTCCCCCCAGATTCCTTAATGTTATGCGATTTTCGTGTTATTCGATACTAATGTTATATGAGGTATTACTGTACTTGATATCTTCCAGACAGATGTCACAGGAACGCTCAATATATTAATTGATGCAAAGTTTATCTTTGATCCATGGCAGTTTATTTAAATCTGTAATATAGTATCTCTTGATGCTGCAGTCATCAGGTGATGACCATTCCGCATAGGTTAATCAACCAAGCTAAATTAACCCAATTGGGTTTTTCCGGTAGTAATGTTTTAAATAATTCTGTGTAGAAATGTGTAGCTCTTTAGCTTCCAAAATCAGGTGAAATCCATATGTTCAAGGTGGTATGGATCTATTAGATAATTAGTTTGTTATGTCTAAGAGTAACCCTTTGGTTGCTGCTAGATCACAGCTCCCAGCTTTCCTCGGCCATTGGTTGTGTTGGCTGGTAAGAAATGTAGTCAAATACTAGATTAGAAGGTTTCTTTTTCACTTTTTTATCCAGTGTAGTTCTATATCCCTACTTTCCCCTTCACTTTTCCCTTGGTCTGTATCTTTTAGGATTACCTCAGAAACCAGAGGTTAATGAAGACTTCAGACTTATGTATGTGGGGCAGGCAACAGAAATGTGCTAAGCCCAAATGTCAGCTTGTCATGCCTGATTGAACAAATACCATGGCTTTATTCTGTATCCATACTCATGTCACAGGCCAAGAGGAATGGGATAGCAACTGCTTAGATAACACAGTTGTGGCGAACCAGACTTTTTTCAGCACTAGTTTATATTCAAGGTGCAAGTTCATTTTCCACTCTAGGTGTGGTACTCTGTAGTAGGCTTTCCTGTGCTTGTCTCATGGTCCATGTCTTTTGTATTCCTTCATGGGAGGAAGGCAAAGAAAGAAACACTGACAGGGAAACAGACAGGCTCGAAGCCATCCAGGAGTGAATGGAAAAGCCAGGCATAGAGTTTCAAAAGATAGTGGCCTGAGGAGCTCCATAGTCTGTTTCCTAACTGGAATCTGTCCCACAGGTCAGAGTGTTCCTACGGCTGACCTAAAAAGCAAATATCTCGAAATGTTCATTCTTTGATGTTTCAACATTTCTGTGATGATCCTGAAACAAGTGTAAACAGGGAATCATGAGATGGCCGAATGGCTACAGGTATCTTCTTCTAGAACTATAAACGGCTAAATAAACCATCAAGGTTTTATGGTTTTATGTGTCTTTTAAATATGCAGTAATACCTCGGATAACATTTCCCTCGGATAACGCTAAAATCACATAACTTTAAGTAATCTGTTGAGGAGAATTGGATCAAATAATGTTAAGGTCCTATGGGATGGATCGGATAACAACTGCTAAAGCCTGTGCGGTTACATTGTATCTCTATGGAGCTTTAACATTATCCGATCCATCCCATATGATTTTAACATGGATCAGATAACACTAAAAATCGGATACCACCAAGACTTGTAGAACCAAGTCTTAGCGTTATCCAAGGTATTACTGTACACATTTCCTTCTCTTTGCTTTGTTTCACTCTGAATAAACCATAGGAACTAATTTCTAACAAGCCATGGATTATTTCTTTGATTTACTTGAAGAGGCCCAGCCAGAAGAGAAAATAGAATAGCAGAAGATAGACTAGTGGAGACAGGCACCTTGCACTTTCTGAAATCATGTTGCTTAGCACAGTAAGTCACAACTGGAGTAGGCTTATTGAATCAGTGTAGATTTGGTGAGACAGGTGAGTCATCTCCTCTATATGGGCTGCAGTGGCTCAGTGGTTAAGAAGCTCTCCTTGTTCGCTGGAAGGCTGGTAAGTCGGCAGTTTGAGACCCAGGTACTGCATGACAGATTGAGTGCCTGTCTCTGTCCCAGCTCTTGGGGACATGAAAGGAGCCTCATTTGGGTGTTCCCTGAACAGAGTTTCTTATACTCAAAAAAGATCCTTTCAACCCAGAATAATTTCTGACACAAAATTATTATTATCTCCTCTATAATCTCAATTGATTCAAATGAGCAGGGTTGTTGAGGAAATGACATTTTAGAGAATTTTCATTCTTCAGGTCTCCATAAATCAAAGATGACAGCACATGACAATGACAAATGGTAGCTAACAGATATTTGAAATATGATTTTTGAATAAGTACAGTATACTGAAAACCTATACAGAAATTATTAAAGGATGAAAGGAATCCTGTGAAGAACCTGTAGAGATAGATATAGATATATATATATATGTGTGTATAGATGTAGATACAGATGCAGATATAGATAGCTATAGATAAAGATATATAGATATATAGAGAGAGATGGGGAAGAAGTAGAAGCAGTGACAGATTTTACTTTCTTGGGATCAAAGCTCACTGCAGATGGTGATTGCAGCCATGAAATAAAAAGGCGACTGATTCTTGGGAGGCAAGCGATGAGAAACCTGGGGAACATAATGAAAAGTAGAGAGATCACATTGCAAACAAAAATTCGTATAGTCAAAGCAATGGTATTCCCAGTGGCAATGTATGGTTGTGAGAGCTGGAACATTAGGAAAGCTGAGCGCAGAAGAATAGATGCCTTTGAGATCTGGTGTTGGAGGAGAGTTTTGAGAGTCCCCTGGACAGCAAGGAGAACAAATAGGTCAATCTTAGAAGAAATCAACCCTGACTGCTCCTTAGAAGGTCAAATTGTAAAGATGAAGCTAAGGTACTTCGGACATCAAATGAGAAGAGAAGATCCACTTGAGAAGGCCTTGATGCTGGGAAAGGTGGAGGGCAAAAGAAAAGGGGGCGGCCAAAGATGAGATGGTTAGATCTTAGATGGTATTGTGGACACAATGGGCACAGAGCTGAGTGAGTTGAGGAGGATGGTGGAGGACAGAAGTGCCTGGCGGACAGTGGTCCATGGGGTCGCAGAGGGTTGAAATCGACTGTGCGACTGAACAACAAAAATATATCCTCTGCACTTCTACATGACTACTGAAAACTATCAGGATAGATGGAGATGCATTAGGCTCAGCCATGAATACCATGACTGAAAATAAAAATCCAACAGAAAATGACAAGCTAATTTCAGAAGGAATGAAGAAGGAATGGTATGTGGATGAAACTTCTTTTATAAATCAAATGCTTCTGGTGCTCTCCTTTGGTTTTATTTCTGGACTACCACTTACTGCTGCCCCAACACTCACTTGATCACTTTAATTTGAAAGATAATCTGGTATCTGTCTAGACCTTCTGCTATCGTATTTCCTGAAGCTCATTGTGGCATGCAAATTCTTCCTGAGAGTACTGTACAGTATTGTTATTTATAGCACTTCAATAGAGTGAACTAACATTCCTATGCTTTCAAAATTACATTAGTATCCATTTCACAAAAGAACAACTGGTAAGACCAAGTGGGTCACAAAGAAAGTAACTATATACCAGTAAAACCTCATATAACACTAAAACCTGGTTCCACAAGTCTTGGTGTTATATGATTTTTAGTGTTATCTGATCCTCTATGGGATCCTTAGAGATACATTGTAACCACACAGGCTTTAGCGGTTGTTATCTGAAGCATCCCATAGGATCTTAATGTTATCTGATGCAATTCTTCCCCCCAGATTCCTTAATGTTATGCGATTTTAGTGTTATTCGATACTAATGTTATATGAGGTATTACTGTATAGAGAATCCTGCCTCAATCTTGTACGCATTATATATAATTAAATATCATCCCATCAAATTCTGTAAATGTTGGGTGCAGTATTATATTGTTGAATTATTTCCTGTTCTGTTCTAACATGATAAACTCTTCCCTTAACAACATATAAGTAGGAAGAAATGGTTATAGGTAATTAAAGCAATGTCCCAATATTTGCTGCACTCTTAAGCATATCCTTTCTTGGGAATTGGAGTGTTTATTGAACATTGCCAGTCTGTGAGCCATTGTTTTGTTTTCCACATTTGTTGGCACATTCTTGTTAGGATTTTTACAGATTGCTCGAAATAGTTCTAGTGGCCTCCCATCTACCTCTGTAATTTATTTTTTCCTAGTGCTTTTAAAGCAGCTTTAACTTCACTTTCCAGAACTATAGTATATGTGTGTGTGTATGTGTATATATACACATACATATTCATGATTATATTTACAGTGATTATTTAACAAGCAATGGTTGGAAGTAAATGTTAGTCCCAGTTAGAATGGACTCATTCTTCACATTCCCTGAAGTTTGTTTTGTGTATCCTGAACAGCCCATGGCATTTGATCAGTTGAATGATGACTAATCACAAGCCAAATATCCTAGGAAACAATGGCTACTGCTGTTTGATTGACCTTAAGCAGTCATGTAGGACAGCAGGGGTTGCCTGTAATCCATAGGACATAAAGCTTGATTTACCAAACACTCATCTGATTCAGCATAGCAATTTTGGAGTGGACTTTTTATCAGTTTCCCCTTTTACGTGTGTTTTGGGACATCCTGAGTGTTCTTGAAGGTACTGGGGGCAGCATATTGGCCCCTAGAAGTGCCAGTGTTGCCTGTTCCTGCTCTAGAGCAGGGATTCTTAACCTGCAGCCCACGGGCCGGATGTGGTCCACCACTTCATTTCATGTGCCGCCCCCCCCCACCGCCACCACACCATGAAGTGCCATGTGGTAGAAGAAGGGCAAAATGACCATCCGGTTCTGAAAGCTGTCTGAGGGAGCATGACCCAGCCCCTGGCTTAAAAAGGTTGAGAACTGCTCTAGAGCAGGAGTTCCCAATCTGGGGTGCACACCCCACAGGTGGACTTCAAATCCCAGAAGCCTAAGTCAGAACATTGGCTGATCAGTGCTTTGGGAAATTGACTTAGGCTTCTGGGAATTGAAGTCCAAAAACCCAAGGTTGGGAAACACTGCTCTAGAGCAGTGATGGCGAACCTTTTAGAGACTGAGTGCCCAAACTGCAACTCAAAACCCAGTTACATTTATCTCAAAGTGCCAACACAGCAACAGGGGAGGAAGGAAATGCTCCCATTGGGCTGCTGGGCAGAAGGGGTGGGGCAAATGCTGTGCTGGGGTGACTGCACGGGTACCCACAGAGAGGACTCTGTCATAGGTTCGCCACCACTACTCTAGAGGTTGAAGTAGGTTGGAGAAGAGGGATTAAACGTCTGAATTAAATAATTGTGAGAGGGAAAGTGACATGCAGAAAATACTTGTTGCTTTATCTGTCTTATCATCAGTAGATTTTTAGAAGGCAGTGACAATACACAGTTGGTGTTCTCAGAGTTTAAATCCTTTGCTCTGGCTCAGTATCGTTCTCTAGTCTAGGCTTGTATGGTTTTGGTTCACCAAGCCAAATGTTGCCCACAAGCCTTGTCTAGTTACCTTGGAGTTGTTTGCTTACTTTCCTGTTTCTACAGCTCCAGGCAAACAGTTGCATTTATTTGCCTGCCACACATGTATTTTTTGGTTAGGGTGTCACAGGTTATGCAGTCCCAATCTAATTAGCCATGGCAAACACCAGGCTACATGAGACTTTAGTCCTGGACAGAGGTCACCTGTTGAAATGAATGAAAATGGGTAGTCTGCATGAGTGTGTAATCTTATTGATTTAATTTGGTCTGCTGTATAGGGGAGTAGAATTGGATTTAGCCCATTGTATTAACCAATATATTTATATAAATATTATCTTGTGAAAATGTTTTATTTATGTAAGCAATGCATCATGGAGTAAAGGAATTTGTAGAAGAGGTGACTGGAACTTTGAATTACAGGGCAAATTGGGATGATACTTTTTGGCTATTGCTTCTTGTTATGTAAGGGCACTGAGAATGACACAGACCCATACTTCCTGACTTACATGCTTTGCACCTGGTTACTTTAAGATTTTATTTTGATGGTGTGTCAAACAAATGATCCAATCCCTTCATTTTCTGTTTGTAACATATATGGTTATTTGGGTTGGGTGGATTCTGAACCCTGTTCGGTCTTTCTGGGAGAGATTTGGGTAAATAAAGTATGGAGAAAGTTGATAGATGCATTTTCCTGCTCTGTCTCTCATATCAGAACATGGAGTTTGTTCAATAAAATAGATTTTATTAGATTCAGAACAGATTAAAACTATTTCTTTCAGCCCACACACAATGAAGAGGTGTGTGTTCTGGGGTGGAAAATTAGCGCATACACAAAGAATTTTTATGTGTTATCTGGTCACCTCTGGCTTACAGACATGGCTTTTTTTATTGAGTCAATCACTCTTATGTTCACTTATCCTCTGTTCTTGCTGTCTTCAACTTTTCTTAATATTATTATTATTATTTTCCAGGGAATTTTGTCTGCTTATGATGTTCCCCGAGTATTATGACTCTAGTTTAATTATTTTTCACTTCTAGAGAGAAAGCTCCTGCCAACCTAGCAGTTAGAAAGCAAGAAATTGCAAAGAAATAAATAGGGACCACTTCGGTGGGAAGGTAAACAGTGTTCTGTGTTGAGGCATGCCTGCCTCATGTCCACAGAAATGTCTGCAGATGCAGACAGCACTGGCTCTTTGGCTGTAAACCAAGATGAGCACTGAACCTTAGAGTTGGATATGACTGGCTTTTGAGCAAGGATGACCTTTACCTTCCTAGAGAGTGCTTAGGCTTGATCTGATGCAACATCTGTTTGATAATTTTTTTAGTGCTCTATGATATCTGGAGAACCCCCTTTTTTTTTGGGGGGGTGCAACTCTGATTATCTGTCACCCTCGTCTATGCTACTTAGGGCTGAAAGAGTCGCAGACCAATTGGAGCAACACACTTGCTCACACTTGTACTAGATAGATATTTGATTTGACCCAACAGGACTCATCTTATGTTTTACTCTAATATTTTTATCATGTACTGTTAATTAAATACACTCAAACCTTGCATAAAGAGCACCTCGCCTAAACAGTAACTCGCTTAAAGAGCAGAATTTTCTCTGGTTGTTTGTTTCGCTTAACAAATAAAAGCTTACAAGTCTTTGTTCAACCTGATGTTTGTCTCTAATTCTTGTATCCAATTACAGTAAGATATCTCAAAGAGGCAGTAACTGGCATTTTTTTTATTTCCAATCTCAAATTCCTTTAATAGGATAGGCTTGTGACTTCATTTTGTCCTTGAAAACAAGTAAGTTTTATGAATATCAGCAGTTTCTGCCTGCTGACTATGCACTTGAATTGCTTGATAGTTCTCTACTGGAGATATGTAACAAACTATAATCACCTGTTTTGACCTGGAAAGAACTGCAAAAGCTTGGCTGGCTGTCATGGGAAGCTAATAAGTCATTATTTGCCATGAGTTGATGGGGTTGGGAATCTATCAGGAGCTATGCAGGGATGTTTTGCAAATCAGAAGAGAAGCTTTTCCCCCTGCAAAATGCTGGTCCAGGTAAATGCACTGTTGGCAGGCTGGCAAGTTGGTCACATTTATTGTGAGCTACTAGCATTTGTGAATTTACTTTGGTGCCCAACAGGCAGCTCACATTTAAGATCTGAATTCAAAAATACAACACTAACAGTACAGCAGTAAAATTATATTTAAGAAAAGAAACGGAAAAAACGCATCTCCTAATAATTTCATGCAACAGGCACTAAATTTTTGGTGTGCTTGTGAGAAATCATTGGTGCTATAATCAAGATGCTCTTCCTTTGTCAAGTACTAAGCACTGTGGATAGATACTATATTTTTGATAATATTTTCCTTTAAGTTTTTGCTAACGAGATCTTTTTCAAAAGACATCTGGATAGTAGCCTTCTTCCTTTCCCTTCAAAGCTGTACAAAAATGAAGACAAATTCTTCAAAGCACCCTGCTAATGGATGCTCTAGTCATGGACAATTAAAGGATTTGGGAACTGGGAGATCTTGTCTAAATTTAATGCTCATTATTAAGGAAAAGAGTAGTGACTTTAAAACTTGATGGTATCATTGATGAATTCCTGTAAAAACCAATATGGGACATCCATATTGTAATGTAGGATCCCACTGCATATCTTGCTTCTATCACTTTTCTGCCATTCTGGAAGATATGATTTTACATATCTGTTAGGGTTGCCTGCTGGATTTGGCCAAAGCTAGGATTACTAACCAAATCCACCTAATTTGATCCTGTACCAGGTGGAGTAACTAAGCAGACAATCCTAAAGACTAATGGCTTGGATGTCACAGGATGATGGTCACCAAGTGGATTAAATCCCACTTGAATCTATCTTGATCGAGGGCAGCAGCTTCATCTACACTGGCCTGGGGCTGGGAAGGACTTTGCATGCCAAAAGGGCTCAGGACCAGAAAGTGACTCACAGAGCTGGATCAGTGCTACAGGTGTCATGCTACGAAGAAGAAGGCAGATGAAAGGCCACTGTATTATATTCTCAGGACAGTCTTCATGGCTGATTGCAATGATGATTCCCAATATTCAGATTAGGATACTGCAGAAGAAGTACAGTATATGATATCCAAACCCAAGTTAGATGAAGTAATTTTGTTTGGAGGGGGGAAAGTGAATTTACAGATTGATTTGGATCTGGAACACCAATTGAATTGAAAGGGGCAAAGATTCCTCTGGACCATTTGCAATGTGGCAGATTTATTGGTGTGGCGTTGCCTTCTGCCCTGGGCAAAGAAGAACTTTGAGTTTCAACAGAAGGATAATGTGTGTGGGATGGGGTGTAATGCAGATTATCTGGCAGCCCTTTGTTTAAGAACTTGGGAGATGACATCCATTCTTTACCACCAAGGCTGTTTGGCAGTCACACTTTTTGAATTTCCTTTAGGAACCAGACAGGCACAAACAACTGCCAGGGATTTTTGGGATCCTCAGATATCTGCACTAAAGGAGGACAGTTGTACATCAAAAGCAAGTTGACTGTTCCATTTTTAGTGTCTATGATGGCTTTGAATCACTGAAGGACCACAGACCTCCATTTTGAGGGTGTTTTTTCTTCTTCTAAAAATGGCTCAAAAATGCACATGCATCAGTATGCATCTGAGAAGATGAAGCCACTGGTTTTTCAGTGCATGGCAATACGAAGTGTCTCAAATTGGTACTGTGCATCACAAATTGATTAGGACACAATCACAAATTGATTGAGGCAAGATCAAACTGTATAACTCACAAATTGCTCCAGATGGCCACTGGATGATACCAGAGCCACAGCAGGTGTGGCCATGGTTACTTTGTGAAATGGTTTAGTGGAGGGATTTATATATGCCAATAAAATCAAAGAGCTTTAGGATATTTCAAAGGTGAAGGAAAGGACAAAATATTGTGGTACCCTTTAAACTGTTTCCGTGTGAGCTTTCATGGATCACAATTGACTTATTTATACACATGTGGATTTTGATCCATGAGAACTCACATGGGGAAAAATACAAGTCTTAACTGTGTATCAATATTTTGTCCTCCATTCCTTTCCTTTTGCTAACAAGCTGAAGAAGAATTGGCATGGTTGCCTCTTTGGAAAGCTATTGTGAGGCTTCTGGTTAAGGTTAGATTAAAAAGATAAAATGGTATGTTTGAGGAAACATCCAAAGGTTATTTAAATATTTACATTGCTGTTGATATAAAAAAAAGTACAGGATTTCTGTACACATGTATGTCTGGGTTATGAAAGACTTGGCTATGGCAGATCTACATTTTTGTGTTGTCATTCAAATTTGTTTCTTTCTTTATGCTTTACAAAATAGCTGAAGAAAATCACCCTTTTAACCTGAGAATAAAATCTCTCCAGTGCAACTATCGATGTGAGATCAGATCATCATCACCATTATCATAAAATCAACTCTTGATTAGATGCTATTCAAATAAAAATTGTAGAACCAAATTAGATTAGATGAGATTCAAAGGCAACTTGCAAAACAAAATTAATCATGTAGCAAAGCTGTTTTGAGGAAGTGGGTTTAACTGTTTTTAGATAGTTGTTACCAGTTTCCTGACTGGTTCCTTTCTGCTGGAGACAAGGACGGGAGCCAAGAAAACTATTGTTACACCAGAATGCTTAACTTTGTATTTTCAAATGGACTAGGTAACTTCTGGACTTGTTAGAGAACCAATTCCAATGGCATATCAAGCGAAATGGGCCTTGAGACAAACAGGTTGCCAGCCCCAGACATCCATGTCAGAATTTTTAAAAGGGAAAGCTAAAAGGACATACAGTGTCTTGTTCTTTATTATTAATGTATACTAAATTTCCATGTTATGCATCAGGAGGAATCAGTTGTGAATAGAGTGTTGTATTCTACAGAGCAGAGGTCCCAACCTTTTTTGCACCGTGAACTGGTTTCATGCTAAGCCATTTTTCCATGGACTGGTAAGTGTGGGGCAGGAGCCCTGTTGTGCCTCAAAAACAAGGAGGAGTGGCTGAGCCACCTGCCAGTCAACTCGGGCAGTGAGGTATCACACTGCACACAGGCAGGGGGTGGAGCCCCGACGTAGTTACGCATTGAGGAGGGGCCCAATCACCTGCTTATCTGCTGTGTCTGAAGCCTGTGCTCTTGCTCTGTTCGCCAGACAAACCCACAGGAGAAAAATTGAGGGCAGAAGGCTGCCATCAGGGCTGCCAGTGCCACACATCCTCACAGCCTGGTTTGGGACAGCCCATGGTCTGTGGCCCAGTGGGTTGGGAACCCCTACTATAGAGCCCAATTGCTGCTATTAAATCAGTACGTTGTAGTCTATAAAGAATTTTTAAAGAGCTGTCTTGCATTTTTCAAATTTCAAAAGTACAGTCTTGTACAAACCATAACTATTTCAAACATTTTAGTAGGCATGCTAGAACATTGGACTTTTAATGATCCGAAGGAGTAGTTTGTTAGATCATTCCAAAGGGCCGTATAATCCATCACTCTGGACGCCATACAGCAAAGGTTAATTGGACTTCTTATTGATTGCAGTTAAATAAGCCTAGGTCGTGGCTGACTTAAGTTCCATTCTCTTCAGTGGAACTTGGTATGAACAATTAAATATCTCTTGCTTCTGAATAAAGCTTGCTTATTAATGCCTGACACATGATCAATGAACATTTACCATCAGTTTTCTGCAAAAACACGTCAATTCAATTTGTCATTTCTTTCTAAGGATGTGGAAAAGTAAGCAGAGGGCATCTGCCTGTTTTGGTTTAGTATCCTGCGGCCAGGGGAAGAGGCAGCTGCCGCGCCCAGCCCGGGACACTCTCCACCTGCGCGCTGGGGTGGGGGGCTTAAGGGCCCGGCGGGACATTTCGCTCCCCGCCGCCGCCGCCAAGACACCTGCGGCCGGGGGAAGAGGCAGCTGCCGCGCCCAGCCCGGGACACTCTCCACCTGCGCGCTGGGGCGGGGGGCTTAAAAGCCCAGCAGGACATTTCGCTCCCCCCGCCGCCGCCGAGACACCTGTGGCCGGGGGAAGAGGCGGCTGCCGCACCCAGCCCGGGACACTCTCCACCTGCGCGCTGGGGCGGGGGGCTTAAAAGCCCAGCAGGACATTTTGCTCCCCGCCGCTGCCGCCAAGACACCTGCGGCCGGGGGAAGAGGCGGCTGCCGTGCCCAGCCCGGGACACTCTCCACCTGCGTCCTGAGGCTGCGCTGGGGCAGGGGGCTTAAAAGCCCAGCGGGACATTTCGCTCCCCGCCGCCGCCGAGACACCTGCGGCCGGGGGAAGAGGCGGCTGCCGCGCCCAGCCCGGGACACTCTCCACCTGCGCGCTGGGGCGGGGGGCTTAAGAGCCCAGCGGGACATTTCGCTCCCCGCCGCCGCCGCCGAGACACCTGCGGCCGGGGGAAGAGGCGGCTGCCGCGCCCAGCCTGGGACACTCTCCACCTGCGCGCTGGGGCGGGGGGCTTAAGGGCCCAGCGGGACATTTCGCTCCCCGCCGCCGCTGCCAAGACACCTGCGGCTGGGGAAAGAGGCGGCTGCCGCGCCCAGCCTGGGACACTCTCCACCTGCGTCCTGAGGCTGCGCTGGGGCAGGGGGCTTAAAAGCCCGGCGGGACATTTCGCTCCCCGCCGCCGCCGTCAAGACACCTGCGGCTGGGGGAAGAGGCGGCTGCCGCGCCCAGCCTGGGACACTCTCCACCTGCGCGCTGGGGCAGGGGGCTTAAAAGCCCAGCAGGACATTTCGCTCCCCGCCGCCGCCGCCAAGACACCTGCGGCCGGGGGAAGAGGCGGCTGCCGCGCCCAGCCCGGGACACTCTCCACCTGCGTCCTGAGGCTGCGCTGGGGCAGGGGGCTTAAAAGCCGCAGCAGCGGCTGGACTGTTGGTATTGTTCTAATTTTTGTGTAAATTTGATGATTTCTGTAATTTCTTATTGTTGTTGAAATTGATACCTATTGAATTTTGATTATGTAATGATGTTGAGATGTTTTGTGGTGTTGATACAGTGCTGATTATTATTTTTTCCTATATTTACATGTTGTGTTTATAAATTTGTTGTTTCTCTGTGCTTGTGAACCGCCCTGAGTCGGCCCAACCCGAGTAGGGCGGTATAAAAATTGGAAAAAAAATAAAAATAATAAATAATCCAGTATAAAAATTCACATTAATTATATGAATCTTGCTAGTACTGCCCTTCTTTCTGGGTGACTCCATCTCTTGGCTACATGGTTGAAGAGAAGAGGAAGAGTATAGAGGAGATGAATAAGCTCTTGGTGTTTAAGAGCTTCTACTGCCAAGTGGAAAATTTGGGGGAACATTCTTTCCAAAACAGAGAATGGTTCTTCTGTGACTGTTTATAAGTGTGTGTATAAACAGCCAATTGAAATGACATGTTTCTACCGCTAAGTGAAAGAAATCATTTTTGACTAAGATAATATTGATTCACTTTTCATTAAGATAACATTGATGTTTTTATTCTTTTAAAAACCACACTGGTAGATAATGGAGAATTTCATCTTTTTCACCCTTCTGTAACATTTGGAAGCAATGGCTACAGTGATGTAACGGGCTATGAATGTCTGGAGACAGATCTTTTGGCTGTTCTTTGAAACCTGATTATTAAGTGTGTGCACAGCACAGAGTAAATGCCTTTATTAAACAAACCATTATTTCCTACTGTTTTGTTTGCAAAGGAGTGGCCATGAGTACCTTGAAGATTTACCAATTTTGGTTATAGCATGGCCATTTCATTATACATTTCTTAGTCTCTAAGAAGCCACTGGATTTGTTCTGTTTTTATTGTTAATCTTATTCTTTTTGTGTTTTAGAGTAGAGGACCACTAGCTCACTTGGTAGAGAACAGGTTTACATGACCTCAGTTTAGTTCCTGGCATCTCCGGTCAAAAAAGAAGTGTCACTTGCCATGAGCTCATTATTAACAAGCCAAAGACCAAAGCAGAAAATACATACTCTGCAAAATAATTGGGAGCTTTTCATTATTTATGCAGAGGGGGGGGGAGAAAGAAAGAGAATAGCCTGGACATTAATCAAAACTATTTTCTTTCTCAGTCAGCTATAAAAAGCATAGTGTTGATTGGTAGCTTAAGGGGTTTCATGTCCTGGCTGTGCATTTCTTTAGGATGCAGAACACTGAACTTGAAGAGTTGTTTTGATCCCCAAATGTGCCCAAACCATAGTTTGGAAGAAATTTAGGAAGAAATTTCCAGATATTTAGAGTCCTTGCTCGAAAGACAGTTGTATCCGACTATAGGGTTTAGTGTTCATCTCTGTTTATAACCAAAGAGCCAGTACTATCTGCTTCTGCAAACATTTTCGCGGACATGTGGCGGGTGTGCCTCAGTATCGGGGTGCATGGAATACTGTTTACCTTCTCACCAAAGTGGTCCCTATTTATCTACTTCCAATTTCTAGCTTTCTAACTGCTAGGTTGGCAGGAGTTGGAACAAAGACGGGAGCTCACTCTGTCATGCAGTAGATGGGAATCGAACTCCGACCTTCCAGCCAGCGAGTTCAGCGTTTTAACCACTTGAGCCACCACAGTTCCTGGAAACACTCTTACCCTTTGCAGCTTGTGTAAATTCAGTTGAAATCAGTGGGAAGAAGGAAGGAAGGAAGGAAGGCTCTCCCTTTCTAGGTTAATTTTGCATACACTAATACCCCGGATAACGTTATGACTTGGTTCCACAAGTCATGATGTTATCCGGTTTTTAGCGTTGTCCGGGGTATACATTGAACAATGCTAAAAAAAAAGCCCTGACGTCAGGGCGCGGTTTGTACGTGAAGTCAAACCCTAGGATAGCGATTGCTAGCTGGGACAGGAGAAGGCTTTTAACTCGACAGCCCTCCCCCCAGTTTTGGTGGGTGAGGAGAGGCGAGGGGGGACGGGGGCCCTTTTGCCTCCTTTGCAACCCGCGCCTGCCGGGAATGAGTCCCTGCCGCCAAAGAAAAATGCGGTGCAGCGGCGACGAGCGAAGCGGCTGAGAACCTGGCCAGGATCCGCGAGGACCACGAGCGAGCTCTGCGGGAGGCCAAGGAGACCCTGCAGGAGGCAGAGGCGGGGGAAGGGGGCCAAGAAGAGGCTGCTGCTGCTGCTGCTACTGCTTTCTTGGGGGTGGGGGGTTGGCATGTGGTGGAAGGAGAACCTGCAGGTCCCCTTGTTCACGGGGCTCCCCCTGGGCAGGTGTCGGGGTGGCTGAGGAGGGAAGTTGTCGGAAGCGGCTGACGACCGACACTGGCTGTCAGTTTCGCCCGTACCCGCCGGGCTTTGTGCTCATGTTGGTGCCTCCCCCTTCCTCCTCCCCCTCCTGCCACCAGGTATCCCCCAGAAGGGAAAGCCCCGCAGTCGTCATCGTCGCCCCCCCTCACCAAGCGGTAAGGAGCCAGTGCAGTGCACACGAGCCTTGGGGGGAGGCGCCAACATGAGCACAAAGCCCGGCGGGCATGGGCGGAACTGACAGCCAGTGTCGGTCGTCAGCCACCTCTGACAACTTCACTCCTCAGCCACCCCGACACCTGCCCAGGTGGAGCCCCGCTGGGCTCAAGTCACCTTTCTTTGGGATCGCCAGAGAAAGGAAGCAAGGAGGCAGTTTAAGAAATGATAGGATCAACTGGCAAGTCAGCGACAGCTTTGGCAGCTTTGGCGAAGTGCGGAGGAGGCGAAAGAGCTGGAGAGAAAGAGAGAGGGGGAGGAAGGAAGAGGGGGCACCCCCACCGCTGACTCGCCAGTTGATCCTATCATTTCTTAAACTGCCTCCTTGCTTCCTTTCTTTGGCGATCCCAAAGAAAGGTGACTTGAGCTCAGCAGCGGCCGTGGCTTCATCGTCTCCCCACCACCACCACCTGCAGCTAGTGCTAAGGTTCGTTTTGGGTGGTGGTGGGGAAACGACGAAGCCACGGCCGCTGCTGGGCTCAAGTCACCTTTCTTTGGGATCGCCAGAGAGAGGAAGCAAGGAGGCAGTATAAGAAACGATAGGATCAACTGGCGAGTCAGCGACAGCTTTGGCGGCTTTGGCGAAGTGCGGAGGAGACGAAAGAGCTGGAGAGAAAGAGAGAGGGGGAGGAAGGAAGGAAGGAAGAGGGGGGCACCCCCGCCGTTAACTCGCCAGTTGATCCTATCGTTTCTTAAACTGCCTCCTTGCTTCTTTTCTTTGGCGATCCCAAAGGAAGGTGACTTGAGCCCAGCAGCGGCCATGGCTTCATTGTCTCCCCACCACCACCACCCGCGGCTAGTGCTAAGGTTAGTTTCGGGTGGTGGTGGGTAGACAACGAAGAAAGAAAGAAAGAGGGCAATTTAAGAAATGATAGGATCAACTGGCGAGTCAGCGGTGGTTATACACCCCCTCTTCCTTCCTTCCTTCCTTCCTTCACCTCTCTCTTTCTCTCCAGCTCCTTCACCTCCTCCGCTCTTCGCCAAAGCCACCACTGCCTGCACGGTGTTTGGAAAGGGTACGGGGGATGTTCCCCCGTACCCTTTCCAAACACTGTGCGGGCAGGTGCGCGCATGTCAGATGGGGTTTGGGGAGGCTACAGGGAAGATCTCCATAGCCTCCCCAGCCCCCGTCTGACATGCCCGCGCCCGCATGGTGTTTGGAAAGGGTACCCCGTACCTTTTCCAAACATCGTGAGGGCAGGCGCTGGGGGGGGGTTTTTGGATTGGGTAGATGTTCTACCCAATCCAACCCCCCCCCCCACGATTGTTCCGGATAATGCTAAAAATTGCATTATTCGATACAAGATTTTTCCAAAAATCTTGTAACGTTATGCGGTTTTAGCGCTATACGGTACAATCGTTATCCGGGGTATTACTGTATCTCAATAAATAAGCATGGTATTACAGCCCTTGTTCTGACAGCAAGAGATAACTGTGGAATAGCTCAAATATGTCCATCTCACACTGACCAGGGAAACTCTCAAGAGTTTATTGGAATAAAAGCTGTGTTAGTCTGTGGTTCAGGCATATCAGAAAACAAAACAAAACAAAACAAATAAAATAAAAAACACTGTAGCACTTTAAAGACTAACTGCTATATTTTTATTGTTAGCTTTCGTGGATCAAGTAGTCCTTGTTCATTTTTCCATTCAATGTTATTCATGCTGCCTCCTGTCCAAGCAGTAGAATATAACCATTGTCATTAGTAGAAATTGATGGTCTTATCCTCCAAACATGAGGTGGCATGCCATCGTTACTCCAGTTTTGGACTCAGAAGACTTCCTCTCTGCCATGAAACTCATTGTGTGTCCTTAAGCCAGTCACAGTCTCTAAGCTTAACCTACCATAAATGGTTCTGCTATAAAGGCAGGATAGAATTGCTAACAGATGAATGGATAAATGAATGAGTGAATACATTAGTAAGTGGGTGGTGGTGGTGGCACATGAAATGATGCCATGGGACGCATCTGGCCTGTTGGCCACAGGTTGAGAATCCCTGCTGTAGATAATATGCTGGTACCTGGGCCTAGTTGTCCCTGCTTGTTTTTCCTGATGGGAGGAGTCATTACTCAGCAAGTAGGATTACTTTGATACCTAGGGTTGTGTAGTAGATCACATAATGGGCTAGGATTCAGGCGACCTGGATGTGAATCATTGCCCAACCACAGAAACTCAATAGAGCAGTACAATTGATAAAATCTACCTGTTACGACTTGACCTCAAACAACATAGGAATTCTCGGTTATGAAGAGAAAGCATTGCATTGCATCCAAGTTCAGTACCCGTATTCTCATATCAAACACACTCAGGTACTGTACTTAGGATTTTAGCTTCAGGTTAATGTTTTTTAGGCAAGTGACAAACCAGAATTCTCAGTTCAGCTAGAGTGCTAATCATTTCTCTCTTGTGAATTCCTGGCTTCTATAGCAGCTTTCACTGGCAGAAGATACTAAGTAAGCACAATTGGGTGTCATATACAAGCAAATTTGTGAACAGTGAGCTTGGATTAAGTCTTAAAGATTTAATTTTTCCATGGATTGTACATTGAAAGTCCCTGAAAAATTTATTCTGCTGTTTGTAGTTTCAATAGATTTCCTTTCTATCCCTCAAGCTTGCATTACATGGATATTTTGTTTGTTATTTCAACGTTCCCCCTCCCCCTTTGGAGCGTAAAACATGCATGTTTCTTTTCTTCCCTGCAGATATGTCTTCTCTTTTGTAATTGAATTTTTCCTCCTTTCTTTTTCAGTTGTATATGAACATCGGTCAAGATTAGAGAAATCTTTACAGAAAGAAAGACTTGAACATAAGAAAGCAAAAGAAGGTGAAACTCCATTGTGTTGTATTTGACTTTCTAAAGAGCTTAGCTTGGCTGAATCCAGGCATGGACAGAATGGTGTTTCTACTGGTATGATTTGTGTAGGGCTGTAATAGCAGGGCCACCTCTGGTTTTCAAAATAAGATGTAGTCCTTTAAAATAAATTTTGATTTAGAAACTGTTTAAGAAATAGTAATGATGATAAGTAGTTCTTTCCATTTCAAGCACTTTTTTTTTGCTTTGTAAACATCAAAAGTCTTGTCTTGTATCAGGGGTTCTCAACCTATGGCCCGCGGGTTGGATCCAGCCTGTGGTGCCATTTCATGTGGCCTGCTGCCCTTGCTCCCACCACCACTGCTGCCAAAAGTGGTGGAAAAGCCATAAAAGCATCCACGGCTGTCATAAATGCAGTTTTATGCATTTATGGTTGTCGTAAATGCATTCACGGCTGTCATAAATGCAGTTTAACACATTTACGGCTGTCATAAACACATTTACGGCTGTCATAAACACATTTACAACAGTTGTGGATGCATTTTACAGCAGTGCTTACCGTAGGGGGGAACCATCAGTCCGGCCTGCTCAACTGTCTGAGGGAGCATGACCCGGCTTGGGGCTTTAAAAGGTTGAGAACCTCTGTCTTATACACTAGTACCCTGGATAACAATGACTTGGTTCCACAAGTCATAACGTTATCTGATTTTTAACGTTGTGCGATGAATTGATCGCACAACGTTTTTTTAAAAAAGCCCTGTTCCCTTTCCAAAGAGAAAACGGAACAGGGAGCAATCTGGTTTGCTTGTGGAGAGGAAGTGTCCTCCCTCCCCAAGCAAACTGGCAGTTCCAGTGTGGGATTGCCTTTTGCTTGCGAAGGGAACGCGCATTCCCTCCGCAAGCAAAGGGTGATCACTCACTGGGATAGCCCTTTGCTTGTGAAGGGCAATTGGCACCCCAAACCAAGTGCCAACCCCAGTGTGGGATCAGTGCTTGGGTTGGGGGAATTAACAGGCAGGTGTGCCCATTCAGAGAATGGCGGGGACCAATCGTATCTGTCCCTGTCTTTCTGCGAAGCCAAGAGGCTTCACTACAATCGAAAAAGTCCGGGGGAATTTTTCGACTGTACCAAAGCCTCTGGGCTTTGCAGAAAGACGGTGACAGATGCGATCGGTCCCCACAACTCTTCTGGAGCCTGCGGATGCAGCGGGTGGGCCAGCAGCAGCAGCAGAAAGAGCTATGGGGGCATCGTAAAAATGCCCCCGTAGCTGTTTCTGCAGCTGTCACTGGCTGGCCTGCCAGGTCCACAGGCTTCAAAAGGGTTGTGGGGACAGATCGTATCTATCCCTGTCTTTCTGTGAATCCCAGAGGCTTCGCTACGGTTGAAAAAGTCCCCCAACCCAAGCACCGATTGCAGTGTTGGATAACATCGGATAAATGTCGGATAACATTGGGGAATTTGTTGTGCAACCTTTGCCTCAAATTCCCCATCTTATCCTATTTTAGCGTTATCTGATGTAAATGTTATTGGAGGTACCACTGTATAAACATTGACTCTTTGAATGGTTTCCTGCTGCCATCTAATGGACAACAATAAAATGCATCCTTCCTATGACAGCATTTTCAAAAACTCAGAGATGTTTTCATTTTGTCAGCTATCATTTAGCTTGTGAATGAAGCTTGGAAAGGAAGTAGGTAAGAACTAAGGATGACATAATTATCCTATTGTTCTCACAGAAGCAAACCCACAGCGTGCTATGTGATGCCATAGCAACAGGAGCTGGGACAGATAATGGGGGCTCACTCTGTCGCATAGCACTTGGGTCTCAAACTGCTGACCTACTGACTTTCTGGTCATCAAGCTCAGAGTCTGAACCACTAAGCCACCTCAGATCCTTCACTTGTTAAGATAGTGTTGTTTAAATGTGATGTATGAGAAGGGGAACACACAGTTTCCTTCTGCTATGTCTTTTCCACTTATGGGAGCTCTCCATGTGTGGGAAGAGTACAAGAAATTCAGGGTTCTCCACTTGCACAGGGAGCCTCCATGTATATATATATAAAAAATCTCCTGACAGACATATTACTTCTGTGTGAGTAAAACGGCATTGCAGGACACCTGGCTGTTGCATTTCCTCCTTGCTTGTTTAGACAATTTGCTATCCTAGTGCTTGCGGATGGATAAATTCTATTTCATTTTGAAGTTCCTTCCATGCAAACATTTCTCAAACTCTTCCTTTTTATCTCCCTTTGTTTTTAGATTTTCTTGTTTATAAATTAGAAGCACAAGAAACATTAAATAAAGGAAGGGTAAGTGAGCCAGAAGATCAGGCCCTCATTGTATAAACTTGACAAACACAATAGAGTTTGCTGTAACTGAAATGTTTAACTTAATGATTAATTTACTGGAAGCCATTGTATTTGTATTGGATTTATATTGGAGGCACAAATGATTTTCTTATAATCCTAAAAGTTTAATTTTATTAAGGAGACCAATGTCAGTTGACCACTGTAATAAATAGTTATAAGAATGAAAGGGGTAGACAGAGTCAGTGACTTGACCCCTCCCCCCCTTGATCCCCTGATTTGAAGGAGGTTATTTCAGACACTTAAGGACAGCTGTAGTGAAGTGTCAGCCTGTTTTGATTTTGCATTTACCAGACCAATTCAGACTGCTAAGGAGGCAAGTTTAATGGCATCATCAGCAAAGGAAGAAAGTACAGTGGTACCTCGTATAACGAACACATCGCATAGTGAACATTTTGCATAACAAAGCGTTATGCAAGGGCAATACCTCGCATAACTAAACAAATTGTTCATTATGTGGGGAGTTTTGTAACCGGGGTATACCCCCTCAATGGGAAGCCTGGTTACTGACACACACACACACCGGTTATGTGGGGTATCTTCCATAGGGAACCACATAATGAAAAAACTGCATATTGAAGAGCTCCATGGACTTGAGTTTTTTCCTTATGCAGGGTTCTACTGTACTCCTTTATAGCTGGAGCTATTGTAGACAAAAATGCCAAGCAAAACTCAAGTTGTGTTTGAGACTGTCTCCTATGTGTGCTTAACATTGCTTTCAACTGTACATAGTAACAATACCTGTCCTGCTGTGTTTGAAAAATAGTCACTTCTCAATGGAAAAACAGACCACATTTCAACAAATAGCAACTTTTTTGTTGTTGATGTTACATTCCATCAAATCACCAACAACTTATGGTAATGCTATGAATGAGAGATCTCCAAAACATCCTGTCCTCAACTGCCCTATTTAGTAATTGTAAACTCAAGTCTGTGATTTCTCTCAAAGAGTTCACCTGTATATGCAGGACAGCGGAAACATTCGGTTTTTAACTCTTAACTCAACATAATTCTCTGTGCCTGAAGAACTGTCACTTGTTCCAGCTGTGGTTGATTGGAAATATATCAACCTATACTTTAGTTGTAAGAGAGAACTGTGGTACATTTTAAAAAACTGAAAACTTTCCAGCTCTTCTTCACAGATATAAATTAGGAGGTGCATGCGTTGCTGAGGCTCATTCCTGTAAATCAGTGGTTCCCAACAAGGGGTACACAGCCCACTAGTTGACTTCAATTCCCAGAAGCCTAAGTCAGTACATTGGCTGATCAGTGCTTTGGGGAAATGACTTAGGCTTCTGGGAATTGAAGCCCAAAAACTAGCATTTGGGAAACACTGCTGTAAATGACAAATTCATGGTTTCTTTGTTATACTCAAACAGGGCCCCTACCCTGTTGCTCTTGGGCTGGAAAGATTAACAAGTGGATGAAGTCACTTCATGGTCAACCCATGATATCCTTAGCAGCTGCCTGCAGATCCACATTTCAAAAGCTTTCTGGTGTTTGGAATTTATGGAAAGTTAAGTCTGGGGAGGGACTTCCTGCTGTCCCGACCTTGGGTGGAGATGGCAGTACTCACAATTTCTCAAATGTGAAGTGGCTTATCTTCAAATTAAAACATGTGACATGTCCCTGGAACCAGCCAGTTTGTAAAAAAAAGGGGATCCAGGGAGGAATCTGTGTAACTACAGGCCAGTTATCTTAGTGTCTCTTCTGAATAAAATTGGTGGGAAATGTTTTGAAGAAGGTTGCCTTAGGACCATGATGGTGAACCTTGGCACTCCAGATGTTCTTGGACTTCAATTCCCAGAAGCCCAAGCCCCCATGAATCCACATGAATGGGTTTGCTGCGATTCATCCGGCTTCCACTGCTCCGCCATTGTCTCCTGGAAGTGGAAGTAAAACATGCCCGTACGGCAGCAAACCCATTCGTGTGGATTCACGGGGGCTTGGGCTTCTGGGAATTGAAGTCCAAGAACATCTGGAGTGTCAAGGTTCGCCATCACGGCCTTAGGATGTGTCATGAGTTTCAGATAACTATTATGTTTGAAGAGCAAGCTTGTAGTGCCTTCATAATATCATTTACTGAAAGATACCAAACCATTGTAAGGCCAAGGATATCAGCTGATCCTTTATTTCTTTTTTTGCTTTACAGCAAGATTCCAATAACAGATATAGCGCACTGAATGTACAACACCAGATGCTGAAGGTAGATACGCACTTTGTTCTAAAAATCCAGTCTTAACAGGGGAGTTATGAGATGAAATCAACATTGCAATTCTAGTCTTATTCGGTGTTTGGCAAAAATCTGGAGTTAAAATAGGATTTTGATTCCTGTGATGCTTCTGAATGTTGCAGGAAAGCCTTCTTCTGATTGCAAAATGTTTCTCTCCCAATCAGCATATACTGTACAGATTTCAAAAGGTTAATCTCCAGGATCCTTAAAGATCTGATTTGAAAGTAATTGAAATGAGGGAGTTTCAAAAGACATGGTTTCCCCATGCACATTATGAGGTGGTTGTATCTCACAGGGAATAAGAAATAATCATAGTTACTAAATAACATGGGTTGTTAGCTCTAGATTAGCACACTTTCTTTTCTTCTCTCATCTGCAGAAGAAGTTGGAAATTCTTAATCTGATCCATTGTGATTGTGGTATTCTTGTTGCAACATTGCTTCCATTGTTACAGTCAACTGTGATTGATTATGGGATGGAGAATTTAATGAGTCCTGGGAGGGCAACAATATTCTGCTACTGGTACCCTGTCAGGGCTACATAATTACTAAAATTGCCAATGTAGTGCAGAAAAGGGTAAATGTCTGATGGGGAGGGATTGTATACTGCCTAAGTACCCATGCTGTCAGCCACTGATTTGAACCATGTAGAATAATAGACTCATATAATCATTTAGTTGGAAGGGGCTTTTTAGTCCATCGAATCCAACATCTTGCTCAATTCAGGAATCCAAATCAAATCAATTATGGTGGTCCAATTCTCTTTTGAATGCATCCAGTGTTGGAGCGCTCACCATATGAATGACTGCTGTAGGTCTCTTGTCAGAGATCAGGCCAGAGGTGGTCCAAAGGGCTAAGTCACCTTTGCTGTCCATGCTAAGATCCTGGTCTAAAAGTGGCTCTCTATCCTTCATTTAAAGTGTGGATGGGGAAGGCAAGAAGATTTGTAGTTGCTGGCTATGTCTTAAACATCTAGTTGGCATGTTAGCCCGATAATTCCATATGTTGTGTCTTTGTTTTGTTCTTTGCAGAGCCAACATGAAGAACTAAAAAAGCAGCACCTGAACCTGGATGAAGAGCACAGGAGACAGGCAGAGGATCTCAACCGTGTGGTCAGTGAACACAAGCAGAGATACACGGAACTCCAGCAAGAGAAAGAGCAGGAACTGTCGAAGCTGAAGGGTATAGAACTGTATTATATAATGTAGATTTTGGGAAGGCGGAGAAAAATAATAGTCCACTCTCTGATTATTTGGTCCCTGGTATTAACATTGAAGCAGCTTTTAATAAGACTTAAACGCAAATATTTAAATATAGCCGTAATTAGATTTTTCCTGCAAGGTATGCATCTGTGAGATCAATTTTTGTTTGCATTCAATTCTTTGTAGAATCCTTGTATAATCTGCGAGAAGAGAACAGGCAGTTAAGGAAAGCCCACCAAGATATCCATACTCAGCTGCAAGATGTGAAGGTATGATCTTGATCTTGTACAGCAGGGGATATTTTCCCCCTTAAAGTTGAAAAGATACTTTTGTTTGCAAAAGAGAGTTAAAATTCTGCAGCTTGAAAAATGAGATAAATGATTAAATGTTTGTCCTTCTTGCCTTGCTAGAAAGTGTGTTGGGTAATTTCTTGGAAAATGCATTCAACATTCACACATATTCTCACCTTCCTGTCCTTACAGCTTGAACATACTGTATAACTCTAAACCAAGACTGAGACCCCTCTGCAGGCCAAGGGTTGACTTCATATCCCTCAGCAGCTGCATTCAAGTTGTGGGCAAGGCTATAAGAGCAAAAAAGTTAAAACCAAAAATACCACCATGTTCTAGCTTAGAACTCTTGTCACCAGGGCAACTGATAGGGTTTGGAATGGGGCATTGGTTGAGCCAGATATGGCACTAGAGCTTAAGAGCTTCCACCCTATAGTCACAACCGTAGCTTAACACCATGTGCACAAACAACCTTATAACCATGGTTAAGAGAGACAGAAAGCAAGAGCTTTCCCTAAGCTAATTCCACTTCCTTCTTTTAGCAGCAGTTAACACATATGTTAGGGACTGAGGTGGCTTAGTGGTTAAGATACTGAACTTGATGACTAGAAGGCCAGCAGGCCAGCAGTTTGAAACCTAAGTGCTGCATGATGGAGTGAGCTCCTGTCTCTGTCCCAGCTCCTGTCAACCTAGCAGTTCAAAAGCAAGAAATTGCAAGTAGATAAGTGGAGACCAGTTTGGCGGGAAGGTAACAGCATTCTGTACACTCCAGCATCTAGTCATGCCTGCCTCATGACTGCAGAAACATCTGCAGATGCAAACAGTGCTGGCTGTAAACAAATATGAGCATCACACCCTAGATTTGACCACAACCTGCTTTCGAGCAAAGGTGAACTTTACCTAACACATACATTGGTACCGATCTTACCCATGGCTGTATTTCCAAAGAATCCTGCTTAATCGGGGTTAGAAGTAAGAGTGTGATTAGGCAACTACATGAAATAATTGCTATCACAAACCAGCCTATCCGAGATGAGTGACTTCCGGCAACTGTTTGGCTCCCTATCAGAAGCTACAGTTTGTTTTTGTGCAAGTAGGATAGCTCCATTCTGGTTTGGTTCCAACATATGCAATTGCTGGGATCAATCCATTTACCAATACTGGGAAATTGAAAGCTTCCTCCACTTCTCCCTGTAGTGGGAGAGAGAGGAAGCAGAGGATTTTTTTAAAAAGTCTGGTAGTGCAGCACTGGTGTGCCATGACTTTTAGGAAAAAAATTGAAAACTTTCTCTTAGAAAGAAGAGACAGGGTGAGACAAGGAGAAGGATCTTTTTATGTCTTGTTTTCCATTCTTTTTTTCTTTCCCTATAAATGGAAGAAAATAAAAATAGTGTCACTCAAGATACAATGTGGTTTCCTAACCTGAAACCACCTGATGACATACCACACCTCTATGAGACCTTTAACAGCTCTATTTAATTTGCTCCAATTTGGCTGTCTAGTTTCACCCAAGTTAGTGATTCTAAGTTGAAAGGGATCATGGTTTGTATTAACCCTGAATTCAGGTAGCTCATTTATTCCTTAATAGCATTGAAAGTGGTGGTGATGGAGGCAAATTCCAGGGCATGATCAGTGAATAATTTAAAATCTGTTCCCAGCCTCTGAACCATAGTTATAGCTACATCAGTGCTATCTCAAAGAGGAAGTAAGATAGAGATATTTTTATTTTATTTATATATTATACCACCCACTTGGGAAATTTCCCACTTCAGTTAATTGGCAAATGGGCAGGTCATGAGTTTGCTTCATTCAGTTGACAGACCTAACACTATCTTTTTGGATTTGTAAAATGGTTGGTGCTTGGTTCACTGAAGCAACGTGAGGAATCGAATTTTACATGGTGTTTTCTTTTGTGCAGTTACAGCATAAGAATTTACTATCCCAACATGACCAGCTTGTAGTGACATTGGAAGAACACAAGAGTGCGCTAGAAACTGCACAGGTCAGCCATAAAAATGGCTTTGTATTCACCTCTCCTTTAAAAAAAAAAATGGGGCTTCGCGTTTCTAAAAGCAAATTCTTCTTCCTTCCTCCCTGCTGACCACAGCTTTTATGCATGCAAATCTCTTTTTGCATGGGGATCTCCAGATAACAACCAGCTGGACTCTCAAAGGGGGGGGAGGGGGGAGTCCATTTCTGGAAGGATTTCTGCTAAACTAGAATTAGAGCATGGAAAATTTTCTGTTGTTTTTTGACAACTCTATTATGGACTCGAGTGAATACATATGTGGATGAAAGTTGCATCTTTCTTTCTTGTCTGACTATGCACTAACCCTTTGGTGGGTTTTCTCTTTTGCAAATTCTGTAACTTGGAGCTCATGTCTTCTATTCTTTGAGGGAACTTCAAAGGAGGGTGCATTTCTGCTATGTTTGGTTGCTTTTGTTCTGAGGCCAAAAGGTGGAATTCAAAACATGGCTAGACCTACTGGGTTGTAATTTGTGATCTGTGTTTCCTGGGTAGCTGGTCATACTGTTTTCATGTCAAGGGTTAAAGAAGTAACCTTTTTGGACCAGTTGCCAGCCTCTGCAGGGATCATTTGCAGTGACCATTGCGCCTGAGGGATTTTGAGGTCATTCTCATGAAAAGTAACTTTTATGAGCTTTGACCTCCCAGCTTGCTTCACTTAGCCTGCAAGAGAGAATGCAACAGGCTAGCAGTAGAAATCCTTTTCTGGCATCTCATTAGGCATCAAAAATTTGACAGGTGTTCCAATGAAATTGGGAAGTCCCATGAAAGGCAACTTTTCCATGTTCTGTTGACAGCACTATTGTCTGTTTGGACATAATTCCATTTTATCTTCAAAAAGGGGTAAGAGAAGCTAAGAAGTTGCGCCCATAGTCAGTGCCTGAAATTAGATAGGGTGTCTGTTATTTCTTCAAGAATTCAGGAGAAACTAAGAAGCTTATATTATTGCTGCAGCCCTCTTCTGCAGGCATTGCTTGAGGTTAGCTTTTGTCCTTTCCTCTTAAGTAGACCATTGCTTCCAAGTTCGCTCTGTCCAGGAGCCAAATGGGAGCGCTTCTTCCCTCTCCCCCAGCACAGAGTTCACCCACCTCTCTGCCCAGCAACCCAATGGGAGCACTTACCTCCCCTGTCTGGGGTAAGGCGGGCAACTCACATGCGGCGTGAGGGTGTGATGCAGACGGCAGCCTGTTGAGTCTGTGGTGAAGGTGAATTTGGGCATTCGGTCTCTAAAAGGATTGCCATCACTGCCCTATACATTGGCCATGATTGCTGAGGGATTCTGGGAACAATAATCCAAAGGATTAACTTTCCCAAGCATTCCATATTGGACATTGGTCTGTCTTGGATCAGTAAGGAATTCTTGCAGAGCTGCAGCTGGGCATAGGTTTTCCACAGTGCTTTACACTTTTTGTGTATGCATTGGATCCGGCCAGGTAGTATCTCTGCTAAAGGTAGGTCTGTGAATTTTGGATCCAGGAGAGTAGTCAGGGTAGTTCGGATGAGTAACATATGGATCTCCATAGGTGGCTGGACTGCCACTCCCAGCAGCCCTGTCCAGCATCACCACCATGGAGAGATCATGGGTGTTCAAGACCCACAGCAAACAAAGGAGCCCTGGTGGTGCAGTGGTTAACTGCTGTACTCCAGCCCAAACTGGTGATATTGTGAGTGGGATCAAGGTTGACTTAGCCTTCTAGTCTTTCGAGGTAGGTAAAAGGAGTCCCCTGCATGTTGGGGGCAAAATGCTAATTAACCTCTGAACCACTCAGAGAGTGCACTCAGCGCTATGGGGTAGTGTATAAGTGTAATTGCTCTTGCTATATGATTCTCATCCCTGCTTTGGGGCATGTGGCTTGGTTCTCCACCCCCACCTCCTGTAGCCAGTGTGGAAACAGTCTAGTTTTCTTCAGCTTCCCCTGTGAATAATCGTTTTCTTTTCCAGTCCAAATATTATTATTTTTGAAAGGCATTGTGCTGGTGCTGCTTTTGTTCCAGTGGATGCAGACAGAGTTTGCAATGAGTTGCAAACTAGTCAGTAGCTAAGATAGATAGATAGATAGATAGATAGATAGAGAGAGAGAGAGAGAGAGAGAGAGAGAGAGAGAGAGAGTGGTGGGGTTTAGCAGGTTCACACCACTTCGCCCGAACCGGTAGCAGAAATTCTGGCTGGCCCTGCCCATCCAAGTTTTGAACTAAAGTACAGTAGTACATCGGACAATGTTATGACTTGGTTCATGACGTTATCCGATTTTTAGCATTGTCCGATGCATTGATCGAACAACAGTTTAAAAAAAGCCCTGTTCCCATCCACAGGCGCACTGATGGCTCCTGGAAGTTTCCCCGAGCCCCAGCTATCAATCGATGGGGCTGAGGGAGACTTTGGGGACCAAACATGCACCCGTGCAGATGACTATGCAAAGCCCCCAGGCACAGCGATCGATCACAGGGTCTGAGGAAGACTTCGGGGAGGCATCAGCCCAAGGTTCGAGCGTCTGGCTCCCTTGGGGCCAGCGCCTGGAGGTGCTGACTCCAAGGGTGCCAGACATTGTAACCTCGGATGTCTGGTTCCCTTGGAGTAAGTGCCTGGACACGCTGACTCCAAGGGAGTCGGACACTCGAACCTTGGGCGTCCGGCTCCCTTGGAGTCGAGACTCAGGCGTCCGACTCCCTTTGCCAACTCCAAGGGTGCCACACGCTCGAACCTCCGGGGAGGTCAGGCTCTGGAGAGGTCGGGGGACCCGATGTGCAGCTGATGGTGGCTGGGGAAGCCAATGGGGGACTCCCCAGTCGGCTTCCCCAGCCACCCTGCCCCTGCCTCCCTAGCTGCGGGGTGGCTGGGGAAGCTGACGGGGGAGCCCCTCCCCCGGTCAGCTTTCCAGCCACCCTGCCCCTGCCTCCGTAGCTGCGGGGTGGCTGGGAAGCCTAACAGGGAGCCCCCATTCAGCTTTCCAGCCATCCTCCTGCTATGAACAATTGCACCTGATAACACTAAGAGATCACTATCCAATGAATTTTTTTTGCATCATATGGAATTTCAGTGTTATCTGATGCAATTGTTAGCTAAGGTATTACTGTAGTCCTAATTCGGGTGCAATGCAGGGCTTTCCCCCTGGCTACATCCACCATACTATGCCCACAGTGTGATAGTAATTTTTTTTTGAGCCCACCACTGGATAGATAGCAGCTGTGTACGTGTGTTGTTTTGTTTAGAAAAAGAGAGAAAGGTTGTTATGCAACAGACCTCGCTTTCCACATTTTGCTGGGCATGGTGATATGAAATTATGCAGGTTTTGTGCATTTTCTTAACCTTTTATAAGTTTCCTTTTTACAGCTTTGAACTTTTCTTCTATTCTGCTAATGAGTGAGTAGATAAGTCTGTCTGCCTGTGTCTCTGTCTGTCTGTCTGTCTATCACTAAACTTCACAGTAGGTTAGAATATTGGTACGTCCAGTGATGGGATGACAAAAATTCTACTACCACGCCATGACGTCATGGACGTCATGGGTGTGGCCAATGTCATGACGTCATGACCGAAGCCGACATCATGACGTCATGACGTTGTGGGCGGGGCCAAAAATAAAAATAAATAAATAATAAAAATAAACATACACACACACACACCCCTCCCTCTCAGCCCACCCACCCAGACACAAATAAATAAAGAAAGAAAGAAATAAAATAAAAACAACCACCCACCGAAAACACAAATAAATTACCCACCCACCCCAAATAAAAACCCCTCGCTTACCTTTCTTGGGACCCGGCACCCCGACTGCAGCCACAGGAGCCACTGGCTGCAGCCGCTGTCCACAGCCGCTGCCACCGCCGGAGCTGCCTGCACCCCTGTGGCGTCCTCCTCAGGCCGGTACTTTTTTAGCCTGGCTCCGGCCACGGCCAGGGGCGGCGGGCAGCAGTGGCTCTGGCGGTGGCTCCAGCCACGGCTGCCGAGCCTCCCCGGGCTGTCCCCATGCCGCACCGCCGCCGCCTGCAGCTTCCTCCTCCGCCAAGCGCCACAGCCAGGCTAAAAAGGGACTGGCCCAAGGAGGAGGCCACAGGGATGCAGGCAGCGGCAGCTCCGGCAGCGGGGGGCGGCTGCTGCAGGCACTCAGCCCACAGGCGCCCGGTGGAGGAGGCGGCGGCAGCGGTGCGCCGCGCCAGGCGTCTCCAGGGCATGGGGCTTATCGGCAGCGGACGGCCTAGGCAGCCCTCAACGTGCCGCGGGGGAGGTGCCCTCCTCAGAGGGCTGGTGCCACCGCTGCCGCCGCCCTGAAAGCTCTAAAACAATTTTTTTTAATCGGAGCTAAAATGGCTCCAATTGACTGCGTATGCGCAGAAACTCAATCTGACGCATGCGCAATGCGTCAGATTGAGTTTCTGCGCATGCGCACTCAATTGGAGCCATTTTAGCTCCGATTTTTTTTAAAAAAAATTCTTTCGGTGAGGCGTCCGGAACAGGACGCCTCAAAAGTTGTCTACCCTCCCGTAGAACCCTCCGGGATTGATCCTACCGGTTCCAGGGAACCGTCTGGAACCGGGGACATCCCATCACTGGGTACATCGCAAGGGATTTAGCATTTTTTAAAAAAAAAACATGGTTATAATGCAGGTGTTTTTAATTTCCTTTCTTGTTTTTACCTTTTCTAGTTGGTGTGGCATTAAAAAGTGGATGAAGAAGTATTTATTTGACAGTTGTTTATTTCCAGTGATTCTGGAAATAACAGGAGTTCTTGGGATGATTTGAAGGAAGAAGCCTGCTTCCTATGTATCCTGGTGCCTCTACACTGTAGCACTGCATATCATAAGCACCCTATGCAAAGACTTGTACACATAGCCACCCAATTTGATGTTATGTCCTCTCTGTTTTTTTGAGGTGGAACATTCAAGCAGTTGTACCTGTTGTGCACACAGCCTTCCATAGTGAGTCCTTTGTTATAAATGCTGTTTTGAGGCTAAGTGGGAGGCTGAGATTCTTTCATACAACATGTCTATGATTGAATGTGTGGAGGGCAATAGCAGAACTAAGAAGCTGAAAGTGGGGCAGTCCTCCCTCTGCCAGACATAGGGGCAATTTGAAGAGAAACAGATTGGGAAGGCTTGTTTTCCAGAACTTCACATCCCTGTCTGTGACTCTGTAGATGTGTAGGACTTGAAGTGGCTTAGTGATTAAGATGCTAAACTTGATGACTGGAAGGTCGGCAGTTGGAGATCCAAGTGCTCTACAACAGAGTGAGCTCCTGTCTCTGTCCCAGTTCCTGCCAACCTAGCAGTTCAAAAGCAAGAATTTTCAAGTAGATAAATAGGTACCACTTTGGCAGGAAAGGTAACAGTTTTCTGTGCGCTCCAGCACTTAGTTATGCCTGCCACAGCCTGCGCTGCCTCTTTGGCTGTAAATGACTGGCTTTTGAGCAAGGGTGACCTTTACCTTTACCTAGATGTGCAGGCCCAAAATGTAGTCTGGTTTACTGAACTATCCACGTCTCAGCATTTCACTTTCTGTTCTGGCTGTTTTTTCTCAATTTAAAATTTATGTTATGGGATTTCTGTGAGCCCTTCTTTGGCCTTTGTGGGATAGAGGATGCTGGATTAAATATAAACCTTCAATCCAATGCAACAGGACTCCTGTTGTGTTATTATTAAGAAAAGGAAACAAGGTTTCTTACATGGATCGGTAACAAATGCATGAGATTACTTCTTGTCTGTGAGGCAGGCCTGGCAGCAGCCATGGTAGAAGGGATGTTATATCTCCAGTTCATAGAAATTTATGTTTATTTTATTTTAATTAGAAGGGTAATAATTCATTTCTGGTAACTTGCTTCTCTTCTGCGGGGCATGCAAAACTAATCCCAGTTTCTGAGCTTGGGGAGTTTTCCGCTAGACTTTGCATGCCTGCTCTAATGTATTAAATTGGTGTGCTATGGTGCATAGAAACATGTCACTTGAGCAAAGAGATGTTTTTTGATCTGATGTGCCTGTTTAGTTAAAATACCCATTTTGCCTTAATGCCACCAGCTTCCTTGAAGTTTTTAATAAGAAGCGGTTCATTTGACAGTGCTGTCCAATGGTTGCATTTGAATTCTAGTCCCAGGTGGAGGAATACAGACAGTTGAAGGACACCCTCAAAAAGATGCCTAGTTTCCAGAAGCCAGAAAATGTTGACCAGCTACATGTTCAGCCAGTGAAACCGGCACCTTCTCCTTTAAGTGACCTCAAAATACCTGAAACAGGTAGAGCTCAAGAGCACAAGAAGGTAATGTTAGCTGACCAACAAAGCAATCTTTCATAATAATGATTTTTCTTCTTTCGTGTCCCAGTCAAACTCTTGACTACCCGAATGAAGCCACCTTCTTCAGTTTGTCATTCCCCAAACCCAAGTCCTCATCAGTGCATGTCTCTGGCAGCAATCGGCAGAGCAGTAAGTGAGCTGGACTCTGTGTCTCTCCACATTCACACCGTGTGTTCTTGTCCAACAGCAGTCCCCACTTGAACATGTTGGTCTTGCATTTAGGGATTCCAAGCCTCAGCTTATTCAGGATCCTACAAGTGATGAAGGGGAGACTGAGATTTTCATCTACATCCTTCTTTAATGTTCCTCTGTCTTCTAATTTGGTTTTGCTCTTGTGTACCCTCAAGAATGTTTGTTCTTGCTATAAAGCTCATCCTGGATCTCAGGTGGAGGACTTGAGGCTAATATTTGTTCAGAGGGTGTTGAGGGTCATTCTCTTGCTTAGTTCTCTCAGCATCCACTGCTACTTCTATCCGCTGATCTTAGGTGGAGCAAAGGAACTGAACAATAATGATAATTGTTAGCATTTATACAGTTGTATTGAATGGTAAGAATACATGTCATCTCAGTTATTCTTAAAACAACCATGTGAGATGAGTAATTTAATATATAATCCTTAGATCATTACCACTTTGCAGGTGCAAGGAAGTTTTACATGACAAGGGATTACTTAAATCAGACATAAAGTTAAACTGCACATTCTGGCCAGATTATCCTGCTATCGTAATAGAATAGACCATACTGCCAGAGACTCAATGCCCATTGCCAGGCAGCAGTTAACTAGCCTGACAACCCTAAGGACTAATAGCCTTTACCTAACAGGTCCACTGGGAAAGGTGATGGTCCCCAAGTGGATTAAATCCCATTTAAATCCATCTAGATGGAGGGTAGCAGTTTCATCAATGCTGGCCTGGGGCCAGTGAGGACTTTGCATGCCAAAAGGGGTCAGGAACAGAAAGTGACTTGTGGAACTGGATCAGTGGTACAGGTGTCACGCTGCAATGTGGAAGGCAAATGAAAGGCTACTGCATTACAGTAAAACCTCGCATAAAAAGCACCTTGCTTAAAGAGTGACTTGCTTAAAGAGCAGAATTTTCTCTGAATGCTCACTTTGCTTAACAAATAAAACCAACCAAAAACTTGCTTAACAAATAAATCGGGGTTCACAATCCTCCCAGCCAGAAGTCACAGTTGGTCACTTACAATGGTGTTTCGCTTAGAGAGCAAATCCTGTGGAACGCATTATGCTCTTTAAGCAAGGTACAACTGTATATTATTCCTAGGACAATCTTCATGGCTGATCACCATGATGACAACCAATATTCAGAATTGGATCCAGCACTTCAAGAAGTTTGTTAGCTGTGTTTTGATACTGTACATGAAATGACACATAAGGATGGGATCTGTGAATTTCTTGAAGTACAAATCCCATAATTCTACATTGTTGAAATTCTCCCTGTCTTTCACACACCTTACACACTCCTCACTTTTAAGAACAAGCCTAAACTTGAAGACGTTGAGGCTTTGCTTGGCCTAGCTCCTTCCAGCTTTCTGTTCAAAAAGAAAGCTGTCATCTAGTACCAGGACAGGGATAGGAGGCTTGCATGGAACTAGACCTAGCTAAAACCTCAAAGCTTCACAGTTTAGGCCCTTTCTCCCATTGTTTAAAAGGCAAGAATTCATAAACCCTAGACCAGGAATGAAAAATTGTTTCAGTTTCTCCCACACTTGATGAGAAAAAAATAAATATTTTTCCAAAATGGAGCCCCAGTGGTGTCGTGGCTAAACTGCTCTACTGCAGCCAGAACATTGTCAGTTCAATCTTGGCCAGGGATCAAAATTGACTCAGCCTTCCATCCTTCCGAGGTCAGTAAAATGAGTACCCAGCATGTTGGGGGCAAAATGGTAATTGTGAACCGCCCAGAGATTGCACTAAGTGCTATGGGATGGTATATAAGTGTAATTGCTATTGCTACAAAATGGGACTTGAGGAAGGTTACAAGAATACTGGACAAAAAAGTGCAATTAAAACAGAAAGCCAGAGCAAAAATCAATTTAAAGTACTGTTTAAAACCTGCCTGAATTGGAAAAGAATAAATAAATAAATTATTCCTTGCCTGCCTCTGGAAGAACAACAAGTAGGGAGGGCCAGTTTAAGCTACTGTAGAAAGACCAGACCTAGGGAGTGGCTGTTGAGAAAACTGTGTTTTATATTCTAACATAGGTGCCTTTTATTGGGATGGACTCAAGAAAGTGTTTAATATATTATTTAATACATGTGTGTTTTGATTTTTAAGGGGGTGGGAATCTTACTGGAAAACCTATGATCGGGGAATTTACTTATTTATTCTAATTTATTACTTTTTTTATACTGCCCATCTAGGATATTTCCCACTCTGAGTGCCGTACAGCAGTTAAAACCAAGAATATACGAACAATAGCAGTTGATGGTTTCCAAGGGCAGCAGAACTGAAATGTATACTTCTTCACTGGCCATAGGAAGAATGTTATTAAAAGCCTCTTTAAAGAGTGCAGTTTTCAGATGTTTCTTAAAGATATCTAATGATGGGGCTTGGTGCATCTCCACCAGTAAAGTATTCCAGATTGTGGGTGCTGCCACCGAGAAAAAAACACCAGCATCAACTCCTCTGCAATGTCAGTTGATTCAAATGGGTTGCAACCAGAGTAATACCTCGGATAACGCTAAGACTTGGTTCCACAAGTCTTGGTGTTATACAATTTTTAGTGTTATCCGATGCATGTTAAAATCCTATGGGATGTATCGGATAACGTTAAAGCTCCATAGAGATACATTGTAACCGCACAGGCTTTAGCAGTTGTTATCCGATACATCCCATAGGACCTTACCGTTATTTGATCCAATTCTCCCCAGATTACTTAACGTTATGTGATTTTAGCGTTATCCGAGGTAAACGTTATCCGAGGTATTACTGTAGATCTTTTTGAAGCAATTGACCTTCTAGAGCAATGTTTCCCAAACTATGTTCCATGGATCACTGGTGGACTTGAATTCCCAAAAGCCTAAGCCAGTACATTGGCTGATCAGTGTATTGGGGAACTGACGTAGGCTTCTGGCAATTGAATTCCAAAAACAAAAAATGGGGAAACACTGAGGAATTGACTCACCACATCCCTCCTGATTCAGTGGGCCTACTTAAGTACAGTAAGGATTTCAGTCGTTGTCTACTCAGTACTGCTGAATTAGAATGCCGAAGGAAAGGCTACTCAGCGGGAGCAAGAAAAATGCAGCTGTTGGCAGAGAACAGCATAAATCAGTAATCCACAGTACAACTTCATTTTACTATAGATTTGACTGGCCCAGAAGTAAGTCTGGAAAGACATGTTGATGTATTTTTCTGGCTTAGTGTACAGGCAGCTATGTGTGTTTAGCAATGAGTCCTTCGCGAATGCTTGTGGCTCTTAATCCATTGAAAATCTTTGCTCTTTGCAAATGTCACATTACGATAGTTTTAAGCAGGAGAAAGCAGCTTTAAAACCCCAGGTGTCATCATGTTTGTGTAGAGCAAACGTCAAGATGTGTGTGTGTCTGTGTGTGTCTGTGTCTCTCTGTGTGTGTTTTTAATGGAGAAAGTAAATCTTCAGGCTAATGGTCTCATGAAAAATTAATACATGCAAAGAGAAGAACAAAGGATGATGACAAGGTTTCTCAGGTCTATAAAAATTAGCTCTTGGCACGAACTACACATGGATTGTACATTAGGAGAAAAGAGCTCTATATATATTATTGACATGCGACAATGGCTGCCAAACAGAAACCACGGACAGTTCAAATGTAAAAGTTTTGTTCAGACAGCTGAAGCCGAATTAGGTTGTTTCTGAATCAAAATAAGATCATTTTTCTTTGGGCCATTTTCATATGTGGATAATGCTAAAACTGCAGAACGTTAAGCAATCTGGGGTGGGGTGGGGAATTGCATCACATAACATTAAATCCTATGGGATGCATCAGATAATGTTCGCTAAATAATGCCTGTGACAGTTACAATGTATCTCTATGGAGTTTTAACGTTATCCGTTGCATCCCATAGGGTTTTAATGTTTTTCCGATGCATGCATCAGATAACATTAAAAATCGGATAACACTAATACTTGTAGAACCAAGTTTTTGCATTATCCAAGGTTTTACTGTACTTGAAGGAAGCACAAATGTTGGGCTAGAAGTTGGGTTCTAAGAAAAGTGTTTTGACCTCTGGATGTTTCGGACTACAATTCCCATATTCCCCTCCCTGCTGGAATGGATCTTTGGGGGATTAAAATCTAAAGCATCTAGAAAGAAAAAGGCTCATTCTGGGAAAGTTTCATTTTGGAGTACAACTCCCATGATCCTGTAGCATATATGGTTTCTGAGAACTGTGTTTCAAAAAGTAACTTTTTCAAACCCTTATCTGCACATAAAGAGTTTCTTTCATAGCTGCATAGAGTAGGTCTGGCAATATCTGTTTTCTAGGTATTTGCTGAATCCTTTATTTTTATCAGTCTAAGCTAGTGATTATGCAGAAGGGGTCCCCTCATTAAAAAAAACTTGGGAACAGAACTTGAGTTACTTTGTAAGTTATATTGTGTTTATTGTGTTTACATTCCTCTTTGTCTTTGAATACATGGGCTAGTTTCCTTTTATTTTTGTTGGTAGATTTAGAATTTGTATGTGAATTAACAGAAGCTTGTTGATAATCCGTTATCTGTACGATTCCCTTCCCCATACATTACATATTTATGTAATTGGAAAGACTTGGTTTCCCTCAAAGTTTGGCAAAATATTTTTGCATAACAGTTTTTCCAATTTCCTAACTGGGTACACAGAAAGAACCTCCTAGAAGACTGCAGTATTTTTTGAACCACAATTGTGCATACCCTGGTAACGTCAACCTTGTGTTGCTCGCTAATCTTTTTCACACTACGTTAGGTGAAAGGAACTTAAGAATGAACTCACACTCTTTATCCACCACACCTGAGCAGTTGCTTGGTATTGGAAATAAAGCAGATTTAATATTTGCTATGGTTTCAGGTTACATTGAATGCTGAACACCCACAAGATGGAGAAGAAACTAACAGAGGAGTGGTAGAAAGAGAAGAAAGAGCTGAACCCTTTCATCAGGGAAGGAAAGAGTTTGAAGGTCACGCACCCCGGGAGTTAAATATTCAGGAGAAGCAAGAAGCAGGAGAGGAGCAGGAGGAGGAGCACATGGAACAGGTTGCAGAGGAGCACAAAAAAGAGCTGGAAGAGGAAGAAATGGAGCAAGCAGGACAGCCTGAACGCTTAACTGAGGATCTGGACCAGGCACCAGAGGAGCAGGAATGGAAGGAGAAGGAGCAGACTGGGAAAGTAACCAATGTCTTGGTGGAACACCATCACCCACAGGTCTGTTTTTCTCTCTTCTTCACTCTGCTCAAGTATTTGTGAGTCTCATCACCATTATTGGGTAGGGGAGTCTGAGAATTATAGGCCCAAAAGTGACTTTTCTAAACTGATGGAAATAACAGGCAGTCTCATGTCTACTTGGAAATACATCTGACTGTGTTCAGCATACTGTCTGTGTTCAAAGGTACCAATGTTTGGCTGTGCTTGGTTGTACTCGCTCAGTAGCAGAGAAAAGGAACATGATCTCAAATTTGGCCCATTTGCTTTTTCCTGTCATTGAGAAGACAGAAAACAATAAAAAATTATTATTGAGAAAGCTGAAAACCTTGCATCCAGGTTCTTGGTTTGTTGCTCTTCTAACAAACCAGATCAGAAAGTGGTATCTCATTCTTGATTTGTTAGGGGACCAACAAGCCAGGCTCTAACCACACATGTGTAGTAGTTTGGTATGACCTATCATGACTACAAGTTAGATTCTCATTGTACCTCTTTGACAGGTGCTATACTCAATGATCCATAGGTCCCTTTCAGCTCTGCAGGTACAGTGGAACCTCAGATAATGAAAATAATGTGTTCCCTGAGTTTTTTTTTGTACAGTGGAACCTCGGATAACAAAAGGTGCAGATAGCGCAAAACCCACATAAAGAAAAGAAATCAAATGCGAATGGCACCCTTGGATAATGAAAATTTTTGTATTGTTTTTTCCATTTTTAATGCATTCCTATGGGAAATTGTGTTTCACATAACAAATTTTCACTAAATCCACATTGTATATCAATGGGTTCCTATGGGAAATTTGCATAATGAAAAATATCAGGGAATGCATTATTTTTGTTATTCAAGGTTCCACTGTATAGCGAAATTTTTTGTTATGCGAATTTCCCATAGGAACGCATTGTCATACAATGTGGTTTTAGCAAAAAATTGTTATGCAAAACATGATTTCGCATAGGAATGCATTGAAAGTGAGGAAAAAAACGCTATGAAAATTTTTGTTATCCAAGGGTGCCATTCACATTTTATTCCTTTTCATTATGCAAGTTTTTCACTATTTGTACCCTTTGTTATCCGAGGTTCCACTGTATAAGAGTATTATAATGTCCAGCATGCTCCTCAGTCCTGCAATTGTGAGTCTAGTCTCTATCAGGGAATATTTGCCTGATCTCATTCCTGACATCTTTTTCCTGGCAGACAAAGACATATTTCTCCAGGCAGCCTTATAGGGCTAAATTGGATTGCTCTATGGAAGGCTCTTAACTGGGAGGATACCATTTGTACTGTATTTTATCACATGTTAATCTGTCTTATGTTTTAATTAACTTGCTTTATGTTTCCCCATTTTCCAAGTTGGGAAGAATGTCAGAGGCTTGCTAATTCAGTCTGCTGTTTTCCTTCCTATTTTTCCACCTGCAACCTGAGTTCCTCTCCAGAGTTCTTGGTTTCTGAGTTCCCCTTTACAGATGTCTCTAGGCCAGTGGTTCCCAATGTGGGGCCCAGGCCTCACAGAGGGACTAAAATTCCCAGAAGCCCAAGTCAGTACATTGGCTGATCAGTGTTTTGCAGAATTGACTTAGGCTTCTGGGATTTGAAGTCCAAAAAGCAAAGGTTGGGAAACACTGCTCTAGGTGGTTCACAGGGCACCAGTAAGAGCCCTGGTGGCACAGTGCTTGCACTGCTGTACTGTAGCCAAAATGTAGTGAGTTCACCCCTGATGGTAATCAAGATTCACTCAGCTTTTGACCCTTCCAAGGTAAGTAAAATGACTGTTGTGGGGGATAAATGCTAACTAACTTGTGAATGACCCAGAGAGTGTACTAAGTGCTACGGGGCAGTATAGAAGTGTAATTAGTATTACTATATCACTATTGTTTTCTTATGGAGACCTGTGTGTCTTCCAGCAGGATCCACCAACGGCAAAGGTTGTCACAAAGCACAGGTCAGCCTATGAGGAACAGCTGGAGCAGCAGAGGCTGGCTGTGCAAAGAGCAGAGGAAGCCAATCGCCTCCGACAGCATCAGGAATCTTTGCATCAAGGGAGGCTCCAGGAGCAGCTGCTACGGCAGCAACAGCTTCGAGAGAGAGAGCTGACGCTACGGAGGCAGGCAGAGCAAGACGAAGAGCAGTTTAAGCATCGCCTAAGGTTAGCATGTGGGACTCCAGTGGCTTAGTGGTTAGGATGCTGAATTTGACAACTGGAAGGTCAGCAGTTCAAGACTTAAGTGTTGCATGATGGAGGGAGCTCTGGTCTTTGTCCCAGCTCTTGCCAAGCCTAGCCATTTGAAAGCAAGAAATTGCAAGTAGATAAATAGGGCCCACTTTGGTCGGAAAGGTAAACAGCATTCCGTGCACTCCGGTGTCTAGACATGCCTGCCACATGTCCACAGAAATGTCTGCAAATGCAGCTCTTTGGGTATAAACAGAAATGAGCACTGAACCATATAGTCGGATGCGACTGGCTTTTGAGCAAGGGCGAACTTTACCTTTACTAAGGTTAGCTTTGAAATAAAACTTGAGGGTGGCTGCCTGAAAAATTAAGAGTAGTGTCTCAGGCTTGGGAAGCTTATAATATTGCCAGAACCTTCTAGGATTCTGGTACGTTTTTATCCACTGCCATCACAGAGGTTGGTATGGAGGTGCCATTTGAGACATAGGATGTGTGTTCTGTCTGCAGGTACTGGTTGATATATTTTTCTCTTCGCTGTTGGGTAATTTATGCATTTATGACTGTAGGATCTTAGAGAAACACAGATAATTCTCTGAGCAATATGATGTCTTAACAGCAAGCATTCCTTACAAACTATAGTTTTGTTTGTGTCAAGAGTAAAAGAGTGCCTGCCTGATTTTCATGGGATTCCCATTTATTCCTGAGGATTCATGGTACAGGAAAATGGTCTAGGACAGGGGTCAGCAAACTTGTCTCCAGATGTTCTTGGACTTCAATTTCCAGAAGGCCTGATCAACAGGGCACAGAGATATCCATCATGCTTAACAATCTCCCATTTATGTACTTGAAACACACCAGACAATGCCCTCCATTGTGTTGTAGTGGATAAGGAAGCATATATATCTGCCATTTTGAAATTTTATTTGTGTGGGGGCCCAGAAACCCATGTTAAATGTTGCTTATCCTGGAAAATCTAAATGCCACCTGCCCCATGTAGAATGTTAGGATTAAAGTTTGCATTTAATAGCACAATCCTCTACATCAGGAGTTCTCAACATTTTCCACGGGCTGGACCATGCCCCCTCAGACAGCTGAATGGCCCAGACTGGTGCCGCAAAATGTGTCCATAAATGAGTCTGAGGCCGATTCCGCCAGCAGCAGTGGCGTTGGTAGCTGGAGCGAAGTCAGGGGCTGGATTATTTGGCACTGTTGGCTGGATCCAGTCCATTGGCCATAGGTTGTGAACCCCTGGTCTACATGTTTGCTCAAAAGTAATCCCCTTAAGGTCTGTGGGGAGCTAATGCCAGAGAAGTAGATATAAGGTTGCAGGCCTCACAGCCATTACAACTGCAGTGTGAGAGAATGGATAATATTTTTTTATTATTATTATTATCCACCCTGAACTTCCAACATGTTCTTGGTAAGCATAAACAGGATACTTAAACACTGGATACTCCCACAATGAAAGTTTCAGAATTGTAGAGAAATGTGACTACTCTTCCCACAACATGCTGGAGGAGAGTATTTGGTACACCTTAATTATAGAAATTGGGAGATATTAAGAGGGTCTTGGCATGATCAAGTGGTGACAGGCACTCTTGTGTCCTTTAGTTAGGGTTCTGAGGGCACTTCATTGATTGCTGGTTGAACTGAAAGCTGGACTAGGCCAGCCATTGATCTGGACCAACATAGCTCTTCTTCCATCATTACCTATAGTACTGGAGAACCAGGCCTGCTGCTCAGGTGTCCTTTGTCAAGCTGTCTGTAACAATGGAAAGGCTGAAGCCATATTTTGAAATCAAGCAGCCAGAGATCCTGTAGAATGGGCCCCTCTTCTCTTCCCGCTAGAATCGCATCCTTTTGGGAGGAATTATCAGCTAACAGGACATGGAGGCAGTGCACTGAATCAAGAAAAGTGGGAGGTCACAAGGCAAAGTGTAGGCAAGCATGTTGGTTCTCCTTCGTGTTGTTTGTGAATGCACACTGATGGGTTCTGCGCTTGCGCGGGAGCCATGTCGGAGCTGGAAAGCTGATTGGATAAATTTGAATGGTTAGTACCGCCCACCATCTCCACCCGCCCTTTGCGCCATTTCGCGCTTTCCGCCTCAGTTCTTGTTTTTCCGCTGCTACAGCAGGAGCCTGATCGAGAGCTCTCCCGTTTTCCCTCGCTACCGAATTGTTCGGTCGTTTATCCGGGATAGCTTTCGGCACCTTCACCTCTGGTTTATCCAGTACCCTTTTTCTTTATTTATTTATTTTTTTAAAAAAAAGAAGAAGAAGACAGAAGTTAGAAGAGCCGCGAAGGGGATCCCCCCTTCTAGCCCTTCACCACCCCACTGTGGATGGCATCGTCGGCGGCCTTCAAGAAGTGCCTTTCATGCTCGGCCAAAATCCCGAGCACCGACAACCACTCTAAGTGCCTCATCTGCCTGGGCGAGGACCATCCTGTGCACTCGTGCTCAGCCTGCAAGAAATTCTCCAAGGTTGTCCTGAAGAACCGGAAGAACCGTCTGCAGGCTCACCTCATGGAGTCCGCCCTAGCACCACAAGGCCCAAGCCGCCCGACGGAGGCCCGCTAGGAGACGTCCTCTTCGGCCCCGCCAGCCACCAAGAAGCTCACCACCGTCGAGCTCTTCAGAAAGAAGAAGAACAAGGAGGAACGGAAGAAGGAGGAGAAGAAAAAACATAAGAAACACTCCTCCTCTCTACCTCCAACACCTCAAGTGCGCCGGCCGTCTCCTTCTGCTTCCCCGGCCTCCGCAGTCTTCGTGGCCGCCATTACATCGCCGCCACCATCTCCTCCACGTGCGTCCCAGGCGGAGTCAGAGGGCATCCCGCCGCGCCAGGAGACCCCCCCGCCACCAACTCCACGGGGACCATCTCTACTTCCCGACGGGAGGAGCGATGAACGGGGATCGGAGACCGCCACACGGTCCTTCCTCACCCTGGAGATGCTGTCCCTGCTCTTGGAGGCCATGACGGAGAAAATCACCGACAAGGTACTCGCCACCATTGGTCCCCCGCCCAATCCTACATCGCGGGCTACCTCCAAACGGAAGGCCGATCACGCATCCGTGGCCTCCAAACGGCGCCGAGCCCAATCCGTGGCCTCCCAACCGCTGCCGCCGCCACCGCCATCTGTATCCGGGGAGGAACCGAATTCAGCCAGGCCTTACTGGTCTGATTCGGACCCCGAGGCCTCACTGCCACCCCCATCCCTTGCTGGGGTGTCTGGAGGCTCGGACGATTCGTCCGAGGGAGAAGGCGAGGAGGAAGACATGGACGATCTTCCTCCGGTCGATGCCGAAAAGTCCCCGGTGGAACAGATCAGCGCCAAGGAGCACCTGCAGCCGGAGGATCAGAAATCCTTCACTGCCCTCTTGACCCGCATGGGCCCGATACTGAATATCAGGGCAGAACACCCTCCGGCTCCATTCGTGGACGAGGTGTGCGGATTGGCGGACACCAAGAAGATCCTTCCGGTCCACCTGCCTTTCCTTCCGGCTGTCGCCCATTCGGCCAAGACGGTTTGGAGCAGGCCGGTCTCATCCCACGTCGTCTCCAATCGGCTGGATGGGATCTACAAGCTCCTTGGGGAGGAGGGTGAGTTCCTCCATTCGCACCCCACGCCGAATTCGAGGGTAGTCAAGGCCACCCAACACCGCACCGCCGTGCATAGCGTGCCTGTCCCATCCTCGAAGGAGGGAAAGAAACTAGACGCCATCGGAAGGAGGGTCTACGCCGCCTCATCCCTCTCTACCCGTGCGGCTAACTACGAGGCAGCCATGGCAGCCTATAACATCAAGCTGTGGGGCAAGGTGGAAGCCTCCCTGGACAGACTGCCACCCGATCTCCGCGCCGAGTTTGAGACCCTGTCCGAGGAAGGGATCCAACTCAGCCAACAACAGCTCCGAACCGCACGCCACATCTGCGACTCGGGGGCCAAAACCGTAGCGGCCGCGATACAGCTGCGTCGCCACGCGTGGCTCAGATCAGCCGACCTACATGACGACACCAAGAGACTCATCGAAGAGCTCCCCTTCGACGGCAAGGGATTGTTCGCCGAGGACACGGACAATGCCCTTAACGAACTTCACAAGGACATCACGACGTCCAACAGACTTCGGCTTGGCTCGACCAGCGGATACCAACGCAGGTCTTCCTCGGGTTACAGTCAGGACTACCGCAACCGCCAGTCCTTTCGATCCCAAGGCCAAGCCAAGCAGCAATTCTACAAACCGCGCAAACAATACAACCGCACGCGCTTCCAGAACCAGGGCCAGAACACCAAGCGCTCTGACCGGAGGCAGAAACAACAACCTTGACTCCCTCCGAACCGAAGATCCTCCCTCGCCCCATCCGATGCCGTACATACCGCTCCGGAACTTCCTAGCCACTTGGAACGCAATAACTACCGATCGGTGGGTGCTTCGAATCTTAGACGTTGGCTACACCATCGAATTCGAGAGATGGCCAACCTTAGGGCACATCCGCACCACCAACCCGTCCCCCCAGCTACACGAAGAACTCTCAACACTTCTACTCAAGGGGGCAATAGAACCGGTCGCTCCAACATCTCTCTGCGACGGATTCTATTCCAGGTATTTCATAGTCAGCAAGAAAGACGGAGGACTCAGACCCATCATGGACCTCCGTCGCCTCAACAAACACATCCGAGTGGCGAAGTTCCGCATGGTCACGCTCCAGACCATTCTCCCTCTCCTGAAGACCGGAGACTGGTTTGCAGTAATCGACCTCAAGGATGCGTATTTCCACATCTCAATACGCCCAGATCACCGCAAATTCCTCAGATTTTGCATCGGGGACAAAGCCTTCCAGTACACGTGCTTACCGTTCGGCCTCTCCACCGCACCGAGGGTCTTCACGAAGTGCATGGCACCAGTAGCGGCATACCTACGAACCCGGGGCATCCAGGTATTTCCCTACATAGACGACTGGCTGATAACGGCGCCGTCTGCAGAACAAGCACGGAGGGACGTGCGGTTCACCCTCACAACCATGGAGGATCTCAGGCTTCGGATCAACGTAAAGAAATCACGCCTGGAACCGGCCCAGGAGATGGATTACATCGGGGCGATCCTGGATGCCACGAAAGCAAGAGCATTCGCCCCTCCCCAGCGCCTAGCACACATCGCATCGCTGGTACACCAGTTCCAGAACAACCGCACGGTGAGCGCCAAGTCGGCGCAGAGACTCCTAGGCCTCATGGCCTCCACCACGGCGGTCGTACCGTTCGCCAAATTAAAGATGAGATCGCTCCAGTCTTTGTTCCTACACCTCTTCAACCCTGTGTTGGACGATCCGAACAAACGGCTCATGCCAACCCGCGAACTCAAACAGCAACTACAGTGGTGGACCAACCACGAATTCGTGGCCATCGGGAGACCCTTCCTTCTTCCCACACTGTCAACCCAGATCTCCACGGATGCGAGAACACTCGGATGGGGAGCATGCTGCAGATCCCTGGAGATAAGCGGCAAGTGGACTCGACGGGAACGAGCACACCACATAAACTTCCTAGAACTACTCGCGATTTGGAAGGCCATGAAAACCTTCCAATCCAGCCTCCGAGGAACGGCGGTTCAGGTCGCCTCGGACAACACCACAGCCCTATCTTATCTCAACCGGCAAGGAGGGACTCACTCACCATCCCTACTCTACCTGGCGGTCCAACTCTGGGAATGGTGCCTCCAGAACCACGTCCTACCGATCGGAGTGCACATCCAAGGGACACTCAACACAACAGCGGACGGCCTCAGCCGCAAGACCTCGGACGTTCACGAATGGGAGCTCAACGCATCGGTCTTCGAGTTCCTGTGCAACAGATGGGGCCAACCACGAGTGGACCTCTTCGCGTCCCAGACCAATGCGAAGTGCGACCTATTCTGCACGAGGGCCGGGGCCGGACACGGATCCATGGGGGACGCTTTCATGATCCCCTGGCGAGGAAGTCTCCTCTACGCCTTCCCACCTTTCCCGCTCATCCAGAGGGTCCTGGTCCGCCTTCACCAGGAGAAGGCCCGAGCCATTCTAATTGCACCAGCGTGGCCCAGGCAACACTGGTACCCACTGCTCAGGGAACTAGCGACGGACTCGATCACCCTCCCGGACGACCCGTCACTCCTCCACATGGAACGGGGCCAGATGTTCCACGCAGACCTACCGAGTCTCCACCTCACGGCTTGGCTCATAATCCCAGGATAAGCAGGATCCTGGAACAGAGCAGGAAACCCTCCACATCCAAGTCCTACAAGAACAAGATGGAGAGGTTTAATGCATTCCTCAGGGACCGGGACAAGGAACTATCCACAACCTCCCTTGAGGACCTGATGGACTACCTGCTCCACCTGGCTGAAACTGGCTTGGCACACTCCTCCATACGTGTGCACTTAGCTGCAGTTGTCGCCCATGCTTCACCTCACTCTACCCTCTCTTCGGCCTTCCGAGACCACACCATGAAGAGGTTCCTCAAGGGCCTGAAAAATGTTTTCCCCCCCACACGGATACCCACACCACAATGGTCACTGTCTACCGTCTTGGAAGCTCTGATGAGGCCACCCTTCGAGCCAATGGCAACAGCGGACATCCACCGCTCTCATGGAAGACTGCGTTCCTGGTGGCCATCACCTCAGCCCGCAGAGTAGGGGAACTGACAGCCCTCAGGAATGATCCCCCATTCCTCAAGTTTTTCCATGACAGAGTGGTCATGCACCCGGACCTCTCTTTCCTCCCTAAGGTAATCACGGAATTCCACCTATCCCAGGTCATCACCTTACCTGCCTTCTTTCCCAACCCTTCCAGTGCCCAGGAAAGAAGCTGGCACTCCTTGGACGTACGAAGAGCACTGCTCTTTTACACACGACGTACCAGAGATTTCAGACAATCTAATAGACTATTTATCGCCTACGGCGGGAGATCCAAAGGCCACGCGCTCTCTGCCCAACGCCTTTCCAAATGGATCTGCAAGGCTATCTACTTGGCCTATCGCCTGACGTCGAGGGAACCACCACCCCACGTCAGGGCTCACTCCACCAGATCCATGGCCACCTCCACGGCCTTCTTGGAGGGAATCCCCATGGAAGACATCTGCAAAGCCGCAACGTGGTCCAGGCCACTCACCTTTGTCAACCACTACAGACTAGACACCAGAGCCATCCCCGACTCCAGGCTGGGACGCTCGGTCTTGACAGCAGGTCTTCGCGCTTCAATGCCATGATGACCTCCTGACCTTTGAGTGTATCCTGAGACCAGACCACATCTCCACCAAGCGGCACATCTCACCACAGCACCAGCTACCCACCATCCAGGTAAGAGAGCTTGCTAGTCACCCATCAGTGTGCATTCACAAACAACACGAAGGAGAAGGACAGGTTGCACTTACCTGTAACTGTCGTTCTTCGAGTATGTTGTTTGTGAATTCACACAACCCACCCGTCCTTCCCCTCTTACTGCTGCAGGGATGAGATTCTTATCCTCTGTACAGCTTTAATATTAACTGAGGCGGAAAGCGCGAAATGGCGCAAAGGGCGGGTGGAGATGGTGGGCGGTACTAACCATTCAAATTTATCCAATCAGCTTTCCAGCTCCGACATGGCTCCCGCGCAAGCGCAGAACCCATCAGTGTGAATTCACAAACAACATACTCGAAGAACGACAGTTACAGGTAAGTGCAACCTGTCCTTACTGCCTAATATACCAAGCAAATATTCCATTTCCTTCCCCCTTTTTGAGAACTTATTTGCTCCAAAAAAAAAAGAGTAAGGACTTGTTTTACTGTGTTATGTATTCCCTATGAATCTGCATTAGAACATTCATATATTTTTTTCAGCCATCAATCCCATTATGACAACCTGGATCAAGATATTGTCCAAGGAGAGGAACAAGGTGGCCAGGATGAAGATGAAGACAGTAAGTAATTTCCTCCTCCTTTCAACTACCTTTAACACCATATTATCGAAAGATAGCCTAAAAGCCCCCCTCCAACTCATTGATCCTCTGATTCTATGAAAAACATTTTAAACTTTTGGAACATATCTCTGCACTCAGCCTGGTTCATCATTTAACATAATGTTTGCCAGTCCACTGCTGATTGTGTTGCATCAATGCATGAATTTTTCTTCTTTTGGAAAAGGTCTTAGATTTGCTCTGACGCCATATATGACAGGTGTTATTTTTGTGGCTCATAGATATAATGCTTATTTGTGGCATTCTTTCTATATTTGGAAAGGAAAGGAAGGAGGAAGGAAGGAATGACCTGAAGTAATTGATTAATTGTGATATGATATCTTTATTTTTGGTTTAACTGCTCTGGTCATTCAACCACACCTAGCATTACAATGAAAATACAAATAAAAATAGGATTATATATACCTGCAGAGTGTTAGTGTTAAAACATAATGTTTTCTGTGTCATTAGTTGATTCATTATAAATTTATAGTTCATAATCACCATATTTCTACATGCAGTTAACACATACATTAAAATTATTCTTGGTCAGATTATGAGCGACAGAACCGGCATCTGGATGAAGAAGAAGATCAAAATAATGCAAATGAGCAACAGGATCATGATCTTGACCACCAGGCAGTGAGAGAACAGAATGAAGAACCTGTGAGTAGCAAATAACATATTCTGGTATTCAAAATGTGCTTCTTGTAGCTTTATAACAGGCTTAATTTCAGTCTAGTTATGATGATACATTCCAGAAGCGCAATGCATAATTCCTGACTATTGTCTGTGTTGCCTGGAAATTGTAGCTGAAAACATATGGAGTGCTCTGGGTTGCCTGCCTCTGAGCTAAAGCAATAAATTGTATTCAGTACAATGTTAAATAAAAAAAGGGGGGTGTCATCTTCAAGTGCTTCTAGAACCTGGCCAGCTACCCCAAAACAAAGGAAATAATACACTAAATATCAGTAGCAAATTGATACTAATTAAAGAGTTCCTCTTTAGATTTTTGCAAAATCATCTCATTATATGCATCCTGAAATTTAAAAAAAGGAAGTTGTTAATTAGCAGCAGTTTACTACTTTGAGTGATGTTACTCCTGTTGTGCAGACAGAGCTGTAAAACAGATTACTGGCCATTGGGATGAATTCAGTTGTGACTTACTATTGGATATCAGCCAGTGTATAATAACTTTTCTCCCAGAAAGAAGCTATAGCCAGACAAAACGAGAGTATATATTTAAGACATGTAATGAATATACTGTATTACAGTGACACCAATTATCAGGTTTACTCAAACTTTTAGTGAAAAGTTGCTTTGATGTCCCCAGTAAACTATGAAACATTGTTTTCTGCTGAATAAGCCATAACTTCAAATCTATAGATACAAAGGATATAGATGCCAGAGCTTCTAGGCAAAATAAGATGGTCTGAGTCTTCATTCTAGCCTTCCCGCTGGGCCTGGATATCATTTTTATTGACCAGCATTAAGATATTTATAAATATATTTATAGCTTTCTCTTTCTGAACTGATTCAATACACGTATTGAAAAGTGGGAGAGATACGAAGTCGTACAAAACCTGCATGGGTATATTTAAATGCTAATAAGTGCTTTAGCTGTGAATATTGCCATTCAGCAGGAATTGGCAAATTATATATAGCCCTTAGCTTAGAAAATGGGACAGATAAATCATCCTGCTTAATTAGTGCATCCAAAGTAAAAATTCTTATATCAACCCGTAAGGGTTACAGGAAAGACTTCTTCATAATTTTCAATTCTGGATGGCCCTATAAAGTTGATCTAGCATGAGAAAATGAATCAAATACTAATTGTGGTATTATCCATGAAAGATCCCTAACTGCAAGAACTGGTAACTAGACCTGCATTAATATATATGCCTCTCAGTGTATGGAGTAGACCTGTCTTTTTAAAGAGTATTCAGGGGAAGCTGAATTCACTCTGCTTGCTGAATCCATTATTTTATGATGCTTTGTTGTGCTATTTCTAAATCATTCATGCACTTCATTGCTAATTGCATTAAGTTCCCCAAGTGAAAGAAATTCAGAATTAAACTGGTATGAAATAAACAAATAAATGCAAATTTGTTGAGTCTGGTTCTCCTTGCAGTGAAGAATATGCCAGCAATACCTTGGATAACGACTGTATCGGATAACGCTAGAATCGAATAACGATGCAAAATTTCTTTTAAAAATTTGCATCGGATAACGATCTGTTAGCATTATCCAATGCAGTCGTTCGTAGCAGCAGGGTGGCTGAAAAGCGGAACAGGGGTTCCCCTTCCGCTTCCCCAGCCACCCCGCAGCTGCGGATAAGGTCCTCCTATCTCCGCAAGCCGGCAAGGGTGCCGGAGTGCCCAAAAGGGGGGGGGGGAACCTTCCACTTTTCCCTGCACATTTTAGGCTCTTCGCCACCCCTGCCACCTCCGGAGTAGTTGGGGGACCTGATCTGTGCTGTTTCTGAAGTTCCCCGACCTCCCAGCTGGTACAGTAAGCCAAAACGTCAGGATTTGAATCCTGACGTTTTGGCTTACCGCAGCGGCTAGGGAGGTCGAGGAACTTCACAAACAGCGCAGATCGGGTCTCCCAACCACTTCGGTGGTAGCAGGGGTGGCGGGGAGCCTGAAATGCGCAAAAAAACCCGCATCCTTTCCCCCCCGCCCATTTTGGGCTCCCCGCCGCCCCTGCCACTTGACACAAGATCAACACTTGGGAGGGGTGGAATGGGTGTGCACACCCATTCCTCCCCTCCCAAGTGCTTCTCTTGTGGGATCAATCAGTGTTTGGGAGGTGTGGAGCAATGGGTGCACTCACCCATTCCTCCACACCTCCCAAACACTGATTGATCCCACAACAAGATTTGCAGTTGGGATGGGGCAAACCCCATTTTTAAGCATCCAGGCGCTGGCCCCAAGGGAACTGGATGCTTGAACCTTGTGTGGATCCTTCCCCGAAGTCTCCCTCAGCCCCTGCGATCGATCACTGTAGCGGGGGAGGGGGCTTTGCAGAGTCATCCATGCGGATGCGCATTTGGTCCCTGAAGTCTCCCTCAGCCCCATCGATCGATAGCTGGGGCTCGGGGAAACTTCCAGGAGCCATCCATGCGCCCATGGATGGGAACAAGGCTTTTTTAAAAACGTTGTTCAATCAATGGGTCAGACAACGATAAAAACCGGATAACGTCGTGACTTGTGGAACCAAGTCATAACGTTATCTGAGGTAGTAGTGTATGTCTGAAAACCTTCAGCAAAATGAAGGATGGATCTGAATGGAAGGTAATATTGCTTAGTGTTGGAGTAAAGAGCATATTGCTGTTGAAATTCTTTTGTCTCCTTATTTTTTCAAATGCAGAAGGAAGCTGGAGATGATGTAAACCCAGCTGATGATCCCAACAATCAGGGAGAAGATGAATTTGAGGAAGCGGAACAAGAGAGAGATGAGAATCTACCTGATGAGAATAAGCAATTAAAACCAAATCATCCAAAACAAGAGAATCCTGAAATGGATGAGCATTTAGTGGTGAGTTTAGAATAAATTATGACTATAAATCATGCAATGGCTTGACTGTGCTGGTTGGGTGTTCTGGGTGGGGGTTGTTCTCCAAGGAAGCAATTTTTCCAAGTTTTGGTCTTGCATGTATGAGGGATCCATCACAAAATCAGAGTTTCATAATACAGTAATACCTCGGATAACGTTTACCTTGGATAACACTAAAATCGCATAACGTTAAGTAATCTGGGGAGGAGAATTGGATCGAATAACGTTAAGGTCCTATGGGATGGATCGGATAACAACCACTAAAGCCTGTGAGGTTACAATGTATCTCTGTGGAGCTTTAACGTTATCCGATCCATCCCATAGGATTTTAACATGCATTGGATAACACTAAAAATCAGATAACACCAATACTTGTGGAACCAAGTCTTAGCATTATCCGAGGTATTACTGTACCTCAAACTGTGTTTAACAACAAAAAACCACTTCTATTTTCCATGAATTCCCATGGACTATAGCTAAAGATCAGTGTATTTTCTATTGTGTGAGTGTTCTATGCAGGCCTGTGTTGGGGCACCAAATTATTGGGAAGCGCTTCTGACTTTCTCCCACAAAGTTGAGGGGAGCCCTGTGAGAGGAGCCGAAGCAGAAACTGCTGAGGGGGCATGGCCCTTTAAGTTATGGGTTCTCAGTAGAGGCGTGCGGCCACCCATTCCAGTAATTTGTCACCCCAGCACGTGCCTGGATGTACGTATTCTTTTTCTTCCTTTCAGCTGGACATGGTGAATTTCTGCAGTTCTAACATTAGTACATGAGAAGATTGTAGCATATGATTTATTTCTTATATTTATCCTTCTTTCTATCATGATAAAATTTCAGACCATATGGAGGGTTCCCCAACAACTCTGGAATAGAGCTTATCCTTTGTTTATTCACATCTAGTGTTCTCCAGATAACTGGTATATCCAGTATGCACTTGTACAGATATGTCTTTGTTTTCATTTAAGTGCAGTTTGCTGATTTGTCTGCAGTTAGAATTACATTAGTTTTTTTCCCCCTGTGGCAGTTTCATGCTGGCTGGGCTCATGGCTTGACGTGAGCTCGTTCAGGAAAACCGTAGCTTAAGCAAACCACATCAAGGTTGTAACAAAGTGTTTAATTGTGTTGAGCAGGAGTCAGAAATGGAAACTTCCAGTCTCTGCACCTGGAAAAAAACAGGGAGTAGCATGAAGAATATGTGAGCCCTAAGTTTATTTCTGTTAGTCTGACCAGGTTATTATTATTATTATTATTATTATTATTATTATTATTATTATTATTATTATTATTATTATTATTATTATTATTATTATTATTATTATTATTTAGACTTGTATGCCGCTCTACTCAGTAAAGACTGACTCAGAGCGGCTCACAGCATTCACAAATAACAATATTACAGTGCAAACCAAAATACACTAGCATATAACAAAACAATTAAATACAGTAAATACTATACAAATCAATACATCTACAATATTATAGTGTAATCAAAATACAATAAATAAATATTATCACAGCATAGTCCTCAATATACAATAAACAATTCAACAGTGTACAATATACAATACAGGAAAGAGAAAACAAAAAGTAAACCCTATTAATTCCAAATATGGCTGTAAAGAAGGCCTACAGCCCAGGCAACATCTACAGGGGTTTTTTCCACATCAACCACAGGAGGGTGGAGGCCTAAGGCCAACTGGATGGTGGGGGTCAATTCCTCCCAGGGAGAAATCCGGTAAGAGAGACGGCAGCAAAGGCAGCATTTGTAGCTGGCTGGCTGTGTCTTTCAGCTGTAGTCCATTCCTCCCAGGGAGAAGCCCGGTCCCGGTAAGAGAGACGGCAGCAAAGGCAGCATTTGTAGCTGGCTGGCTGCGTCTTTCAGCTGTAGTCCATTCCTCCCAGGAATCCTGCTTTGGTAATAGAGTAAACCGGGGATTCTCAACCTGAGGCCCAGGGCACCATTTAATGTGGGCCCCCACCACCTCCACCACACTTAGGACAGGAAAGTGACTTTAGGAATTGGATCAGTGATATGGGTGTGATGCTGTGATGCAGAAGGCTGGTGAAATACTACTGCATTATATTCTGAGGACAGTCTTCGTGGCTGATCACCATGAAGATTGACTATATTCAGATATGGCAGAAGACAAAGAAGTTTATTTATATAGGGATAACCTAGCAAAAGTGAGGGATCTTTTTCAGCCTAAGTTCCAAAGATGTTTTCAGCTCATTTTCACTTGATGGCAGCACCAAAAACAGAAGGATGGAATTCAGAAAAGCAAACATACTAGAATATTTTAGTTTAAGCTTTTTTCTGACAGGAAATAAGCCTTAGGAGAGGAATTTCACCCTGATGGAGAATGGGAAAACAACCTATATAAAGGCTAAAATCTTATTGCTATATTCTTCATACAAAAGGCAAACAGAGTAACTCTCACTGCCTTCTCACTCTCAGTTAATAGTTTCTCCTTGGATTCTCTCCTCCCTCTGAATCTTAGTGGTGTCTTTTAAATTGCCAATTAGAAGTGACTGGATGTTAATGCTGCATGCATGTGTTTACCTTTGTGTAAACAAAGGAACAGGATCTCAGTCTAAAATGGAGAAGCCAACAAACAATAGCATCATAGAGAAAATGGTGTGACCCTCTGGGGAGCCCCAAGAGACACTTTCCCCTCTGACAGCCAAGGTTCCCCACCAATATTTTAGGCTTATGTTTAAGTGTGGACAGTTTATGGGCCTCTTCTAAAAAGTGCTGGGAAATATTATCCCTATTATTAATTTTAATAAATTGAACACTTCCTATCACCTCATTTCAGGTTCAGAGGCATACTAGGGCTCCCTTTTTATGCCAGGTGTCACGATCCAGCCGGCCCCCTCACTTCTGGAAAACCCCTGGAAACCAAAATCAAAACTACCGAGGCGGGCTGGACGGCTAATTAGAACAGAGATAGAACTCTCAACTGCTTATCAGCTCTTAAGGGGTTTTAATTGGGTAGCGTGTTCAAAGATTTGTGTGTGTGAAATGCAGCTCTTACCCTTTTTAGTCCAATGAAGACACGTTGTTCAGAAGAAAATGATGAAGATTTATTGATCAGGTTCATAAAGCATAAAAGTCAGTAGCACAGGTCAGTCCAATAAAGTCCACAGGCAAATCTAGGTAACCATTTTTAAGGAGCAAAAATGCATAGCTCCTAGGCTAAAGATTGCTAGTCCATAGAGAACCAGAAACAAAAGCTCTCTAATCAAAAACAGGTCTTAATCCATGAAGAATCAGAGACGAACTCTTTCTTCTCTCCAAAATGGAGAATTTGCAGTCAGGTGGGACAGCTTAGCCAATCAAGTAACAGTGAAAAATTTCTCAAAACAACAGTACATTGTTTATACACGTGCACACAGGATGCACTGGGGCTAGTCATAACATTGCTCTGCTAGCTTACAAAAGATAAGAAATACTGAAAACATGGTTGAAAAACATGCTGTTACACAGCCTTGAGGCTCAGAGAGAGAGAAATGGATTTTTCTGAGGCCTATTTGAAAATTGGCAATTTCAAGCCTTAGGAAATAGGTTCATTTCCTGACACCAGGCAAGCTATTAGGAGCCTTGGGATGTGTGGAGGCAGAGGGTGAGCCTTTAATAGTAAAAAGAATTGACACCACATCACCACCTATAGAGATCAAGACCACCTGTGGCAATGCAGCTCCCCTGCTCCACCAACAGGCTCCTAAAGGCTTTCTCTAGCTCTTGCTTACCCTCAAGAGTGTTTGTTCTTGCCATAAAGCACTTCCTGGATCTGAGTTGGTGGACTTGAGACACATACCCATTCAGAGGATGTTGAGGGTCATTCTCTTGCTTAGTTCTCTTGGTGTCCACTGTTACTCCTCTCCTGATCTTAGGTGGAGCGATACCAACTTCTACAACCTAGGTCCAGTTTTCTCTGGCATAACTACAACAGGATTTTCCTCATTAAATATTTTTGTTTTAAAGTGAGTTACATTTAAATGCTTGACTGTGAAGACAAACATCATTGTTGGATTTCTTCAGAATGTTTGCTTCCTTTTAAAAAAAAAAAATTGGCAAAGCACAGTGCAGTTTATTACATTCAGCAGACCAGAATGCAAACAAAGAAAATCCATACATATTGAAGAACTATAGAAATCAGATACAAAAATATTAATATAATACAGGCCTTGGAATCTCCACAAACATTTGTCTTCTCATTCCAGCTATGTTTCTGTTTGGTAGCAAGAATATAGAGTAATATTGGGCAGATTTGCTGGATAAAATAAACAATAAAGGAGCAGCCATTCATTTAGTAGCATTTGAAAACAGCTAGAAAATAGCTAAAATCTGAACACCTATGAAACATAAGCAGCTTTCCAACAAGAAATATATCCAGCTTTCTAAATAGTTTTAAATAAATTGCTCTTCTAAATCAGCAGTTTATTAAAAACTTTATTGAAAACTCTAAAATTCAGCAGTTAGAAATAATGTACACAAATGTCTGGGGTAGAAATTTGTTAGAGAGCACTGGATATCTGAAAGCTTGGGTTTTGTGTCAGGAACTCTGTTAGTGGATATTTGGCAGAATCTGCACCCGCAACCTTGAGAGCCACACATGTGCCGGTTGTGCAACTTATGTGGCTTGTAGACAAATAGAAGCAACCAGGTTCTTGGTGAAAAGAACTAAAGCCTCTTTCCTCGTGAGGAGTGCAATATATTTACAGTGCAGGCAGAAAACAAAACTAGCTTGACTTCAGCAATATGTACAAAGTTCATAAAGTTCAACACACACACAGTCTTTTCTCTCTTGCCAAGTAAGAGTACACAGCTCTCTGCTCTGCTTTTCCAAATAACACCAACAAGAGTGGGTAGCAGACCTCGTTGGTTTACAAACAGTTCCACGGTTGAGAGTAGCTGGAAGAAGCTGTGAAGCAATTCTCCTCCTACCTCTTTGGTCTTCAGCTGTTCCAACAAAGATTGTCCTTGAGTTGAACACTTTCCAGACTCATGCATAAATCTTCGCAGTTGGCCAATGGCAAATGCACACAGCAGCATGCCAGGCCAAGGGCAGGCAGAAATGCAAGCCAAAAACCTCCACTCAGATGTGCCTCTTTAATATGCTCAGAGGCTAGTTGATTTTTGTGCTGACTCATAGCACCTGGCAGTTCTCTGCAAATAGCCTTAAAGCTACACATCCATATCCAGTTTGCAACATGGTAGGACAGTGCTGCCTAGGCACTTATACCAACAAACTCTGTTTTGTGAATGTTGATAATCAGAAGTGCTAAAAGTGAAAACCAGGGAAATAATAGAAACCATCTTGGATATGTTAGGGGCATAGCGTCAGTCAATTTTGTCGCCTCGGTTAATACTTACAAAGTACAGGATAGTTGTTCTTCTGTTTGCTTGAGTTCAGACTTCTCTCTCTGTTTATAAAAGCAGTGAAGTGTTGCCATGGTAGCAAACCTCTGTAGAGAGAACTTTTAATGAACTTCCATTGCCTTGTCTTTCATTATCAATTTTTAGAAGAGTGCTGGAAACTGCTGCTTCAGTTCACATCTGTAAAAGAGGAATCTAGAAGGCTGTAATCCCATAAATACTTCCTAATGATATGGGGTGTACATTACATCTGTTGCCCCTATAATGATATCCAAGGGCATAGGTATTTCCCTCATTTTCACTCAACAAGTCTCCTGCTATGCTAGACAATCATAGAGTTTTCAGAGAAGAGCAACATGGATGGTGACAGGACTGGAAACCCTATGAGGAAAGATTGAAAGAACTGGACATGTTTAGCCTTTTGAAAATAGAGACTGAGGGAGGATATTATAACACTCTTCAAATACTTGAAAGAGGAGGGGCAGGATCTCTTCTTAATCATGCCAGACTGCAGACACATAATAACAGACTGCACGTAATAGCAGGCTGAAACTACAGGAAGCCAGATACAGTATAGGCTGAATGTCAGAAAAAAACTTCTTAACTGTTAGAGCTGTATGACAATGGAATGAATTACCGTAGGAGCTGATGAGTGCCCCAGTGCTGGTGATATTCAAAAGAAAATTGGACAACAATCTCTAAGAACTGCTTTGATTTGGGATTTCTGCATTGAGGAGGGGGTTGCACTTAATGGCTTCACAGGCCCCTTCCAACTCAGTTATTCTGTGATTCTTTGATTCTTGAAGTGTGAAGATTTGTGGTTTTTTAAAATAAAAACAAAAGGGTCTGCCTGGGTAATTCTAGGACTTTCTTGACCCTACCCCCCCCCATCTATTTACCACTGGTTCTAGTTCTACAAAGAATTAATCCCTACTTTGCAAATTCTTATTCTGAGAGTTCCTTAGTTTCCTTTAACCATTCTGCAGAATCTGATCTCACTTCAAAATACACACAATGAATACACACAAGATTGTCTGGCTGGACATCCAGCTACGGTAATGGAGTAGACCAGTGGTGGCGAACCTATGACACGCATGCCAGAGGTTACACTCAGAGCCCTTTCTGTGGGCACATGCGCTGTTGCACAGAACAGAGTTTGCCCTACCCCTCTGTCCAGAGGTTCAGTGAGAGTGCTTCTTCCCTCCCCCCCAACACAGAGTTTGTCCCACCCTGCTGCCCAGAAGCCCAATGGGAGCACTTCCTCCCTCCCCCAGCACAGAGTTCAGCCTGCCCCACTGCCCAGCAGCCTAATGGGAGCCATGTTACCATGTTGGCACTTTGCAATAAATAAGTGGGTTTGGGGTTGCAGTTTGGGCACTCGGTCTCTAAAAGGTTTACCATCACTAGAGTAGACCATACAGACAGTGTGACCCAATGCTGAGAGTTGGGTGGTGGTAAATAACCTGACTCCCTAAAAGGACCGAAGAATACAGGCAGATGAGCCCCGTTAGGTGGGGTGATGGTCCCCTCAGTGGAGGAAATACCACTGGAAACCATCATATAGGGCCCAACGGCAAAGAGAACGGATGAGGAACCACTGCACTATTCTGATTCCCAACGGTCATGGAGGTGGTAGAGGTCTTGCCAGATGGACTGACTGTGAAGGTCCACCTTTTTAATATTCTCAAGGCTGCAGCAGTCCATTGCAGTCCCAGAGTTAAATCCTGCATGTCTCACTTCATACATGCCACAGGAGATGGCTCCATGATCACAGTGTGTGGGTCACTTCATGGCAAGCTGTTATCCACCTTAAATTCACACCTGTGGCATTTTTCCTGTTTGTCATTCTTACATCCATCAAATGTGAAAATGATTTTTCAGGAGAAAAAAACGTATATTCTGATACGAGTAGCAGCCGACAATGACAGTACAGTATATGACAATAAAATCATTTTTATAAAGTTTAAACTTTGAAGGGTTACTTTATTTTTGTCATCAGGGCCAATTTCTTATAAATATGTAAATCGAGAGAGCAGTAGAATGTTATGTATGCAATAAATATTGAACAAACTTGCATTTCTAAAGCATGTGACACATTTTCTGATATTGGGTTGGTGAAGAATAAAAGTGAATATTTTGTTAGAACTTATCAATACAGAAAGTGATGCATAATATCAATATTTTTCACTGAGTATTCTTTATGTAGCTTGTTTTATTTCTTACATGTCTAAAAAGCCAATCTGATGAAGGAGAAAGCATAGTTATTTCTTAAGCAGGAATTGCTAGATGTTTTATCAGATTATTATTACCAAATTTTACATAACATCAAAGAATTCTCCAAAAAATGTTTGTAATGTGCCATCCAAAATTTTGTTCAATGTAAATTAACATTTACCACCAGAATGTCATGATGTTTTTAGATTCCCTTAAGATATTGGGAGGGGGGAGGGAATCAGCATATAACAGACCATATCACTAACATTCATTACATGTGAAACTATGTTATCGGTTTGATTTGAAACATACAGATTCATTCCTCAGTGAAAGCTACACCAGAAAGGATATAAATCTTGGAATGTGCTTGCTTTGTTTGCAGATGGTAGGTAACCCAGATCAGCAAGAAGACAATGTGGATGAACAGTACCAGGAGGAGGGAGAAGAGGAGGTAAATAACTCTTTCCTTAGCGTATTTATTTATTTATTACATTTCTATACCACCCATTTGGGTGGTATCCCACTCTGGGCAGTGTACAAGCAAATATCAAGTAACATGATGGACCACACAACAAATCAAAACGATAACCAACAAATACGGCTCAAAATAAAATAAAATAGCTAAAATATCATACTAGGAATATGCAGTATCCAGTATCTGTTATTAACTGATTAGTTTTTTGATCATATCAGGTTAAAATATGATAAAATACATTAGATAAAATATGATCATAAAAACAATTAAAACAGATTAAAAATAGGATGGCAACATCACAATAAAGCAAGCTTTAAAATTTACTCAATACAATTTTTCATATTAGGAATATGAAGAATATTACATACCCAGTTGCTCATTCTCATCAGTTTTAAACTAGCTTGGCAGCATGACACACTTCAGTGAGGATTTGTAAGCCCTGTGAGATTCCCTGCCTCCAGAAAAGAGCAAGGTCCCTATAACTTCAACAAAACAAAGGCTAGACCGTTCTGCTTAGGAAACAAAGCATGCGCACATGCATGCACACACAAGGACAAGACAAGAAAGACAATCCACTGCTTCAGATTGTTGTAAGTCAGGGGTGGCCAACCATTTTATGCCATGGGCCTGACCATGCCCCCCAGAAGTAGACACATTTACGGCTATTGTAAATGCGCCCACTTCTACGTTTACGACAGCCGTGGGCGTTTTTATGCATGCACAGGTGTGTTTTATGGCTGACATAAACATGTCTGCTTCCACTTCTGGGTGTAGCGGTGGCAGGCCACATGAAATGGTGCTGTGGGCCTGCCCATGAGCTGTAGATTGGGAACCCCTGTTGTAAGTTAACAACTACACTGTTTCCCAGTTCAGATTCTTCTGGTGGGGAGACATTTGTGCTCCACCACCACCTTCCTTTCCCAACACTTACCTCTTTAAAATGTGTCTGTTCCCTTCCAAATCCAGGTTTCCTACCAGGCAAAGAAGGTAATGCTTACAAGCACACAAACCTGCTTTGCCAGGAGGGCTGCATAGTTCCATCCCATTTTCTAGTTCAATACTGCGTTTATCTGGACTTGAAAGAATATCAGCAGCCTCTCACCTCCTTCCTGAAACTGTCTCCTAGATATTGAGAAGCCCCCTGTGATTTTTTTCTCTCTCACTGTCCCACCTACATACCCCAACACACCAGCATTTCTCTATAGGCAAGGTTAACTGTATATACTTGAGTATAAGTTGGGGTTTTTAGCCCCCCAAATGAGGTCCAAAAATGGGACTCGACTTATACTCGGGTCAACATAAACACTCAAAAACATACCCACACAAATGTCTAAATTAATTAACTTTATCATATTTTCATGTTTTTAATTATAGAAACTCACTAGCAGCTGCTGCATTTTCCACCCCGACTTATACTTGGGTTAGTCTATTTTCCTAGTTTTAGAGGTCCAGATTAGGTACCTTGACTTATAGTTGGGACAACTTATAGTCGAGTATATATGGAATATTTTGAGATAGTACCAGTGAGTCTCCAGAACATTAGTGACTTTTTGAATGAAGTGGAGCAGGTGGGCCGGTTGGTAGAGAAGTTTGGAGTCTTCGCCCCACATGTCTTGAATGTGGGAGAGCCAGATATAGATGAATAAAGAAAGGTGTGTGTGTGTGTGTGTGTGTGTGTGTGAGAGAGAGAGAGAGAGAGAGAGAGAGAGAGAGATTTATGTGCCTTCTACACAACTGTTTTTGCATGGCAGGAAACCTAGACTAGGAAGGAAGGTGAGAAAGACACTTTGAGGGGTGGGTTGAGTACTGAAAAGTGGTTCTTCCCCTCTGCAGAAATGCCAAAACTTACTTAGTTGGGAAGGCAGGCTGCTGGGCTAAAAACCTGCTTGTGCCAGAGGGCAGATGGAATTTAAGAGAAAGAATGCATCTGTTGGGATATAAAAAGTTTAAGCAATAGATGCACTGTTTGCCTCTTCTTTTTCTACTTGTCCATTATACTTGAATTTTTTTTGGACTAGTAGCCGTGTTAGTCTGTGGTTCAGGCATATCAGAAAACAAAACAAAATAGACAAAACAAAATAAAAATAAATTAATGGACACAAATCAGACATCTGGAATGGCAACATGGAGAAACCTGTCTCAAACCACTTCAATCTAACTGGACATGCTAACCAAGACCTGAAAGTTGCAGTTCTGGAACAGAGAAATTACAAAACTAGGTTTAAAAGGGAGACAGCAGAAATCAAATATATCCATCTGTTAGACACCCATCGCAGGGGACTAAATATTAGCGAAGGGTTTCTGGGACATTATCAAATTTGATACACAGATTGCTATATGATTTTATATTACAACTTTCCTGCCAATTCTCTTTAGCAAAGCAGAAAGTAACCAGGTACAGTGTTTTTGTTTGTTTTCTGACATTCAGGTCAAAAGTTGATCAGAGACCAGAACAGGCTTTCTCAGCAACCTTGAGATTGAAAGGGAGTCATTTAGAGCTAATCTTAATAATTTATTGTTGCTAATGGCTGTGTGAAGCTGTATTGTTGTGCTTGCTTGTCTGTCATCTTGCTTGACCACACCCTTCTCCTTTTGACCCCCTGAATTTGGTGTATAAAAACCATGCCTGTAAGTTTCACTCTTTGTCTGAAGAAGTGCTGGTCCACGAAAGCTAACAATAAAAATATAGCAGTTAGTCTTTAAAGTGCTACAGTGTTTTCTATTTTATTTTATTTATTTTGTTTTGTTTTGTTTTCTGATATACTTGCCCATTGTTTGTACTTTGCTTCTTAAGGAGAAAATTTCACTGGTTTCAGCTCAGTTGCTTTTCCACAAGATGTTGCAAGCATAAAAACTGAATTGGGAGGAACTGGAAAATCCTTGCTGTCCAAACTAGCAAGAAGAGGAAGAATGCTTATTCACCTCAGCCATGGCTGCAGAAATGGGACAAGAGAGGATTTTTACATCCCAAGTCCACATGTGCAAAGTTGGCACGCCTATAGCCATGCCTCATGGTTGGCTTTTGACAGCATTTTGAAAGCAATTGATTTTCAGGCAATTGTTTTGAAACTCTGGGAAGAGTAACTAGTTTCTGTCTCTCATTAGCCCACTGTGTAGGGTAGTGTTATAAAAATGATTATATACATGTCTTTTTATTTGCAATTTTAAATGCATTATTATGGAAGTATTGTAACTTTTTAGAAAAGCATGCTATTAGGACCAGTGTTTCAGCTTAAACCTAACATTGCAGGGGTTCTTCTAAGCAAGGACACAAAGGAACAGCGGATATAGAGTACAGTATTTTATGTTCTGTTCTGCTATGAATACTTAGCTTGTCAATTACTGTGAAGAATCTACATGTTAAAAACCCTATTTAAGCCCTGTGATTACTTAATAAATTACTTTAGACTGGTTATGGCCCTGTATCCCTATTCTGCAGAATACTTTGAGGGTGATGTTATTTTTCTCACTCTGTCAGAAAGGTTTGGAGGGTTCTGCCAGAGGTAAAGAGTAACTAAATTATTTTTATAACAGTAGATTCAGGTGGCAGAGAGAAGGAGAAAGGAGAAGGGACAGCAGAAAAGAAGGAGGGGCAAACAGTATTTATGGTGCTGGTCCCATCAGTACATGATATTGTCCCTCTCCTTAATATTCCTGAGGAAATCATGTCATGGATGGGAAGAACATTTGTCACCACATGTTGGAAACATGTAATAAAGCAGCTATTACTCACTCCATGCCAAAGTAGCATCCTTAAAATAACTGTATTCTTCCTCTGTTTTGTACAGGGCAGCCTGTAAGTCCCTACCTGTCCTCTTTGTGGGCACATGCACCGTCTCTCCAGGATTTGCTCTGCCCAGCAGCCCAATGGGAGCGCTTCCTCCCTCCTCCAGCAGAGTCCTACTTTCTTTGTCCTGGGTAGGGACTTACGGGCCACCCTGTACTGCAAAGGGATGCCTCACATGGAGCTTTTAAGAGGTTCTCACTTTCTCCCACAACTGGATGTGTGTGTTTCTTTACAGGCCCAGGGGGACCTTACTGAGGAGAAGAAGCAGGAGCTGGAACACAATGGTGAAGAACCCTATGGTGAAAACAATGAAAATGTAGGGACTGCTTAGTGACCTGGGTGGGGCTGGGGCTGTCAGACAGACAAGGAAGGTGCTGTTATGGGAAATGGTTCTTGTTCAGGATCCTTTTGACTTTGATCAGGGTCTCTTCAGTTGGCCCTCTTTACAGCGATCTTTTCTGCCACAGTTGAGATCAAACACAGGCAAAGTTCAAAGTCAGAACATAAATCATAAATGTCAAGAAGAGTCTCGGGGCATAGAATACAGTTGCAGTATTGAAGTTGGATAGATTTTAGCCTGACTAGAGCTTAGATGAGTGAATGGCTATCTTGGAACCAAGCATCACCCTGGAAACCAGGGGAAAGGGTCAGTTACAAGTTTAAAAATAAATAAATAATGGAATACTTTTGTATTAATAGAATCCACTAAGAAATTGTATATTATTCTTCCATGAACGTTAACATAAAATCCATTATGGGAAGGCACAATAAGAAAATTCTTCCTAAAAACCTAGATACTTCAGTTGTCCAAAGAACTGAAATACTGTACTTCTGTTGTCCTGAAGGGAGAAATGGATTGAGTTAAGGTTTCTCACATTCTTCTGAAACTGAGTCTACTTGATAAGAGTTTTCACTTCAGTAAGGATGCCTTTCTAACTTGGAGGTCTTTCATTGCATTCATATAGCATTGGATTCAACCGGTCTGTCCACTGGTGCAGCTGTAACTATTAGTACTGCTGCTCTTCAACTTATAGAAGAGTCACTTTGTGATTCAGGGAATTATATAAAACAGGGTTGGCATGTTACTTGCAGTTTCAGAAACTATTTGCAAGTAATGAGTGGAATCCTTTTCGTGTTTTGTGTACAGTTTATGTAATTTCATTGTGGGTAATTGTGGCTAATTTGTAAGGGGCCAGTATGTATCCTAGTGGCACAACATAATTAGCATTAGGTAGCTGCAGGAGGAAATGACTTATTTGTAATAAAGATTTGGAGAAAGACAAACACAAGGGTCCTAGAGCAAACCAGACCTGAACTTTTGGAAGTTGAAAAGATTTAAACTGAACTGTCCTACTTTGGACACATCTTGAAAAGGCAAGATTCTCAGGAATAGACAGTAAAGCTCAGAAAGGAGGAGGCAGCAAGAAAAGAAAATCAAATATGTAATGAACTGATTCCCTAAAGCAGGGGTGGCCAAACTATGGCCCGTGGGTTGGATCCAGCCTGACGCACCAAATCATCTGGCCTGCCCCCACTTTAGCTGCTCCTGGAAGCGAAAGTAGAACATGCCCACACATGTGCAAAATGCTGCTGTAAATGCACCCATGGCTATCATAAACGTTTATGGAAGCCATGGGTGCATTTATCACAGTGTTGTGCACATGCACAGGCACGTTTTCCTTCTGCTTCCAATGGGAGGAACCATGCAACTGGCCCACTGAACCACATGACTAGCCCATGGCCCAAAAAGTTTGGGCACCCCTGTCCTAAAGAAAACCACTAGCTTGAGTTTACAAGACCTGACCAGGGCAGTTCAGCACATTTTGGGGATCTCTCATATAGAGTCGCCATAAGTTGGAAGAATCTTGACAACATGTAACAACAGCTGCAGCAAGTTATGGAAACCTAATGTGAACATCAATACGATTCTGGCCATTGATGTTACCATAAGTGCAACAAATGCTAAGCACTAGAAAAACGGAGGGTAGTTGCATGCAACAGTGATGCAGTGGGAGCATATATAAAATATAAATCACTTTGTGAATGCATACTCCCATCTTATTAGCAGTAACAATGACATAACACTTTGTTTATATCATGTTCAGGCATCTTTAAAGCATCATTGTATTGTAGGAGTAGAGACACAGAATCATAATAATGTGAAGCTTTCTTCAAGGAGAGCCCAGTCTTTCATTAAAAATAAGCTCTCAGCAGTTTGAATCTCCTCAGGCTCACCACATGCATCTGCAAAGTGAGCCAGGTTTCATGCTGCAAGCCACACGTGGCCAGGCTGGAAGAAATTCAAATTCCCCCCCCCCTCCCATCTGTTGTGAAGCAAAACATCTTACAGTCACTTCTCCCTCTGTCTTGGGGTATTATTGGTGGGGCTGCAACACTAACAGGGGGGGCATATGAACCCTGGTGGTGCAGTGGTTAAACTGCTGTACTGTGAGTTTGATCGACAGGGATCAAGGTTGACTCAGCCTTCCACCCTTCCGATGTTGCGGGCAAAAGCTAGTTACCTTGTGACCCCCGCAGAGCGTGCACTAAGCGCTAGGAGGCGGTAAAGTAAAGGTCTCCCTTGCTCAAAAGCCAGTTGTGTCTAACACTAGTGCTGCAGATGTTTCTGTGGTCATGTGACAGGCATGACTAGGCTACAGAACATGTGGGATACTGTTACCTTCCCACCGAAGCGGTACCTATTTATCTAAATGCAATTTCTTGCTTTTCAACTGCTAGGTTGACAGGAGCTGGGACAGACAATGAGAGCTTGCTGCGTCATGCAGAATGGGCTGGCTGTTTGGCTGTAAACAGAGATGAGCACCAGGCCCTAAAGTCTGATACGACTGGTTTTCAAGCAAGAGCGACCTTTACCTTTTAGCTATGGGTTAACTGTCCCAGAAACACCTCGAGTCTAATTCTTGGGTGATTTTTAAAAAATGTCTAATGAAATGTTTCAAGAACCTTTAAGGGTCATTTTGTATTTTGCACAGTATGTCATTCCAGCTGTTTTCTCACAGTTCTGTGCTTGAACTTTGCCAGCAAGTAATACCCAAAGGACACAGCCAGGCTGCTACATGAGTTCAAGGTTTTACTACTCATAAAATTTCAACAGCCTGAAGCAACACAATATTTCCCCCTATACTCCACTAATATTTCTGACTCTGTAGTGTTGATCTGTACAGTATTTGTAACATGCTGTGAAAATCCCACAGTAGAATTTTCCCTATGAATTGTGTGTGTGTGTTTGTTGGCAAAGTCTGCAATTTTCTTTATCTGTTTTTTTTTTACCCCGTCCCCCAATTCTACTCCTCCCCAACACTTTCCAGGCTGAAGAGAAAATCAGGGAAGGTGTTAATCAAGACCAAGAGATTCAAGAAGAAAATCACCGGAAAGAAGGGCATGATGAAAACTATGAAGAGGATGAAGAAGAAGAAGAAGAGGAAGGCGGTGTTGGGGCAGCTAAAGCCCATAGACGTGGGGAAATGTAATTCTTGACCTACTTGGCACCTGTTTGGAAGCATAAATTATGTGTAGGTGCTACAGAAGGACACAGTAAACCTTTAAGAAATGCACGTGCACACATATATATTTTCTATTGGGTATTATTCTGCATTTATATGAATACAATATTTTACACTAGTGTTGCTTTTGTAGAAGATTTTATGTGGCAAATAGAATATTTGAGGGGGTTTTGTATCTCCCCACCCCACCTACCCCCACCTCTACTTTTTATAATGTTCCTTTTTTATATGTTTGAATGTGAGTTTCAACCTAAGTCGTGGCGCAGTCAAGTGGTGGGAAGGAGAGCACATCCGATTGCACCAAACCAGGGTTCCTTTTCAGGAAGCAATCATCCTTAAAGTAACACTTCCCCCTGCTTTGAAATTTCCTCCAACCTGGTCTCCAAAGAGGAGTAGCCCTCAGCTTGTCCAGAACGACCCAGCTTGAGCAGGAGTCAGGGTCATATTGGAGCACAGTTCCCTAGACATTGTGTGATTGCCAAGGTGTAGCTCACAGTAGACTGCTCTACACTCTTGGTTTGGCATTATCAAATTGATCAGCTTTTGATTTCAGGTGCATTGTTTGGTTGGGTGTGGAGCAGGGGTGCCCAAACTTTTTGGGCCATGGGCCGGTCAAATGGTTCAGTGGGCCAGTCGTGTGGTTCCTCCCAACAGAAGCAGAAGTGAAACACGCCTTGCAATCTGTTTTGCAACAGAATGAGATATACAGTGGTACCTTGAGTTACAAATGGATTGAGTTACAAAATTTTCACAATACAAATGAAAATCAATTGAAAATAATGGCTGGAGTTATGAATTTTTCTGGAACAAATTAATTGGTTTTCAATGCATTCCTATGGGAAATTCAAGTTACAAAATTTTCATTACATGAAAAATGCCTTGGAACACATTAAATTTGTAACTCGAGGTACCACTTTATTTTAAACTGCCATTTTCTCTGCTTAAACCAAAAGTGGAAGTAAAACATGCCCACTTCATGGAGCAACAAGGGTGGTGTGGGCCTGATGAATTGGTGTCAGGGGCTGGATCTGGCCTGTGGCCCGTAGTTTGGGCACCCCTGCTGTGGAGGTAAGCAACAAAACTAGTGCCTAAGCTTTGATGTTTGAAGAAAGGCTGGATTAAACCTTGCACCTCTATCTCCTTCCGGTGGGTTTCTCTTGATACACATTATAGAACTACATCTATGCATTATGAATATTGTTCAACAGAACTGTCCATTCTGGTGCCTTATCAAGTATTAATTTTGACTAGGACAAATGTAGCCTGCATTTTGTCTGCATAAAGACCACCTGGAAGCTGACGTCAACTCTTAAGTTACCATGTCAAAAAATGGCAGTGTTTCACATTTGTAGGTACAAAGGACACCATCCTATCCAAAGTTGGGACCCTTGGCTCATCTAACCCAATATTGTTAGCAGCATTCCAGCTGCAAATCTTTCCCAGCTCTACCTGAAGAGGGCAATAACTGAACTTTTGGAAGCAAAGCTTGAGCTCCACTACTGAGCAGACACACTGGATTGGACTGATTTGATTGTGTGGGTCATCCACAGCTTTTTCTTTCTTTCCTTGCTGGTTCCTTGATCCAAACAGTTGGCTCCATCCGTGCAGCTGTAATGCTGACCATCCCGTGCAGCATTCATTGCACTTTGAAGCATGGCAGTGGCATGTATGTGAAGGGTATTAAAAGGAAAAATTACTTTATACCACTTCAAATTGATTACAGAAAAGTAAATGGATTCATTTTAAACTATGGTGCTGGAGAAGAGCCTCTGTGGATATCCTGATCTGTTAGAAAGACAAGTGGGCCCTAGAGCAAATCAAGTCTGAACTGTCGGGGGGGGGGGGGATGGTGCATTCCCAGCAGATGTATTCCCGGAGGGCGCGAGCACATTCCCGATGGCTGCAGAGGGTTTTCCAGCAGCCTCAGCTGCTGACCCATGGCCGTCGAGGCATTCCTGTTGTCCACGGCCACATTCCCAACAGTTTTAGGGCATGTTTCTTTCACCCGCGCCGTGCACCTCTAGACCAGTAAGCAGTGGAGTGGTGGGGAGCTTTGGGGTGTGTGGTGGGCTCAGGGTGGCAACACCAGTCCAGCCTACAGTCTGAGGAGGCGTGATCCGGGCCCCAGCTTTAAATGTTTGAGAACCCTTGCTCTACATAACTCAAGGCCATTTGTTTGCTCTCACAGAGTGAGTTGGGCTGTGATAGTAACTAGCCCAAAGTCACTCATTGAGCTTTATGGCTGAGTAGAGACATGAGCATGGTTCTTCCCAGTTCTAGTTGAATGTTTTAACCACTACACCACTCTGGATCTCTTTCCGTTGTTTTCCATCATGGAAAACAAAATAAGAGTCTGTTCAGTGATGGGAAATTTCCAAACACCACATTTTTAGTTTAAGAAACTATGTAAGAGCCATATGAGTGTAATATGAATGTAATACAGTTCATGTTGTATTACCTGCATGACAATTTGCTTTCTTAGATATTCTGGAGTTTTTTCTTTATATAGGTTTTTAAAAATATGTCATTTCCTCTAACATTTCATTGGACGATGTGTGCAGATTTGGGGTTTTCTAGTTGTCACAATAAGGATTTCTCTTAGGTGGGGGAGAGAAGCTGTTCCTGTTTACGTATATACTGTAAAGTGTATAATATGTACATAATCTTTGGAATACAAATATTTTGATACATTTTTGTGTGTCTTTTTAAAGCCATGGGGCAGTATTTAATTATTTTGAAATATATTTGAGGGCTATGAATAAATGGTAAAATTGAAGGTATCATCTCTCTGAGTCTGTAGCATTTCTTCCTGGCTGCTGGCAGCTCACATCTGCATATCATCAGAATGAATGGATAAAATTAGTAGCTAAGGTATGTTTTCAAATAAATGCATAGTGTCCCTGCTTTGGCTAGTAGGAAGGGTGGATTTTACCTGGATGAGGCCCCTCCAGGCAGATCATCTTGGGTTTTTGCTAGCTCTACACAGCTAAGGCCTAAGCCAGGGGTTTGCAACCTGGTGGCAAATCATCCGGCCTGTGGTGATCACCCCGGGGTGTAAGCGGACACATTTCTGACAGCCGTAAATGTGCCTGTGCAAATGCACCCATCACAGTTTGTGGCAGTGTTTGCGGCAGGGGAACCCATGTGTCCAGCCTGCTCAGCTATCTGGGCATGGTTCAGCCCATGCCGCGGTAAGGTTCAGAACCCTTGGCCTAAATCTTGAACTGTCAAACAGGCAGCAAAAAGAACAGAAAAAGCTCCAGTCAGTTTCATTTCTTTACTTGCATGTTGCAAAAAAAGTTACTGATCAAAGTAACAGCAAAAGAAGATTGCATAGGCAAGTACCGCCGCCACCAGGAACACCCGCAGCTGGGCAGAGAGGCGGCTGCTCGCCGCCGCCAAACTGCCTCCATCTGTGCCGAGGTCCAACCCAGGCGGGAGTTTTGAAAAGTTGGCAGCGGTGGGACTGTTTTCCCCGCCGCCGCCAGGAACACCCATGGCCGGGCAGAGAGGCCACCATGACCGACGCCGCTCACCCCCGTCAAACTACCTCCACCTGTGCCGCGGTCTGGCCCAGGCGGGAGTCTTGAAATGTCGGCAGCGGTGGGACTGCTTTTCCCCGCCGCCGCTAGGAACACCCGCGGCCAGGTGGAGAGGCGGCCGCAGAGACCATAGCCATGTTATGAAGAACAGCCACCTGGATTGGTAAGAGTTTGCACAGCCATTCTCCAGGGAAAGCATGTTTTCTCCCTTGCCAAGACACAATGAAAACACAGCCTCGCCCCCTTTCTCAGCTTAACAGAGGGACCAGACAGAATCCATTTTACTGGGCTCACTCTGGACTTTACAATGCTCTTTATGGGAGCTTTTGTTGCCTGCATAGGAGTTGGAGAATGTTGAAAAGCCACTTGCACATTGCTGATGGGGGGGGGGGGATGAGTTGGAATCAGCATCATCTCCCAGAATGCCTTCATCAGTCATCACTGATTTAATGGGAATTGAGGAACCAACAAGTATTCAACTACTCAGGCAAGGAGAAACTGAGTTCCACAAGGGAAAGCACACAGGTTCCTGGGTAATATGTTTCCATGTGTGGGCTGATTTCTTTACGACTACAGTAGAAACATAATTGTTCACAACAATTAAAACCATACAGTAATAACACTGTCGCAACAATGATTTTGATACTGGGAATAACACATTTGATTTACATGATACTGAGTGTGTTGATTCCAAATCTGAACTCAGAATTTAATTTAATTTAATTTTAGATTTATATACCACCCTATCCAATGGACTCTGGGCAGTGTACAAAAGTTAAAGCCAATATAAAACAATTAAAAAACCCTTTAAAACAGCAATATTACCCGCTGCTGTGCCATTTCCTATCTAAACACAAATATAAAATCTACATACCTTAACAATAAAATTTAATTACAGAAGAGGGAAGTTCAGACGAGCCAGAAAGGGGAGCTTGTTGACAATCCCAGCCCCCAGACCAATTTTGCCAACCACGTCTTCAATTCTTTCCTAAATGGTAACAACTGGGCCTGGAGGCATAGTTCTACTGGGAGGAGGTTCCATAGTGTGGGGACTATGACTGAGAAGGCCCCCATAGTGTGCGGACTATGACTGAGAAGGCCCCCATAGTGTGCGGACTATGACTGAGAAGGCCCCCATAGTGTGCAGACTATGACTGAGAAGGCCCTGGTGAGCCTCCCCAATAGATGGTACCTGAAGGGTGCCCTCTCAGTTTGCTCTCGTACAGATTTTAAGTTATAGGTGTGCTATAGCTAGCTGTTGTAATGTTATTGGGTAATGTATTTTTACATGGGAATATTACAACAGTTGCAGCTACCACTATGCCTGCTGCCAACTCAACTGAATCATGTCCCCTGGTGGCATGCATGTTCCAGCAGCGGCCAGGCATGTCTGGGCAAGCTAACATCAGAAATAGGTATATAAAGTGAGATAGACAAAGAGCTTGTCTCTAGTATGAAACCATATTATTGGATAATACAGCTGGGCTATAGTGAGTCTGTTTTGAGCTAAAGATGAGTAGGTGTGTTAATAAACCAGACAATTTTTGCTACATTTATGGCATATATACCCTGTGTGATCAACATAAGAAGCTAACCAAGAGGGTGAGATTTGCTTACTTAAGATCCTGATGTCCTAGGCAGAATTGGACTTCAGATTTGGATTCAGCACACTTGATTTAGTATAGGACGTGGATTAGACCAAGTAGCAAACAATTTTTTGTGTGTGTGATGCAATGAATTGTTCAAAAATAGTACAATGCTGTATATTAAAAACAGTAAAATATTTATGAAAAAAAGCATTTAAAATATCTAAGTTTTATAAATGGTTTTTTAAAAATCCCTAGATACCCACTTATTGCTCAAAAACTGTCAGAAAAGTAAAGTTTTTGACCCTTTCTTGTCCTTCCGTTGTTGAGCAATTTGCTTCCTTCGGGCAATATGTTACAAAGTCTGAGAGCAGCCACTGAGAAAACTCTCTCTCTCTTGTCCTAACCAAATGGCCTTGGCAAAGAGGTGGAACTAAGAGAAGAGTCTTCCCTGAAGATCTTCAAGGCCCAGTGAGCTTATATTAGATAGTACGATCTTCAAATAGGCTCAACCAAGCTGTATAAGGTCTATACTGTACTTAGTATTACTGTAATTAATTTTCAATAATGGTTCACAGAAAGTGAGTGATTCCTTCAACATCACTGAGATTCCCCCCCCCCCAATTCTAAATGTGCATTTTAAAAGCTCATTTTTTTAATAAGTGTATTTATATTTTGACAAGTGATATACAGAAATGTTAGAAACCAAACATTGAAAGCAGCTAGACAGCAAGATTATATAGTCTTTAATTTGCATGACATATAATTTAACTTCAAACAGTTTTCATGGAAGAAATTAAGTTTGTTGGGGGGGTGCGGGGGGGGGTTGGCCTAGTTTTAAAATTATGTTCAGAGTAATTATTGCTCATTTAAAGTTTAAAAATAAATGTGACTTCCATATCAATGCAAAATGAAAATTCACACATTTCTTGGAATTGCATTATATACCATCACTGGGTCTTAACAGAAACTTGAACTATAAAGAAGTATCAAAGCAGGGTTTCACAACCTTGGGCCCCCAGATTTTCTTGGTCTTCAGTTCCCAGTAGCCTTGATCAGCAGGTGTGCTAACTTTGGCTTCTGGTAATTGAAGTCCAAGAATACCTGAGGGCCCAAGGTTGGGAAACCCTATGTTAGAGAGTCTTCTATTAAATAGAAAAAATCCAACTGCTGTAAACAACACTGCAAGAAGGATATGAATCTTAAAACAGTTGCAAGGATTGGACTAGAGACACACATTTCAAAAGTACTGAAGGTACACAGATAATGCTTCTATTGCTCATGGGGTTACTTAAAATTCTACCATTAACATCTCTAATCAAACAGCTCTTGATGTTTACAGAACCTGTTTTGTCACTGAAATCCTTTTGCTTAGTTTAATAAGCTGGCATAGTTTAGCAATGTAAGTTGCAAATAAAGTAGACCCATTTGAATCAATGAAACATACAGAAGGTTGGCCCTTCCAATACAAGGTAGAAAAATAGAGGAAAATGTGGAGAGATCAGCACATTCTCAGAGTGCCTGTTCTCATTTCATTTTTTCCACACAAATTAGCACTTTGCATGATAAAGGTACTCTGAAAGCATTTAAAGTAGAAAAAATATATTTAACTTGCAGTTGCTCTCAGAAGCAAAAAAGAAAAGAAAAAAAGAAACCGGAATCTCTAGTACATGGAGAGAACCTCCATGTTAGAGAAAAAAGAGATGACTATCTACAAAATAGTGAGCCAAAAAAAGAAAGAAAGCATGAATAAGTGGGCAGGGTGTTGCCCAAAATGTCAGCCACAGGAAAAGAACTTTATTGATCAATTTAGTGTCAAATCTGTACATGAATCAAGAGGCAACAGTTAGGACAGAAAATGGAATGACGGAGTGGTTTGGAATAGGAAAAGGAGTAAGACAAGGCTGTATTTTGTCACCCTGCTTATTCAACTTATACACAGAACACATAATGCGCAATGCAGGGATGGAGGAATCACAATTTGGGATCAAAATTGCTGGAAGAAACATCAACAATTTGAGATATGCAGATGATACCACCCTAATGGCTGAAAGTGAGGAGGATCTAAAGAAGCTCCTGATTAGGTTGAAAGAAGAAAGTGAAAAATCTGGCTTGAGACTCAATATCAAGAAAACCAAGATATTGGCAACAGGCCCTATCAGTCCGTGGAAAATAGATGGGGAAGAAGTAGAAGCAGTGACAGATTTTACTTTCTTAGGATCTAAGCTCACTGCAGATGGGGATTGCAGCCATGAAATAAAAAGGCGACTGATTCTTGGGAGGCAAGCAATGAGAAACCTGGGGAACATAGTGAAAAGTAGAGACATCACATTGAAAACAAAAATTCACATGGTCAAAGCAATGGTATTCCCTGTGGCAATGTATGGTTGTGAGAGCTGGACCATTAGGAAAGCTGACCGCAGAAGAATAGACGCCTTTGAGATGTGGTGTTGGAGGAGAGTTTTGAGAGTCCCATGGACAGCAAGGAGAAATAGGTCAATCTTAGAGGAAATCAAACCTGACTGCTCATTGGAGGGTCAAATAGTAAAGATGAAGCTAAGGTACTTTGGACATCAAATGAGAAGAGAGGATTCACTTGAGAAAGCCTTGATGCTTGGAAGGGTCGAGGGCAAAAGAAGAAGGGGACGGCCCAAGATGAGATGGCTGGATGGTGTTGTAGAGGCAATGGGCGCGGAACTGGGCGAGTTGAGGGGGATGGTGGAGGACAGGAGTGCCTGGCGGACAGCGGTCCATGGGGTCCAGAGGGTCGGAATCGACTGTGCGACTGAACAACAACAACAAAGTGTCAAAAGAAAATCATATTAAGCTGTAAGGCCACCTCCCGCTTATACCCACTGTGAGTGCATAAAAGATGGCTGTTATCTCAACAGTATCTGCCACACTGAAAAAATCTCTCAAAGAGCTGTTTACCTCTATATTGTATGGTATTGAGAAGACGGGGGTCTTGCAACCTGTAATGATGTAGATATTCCCTCTGTTTCAGGATTTGTTAGAACATGGGTTCCTTGGTTAGGGGCTCAGAAGCAGTTAACAAATATACACCTCTATTCATTGAGGAGATATGCAAAAACCTGCAACTGTAAATAGGCTTCAGGAACGGGCTTCATACTTGAAACATTATTCCTTATTTGACTAGTTAATTGTTGGTGATTGTTTTTTTGTTTTGTTCTTCCTTTACTTCTGTAGTTGTCTGAGTGGAATAATTTAGTTCTGGACAGGAGCCAACTCTTAATTTCCACAAGATTCCATCGAGCTCTCTGCGCACGTCTCTGTTTACTGATCATTCAGCCACCAATTAACACCCCATCTGCGCAGATATTTAATACTGCTGTGCCTCACACATTCTGCCTTATACAGATGACTTTATAACAGGAATGGGTTTTTGTTTTAACAGTCAGATACCGTGAAGTACTGCAGTGTTCTGGGAGGGAGGGCTTCAGAATGTAATTGTCATTTCCAGATGTATAAAATTTTACCACAGCTCAGATTGTTCACTCATATGACTGTTAGGTGTTAAGGGCACTCACATCTAAAGCGATTGCAAGAGGCATAGTGCCATCAGTTGCGCTGCATAATATGATGTGACATTGGTTGATGCTGGAACCCTTGTCACTAGCTGTATTCCATTCCATTCTGTTCCATTCCATTATTATTTTATTTTATTTTATTTCATTATTTTGCAGTAGTTGAGGAACGAGCAGCCTCCTAGAGGATGTTCGTCTGGAACACCCAACAGGTCCTGACCATTAGCTGCTTATCTTGGGCTGCTGAAGGTTAGAGTCACAGATACCACATGCCTACAAAACCAGTGTAGATTTGACTCTCCCGTTTTTTGTTTGGTTTTTTTTTTTTTTGAAAACTCAACATCATATATTCTGCTTTGAAGTTATCACCTTAAGCAAAGTGAATTGCATATACATTCCAATCAAGTCAGTGTGGGATGTAAGACTCAGTAAACGGTCTTAGGAACAAGGGTGAAGCTAAAGGCTACATTCCTCTATGCAAACAATGTGCTTTCTATTTCAGTGGCAAACTGCTGGAATGTGTCTGTTGAAATCATCAGCATCATCTCCTCGAATGCCTTCATCAGTCGTCATTGATTTAATGGGAATTTTAGAACCAACAAGTGTTCAGCTATTCAGGCAAGGAGAAACTCAGCTCCCCAGGGAAAACACAGGAGGTGCTTTCTGGTCCTGGTTCCTGGGTAATATGTTTCCATGAGTGGGCTGATATTTTTATGACTACAGTAGCTTGTTTGAAGACAAACAGTTGTCATGTGGCCCGAATCCTGTTTCTTAGCATGATAAATCACACTAGAGAAGGACCACTGAATCAATGGATAGTTACCGAGTCAACTCCATAAGTTCCATTGATTCAAATGGCTCTACTCTAGCTCAAAATAAGTGTTAGAGTTCTTTCAACAGACTATGCTGAAGAAGACAACATAAAAATCTTGATAGTCAAACTGATTGAATGTGTAGTACTATTTACTTATAAACCCCCTAATATATCATTCTGCTTCAAGAAACCTTCCAATATGGAATATCAAAACACACTTTCTAGCTGGAGGATTTCAACATCACAGCCAATAAGAAATAATGTTTCAGTTCACTCATTTTTTTGCAGCCCTCATGAACATTCCAGTAGGCAAGTCCATCTAAAAAGTAGAACTTGAAACTTAACAATAGGTTTTAATACAAAAAGGCTTCTATGACAAGGATTTTAATATTGCATTAGGAATGGCAGATTGCCTTTCCAGTCTGTTCCAGCTACTGTTTGAGACAATATGCCGAGGGATGTAAGGAAATCTAAGTGACATTTGATACAAAATGCTAAATCTCTTCTTTGTTTTTGTCATCCCAAAGTGTACTTACCCATTGATCACTTCTAAAAGGTTCACCTTCACTGGCTTAATAAGGGTAGGTCCATTGAATCAGTGGGGATAATTTGTGGTATTATTTCTGCATGTATCTTTTTAAAAGAAAGAAGAATAAAAAGAGGGGGACAGAAAGAGGAAGATCAAGTATATGATTGAGTGAATCTACACAGGTACCCCTAAATTCCTTTTAAAAGATAGGTTGCAAGACCTGTGAAGTGCTGTTAATGCTAGAACATTTTGTAGATTATTCATCCATAATGACTTCACCCTAGGTAGGAGGCAACTTTACAACATGTACCAGCAACATTTTTAAAAAAAAAAAATCTCATGAAGGAGGGAGATGCAAACAGCTATGGCCATGGAGGATGACAATACAGAATTATGTAATCTATCAAAGCCCAAAATATACTTATCCTTTCACAATCACACATACTTAATCCTAATAGTGATGTATTAATACAATTTAGCAAACTGAAACAAATGATAGAATAAAGCAAGATAATATTGCAGGATGCAAAAATGCTATCTAAACAGTGCCCTAATCCCAAAGTTTAGGGAGATAAGGGTAAATCAGTTGAAGTGGGGATTTAATGAGTCAATTGCTCTGGAAATAATAATTCTTCTTCTTCTTCTTCTTCTTCTTCTTCTTCTTCTTCTTCTTCTTCTTCTTCTTCTTCTTCTTCTTCTTCTTCTTCTTCTTCTTCTTCTTCTTCTTCTTCTTCTTCTTCTTCTTCTTCTTCTTCTTCTTCTTCTTCTTCTTCTTCTTCTTCTTCTTCTTCTTCTTCTTCTTCTTCTTCTTCTTCTTCTTCTTCTTCTTCTTCTTCTTCTTCTTCTTCTTCTTCTTCTTCTTCTTCTTCTTCTTCTTCTTCTTCTTCTTCTTCTTCTTCTTCTTCTTCTTCTTCTTCTTCTTCTTCTTCTTCCTCTTCCTCTTCCTCTTCCTCTTCCTCTTCCTCTTCCTCTTCCTCTTCCTCTTCCTCTTCCTCTTCCTCTTCCTCTTCCTCTGCCATATCCAAATCCGTAAACTGGTGGTCATCAAGGTGATAAGCTATGAAGGCTGTCCTAAGACAGCCTTTCATCTGTCTTCTGGATCACAGCATGACACCCATACCACTGATCCTGTTCCTTGAGTCACTTTCTGGTCCTGAGCCCTTTTAGCGCACAAAGTCCTCATCAGCCCCAGGCTAGTATTGATGAAGCTGCTGCCCTTCATCAAAATGGATCAAAGTGGGATTTAATCCACTTGGGGACCATCACCCTTCTCTATGGACTTCGGCACCCAAGCTGTTAGTCCTCAGGGTTGTTGGCCATGGACCTGTCCACTGGGGCATGGGACTGGACATCACCCCCACCCCACCCAGCCTAGACTTTGGATTTTGAGGCCCGGACTCTTGCAGTCGAATTCTTGTTTTGGGATGTTTAGACTTAGGTTATGTTTAGACTTATTGTATGCTAATTGTATTCTGCTAATTGTAGCTTGTTCTCTAGTGTATGCTAATTGTATCTTGTTTTATATTATATTGGATGTGATATTGTTGTTAGCCTCCCTGAGTTGCATCTGCGAGTGGGTGGCATACAAGCCCAAATTAATAATAATAATAAATAAATATTTGCCTGGTTAGTTAACCACCATCTGACATTTTCTATTGAGTCACTGGCAGTATGGTCCAAGGGTGCCCAAACTATGGCCCACGGGCTGTATCAGGCACCCGAAGCCAATTCATCAGGCCTGCAATGCCCTCAGCACTCCCAGAAATGGATGGGGGGGGGGTGCAGCCACCAATGCACATGTGCATCTGGAACCACTTCTGGGAGTGGCAAAACTACTTCTGCAAGTGGTGCAGATGCATTTGTGCATGCACAAATGCATCCCCGCCACTCCCAGAAGTGGTTCCTGACACACATGCCCAAACACACCCACTTCCAGGGGCATGGTCAGGCCCACTCAGCTGTTCCAGGGGTATGGTCAGGCCCCCAGTACAAAAGATTTGGGCACTCCGGCATACTCTGTTACCATAGCAGGATAACCTTGATTCAAATAGACCTACTCTAGTTACAGTTCATTATACTCAGGTAAGTTGCAAATAGAGCTGTCCCATTTGAATTAGTGGAGTTTTTGAGGAGTTAAGTCACAAAACTCCCATTAATTCAGTGGGTCTATTGTAGTATGATTTACTATATTAAGCACAAGATTTTGGTCAGTGACACAAGTATTTCACTGTGTCCTACAACTCCAAGAGGATAGCAGATACACTGCAAGTGTAAGCCAATCAGAAGTATTGTTTAGAAACCTAAAACTCTGGGTAAGCCCTTCATGAGCTATAGGCCATGAAAGCTCATGCTAGCAAATTCCAAACTGGGATTATTTGACACAGCTTTTCAGTGTTCAAAGCCTGGAAAGGTCACAAATCAAAGACAAAGTGACTTGCTTTCTGGATTTGAAAATGTATACAGATGAACAATTGCCAGAAGAGAAGAATGAAGGATGGGGGAGAGAGAACTGAAATGGTAAATAAGAGCTTGGAGATTTGACTTTGGCATTTAGTTGGCTTTTACCATGAAGGCATTCTGCTAATTTAGTTTTTCTCCTCTTCAAAATACTTATTCATCTTCTAGTGGCCCTGAGAGAGCCTCATAAAAACTTGTGTATTTTGCTGTGGACAATCTGTTTCACTTTAATTTCTGAAATAGTTATGCTGCTGACCATCCATTATGATCTGGAAACTGTTCCTCTTTCTACAATTGTTCTCTGCTGAAAGATGCAATGCAGTTTCTGACTGCCACAAAATGCAAAATATGGAGACAGTTTTCAATTATGCAAATACAGAAGGAAAGGCTAAATGCTTTTGGTTCTCTCCACAAAAAAGTTCTTGCATTATCATCTTCATCTTGGCCATTTGTTGTCTGTGGAAAAATATGGGAGAGGATAGGAAGCTCTTTAGAAATAAATGCTTTTCAACAAAAACCTAATCTAAACAATGATGTTATGTTGCATCCAAACTAGTTTCTCAGTTTGTGATGTGAATGTATTTTTCTCCTCCATGCATTTCTTCTCCCACTGATTTTACCCTGAGTGATCGGCTGTAGCAATTTGTGATTTATTTATTTATTGTTTAACATTAAGCAACAGAAGTGTTGTAGTTCTCTGGTTTTCAGTGGCGTCGCGCAGTCTTCAGCCGCCGGGGGCGAAGAACAAACTCGCCGCCCCCCCCAGCTCGCCGCTGCCGCCGCCCCCTCCCCCCGACCCAGGCAGAAGGCGCCCCCCAGGCAGAAGGCGATCGCTCTCGCGCGCGATCCGTCCGCTCGCGCGCGCGATCCGTCCGCTCGCGCGCGCGACCCGTCCGCTCTCGCGCGCGCGCCCCGTCCGCTCGCGCGCGCGCCCCGTCCGCTCGCGCGCGCGCCCCGTCCGCTCGCGCGCGCGACCGCGCAACCCGTCCTCTCGCTCGCTGGCAGCGGCTCTCAGGGGGCGCGGCAAACTGTCCCCTCCCCACCCTTTTGCTGGCGAGAGCCCGGCTTGCGCTTCGCCGCTTCCAGAAAAAGTGTTTTTATTTTAAGCGGACAATTCAAGGAGGGGCCCGGCTGGCCGTCGGGGGCTGTCCTGGCGGCGGCCCGCGTGCGCGCGCACGCTGCCCACCTCCTCCTGCCCAGCCAGCCACCAGGGGCTCCCCGCCACGGCGCCACCCACCCCCGACGAGCGCCCCGTCTCACGGCAAGTTGGGTGGGTGAGTGGGCGGGCGGAGGCGAGCAGCGTGCGCGCGCACGCGGGCCGCCGCCAGGACAGCCCCCGACGGCCAGCCGGGCGGGCGGACGGGCTCCTCCTTGAATTGTCCGCCTTTTAAAAAACCCTTTTTCTCCTCCTCGCCTGCAAGCGGCGAAGCGCACGTGGGGCGCTCACCAGCAAAAGGGTGGGGAGGGGACATTTTGCCGCCCCCTGAAAGCCGCTGCCCGGGGCATTTGCCCCCCCCGCCCCCCCACGCTACGCCACTGCTGGTTTTTATACGTTGTGAGATTTTTGGTCTTTGCGCTTTCATTTGAATGCTTCTTTGCTAAAAACCTCTTTGGTTAAAAAAAATCTATATTTCATATGCTTTTCTTAAAATATAGTTTTGTGTGCTAAAGTCCAACATTCTATGCGATGGATAGAACTGACAATGCATAGCATTGTACAATGCAGTGAACTTTCTCAAATCCAATTTTAAGTGTTTGCTGTGAGCTATGTTCTTAAGGCTGGACATCCCGCTATGTTAATGGAGTAGACCATACAGCCAGTGACTCAACGCCGAGTGTTGGGTGGTGGTAAATAACCTGACTCCCTAAAGTGGCCAACAGCTATGAGCGGATGAACCCCTTTAGGTGGAGTGATGGTCCCCTCAGTGGAGGAAATGACACTGGAAACCATCATATAGGATCCAATGGCAAAATGTGCAAAGAAGGAACTCTGATTCCCAATTGTCATGGAGTGGAAGAGGCCATGCCAAATGGACTGTGATAATATCCTCAAGGCTGTGGCAGTCCATTGCAGTCCCGGTGTTAAATCCTGCATGCCTAATTTCATATGTGCCACAGGAGATGGCTCCAAGATCATAATGCTCATCACTTCATGGTAAGCTGGGATCCACCTCAAACAAATTCACACCAATGGTATTTTTTCCTTCTTCAGGAAAAAATGCATTCTCAAAAACAAGTTGCAGCTGCCACTGCTGATGTTCTTAAGGAAGCCATTCTAAGCCATCTTGACTTCTATTGTCTAGCTAAAAGCATTCAGTCCAATTCCCAGCTACCTTTATTTATTTTAACACTTTTATTTTAAATCTTTAATATCTGAATTGGGAAGCAAACTCCCAACCCAGGTACCTAGCATGCTGGGTTATCCTGTCAGCTATAAGCACTATGGGACAGTGTATCAATATTACTGTATTACTATTGCATGCATTTTTATTATTCATTTCTCCCTAACACTTTTATATCCCAATTCAGACACTGGTCTTGAAGAAGTGTTTGCCTTTTAAAGACTACCCAAGGTCACTGTGTACAACACTAGAATTGATGAGGGCTGTGATTGATCTGCCTGTTGCTGTAGATGCACCTGCTCTACTTGTGATTTATAGTTGTTACGTGGGCTACATAGTAGTTGCGGACCTGCTAATGTTGAACATGTTGATTTCAATGATGGATGGAGAAGAAAGCAAAGGAATTAAAGACTCGTAAAGCATTATTGAGGCCTTTTGGTCTCAAGACAGGATTCTTTTCATTTGAAAGAACTCCTAAAAGATATTTGTCTTCAATATCAACACTCATGCTTCCCTTCAAAAATAAAATCTTTTCAATCAGACAAGCTAAAGGTAGTGTGTTCTAAGGGCTTATGTCATAAGAAGCCTTCATATTTTTTTCCTTTTTAACATGAGAAGAGATGGATAAATGGGCCGGGGGGGGGGGTGAGTTGTGTTTTTGTTCCTCATTTCTATAATGTCATAATTAGGAAAGTGAACTAGTAAAATTGATCGAAATTATTTGGGTCAATACTAGAAGGAAGGAAAATTGAACTACTACTGGTTATTTTGTACCTAGAAACTACTAGGAGGGTTGCTATAATTTGGAATAATGCTGTTGGTTTATGGTACTTTTTAGATGAGGACAGAATAAAAGATTCATTTCTTCATCAAGTGGCTGAAATATTCCTGTGCAACTCCACAGAAATTAATGATGATGATGTCATCAGGCAAGGGCATTTGTCTTTAAGGTTTCTTATCCTACTTCCACAATGAGAGTCTGATGTTTTCAAGAAATCTTTCAACTTGAGCAAGTCGATGGTTGCTGTAGGACAGGATGTCCAGGTTTTAATCACTGGTGGTGGTCCTCATTCCTTTGCGTATGAAAGGCTTGTTGCCCAATTAGGAGGCTCCCAAAGGCTCCCCTACATTGAAACAGATATCTAGGTAACATAGGAAGCAGATGGGGAAGCAATATGAATTTTTTAATTAAAGATTGATGTTGGTGGCTTACGATGTCATCAGCATTTATGGCCAGAGAGTTGTGCAGGAGGATTTCAGCTGCCACATGAAAAACCTCGATATAAATTTAAATCATTCTAGAAGAGGGATTAAACTAGGAATGAAAGAACTTTGGTCCTTTAGATGTTGTTGGACCTCTTTGGTTCTAGCTAGTCTAGTTTGTGGTCACTATTTCTAAGCAAGAGTGACTATCCAAGCAGTTATGCAAGCTCGCAAATTCCAAATCTGAAAGTGTCCCCACAAAGGTTAATCTTTCCTATTTCAAATGCACTTTGGATAATCTGGATTGGTTGGGTAGTTTTTCCTCTGGACTCCTGACAGCCGACCCCCCCCCCCCCACAGCAAAACTGTCACTTTTCTGATACTACTTCTGAAAGTGATGACATCATCGCTTTGCATTTTTGGCTTTTGGTTTCTACCAATTCTTAAAGTTGCCGAGATGATCTTTCAAATGACATAACCCTTATTTTCGTGGGTATCTTAGTTTTGGTGTTGCAGCTTGGCAAATGTACATGATTTTTGTTACATTGCAAGAGCTGTCAGACTACCAACTGAAACGTAAGACATTCATAGAATTCATGTCAAAAAGACACACTCCTTTTCCAAAGGCAGAAATAAGAGAGAAATGCCAGAACAAAGGCCCCCAAGACATGCAATTAGGGTCAGGTGACTCCTCAGGCAGGAAAGACAGGAACTTTTCTAATTGGCTACTTAGAGACAAATAATGCAAACAACTTCCTTTAGGTCAGACTAGTCTTTCGTGTCTCATTGGTTAGTGTTACTGCATGCTGGGGTTGCACTAATACTCAACAGTCTCCACCTTATCCAAAGCACAGAATAGTGACTCCCAAAGCTCAATGGTCTCTCTCCACATTGCCTCTTCCTTCAAAATCTCTGTCTCTCCATCCATTTCCCTGATGGAAGCCTGAAGACCTCCTAGCCTTGTTCCTTTATCCTGGTATCCTACTTGCCCTCTCCCTTTCACACATGGCCCTCATCAGCCAGCTCCTACACTGACACCTGCCATCTTTCCTCTTGCCTACTAAGGGCTCAGGAGCTATAATTCAGACAGCTTGACCAGGGTACCAGTAAATATTCTCTTGCCATTAGGCATCTGGCTATGGAATCACAGGCTGAGAGTTAATTCCTCACAAAGCCATCTGTGGGAAGAGCCAGCCTGCATGGGTCTAGGATTGCTGAAGAAGAAGGGAATAATAAAAACACTTCTGAGTACTTGCTACCTAGGAAATCCTGGAAAGGGTAACCATAAGTCAGAAGTGACTTGGCAACACACAATTATTTTATGCTCTAGGTAACAATGTTGCTTGTAAAAGGTTAATGGGTTAGAAGAGCATCACAATACTCCTTTTGTCTCTCAGCATCATAAATCAAGTTGCTTGTCCTTAGAAATGCTTTATCGAGCATTTTGGTTTCTTCATTTTAGACCACTTTCATATTATTTAGATGAATTCCCTTACTCATTCACTTAGAAGAAATGAGGAAAAGCAGACAAATAATAAATAATTGAAAGAGCCATGTACTAAGTTATTAATGGAAACAGGTTACTTGTTTGGTGCTGTAATGAGTTATATCACACATTACATATGAAACATCACTTTCTAACTGCTGTTCCCTAAGCAATTCTGTTCCTTGTTCTCTTTGCAGCATAAAAGGAAGATTTAACTGCAACTCTTGAGGGCTTCTGTATGTGGAATGAGAATGAGTCCTCTTGTCTTTGCTTCTGGCAGCAAAATATCTTGGACCAGGTTTACAACTCTTAGTTAGATGTTGAGATTGACATAAGCATGGATCACATTCATATTGGGTATTATTGGGTATATCCCAACATCTAGAATCAAATATGTACTGCCTTTGTACTTTCATTTAGCTGTCATGTCTAATAGCCTTGCAGGACGGAATGAGCTCCTGTCTTTGACCCAGATCCTGCCAACTTGGAGTTCGAAAGCAAAACATTGCAAGTAGGGAAACAGGAACCACTTCTGTGGGAAGGTAAACAGTGTTCCATGTCTAGTCACACCTGCCACATGACCATGATAACATGGCTGGCTTTTTGGCTATGAAACAGAGATGAGCACTGAACCCTAAAATCAAATATGACTGGCTTTCGAGCAAGGGTGACCTTTACCTTTACTTGATTTAATTACTAGTATTTATTGATTTATTATTGTTTTTGGGTTGTTAGGTTTTTTTAATACTTGTAAAAGCGTTTTATTGTTGTATACCACTCAGAGTGGGAAAATAATCCAAATGGGTGGTATACAAACAAACAAACAAACAAACAAACAAACAAACAAACAAATAATAGTCAAACACCACCACACCAATTTCATTTCAAAGAGAGGGCAGAAAAAATAAGAAGAATCAAACCTTTGTATATTTCATATATCTAGGTAGATGTCACACATTTCTCCACTATGATAGAAGTGGGGCATCCAATAGTCAAGTTTATTAAAAGATGATCAGTTTGGAAAGTTTAATAGACTCAGCCCTCAGCATGTTTTTAAATGGAGGAAAGAGAATCTGTCCTTTATCCATCCATTGTGAAAGGTCTGGAAGATCTTGGTATAATCTCACAATCGTTGGAATGGTGTCAGAGATCTAGAGAGAATCTGCTTCAACATGTCACATAGCCAAGAAGCTCCCTGGGAATCTTGGATTAGACATTATCTTTCAGTCTAGACTACTACATAAGGCTACTGCAAAGATAAAATGCAAGTAGTTATTTTTGCATTTCTTGGATGAAAGGTGGATAAATAAAAGAAAAATTCAAAGAGTAAACGCTCTAGAAGAAATGTCTTGGAACATGCACTATATGTATACATATATGGTGACTAAGACAGCACATTTTGTCTTTTCTTCTTTCTTCTTTTTTGTAATGCATTTTGGACATTGTTGGCAAAACAAGAACTCCAGTTTGTTTACAATCAGAATATCCAGTAATAGATATATATATATTCATTGGATTCATTCCTTTAATTTTATCAATTCTTTCAATCCCATCACAAAAATATAATATTATAGTATGGTGCATATTTTAGAGAAAAAAATTGCTTTGGGTGGGAAAGAGTCCTCTGGCAGTTTCCTGATTCCATCAAGCACTTTCAAATTTGGCAAGCTAGAGAACACGCTACAAAGAAACAAAATTTAAGAACAGATTTATATTTCCATCATCTCATACAGTTGACTCACTAGTTTAAACCAAATTGTTATTCTCAGCTAGAGCAGAACCATTTAACCAATTGCCTTTAAATAAGTTCCCATTGATTCAATGAATCTAATATAGTTGAATTCAGGCCGCAACTCAAATTTTCACTTTACTTGAGACTGGATGGCTACTACTACTGTCAGGGATTTATTCATTGACAAGGGACTGGATGTGATGACCATTTAATTCCTTTCCAGCTCCACAGTTTTATAATTCTGAGGCCAAATCCTGTTGCTTGGTGTAGTAAATTTCACTAGAGCAGGATTAATGACACAATGGATATTTGATGACTCAACTCCTGTGTAAGTTCCATTGACTCAGATGGGCTTACTCTATTATCAAGTTACTTTGTAATAGAATTTACAGAGGAGTTGACTCACAAAATTCTCATCAATTCAGTGAGTGTGTTTCAGTGCAATTTACTAAGCTAGCAGGATTTTTGCCTTTAATTCTATGGTCACTCACCAATCTTCAAAAGGAGACAATGTGACTGAAAAATACAGTATTGAGCTAACGTACTTCACATATTGCAACCACCTTTCCAGAATATTCTGATAGTGACAGGGCTCAGAGGTACAGGAGAAAAATCCCACCACTCTTTGCCAGAGTTTCTCCTAATGGGCACCTTTGCCTCTACAAAAAAATCCATAACAGGTGATAATACCACATAATCTGTATAAGATTATAAATCATTCTGAGTGGGTTTTTGGACAATTGATTGGCAGTAGGTTTGCTCTCAATCACAAAAAAAAAACCCAACTATTTAGCCCCTACATTTGGCAGAGCGGATGCAACTTCTGCAAAATTTTGGATGTCATGGAAGGAAAGGAAGTTCTTACATGCTTACTTTATCATCATAGTGAAACTATAAAGAAGATGGAGGAAGGAGATCACTGGACAAGGAACTAATCTAAAAATTTACAACCATTTTGGTGTAATAAATTAAGCCGAGATTTTCAACCTTGGGTGTCCAGGTGTTTTGGGACATTAATTACCACCCTCAAGCCTGCCAGCTCAGATAGAGGAATTGCTTTATGGGAAGAACAAACATTCTTGAGGGTACACAAGAGTAAAACCAAATTAAAAGATGAAGGAAGGGACTCACTGGATAAGGAACAACAGTAAGGGAGAATAGGGTTGTGGAACTCAACCTCCTCTACATCACTTGGAGGACCCTGAATAGGTGAGGGAAATTACTAGATTGCTGAGGGAGTCATTCCATACCTTCCTTTTAATAAAGTGTTGCAAGCCTGGAAGCCCCTGAAAAGTTCAGATGACACTGGAGTCAGTGGTTGAAGGCTCCCATTTAAGCAAAGCTAATGGCAAAAGGCATGCTTAGCACAAAATTTGGAGTTTTGCTCCATGTGGTCTTGCTTTGTTGAGACATGTGCTATGCATCTCTGAAGAGTGCTTTGCATTACCCATTTAATTTTATAAATTTAAACAATGCCCTCCTGTTGTCTAATCACACTTTAGCATTATGCAAGAACTTACAGCTGCTTGTAGTTCTCATGAAACTCACAGGGATTCTTCTTCAGTATAAGAGATTCCAGTGGAGTGCATTTCAGAACTGACAATCCATCTAGGGTCTCAATGTTGTTCTCATCTAGGGACAGATGTAGGATCATAGGTATTTTTGGCAGCTGTTTGAATGATGTAAAATGATTTTTGCTGAGTTTTAGTTCTTTGCATCTGTAAAACACATAAGCACATCATGTCCTATCATACAGTAGAAAAAAGAAAGTCTAACCTAAAACAATTAGGCTTCTCCCCCCACCCTCATCCTCCAAAACACAGAGAACGATTCTTTCTTGATGGTAAATGGGACATTCTCCATGATTAACATTTATGATTGCAATTGAAAATGCATGGAACACTGACATTAACTCAGTTAATGCACAGAAGAATCTTGATAATTAAAAAAGAAAAATTACCTTGGCAAGCATATGGCACTTAGATCAGACAGCGAATTGTCCATCAACCAAAGCCTCTCCACACGAATTAATCGACGCAGAATACTTTTACAGTTTTCTATCTGATAAAGGTCTCCCAGATCTTGATAGGAAAGATTTATGTTCTGACAGAGGTGGGAAATAAAAAATTGAACACTTTGAGTTAATTAATTTGAACAATCAGCAAAAATATTTTACACACCGAATCTCTTTCATAGTACGAATTTGGGGCAAAAACTAATTGACAAATTAACCCTAATTAGGGCAGGCAGACTGGGGGATAGATTTTCATTGGCAAAGAGGTATAATGAAAAAGTTTAAAGTACGGTAGTTGTTGACAACATGGTCCCGATGCTCCACAAGGAGACTTCAATTCCAGAAGCCTAAGTCAGTACATTGGCTGATCAGTCCTTTGGGGAATTGTCTTAGGTTTCTGGGAACTGAAATCCAAAAACCAAAGTTGGGAAACACAGGTTTAAAAAATGTCAATTCCTTCTGGTCTATAGTTTTTCTTCCCAAATTAAAAATCTAAATAGAGTAGAGATGCCTTAATGTACATATTTGCGTAATTGGATATGATCAGCTCCTTATTCTGATTGTGGTACAGAAGTGCTTTAATACTAAGCAAGATGACCAAACTGAGAAAAGGAATTTCCACTCTGTCTGCCTGTGAGGTACCTACTGGCTTCCTCAGCCTTCTCTTGCTCAATCTTCACTTGAACTTCATCCAACCACCTACTCTCCCCTTCAAGAACCTGGTTGATGATGGTGCTATCTCAGTGGGAGTAGCAAAGTAATCAGGACCAAAGTTTTTGAGGGGAGTTATGTACAGTTGTACCTCGCTTAAAGAGCATAATGCGTTCCACAGGATTGTTCTTTAAGCGAGTTTGCTCTTTAAGTGAAACACCATTGAAAGTCACCAATTGTAGGGGAGATTGCGAACCCCAATATATTTGTTAAGCAAGTTTTTGGTTGGTTTTATTTGTTAAGTGAAGCTAGATAAAATTCTGCTCTTTAAGCGAGTTAATCTTTAAGTGAGGCGCTCTTTGTGTGAGGTTTGACTGTATTGCATTGATAATTCACTATCTTATCACAACCTCAGGGAGTGTGCAGGGGCATGGGGGAGGGCACTGGTGTGCACATGGCCAGATCCAGTTTTGTGGATGAGAACTGATGGGTCCTGCAGTTGAAAGTTCGCATGACATCTTAGCTTGAGATGTGCATGCTCTGGGCATCAAAAGCAGATGGCAGTAGCTCCCACCCAGTGGTTTTGTGCAAGGGGAAAGAGAATAACATATTCATCACCATTCTTTCAAGTCCCCAGCAGGAGGTCTGGGTACATGCATTAGTCAGCTGTCAATCTATTGGATTTTTGGCCCAGGATCTAATGCTGCACCAGAGCTATTGTCAATCATAATCAATAAAAATGATGGTCATTTATTATAATTAACCAGCAACATTTGTGTGCTGTCTTCATTTAAGAAGATCTGAAGCTGTGGCTTGACCATGCTGTGTGAGCCTGCAACTTTTTATAACCTTATGTCTGAAATTGAAATCCTTTCTATTAGTGAGCATAATAAAGGTGGCTTAACAAAATATTACTACAACACAGATATTGGCATTTGTCTTATGGTCAATTAAGATCTTTGCATCATGACAAAGATACTATCCTTTCAAATCTTGCTGAACAATTTGGAAGCTTCTATTGTGTTTTGAATAAATCTCCAGGCTACGCTATTTTTCAGCACTGTATCTATTCACCATGTATCTGCTTCTGGTGATGAATTCAACATCATGAAGTAAGGTTAGGATAAAATCTGTGGATTCATCTGGAATGGTGCAAAATGTAATTATAAACTTAAAAGTGTTGATGAACTCACTTCACACACCAAATTATGATGGTTAAGTAATGAGATAGTCAACCTTCCCCCCCATATGCAATAAATAATTCCAGCTATTAGAATATATCAAGAGCAGCCACTATAAACTGGGTCTTTGTTGTGAAGAATGAGCCACATTTGCCTGAGAGATGAAGACATGGCAAATGGATTTTCTGACATTTTGTCATACTACTGTGAAGAACCTGGGTTTAGGGAACTCCACATATTGTGTTGCTGAAGGGACATTTTTCTTTACTGTTTTCTGGATCAGATTGCCGCACATAAAAATGCTTTCTGGTTTCATTGTGAAGGGAAGAGGAGCCATCGTTGTTGCTCCTGAATCCTCCCGCCACCAAGCTAACAACAAATACAAAATGGCAGAACAATTTGATTCCTTCATGGTTCCAAATACAAAACAACTTCTTACCACACAGTTTTCCCAGTCTTCTTGTAGTCTTTGTTCCCATTTTTCTTTCTCTGTCACTTGTTTTCTGTGGTGCAGAGTGTGGTAGTCTCCCCTGAAAAAACATTCTTCTTCAGAAGGACCTGTTTGGATATATCCATTCCAATATTACAGATTTGCTTCTATGATAGAAAAACATGAAAAGCCCCTGGAGGATCATAATAAAGTCTCATCTAGTTCAACATTCTGTTGACAGAGTGGCCAGCCATTTGCCTGCAGATAGCCAGGATAATAATTCTTCTGCACACTTGATATACCAAGGTATCCTATATACTTTAATTAAGGCATTACAGTGTATATATATACCCCTACAAGAAGTAACCACTTATAGTGCCATGTTCCATTGTTTGTCCAGTCCCCTCATAGAACTATCTATATTGGCTGCCATCACTACATCTAATGGCTGCAAACTGCAAAGATTATCTATGACCTACACAAAAACTATAGGATGACCCTATAGTTCTTCCATGACAACAGAGAGAGAATGGTTTTTCCAAATGCATTTTCTTCACATGCTGCATAATTCTATACAACTTTACTGTGTCCCTTGTGACTTACTTCTCAGCTCAGCAAAACAGCCTCAAATGTTATAACTGCTGTGCAATAGAAATCAAGAAGACTTTATAAATACAGGTTATACACTGGAACCTTGGTTAACATAATTAATGCATTCTCCGGGGCATTTCTTACAGCGAAAATTACTTTAACTGAATTTCCCCTAGGAATACATTGAAAACCAAAATGTATTAACCAAAATATGGTTTCCAATAGGAATGCATTGAAAACCAATTAATCCATTTTAAAAAATCCATAAACTGAGCCATTATTTTCTATGGATTTCCTTTTGTTATGAAATTTTTATGTTAAATGAGCCGTTTGTTAATCAAGATTCCACTGTATAATATATAGATTTACAATGTTTTAAACCTGGAGAGGTGTTAATGGTGTTAAACTACAATAGCAACATATATATATATATATAATCCATCTCCTTATACATGGAGCTGAATGGTGGAAATGGACTGAGTGGATGGATAATAGCATAAGAACGCTTGATATTGCACTTCGGAAAGGATCATAGCTTCTTAACACTGGCAGGGAAAATTCATGGTATTGAGAACATGTTATATAGGAAATTCTAGGAAGAGATAAATAACATGAGTTTTTAGGACTTAAGACTTCAGAGCAAGTTGGTGTGTTGATATCAGGGTAATTCTAAAAACATGTACACAGGACCATAGAGAAAGATAGCCTGTTAACATTCATAGTGTGCTAAAAATAACCCAATCTCGATTTAATCCTTTAGATCAAGGGTGACCAACCTTGGTGCTCCATGTGTTCTTAGACTTCATTTACCAGAAGTCCAAGTCAGCACACCTGAGAACTGAAGTTCAAGAACACGTGGAGAACCAAATTTGGCCACCCCTGCTCTAGATGCACCCTGGTACAGTGGAACCTCAGTTAACAAATGGCTCGGTTAACATAAAAATTGCATAATAAAAGGAAATCTATAGAAAATAGCGGCTTGGTTTACAGAATTTTTTCAGAATGGATTAATTGGTTTACAATGCATTCCTATGAGAAACCACATCTCAGTTAAAGTATTTTGGTTTTCAATGCATTCCTATGGGAAATTAGGTTAAAGTAATTTTTGCTGTAAGAAACATCCCAGAGAATGCATTAATTACGTTAACTGAGATTCCATTGTATTTACTAATATAAACCTACTACCTGTTTGCTTCTGTAATTCCTTTTGTCTACAAACAACTATCTTGAGATCAGCAACAGACTATCCCAAGAAAGTGAAATGTTCTGATACTGGCTTCTGCAGTTTCTATTTCTGAGTTCAGGCTTGTCTGTTTATTCTCTTGCCCTGATATTGTCCTGCCTGCCTTACAAAGCATGCAGAGGGGCACTATTGGCAGAGGATGGCATATATCATACAGAAGATGAGATATTAAACGAGGTTCTGATGCTATATATGATATTGTTGACACATGTAATGATCCTGTCAAAGTAGATGTTGGGGAACAGCTGGTCTCTAGGTCTATAGTAGTATCTTGTCCCAGTTTATGTATCCTCATTGTGTTGCCTCTTAGGTGTAAACTGCTGTTCATGGTTAAGGGGTTACCTGCAATAGCTTTCATAAACAATGGCTTTAAGAAGAGCTCAAACTGCTTTGAAGAGGCCTTTTTGATCCATAGCAAAGTTTTTCCTGGCATTCTTGGTCTCTGGCCAAAAAAATTGCTTGGGTTTTGTTTTTAAATAATTTAAGAAGTCCCTCCCAAAATCTCTTTTCTAGATGAAAAAAATGGGTTAAGTAAGCCTATCAAATAACCATAGTGGGTTTTTTTGTTTTTTGGACAGTGCAGTTAGATATGACCTCTATGGAGCTCAGTAGCATTTATTGGCATGTGAGCACATACTCATTGTTACACAAAACAATGCAAAACACAAAACCTTTCCCTGTGTTCGTGGTTCTGTAATAGTTTCTTTCTGGCTTCTATACAATTGGGGATTTTAGTGGGTTTTCTTGTACAATCTTTCTCATATATATTATTTGTCTGCCATAGTAAACTTCATAGCTGGTGGAAAATTGACTCTCAATGCAATGAATTTGGAAGAACCAGTGACTATTTGTGTGTTAGAAAAGGCTAGTTGAGAGACTATGAGTTTCTGCAATGTTGCGATAGTGCATTGGCCATATTGGATTGCTTTCGGGGGGGAAAGATGCAATGGTTGCCAGGAAAACAAATGAGTATTCTTTCAACTGATTCTCATTCCAAATTACTCCTTATCTCTGTTGCCAAGGTTTGGGTTTGTTTTGTTCTGCTTTGTCCTTCATACTTCATGATTGTGCAGGTGGTAGTACATTTTAGCAGCAGTTCTGCACACAATTTTGCTGCTTATTCCCTGTAGAAAATGATTAAACAATTTTTTGCAGGTTTATCAACTGCCATTTAGTTCACTAATCAATTAATGTACTGCTTAACTTTGAATAAAATCTGATACTACCAGAAACTTTTCAGGATTTTTTCAAGGATGTTGAACAAAATATTTGATGATTACTTTTAAAAGGATAAAAGTTACTCTAGCACAGTCACAGTCTAACAAAGTATTAGAACCACAAAAAAGGGGGGGAAGGGTAGTAAAACCACAAAAGAGGAACAATTTTCGTGAGATGAGTGTTTCCCCCATGTACTGTAACTTTAATTCCGACCAAGCATTATGGAAGCATGTTTTGTAACATGACTCCACCACACAGTACACTGTAACATGAGTCTGATGGAGGTTTTTTGGGGTTTTACAAAAATGATGATTCCATTTGAGGATAGTCAAAATGTGGCCCTTCAGTTGTGGTTAGCAACTCCCAACATTCCTTGTTGCTGTTTCTGCTGGCAGGATTGATGGGAATTGTAGTCCAACAACATTGGAATGCCACATGTTGCCAACCTGAGCTCTGGACCAAAAGACATCTCTATGAGTGATGAACAAACCAGAATTTTGTCATTGCATCCTGGTTTGGACCAATAGACCAGATACTTTTGCATACCTTCTCTCACTCGTGGGCAGCACATTTGACTTCCTTGAACATCATGTTCTTCTAATTTGTGCCAGGTAAGATACTTGAATGAATCTGATGGAAGCTTAGAAGGAAAAGGGGAAAAAGGAAAATAAGTCCTGTTTTTCCCCCCTGCTAGATAGCTGTCAGTCAACAATGGGGAAAATTCTAGACAGAGCCCCCCCCCCCCCAAATTCATTTTCATACCTAGATCCCAAAAAAACTTTTCTGGTTTTCAGTGCATTTGGTTTTACAATAATGGAAACAGAACACCAAATATTTAATATGAATGCAATCTAGATGGAAGGCTGTAGTCCAGTTACATTTGCTGCTACCTGGGATGAGACATTTTCCATTTTTCATATCGGTCCCTGTAAAGATCTCTTTGCATGGTATGCTTCAGGTGGAGATGTCAAGAAAGAAGGGCTAGACAGATGGACCACAGATCAACACATTGTTAAGTGTACATAACACAATTGATTTCAGTGGATGGAAAAAGAAAGAGGAACATAATTTCAGTAGTAAACTCAGTATGGAAGCATGGCATTTTAGACTCACACGTTATCTTCTCACCCAAACAGAGCTCAGAACTATCTCTTTTCAGCAGAGGACAGATTTGTGCAATATTAATTGTCTAGCCATCTCTTTGCCAGAACAGAGTTATCCACACCCTAATTACTGAGTCTTCTCTGACTCCCAGTGCTATATCCCTTCTTTATCAGAAAAAGATTCTGTATTGTATAGTGCTAATTTGCTGGCTGTTTTGATCACCCATAAAATCCTGTTGTGTAAGTTAACAGTTGCAGGAGGGTGATCATGTCACAATGGAGAGGGGTTTTTTTTTTGTAAGATATCCTCCTTCTCTCCCAAGGCCTGTTTGACTTTGGGAGTAATCCGTTTCATTGAGTGAAAGCCATGGGAGAGAAGGAGAAAATTTTAATTATAAAAATCTCCCTCTGCATCTTTCTGCAAGTATAACTTATGCAACAGGATTTGAATCAATGTATTAGAATATTTAAGCTGGATCAACACAACATACTCACCGAATCATGAAGGGATAACCGAAAACTCTTTGTAGGTTGATTGCATGGAATACATTAGGAGAACATAATCTATAATAATTTCAATGTGTTGTTTTTGTTACTACTGATGTTGCTGCTATTATTGTCATCATGCTTAATTTTGCTTTAATTTCTTACAAGTTCTTGATTGGCTTGAGTTTGTGAGAACAGAAGATAAGAAGGATATAGACTGAACCAACCAAATAAAGAGAGCATGTATAAATGATGTTCATTCCTTGGGCAACCAGATGGATCTGGATACCTCTTTGTGCAATCAGTAAAAAATTTCAAATGGCTTGTACTACATCCATAGCACAAGGTGTTTGACTATTGGAATGCTGATCTGAGCTTGTGGTCAGGGACAGATTAAGACTTGCTGATCTCCTAAACTATGCCAGGTTAAATAGACCCTCAAGCATTACTGAGTGGACATCTGACAATACAAGAAGCCACAAATATGATCTGTGGGCCATTTTGAGGCTTCTGAATATCTCCCAGTTTGGTCCATAGTGATTTGTGCCCTGTCCAGGTTAAGTTCCCCTCTAGTTCTCTGAAGTGATTTGTACAACGAACTCTTTGTAAAACCAAAACAGCCATAACTTTCATTTTGCTTAGTGCAGATGTTGTTCACTGTGATCAGCTTTATAAGCAATGCTTCATAATGCGAACAGCTAAGCAAGCTAGAATGTCAGTAAAGTGAAGGGTTTCTTCTTCTTCTGCTTCTTCTTTTGTTACTTGTATTTCCTCTGTATTAGGGTAAATAAAAGAAAATACCACTGGGACAATTGGCTTTTACCTACTTCACTCATGGGTCAAGCTTCCTTCTTCCATAAGAGTAGCCAAATCCCTATGTCTGAAAGCTCAAATTAAAGAAGAATTTACCAATGCCATGATGACCAAGGGAGGAGTGGGTTACTAATAGTAATGGAGTTACCATAAATTTCTGCTTCCTTCCAGAGAAACCAGAACCTGAATGCTTACTGGAGAAGCAATGCCGGAATCACTGCTGGGCTGCTGCTGGTGTCCTCTGTTTCTTGATGATAACACAGTCAAAGGGATTTCTAAATCACTTAGATCAGGTGATGAATAAGAGGTGCAGAACCCAAGGTGGCTTGTATTCAGACCTGAAGAGCTAAGGAGACCACATGTTAAAGTAACAGAGAGCTTTCTTGTCTGATTGATGTATTAGTCACAGTGTGGTGAAGGTCCACATGGTCCAGCATTTTGTTTTTCCACAGTGGCCACCTAGAACCTTTACAGGAAGCCACAAGCAAAGCATAAGTTCCCTTCAGTTTAATATTGAGAGTAGAGCATCCACACACATCACTCAAAAAGAGGACAACATAAACATGGTTTGGCAAAACTAAATAAATAAGCAAGTTAATATATGCTGGATGATGATGATGATGATGATGATGATGATGATGATGATGATGATGATGATGATGATGATGATGATGAAAAGGTAAAGGCTTCCCTTGCTCGAAAGCCAGTCGTATCCAACTCTAGGGGTCAGTGTTCATCTCTGTTTCTAAGCCAAAGATGTTTCCATGGTCATGTGGCAGGCATGACTAGACACCGGAGCACATGGAATGCTGTTACCTTCCCACCAAAGTGGTCCCTATTTATCTACTTGCAATTTCTTGCTTTTGAACTGTTAGGTTATTATTATTATTATTATTATTATTATTATTATTATTATTATTATTATTATTATTATTATTATTATTATTATTATTATTATTATTATTATTATTTGCAAAATCAGAAATTATATTCATTAAATAGAATTACAAGACATCTGAACTGAGGGGAGAAGTTTGCTGTCAGGTGAAATATGACTCTGCCTCTGAAGTCCAGATACTAACACAGAGTGTGATTTCCTTCCATCTTGGTTCTGGGTCCTTCAACCAGGCTTGGACTGGGCAGTGCTTCAAACAGAAAACATCTTCAAAGAGAGGACTCTCTCTGGCAACCCTTCTTATTTAAAAGAAGACATGGGGCCATCCTAACTGAAAGACACATTGCTTTGGATCCTGTAGAGGATCCAGTATTGCCCATCTTTATTTACAGATCTAAGATGGAGGTCTTTCACATCACATCTTTAATCTTTTCAACTGTACACAGTAAGGAAAGAACCTGGGGTTGTTTTGCATACAACATATGTGCCCTACCACAGAACCTGGGACCTGAGTGTCAAATTTAAATGGCTCATTTCATTACCACTATGTAGCTTCTTTTCTCTTACACACTTACTAAACTGAAAGAACCCTGTGAAAAGAATTGCCTTATGACAGCTTCCCTGGGTTTCATCAAGGTGTGGGAAACTAAGGAGGCTGTTCGCTATCATAATTGGACCATACAATGAAAGACAAGACATGGCCAAAACATCCCTCAGCCACTTCATATATAAGTACAGTACAAGAATCCTACCAATAGGACTTCTCTTCATCTCATATGATATTTTATTTTTTCTTTTCTTTGGTCAAACTGAGCAAGAATGGTGAACAGGAGAAATATTTTGCATGCACAACTTTTGATTAGCTGCTGCACTGAGCTGTCCAAGGTGCTGATGGATTGAGGTTTATACTAGGACTCCTGTGCTCAGCCAAGACAGCTCTGGAGGCTGCAATCAGCAACAGGAAATCCTTGTTTTAGGAATATGCCCTCTGTCACACAGTTTATACATGAGCTGAGCATCACATTGGCTCCAACGCAGAAGCTGACAAATACCCTGTATGTGCATTTTGGTTGTATCAGTTTGATTTATGAAACTGGATTTCAAAATGATTTTTACACCCCCACAGCACCAAGTAAATTAAAAACAGTAATTTACTGCCTTATTGCTTTCCCTATAGCGACATTAGACAGTTGCTGGGTAAAAGGTTTCAGAAATGCTTTGAGTAAACTGTTCTATGAAGGACTGACTTTTATTACCAGTGCTCAACACAATCATTTGACGTTTCATCAATGTCATAGAAGATCACATTATACAATGCCATTATACAAATTGCACATAATTAGAAGAGGGCAGAGAGACAGTGGAGATGCAGGCTAGTCAAAGACAAGAGAAACATATTTTATTGAATACAGTATGTGTTAGTCAACCTTTGTATTCTCTCCTCTTAAACAAAGCCTTATTCAGGTGAATTGTTGGGACGAGTTTAGGTCAGTCTTTGATGAACCTAAGACAACCTGGAACCTGATGACCTACAGAACCAAAGTACTAATTAATTTATGGCTTCTACTGTGTTCTGTTAAGAATGATTGAAAGGTTTATGGTTAATATTATAGGCTACTAATATTATAATCTCTACTATTATAGTTTCTTGAATGATAGATGGGTGTTGGACAGCAGCAGTCACCGAGTGGTATCCCAGAGGAGTAAAAAGACCCCTTGGCAGCCCCCTCAAAACATGGGAAGACCCAATCATGAAAAGCTTTGTTTGAACCTGGAGAAGAGGAGCATGGCAGAAAAATGAATGGAAAATGAGTCGCAACCAGAAGGACCTTATTCCTTGATAGTCTGGTCAATCAAGGAATCAAGAATTATATGCTACCAAGCATGTCCCTGTAGGGATGTTTACTGAAGTTAAAACAAAATTGATAGAGAGCACTTAGGAGCAAACACTTTGCTGGGTGGAATGTAGAGAAAGTTAGATTTCTGGGCACATCTTGTTTGGAAGCTCTATATGGTTTCTTGCAGGGTCAGATCTGAGTTGCAGGCAAGCAAGTACAGAGAACAGAAGGAGACATGCTGCCCCCTGAACCTATTGGGGATAACACCATGCTGCAGGTCCTGCCAAATTTCCCACCCAAAAGTGGTAATGTGAGTGGCAGAAATAAGTTCTTTATTTTAACAACAAGGCTTCATGGGGAAATGGAGAGATAGTAAAGATCAAGGTCACCCTTGCTCAAAAGTCAGTCATATATGACTCTAGGCTGCAGTGCTCAATTCTGTTTACAGCCAAAGAGCCAATGCTGTATGCATTTGCAGACATTTCCATGGTCACGTGGCACACATTACTAGGCACATGGAATGCTGTTACCTTTCCTGTCAAAGTGGTACCTATTTATCTATTTGCAATTTCTTGCTTTCAAACTGCTAAGTTGGAAGAAGCTGGGATAGAGATGGGAGCTCACTCCACTGTGCAGCAGCCGGATCTCAAACTGTTGACTTTCCAGTCTTGCTTTGGCAGGAAAGGTAAGAGTGATCTATCCCAGTTTAGGTTTTATCCCAGTTTATAGATTCTCAGGAAAGAGAATGCTGAATGCTAGCTGCTTTTTTAAAAAATTCATGTCAGAAATTATTTGGGTTGAAAGGATTTTTGCTTGAGAAACTCTGCTCAGGGGGTGCCCCAATGAAGCTCCTTCCATGTCCCCAAGATCTTTCCTACTCAAGTGGTCCCTATTTATCTACTTGCAATTTCTTGCTTTCGAACTGTTAGTTTGACAGGAGCTGGGACAGAGACAGGCGCTCAAACCATCATGAAGTACCAGGGTCTTGAACTTCCGACTTCCAGTTAGCAAGGTGAGCTTCTTAACCACTCAGCCGTTGCAGCCCCCAACACTAGCTGATATCTGGACATTTGCCCCTTATTAGTCCAGACAACACTGAATTAAAAAGGGGTTTTGGAAAAAAAATATTTTTAAATACTTTTAAAAACTATAATTCTCACAACTCACCTCCAGACAGTATAGCTATAGCAACTAAAAAAAAAAGTCTGGCCACAGATGTGACATGCTACAAGCCAGCTGTAAAAGTTATGTTCAAGGCAAACCATATTTCAGTCTTCAAAATGCTGAGCTTTAGTCAGTTGCAACAATCTGCCTCATAAAATTTTAACACTGAATGTAGCTAAGGTCATTGACTTGGCTGCATGGTGCCACCCCTTCCCTTTACAATTACTTCTTAAAGGGAAGCTAAAACTGATTGCAGTGGTAGAGCAAAATACAATTTAAACAATTATCACTTCCTATATTTTAAACTCCTTCAAATTTCTGCTTAGATTGGAGAGCCCTTTCCCTCAGTCTGACTCTGCAAATGGCTCCTCTGGGAAACATGCTTGAGATTATATCAACAATTAAGGGTGGGGAGGAATAAGATTCATGCTGTCTATCTTGGCAGAATTATTTCCTTCCCTTTGCCTGAAGTAAGAAATGAGTTGTTACCATAAATCACGGATCTTACTTCTGAATTCACTGCACTAATGTTCTAATAGGAACTTGCTTAGCTTATGTAGCATCTCTGAATCTTTTCTTTTCTTGCACCATCCACCTCAGATAAAAGATTAAGTCTCTTTTCATATGCATTTGCCAATTTCATTAAGGTTCTTAATATTAGACCTCCAGACAGAAACTGGCTCAAGGTTCATTGAAATCTAGCCTGCCAAATTCAGATTCTGATATTTGGTTTTTTTGCACAGCAAACCTTGCTAAGTTTACTCTGTTTAAGTTTGTGGCATTGTATCAAAGAACAATTGAACAGCATGGTTTCTTCAGAGTTAGAGTAAGCAATATCATTCCCTCAAGGTGGTGATGGACTCCCAAACCCATCAGCCCCAGCTGCCAATGGTTTCATCATGGTGGAACCTGTGGTCCAGCAGAGTTTGGACTGCACTAAGTTGGTTATCTTGGATTGAGAAGCATTGCCATGTTTTCTGTGGGAAAATGTTGGTATGGAATCAGAGTCCTTTGGTACTTCATAAAGAACTTGAATAGTAAAACTCACAGAGATAATGAACACCAGTCTTGTATCATTAGAACACCACAAAACAACTGGGAGTTGAAACTACAAGGTTGAGCATGGTTGAGCATAATAAAACAAGAAGATGGGATAAAATAAAGCTCTACTGTAAAGAGACAGAAGGCCTACTATGCTGTATTCTTTGGAGGGTTAGGACAGATTGGTTTCTGTTCACCCAATCAATACACAGCATGCATGGGGAGTGGCTAGGTTTTTATTTGCATGGGTATGTAGGATATGTTCCAGAAGAATCTTTTAAACCAATTGCAAATGGGGATGGAATGCATGTAGATTGAATTGTGTTCTCATTGACTGCTATGCTGCAAGATAGTAGATATGCTGATTTCTCTCTGTTTATCTATCAGATGCCCCCAGCCACTTTGCATATTCTATACTTAGAAGACCTTGAAAAGGGTTTCCATAAATTCAAAATAACTTGAGGGCACACAATTATTATAATAATATATTTGAGACCTGAGTTAGTTTTTTTTAAAAAAAGCTATACTATTAGAAAGAGTTGAGGTGTTTGGTTTTTATGAAGAAGCTGTGAAATCTAAAGTATATCCATGCTGGATATAAAGAGTTTAAATATGCCTAACCTATAATGAAAGAGAGAGGTAAAGCAGAAGAGATTTCAGCTGTATCATGAGACCTTAACAGGATGTAACTTCTGTTTGATATGAAACTTCAAACAAATAAACAAATGATAGCGACAGGTAAGGGACCTAAGTCACACACCCCACCCCCCGGGTAACAAGACATTCTCTTTTATTTCCAGTATTTAGACTAGAAGCAAAGGACAAGTCAACCTGCTTTAATTCTTCAACCAGGCAGGCTGGTAACCTTGCAAAGGGGAAGGAGGGGGAAAGTGGTTTTATTCTTATATTACAAAACCTAACTCAGACTGAAGCCTTTGACCATGTTACAGTGCTACATGCTCGCTACTATCATTCTTCCGTTCTGTTACTACTGACATGGTGACCTTGGATCACCCTGCTTGTCCATAAGAACCCAATTAGCATAGTTCAAATATTCAAAATTCCAGCTTTTTGTCATTGCTGAGGTATTACAAACAATCCATTTTTTTTCTGGGCATCATTAAGATCTTTGACTATTTGAGCAGAACAATTCGGAAGCAATTTTATGAAGGCTCATTCCTTTGCAAGTGTGTTGGCCACATGTGAGTCATTATGCCATCAGTGTGTCATTTGTTTCTATGCACTTAGAAAGAAAATGCCTTTATTAGGCCCAGTTATTATAATTAGCCATATTGCATACAATTAGCCACTGCCGGTGGATGCATCACTTGAACACTAGGTTAGTTGTCAATAGCATAAATGACTGTACATTTAATATCAACATTTGAGCTGCTGCTTGTACCTGCTCTTCATAAATAATCAATTCCTTCAGAAATGGTTTTTTCCTTCAGCAAGGAAGAAATGTTACATTTCTTCTTTGTTTTCACAGCCCGGGACCCAGCTTCTGCCATACAACTGCCGCTAATTCTGCCTTTATAAAGACACTCAATCCTGTAACCCTATCTTGTTTTCTCCCCAAACTCTGTCAAGTTGATAGTGCAAAGACTAAAGTTAGTATTCCTGTTTCAGTCTCCTACCTTTCAGACATGGTGGGCTGTTGCGGGGACAGCTGTATGAGGCTTTCAAACATTCCATGATGCTATCTGCCTTCTGGAGAAGCATTTCTTTTCCATTTCTTTGCACAGTCTAGGTTTTCAGCTTGGCATCCATTTGCAAAAGCAGAAGCTGCTTCGGAGGGTCTTGGCTAGAACACTATGGATTCAGTGTCGCTGGGGAGACAGCAGTCTGTTCAATGCACAGGCTGTTCCTTCCCTCGAGGAGGTATGGTTACCAATCTCTTAAGTGCATCGATGGATTTCCTGTGTTTCTGCAGCCAATAGCAAAGGACTTTCTCTCTCTCTCTCCTCCAGAAGTTTTCTGGAGGCTGTCGGTGAACTTATAAAAAGCTACTGATTAATCGAGACAAATCTGTCATGTTCTCATTTGTTTCCTACTACTAGGCTTTTAAATTTCCCTTTTTAAATTCTGAATACTAAAGAATGATGGAATAGCAATCCTGTTTTGTAAATACAGTAGTTTTCTTACAGGAAGAGTTTGGGAATGGCTTTAAATATATGGTTGGCAGAGGCTGAAATCCAGATCATCAAAAAGTTTTGAGGTCAATCTTATTGGCCCAGTTGCTGGCTCTTCCATTCCTTTCTGAAGATAGCAATTTCTTAATTGATTATGCAATTAACCAAAACTGTTGACATTGTGAGTTTGATCATGACAGGAATCAAGGTTGACTCAGCCTTCCATCCTTCCAAGGTTGGTAAAATGAGTACCCAGCTTGTTGGGCGCAAAAATACTAATTACTTTGTGAACCACCCAGAGAGTGCACTAAGTGCTATGGGGCAGTAATGCTAGTGTAATTGCTATGGCTATGGCTGTTAAACTAAAGATTCAGATTGTGTCGGACTGAAGTCTTACACAGCTGTGTTAGTTGAGACTGTAATACAGGAAAATGTTAAGATTAAACACAGTTAGTTCTGCATGGAAAGTGGTGCAATTTAACTAAGCTATAGCCTCACCTTTTTGTGAGGGCTGGTGCTTGTATGCAAGAAGAATTCAAATACCTATTCAGTTTTAAAGATTATTCACATCAATAATAACTCCTTACAAGTGTGTTGTTAATCTCCAATTCTGTTCTAATATTTTGATAGAAAATGAGTTATGAGTGAGCTTCCTATTCTGCAATTTTTGTATATTATAGATTTTAGCAGTCATGTGAATCAAGAAAATAATCAAGAAAATAATTTTAATTCACACACTCTTCTGATGTAGTAGATCAAAACAGTCTCCATGCAAGGGAGAAAAAGTTGTAACATTTTCGGTTTTTGTTTTAATGGGAGCTTTTTCTTCAGATTCTTCTGTTCCTTGTGTTATGTTGTGTGTGTGTGTGTGTGTTCTTTTATGCATTTGAAAATAGTTTTGTAGCAACCTCAGATCATTATAGATGGATATATTGCAAAAATGTACCTGTTATTATACAAAATATATTTTAAGCATTTAGTTTTTTAAAAAGTTACCTCTCATTTTACTGTGCTGGTCATACACTGTAATATAGTGATTGATTATACAAATTATTTCCAAAATTGATATTCATGAAGTACAGTAAAACCTTGCATAAAGAGTGCCTTGCTTAGAAACTAACTTGCTTAAAGAGCAGAATTTTCTCTGACTGGTCACCTCGCTTAACAACAAAAACCAACCAAAAACTCACTTAATGACTAAATCAGGGTTTGCACACACACACACACACCCGGCCAGAAGTCACAACTGGTCACTTACAATGATGTTTCGCTTAAAGAGCAAACTTGCTTAAAGAGCAATCCCCTGGAATGCATTATGCTCTTTAAGCGAGGTATTACTGAACCTTTTTTTTGTTCAGGAACTCACATATTAGAGGAAAGTGAGAAAGAAATATCATTCAGTGGGTAAATAATGCACCTTGCATCCTGGACATCTCTTGTTAAAGGACCTTTCAAACTTCCTTCCACTTGGGAAACTGTAGACTGATTAGTCTATTAGCTCTGCATTAGATTTTTTGTTAAATAAATTGGAATAATGAACAATTGATTTTCAGGTCACTAGCAAAGAACAAGGAAGCCTTTTAAAAGTAGTATCGATCCTTCTTTTGCTATATGCCATCTCAACTCAAAATGCACAGCAGGGTCAAAGCATTATCTGTATGCAGCTTTTGCAGATTTAACTTCAGATTTTAATTTAATGGACAGAGATTACCTCTGGTTTAAACTGCTACAAAATAGGAGATACAGCAGACTTCTCATTTTATGCTGTAACAACATGGCCAAATACCATAGGATTTGCTCTGCTTATGAAACAGGTGAATTTGAAGTATGTTTTATGACACAAAAGCTGATTTGAGTTGGTTCAATCTTCTCTCCCAAAGGGACCCCCCCCCCCCGTTGCTAGGGAGCATTTAATTTTTCATCCTGGGACAATCCAAACAGGCTTTTCTCTATGTGATTATTTGTGATACATTCTTGTGAGATGGGAGGTATATCTTAGTTTTCTCCAGTTTTTTTTAATTTTTAAAATTTATTGCACATTTGAGATTAATGCTAGATCACCCTACCACATCATCACTAAGCCATAGCTATTATCATTTCCTGGTTTTATGCCCCATAAAAGGATTGGCAAAGGCAGGATCACAGGAAGGAAGGAAAGGGGGCTGTGGGCTGAAAGGCCACTTGCATTGCATCCCGTGTGAATGGTGAAATCCCAAATCAACCCACAGCCCTTGTGTGAGCATGGACTTAAATTTCAAACATAATACAGGCTTCAAACCAAATGACATCAAATCAAATTGCTCTTGGCTTTTCAGTATATTCACAGCCTTAATTAAGAACTGGAGACCAACACTGTACTAATTTCAGTGTTAAGGTAGAATACCGACAGATATTTTCCCAATATATTTTCTTCTTTACCATCTATATTAATAATGTTGCAAAACCTTTTAAAAGACCACACTTTCCCCCTAGCTATAGAAGATGTTGAAGTCCCTTTATTATTATATCACAGATAATACAGGTGATCTGCAATGCAAATTGGACTGAGGTGATTACTGATAGAATTTAAACCTTTCTACCAGTTGGAATATGTTGCAATTAATTATAATAAATTAAATGAAGGGGTTTTTTTTGGCAAGTATCCAAATAGGCATGAATTCACCATGAAGTTGACCTTACTATTGAACAGCTTCAGAATTGTAGTTACTAGTAAATGTTACAAGTAGAAGATTTTATGTTTTAATGGAACCTAAGGGTCAAAATTATAAGTTATACATAGCCTGTCATTAAAGCCTAAAAATCACTTAGCATGGTAACAAGTGATGCAGAAGCACTTCACAACTGGCAATCATAGTGAGCAGAAGAAGTTACCCCAGTTACTAATCACTAAACAAAGAAAGCTAATTCACAAACTATGGAAGATGTAAGCAAAAATTCTGCTGTGGCAATCAGACATTTTCAGTATTTAAGAAATACCCTCTTCTAATCCTGGACCATCTGTAATGTCTACTTTGTACTTAAAAGAGGATAGGAAATTGAGAATTTCTCCTCTGGTAAAATAGGAAAAATGGTGATGCTGCAAAATAAAATATTTATTCAGAAAGGTACTGCCCAGGGATTGGATGGTACAGAGTTGGGATGATTTCATTCAAAGCAATATGGAAAATGTTTTAAGCAAAAAGTAAATTTGTTCTAGATTAGGTAAAAATCACCCTTGCTCAAAAGCGAGTCATATCTAGGGTTCTGTTTACAGTCAAAGAGCCAATTCTGTCTGCAGCTGCAGATGCTTCCATGGTCACGTGGCAGGCATGACTAGGTGCTGGAGTGCATGGAATGCTGTTACCTTTCCTACCAAAGTGGTACCTATTTATGTACTTGCAATTTCTTGCTCACGAACGGCTGGGTTGGCAGGAGCTAGGGCAGAGTTGGGAGCTCACTCCGTCATGGAACATTTGGGTTTCGAACTGCTGACCTGCTGATCTTCCAGCCATCAAGTTCAGCATCTTAACCACTAATCCACCCCAGTCTCGCTGCCCTAGATTACTTCAGCTACTCAGAGTTCAGGTTGACCTGCCTTCTGTTAAGGATTGAATACTTAAGTCGCTGACTCCTACCTCTCCCATCTAACAGCACTTAATTATTCTTCTGCTTGTCTCACAACCACGAATTAGCCAATCAGGTAACATTACATCATAGCAATTATTTTCCCCCATGGTAATTCTCTTTCTCATGAGAATAAAATATGTCCAATTAGTCTGTATGCTTATTGTGTCTCCACTTGACTCCCATCCTCAAATGCTTCCTACCAGCTCATGCCTTATCACAGTGGTGGCAAACCTATGGCATGTGTGACAGAGGGAGCACTCAGAGCCCTTTATGTGGGCACACATGCCATCGCCCCAGCACAGAGTTCACTCCGCCCCTCTGCCCAGCAGCCCAATGGGAGTGCTTCCTCCCCCCCAGCACAGAATTCGCCCCACCCCTCAGTGGCGTGAACGGCAGTCTGTTGAGTTTGGGCACTTGGTCTCTAAAAGGTGCGCCTTATCAGATAACTGGGAAAGAGAACTAATAAAAGCAATGCATTTTCTTCTTGACTTCTGATTTTGGAAAAGTAACCAGCCAAGAAGCCATCTTAAGACTGTATTACTGGTGCATTGCAAGGATCCCCCTTTTTCCTTTCTTTTCTTCAAGGAGGCAGACCAAAGAGGGTCACCTGGGGTGCATATGCCATATAGATGTTGCTCAAACCACATGGCATACTGCCTTTACCTGACCTTATACAACCCTATTTAGTCCACACCAGGGTGCTACAAATGAGCTGTCTAGCTAAGCTCTTACTTGAGCTGTGGTTATCTGCTTGCCTTCAGCTGGCAATTTCCTGACATTTGTTTGCTCAGAAGAAACATACAGTACTGCTATCAGCAATGATCTGCAATGGCTGCATTTAAAATGAAACATAAATGTGTCTTGTATGTTCTTGTGTGACAGAACTGATCCGTCTATTGTGTGATTTTTGATTTTAAGTAAATACAGTTTGTTTTTCCAAATCTTTGATTGGACTAAACAGAGAGTAACTATAAGGACTGGTTTATTATTTGATTTACATGAACTAGATTTGTGCTTAATTTTAGTTTGCCTTGAGCTTCTACTTGTCATGTGACCAGTGCTTTCTAAATATAAAGAAAAAATTTCTGACTCTAGCCCCAATTTGTGTCAACATTTAGAAAGCTATAATAAAAACTGAGTGGAACTCTTGAAATGCTGTAGTGAAGGACAGACTTGCTGTGAGTTTGAACAGACTACTTTCTTCTGCAGACAAACAGACAGAAAGACAGACCCACAAAAATTAATGTATTGGATCTTTTATTTGTATGAGTTATATCACTGGCTTTTTAGATCACTAATACAGTACTGTAGTTTGTTTAGAAGTCTGGTCAGGCTATCCTGCTATGGTAATAGAATAGACTGTACTACCAGCAACTCAATGCCAATCATCAGACAGCAGTTAACTAACTTCTGACAACTCTGAAGACTAACAACCTTGGGTGGCAAAGTCCACAGTGAAGGGTGGTACTCCTCAAGTGAATTAAATCCCACTTGAATCCATCTTGATTGAGGGCAGAAGCTTCATCAATACTGGCCTGGGGTTGATGAGGACTTTGTGTGCCAAAAGGGCTCAGGATCAGAAAGTGACTCACGGAACTGGAGCAGTGGTACGTGTGTCATGCTGCAATGCGGAAGGCAGACGAAAGGCCACTGCATTATATTCTCAGGACAGTCGTCATGGCTGATTGTCATGATGATTGCCAATATTTGGATTCGGATACAGCAGCAGAAGAATATATACCAATAACAAATGATGAATGCAAATCATTGTTTGACTTTTGCATTTACAAGAGGTGCTCAAATTGGTTACATTCAGCATACAGACACTTCTGATTATGATGAACTACTGCTTGAGCAACATTAACCAAGTAACACTGATCCAGCTCAGCCTCAGGCCAGTATTGATGAAGCTGCTACCCTCCATCAAGATGGATTCAAGTGGTATTTAATCCACTTGGGGACCATCACCCTTCTCTGTGGACTTTGCTAAGGCCACTAAATCTCAAGGTTGTCAGGTTAATTAACTGCCACCTGACACTCGTCATTGAGTCGCAGTCAGCATGGTCTACTCTATTACCATAGCAGGATAACCTGGCCAGGCACAAATTTTCTAATTATTAAAGTTATTAAAATGATGAAGACCATAAACCACCTTCCCGGAACAGTGGGAATGATCTAGTAGCTGCACTTTTTTGTATCCTTTTTCCAGTAACAAAGTTTTCAGCTATACTTATAGATTTTGGTTCTTCAACTGTATTCATGCCCTGATATTTTCCAAGGTCACTTTGAAATGCAAGGGAGAAAGCTGGTGCTTGATCAAAAAGGAGAATCCACTCATGTCTTGTTCTTATATACTCGCCTGCTGGCTCCCTTAGCAACTCTGCTGCTTCAACCATTTAGTGCCTCCTCTTTGGGAAAGTGCTCACTCTGCAGTCTAGATTTTTCCACTAGTTTGTGTCCATTGTGGCTGCTATGCCTTGCAGAGACAGCCTGGAGGAATTGGCAGATAGTATCTCTGAAAGACAAGGATATAGATGCCAGTCAGTTTCCCTGTGGCTATGTGACTGGAAGCCAATAGAATTAACTGAGTCTGATTTTTTTTTAATCCCCCAGATAGAAGATGATGCTAAGGCAGCAAATTTTTTCTGTAGTCTTCAATCTGTTGTCATATTCCTCATGCAGACAATATTTAACAAGAGACCGGAATCTCACATATACCCAGTGGGCTTGAGGTATTCAGTGCCTAACAATTATTGTTCTGCATTAACAATTATTGTTCTGCATTAAGAAAAATCTGCAAAAAAATGACTGATTCAGGGGTATTTATGTGATTCCAAAGCCACTGTGGGGTGGAGCATGGAGATGCTGTTCACCCCAAGGAGGAGCAGCACCAGAGCAGACCCTTTGACCAGGATCATCCTTGTATTTTTGTCAAGTTGGCCTACGAGCATACATCACTCTTCGAAACTGGGAGAAGTTAACTAGTTGCTGCCTGTGTCCTTATTTTCTAACTAATTCATCATGTCCCTTGGCTATCAAGTACTGAGGTGTTCTGAAAGGTTGAAACAGAGGTCACTGTTGGGTAGTTAGCTTGTGAATTGCCCAGAGAGTGCACTAAGCAGTATATAAGTGTGATTGCTTTTGCTTTGCTTTTTATATATATACCCAGTTCTGCTAGCCATTTTATGGAGCTGTGGGGTGTAGGGAAAGACTTGTACCATGGTTTTATGTTATGGCATAATTTTCTTTGTTCTCTTACTTAGCTTACTGTTCTGTACTTATTACACTGATAGGAGCAAGTATGCACATAATTGTGGAAGACTGTCTGTCGTATGGACTTTAAGTGGATAGCTCAGGTAGTTGGGGTGGTGCACAGGCGTAGCATTGTCATGACAGGTCATAGCTATAAGTGTTTCTCAGGCTTTTAAAAAGGAGATCTAGAAACAAAAATATAATATCACAAGTCAGGGGACATTAGGGCATACATGGCAGGCTAGGCCTGGCCATTGTTTGGTAATCAAAACCCTTTATTTGGTTACAAAGTTAGCTGGGAGGCTTCCACACTCCCCTAAGAGAATCCAAATTCTACAACAAGGACAAGAGGATTATACATAATGTATACATTATGCACAATCACTCTCATTAGCATAATCTATTCATTTGCATAGTTTTTGATTTTTCCTGTTTGAATTGTTATGCTGCGCACTCGTATGCATGTTTACTTAGAAAGAAATGGCATTAATGAACTAAGTGGAGTGACTTTGGAGCCAGTCCCATTGCTCCCTTTGATGCTCTCCTGACCAGGTAGGGCTTGGTGGGGCCACACAGACAGAGAAGAAAATAGAATGAAATACTCTTGCTGAATTGAGAAGTGCCACACCAAACGTAAATGGAGTAATGGAAATTCATGTTCCATTTACAGGTGTTGACTACCTTCTGAAAATTCCTTAAAATCCTCAAAAAAGGAAGAATCTTGCTTTTTTAGAGCACACTGACATCTGCTGGCTCCTGCCAACCCTATGAGCACTGATGACTTTCTGTTACACTTCCTAACCCAGGGGTTCTTATAGTTCCTTAACCCAGGGGTTCTTATAGTTTTCATGCCACAGGCTGGACTACTCACCCTCAGACAGCTGATGGGCCAGACGCAATGGTGGCAGGCGTGTTTGCACACGCATGTCCACTTCCACTTTGAGGGTTGTTGCTGGGGGCTGGATGGAATGTCATCGGGGGGGGGAGGTCTGGCCCACAGACCGTAGGTTGTGGACTCCTGTCATAAGCTGTTTCAAGGCCATGGGGTGTGGTCCTTGTTTCCTCAATCACTGTCTGATGCTTCAGCTGTCTCTGAAGAACAAAAGAGAGGAAGAAGACTGGTTACTTTGCCATATGCATACTATATGCACACAGAGAACGCGGGACAGATGGTTGGTTGCTGTCCCGTGTTCTAGCCCCTCGGCTACACCTCTAGGTCCTGAGCAGCCGGTCAAGAGTGACCCCTCCCTTAGGCTGCTGCTGGTGAATGCCAGATCAGTCTGCAATAAGGCCCCTCTGCTTGCAGACACAATTCTGGGGGAGCGGGCAGATCTGGCATGCATCTCCGAGACCTGGCTGGTGCCTGAGGATGGGGTACCCCTGTCTGAACTTTGCCCGGCCAGGTTCGGTGTGTGGCACCAGCCTAGGGAGAGGGGAAGGGGCGGGGGAGTCGCCGTAGTAGCAAGGGAGTCTTTGGGAGTGACCAGGGCCACGGCTCCACAAATTCCGGGTTGTGAGGCCCTGTTCTTGCGTGTGGGCCCTAAGGGTCAGCTGGGAATCTTGCTCATGTACCTGCCTCCCTGCAGAGTAGCAGACTCCCTGCCCGAGCTCCTTGAGGCGGTCTCCATGCTGGCATTGGAGACCCCCAGGTTGATGGTCCTGGGGGACTTCAATTTGCCGTCATTGGGGATTGGCTCGGAGGTAGCCCGGGAGTTCATGGTTTCCATGGCAACCGTGGGCCTGACCCAAGTAATCCAGGGTCCTACCAGGAGCAGTGGCTACACCCCGGATTTGATCTTTTTGTCGGAGCTGTGGCAGAGTGATCTGAAAGTACAGAATTTAGACATCACTCCTGTGCCATGGTCAGATCACTATCTGGTGACTCTGGACTTCGGGGGGGCGAGACTCCACCGTAGGGAGGCAGGGCCGATTAAATGGGCCCGCCCCCGGCGACTAATGGATCCAGAAGGATTCCAAAGGGAGCTGGGGTGTTGTCCTCTTGACCTGCGAAACAATTCGTCCGAAGCCCTTGTCGACTCCTGGAACAGGAGAGCGACTGCAGCCTTGGATGTAATTGCACCACTACGGCCTCTCCATGCTCGTGGGGATCGATCTGCCCCTTGGTTTACAGAAGAGCTAAGGGAGCTGAAAAGAGCTAAGAGACGCCGAGAGCGCCGCTGGGCAAAGACCCGAAGCGAGTCCGATCGAACACTGGTTAGAGCAGCCATTAAAGACTACCTAGTGGCGATGAGGACGGTGAAACGCCAATATTTCACCGCCCTCATTGCCTCCGCAGATAACCGCCCAGCGGCCCTGTTCCGGGTGACTAGGTCCCTCCTTGGCAAAGGGGGGCCGGGCCCCGGTTGGCAGGGATCTGCTGAAGCGTTTGCTGATTACCTAGCGGGGAAAGTCGCTCAGATTCGCTCAGAGTTTAATCCTGGCGTGGAAGGTGTTGAACTGGAGTTGACCGAGGCACAGTCTAGCCATGTTATCTGGGATCGGTTCGATCCAGTTGGCCCTGAGGAAGTGGACAGGCTTCTTGGATCTGTCCGCGCCACGACCAGCGTGCTGGACCCATGCCCGGCCTGGATGGTCAAAGCTTCTAGGCCGTGGCAGGTGGGTGGGTCGAGGCGATCATCAACTCATCATTAAAGGAGGGGTTTTTTCCCACATCTTTCAAACATGCCATAGTGCGCCCCCTCCTAAAAAAGCCATCCCTCGACCCTACGGTACTGTCTAACTACCGTCCAGTGTCCAACCTACCCTTTTTGGGAAAGGTCCTGGAAAAGGCTGTGGCGCGGCAGCTACAGTATGCCCTGGATGAAGCGGATTATCTGGACCCTTTTCAGTCAGGATTCAGGCCCGGATATGGTACGGAAACTGCACTAATCGCTTTGGTGGATGATCTCTGGAGAGAGCGGGACGGAGGCCACCCGTCCGTTCTAGCTCTTCTCGATCTCTCAGCGGCTTTCGATACCGTTGACCACGGTATCCTTCTGGGACGGCTCCAAGGATTGGGGATCCAGGGCACTGTGTTGTCCTGGTTTTCCTCATTTCTGAGGGGTAGGACCCAGTCGGTGTGCTTGGAGAGGGAAGGGTCCAGTCCTAGGCCCCTTCAATATGGGGTGCCTCAGGGCTCGGTGCTCTCTCCTCTCCTATTCAACATCTACATGAAGCCGCTGGGTGAGATCATCCGTTCCCACGGGGTGAGGTATCAATATGCAGATGATACCCAGCTGTACATCTCGGCCCGTGGGGACCCAGGCGGTGCAGTGGAAGTCCTCTCCAGGTGCCTGGAGGCTGTGAGGGTCTGGATTGGGGACAACGGGCTACAACTGAATCCCGGCAAGACTGAGTGGCTATGGGTGAGGGGTCCTGTGTTATCACAGGAGTTGCCAACTTTGGTACTGGATGGGGCAGTTTTGCCCCAGAAGGACCCGGTGCGTAATCTGGGGGTCCTCCTGGACTCACGACTACTGTTCGAAGAACAGGTGGCAGCCGTGGCCAGGAGGGCTTTTGCACAACTTCGTGTAATACGCCAGTTACGCCCCCTCCTAGACCGGGATGACTTGCTCATGGTCACGCATGCTTTGGTCACCTCCAGACTTGATTACTGTAATGCGCTCTACATGGGGCTGCCCTTGGTGACCATTCGGAGGCTTCAGCTGGTCCAGAATGCGGCAGCCCGGGTAGTGATGGGGTGCGGGCGTTATGCTCGGGCCTCACCACTGCTCCGGGAGCTGCACTGGTTGCCAGTTTGCCTCCGGATGCAATTCAAGGTGCTGGTCATTACCTTTAAAGCCCTACATGGTAGTGGGCCAGGATACCTAAGAGACCGCGTCACCCTAAGAATGTCTGCCCGTCCCACCAGGGCGGACCGGAGGGGCTCTCTTGTTACTCCATCGGCTAGGGAGGCTCGCCTCATGAGCACCAGGAAGAGAGCCTTCTCTGTGTTCGCCCCGGCCCTTTGGAACCTCCTTCCGACAGAGCTGCGCCTGCAGGCGGAGCTTCTGCCCTTTTGAAAGGGCCTGAAGACATGGCTGGCGGGTCAAGTGTGGGGACATAGCAATGCAGGTTCCCATCCAGGATGGCTAATTTAAGAGCAGCCATCCGCCCCCATCTGGTAGCTGTTATTATGGGTTTTTATCCGTTTTCACTGTTCAATGTTTTAAATTTTTTATGAATTTCTTATGAATTTTATGAATTTTAAGGCCATATATATTATGAGCTATGCTGTAAGCCGCCCAGAGTCGGGTTCGCCCGATTGGGGCGGGATATTAAATGCAAATAAATAAAAATAAATAAATATCAGAGTTGTGCCACAGAAAGCAAACATAATATTCAATTGCATTCTTTGCAGAAAATAAATTCATTGAGTGAAAAATAAGTTCTCTCTCCTCATTAGAATCATATAGGAGAGGAGTGCCAAAACTATGGCTCACAGACCATATCTGGCCCCCAATGCCAATTCATCCAGCCTACGCCACACTCGCCGCTCCCGGAAGTGGAAGCAAAACACGCCCGTATGGGTGCATTTTGCTTCAGCTTCCAGGAATGACAAGGGTGGCGTGGGCTGGATGAATTGGCATCGGGGGCTGGATCTGGCCCATGGGCCATCGTTTGGGCACCCTTGGTTTAAGCAGATAAAATGGCATGTTTTATTTCCACTTCTGATGGGAGGACCCAGGTGACCAACCTGCTGAACCATGTGACCGGCCCGCTAAACCACGTGACTGGCCCACAGCCAAAAAAGTTTGGGCACCCCTGTTATAGGAGGTATGGGTCATTCTTAATGGTTCCAACCTCTACTGCCCATCCATCCATGCTAGGAATCTAGACTGGAACAGCTGCTCCCTAAAGATAACTCCTCACATGGTTTAGAACCATGTCTGGGCAAGGTTTTGGATATCACAAAGTGGAATCTAGGTCAGAAAAACTGTGTGGATGGTGAGGGGTATCTCTAGTGAGAAATATAACAGTAGGGTTAATTGATAAAGTTGCATCCTCCCCCCTTAATACAACTGCAGTTTCTTGAGAGGAAAAAGACTGAAGGGAACTGAACAGAGTTTCCAATATCCAATATCGGTTTGTTGTTGCTTATCTATTTAAGCGCAAATCAGCTGAACTAAAAATGTTCTATCCTTTGCCTTCTGTTTCCATCTCTGGTTGAATAGCTTTACCATCAGCTCACCCCGTTGTTTTGGGGGTCTGCCTAGTGGTCTTTTGTGGTCCCTTGGTATCCAGTCCATCTGTTATCCTTTAGGTGGGTGATATGGCCTGCCCACCTTTTTGCCACATATAGTTCATTAACTACATCACACAGTCCAGTTCTTTGTCATAATCCCTTATTAAGCCAAAGGAAAGGAAGGAAAGGAACAGAGTTTGCCAAAGCCAATATTCTGCCCACTATGATTGCCTTGGTTTTTTCCAACAAAATTTCTAAGTTGTCAATCTTTCTTTATTTGTGTCAGAGACACCACCAGCATATAATAGCACACAAAACTAAAATTAACATATCTAAAACAAAAAGGAATTAAAAGGACTAGATGACATCCACTCAATATTGGGCCAACTCAACAGCATTTCCTCTTGCCAACATAAGGTCCTCCTCAGTGCATGTTGAAGGGCATTGTGTGCTTGGTATCATGTGGGTAATTGTTTCTCTTTTCTGCATTCACACAAGGTACCATCTACAGGGAAATCCCACTCTCTCAGATTAGCCCTTGATCTTCCTACCCTGGCATACAATCTGTTTAAAGCTTTCCACACAGGCCATGGTTGTTCATGGCCAGGCGGTAGATAATCACGTGCTTCTGCCCAGTTATCTGGTAGCTCCTTGCTTGACTTCCAAAGTGCTAGAGCAGTCTGTAGGGGCTGGTTGTTCAGGGGAGCAGAAGTTATGAGGAAACTATGCCTTTATTTCAGTCTACTTTGGTGTTTCCAAGGATCTTGCTTTTACCCACTCTGTCTGAGCAGCACTTTCTCTGTGAAATTGTCAATGACTTTGGTCCATGTGTGAGGTTTTTTAAAAAACAAAGAATGTGTTTCCTGATGGACCAAACTGATGAGAAGTCTCTCATAAACAACATAAGAAGGACACAAAAGGACACAAAAAGTGTATCTGAAGATTGTTAGGATGTGTAAGTGCCTGCCTGGTACATTGGTGCATTGCAAGGCATATTACAGCCATGTTTCTTTAAGACCTAGCTAAGGGAGCACACAGCTGTTCTCCCTCTACCTTACTGTGTGCTATTGGTCTGCGTATTTAGTCAGGAGCTAAAGAGAGCTTATTTGAGCTTTTGTCTCCAGGAGCTGCTGACACCATATGAAGAGCCGTTCCAAGGCTGATGTATGGAGTTGTGTTTGAGGGACTGCTTCATCGCTGTTCAGCCCTACAGCTACCAGCCTATGGTGTGCAGGTGCTATTTTGCCTGCTTCAAAGCCTTCACTGATTGCCACAAGGTATGCAGTGAGGCTTCTGTACCCACTGTCTTGGAGACTGGGTTTCTGGCATCACCCGGCAGGCTTTCTTCGCTGGATGACTTGGGTAAACCTACAGACTGAGAACCATAGCTGTGAACCTCTGTGACTGTTTGTTGCTCACAGCTACTGAACTGAACTGTGTGAACTGTATATGTTGCCTTGGACTGAACCAGTGAATGTAACTGGGAAACCTTATTTATTTATTTATTTATTTTATTTTATTTACTTAGATTTGTATCAAACCTTGTTTGCTGCACTGTAAATACTCCTGCACCTTACTTCTGAGTAAACCAGCTTTAAGTTTGTTTTGCACGAAATTGCTTGCCTGCCTGCCTGTTTGTCTGTCTGTTTCCAAAGGGGCCAAACCTTAGCAGGTGTGTGCCGGGCTACAGTCCGCTAACTCTGCTACCTGCATATCAACAAAGATCAACCCCAAAATCAGCTCCACTCTTGTGTTCCCAATCACCATGTACAGCTATGAAAGCTGGATATTAAAAATAGCTGACAGGAAAAATATATGGTGCTCTATGGATACTCTAGACTGCCAAAAAGTCAAACAAGTGGGTTCCAGAGCAAATCAAGCTTGAACTATCTCTGGAAGCAACAATGATGAAACTGAGGCTGTTGTACTTTGGGCACATTGTTAGAAGGCAAAACTCTCTGGGAAAAAAGCAACAATGCTGGAAAATTGGAAGGCAGACAGCTGCTAAATATTGCAATGGCTTAAGGGTAACATAACATGAATTCTAGCCTTTGTTTTGATTAGAAGTGCATCATTTCACCATAACTTATCTCTATAATTACTTCTCCAGTATTTTATTTTATTTACATACCACCCTTCTGGGATGTGTAACTGCTCTGGACAGCTTACAATTCAATTTTTTTAAAAGAAAAAAAAATAGAAATAAACAATTTAAAAGTTAGAAAATATAAACATAATCATATAATAAAACACATTTTAGCAGTGCCAGATTAAATTTTAGTCACTATGTATAAAATTAATCCCAAATATCACATCAGGAAATAAATCCAAATCAAATCAGAAACAATCATAACCCAAAAATGAAGTGAAACAAAACTAAAATAAGGTTGGCCTTTCAAGTTGGCAAGGCATTTGCAGAATTTTCTAGGGGTAAAAGTAAAGGTAAAGGTCACCCTTGCTCAAAAACCACTCATATCCGACTCTAGGGTTCAGTGCTCATCTCTGTTCATAGCCAAAGACCCAGTGCTGTCTGCATCTGCAGACATTTATGTGGACATGTGGCAGGCATGCCTAGACACTGGAGTGCACAGAATACTGCTACCTTCCCACCGAAGTGGTACCAATTTATCTACTTGCAGTTTCTTGATTTCAAACTGCTAGGTTGGCAGGAGGTGGAACAGAGACGGGAGTTCACTCCATCATGCATTACTCAGGAATCAAACTCTGACTCAGTGTCTTAACCACTTGAGCCACTGTAGGGGAGGGAGCAGCAAAGTCTCAACCCTGCATGTGTGGCTCCCCAAGGCTGTTTGGCACACATTTAGTGCTATAGTCCAACAAAAAGTATTTCCTCAGGAAGAAACAACAGCAGGCCACCTTAAGGTGCAATTTATCTTTTCAATGGGTTGCAGTGCCTTATTGATGACTGAAAGGTTGGCAGGCCAGTGGTCTGAGACCCGAGTACTGCATGACAGAGTGATCTTCCATCTTTGTCCCAGCTCCTACCAACCTAGCAATTCAAAAGCAAGAAATTGCAAGTACATAAACAAGTACCACTTGGGTGGCAAGGTAAACAGCATTCCATTCATTCCTAGTCATGCCTGCCACATGTCTACGGAAATGTCTGCAAACGCAGACTGCACTGTCAGTTTGACTATAGACAAAGATGAGCACTGAACCCTAGAGTCTGATACAACTGACTTTCAAGCAAGGGCAGCCTATACTCCCACAATACCCATTTTCCAAATTCAAAATAGATGTCTGGCCACTTTGGGGGACTTTATTTTACATTTTCCACATCACAGGCAACCCAGTGGTGGGCAGGAGCTGCTTTGGATTGGTTCTACCAAACCAGTGGTAACAATTCGGGGTGGGTGGGGGTAGTAACTTTCCCAGGAGACCACCCGGGATGGTTATCTTTTTTTTTTTTTAGGCAACCGGTTCGGTCGCCTCTCCAGCTGCCCGATATTGCAGCCAAAATGGCTGCCATGTCAGTGTGCATGTGCCAAACACCAATTGATGCATGTGCCCCTCCAGTTCTCAGCGTGCATGCATCAATTGCCATTCAGTGCATGCGCACTGACAAAGCAGCCATTTTGCCTGCAATGTCGGGTAGTGGTGAGGCCCTCAGCAGCCTCCTCGGAAGTGTGGTGGTGGCGGCGGTGGACTTTGCTCAAGTCACCTCATGCCAGTGCCCTGCACTGCCGTGCCACCACCACTCACTGCCACCACTGCCACCATGTGCTGATGTGTCGTGCTGTGCCAGGCTGCGCCACACTGCCATGCCATGTCAGGCAATGCTGCAGCACCGTGCCATGCCAGGCCACGCCGCAGAGCCAGGCCATGCCAGGCCGCGCTGCAGCGCCATGCCATGCCAGGCTGTGCCAGGTCGCGCCGCAGCATCAGGCCGTGCCAAGCTGCACCGCTGCTATTGTTGCCTGCACCCCTGGGGTAAGTGACTGGGTATGGGTTTGGAATGGGTGGATGGAATGTGTGTTTTTATGTGTATTTTTATGTTTATTTGTATGTGTTTTTATGTGTATTTAATTTGTATTTTATGTTTATTTTAAGTGTTTTTATGTGTATTTTATGTGTACTTATTTTTATTTTATATTTTACTTTGGCTCCTCCCACAGTGTGGTAGTAGAAATTTTAGCTGCCCACCACTGAGACAACCCAAAGTTCTCACATGTTCATAATAGAATTACTTCCCAGCTCAGCCAATTGCATAAGAATTTGTGACAATTTCTGGTTCTACTTTTGCTCTTGGATGCTAATCTCTCAGCTCTGACAAGAGTATTTTCTATCAGCTAATTCACCTAATAAGCTAATTCCCTCCTTTTTGCAGAGGACAAGAATCTGTTACTGTGATTAATGGATTGGTGTTCTAACTGAATTAATGCTATAACACAGAGAGATGCCCTTAAACTAGTGATCCTAAAACTTTCTTTCTTTTGGTTAAAGTGTTGCACAGTGTAAAATTATGGATGTATATCCAATATGGGCAAAATTCAAGACAAATTAATATGTTAAAATAGACTATTTTTGTCCAGAAGTGAGTTCATTCAATGGCATTATCTCAGCCGTTTACTAAGTCTTCATTTGTACACCTGGTGGAGCATTAATTGCATGCACATAAATGCTGCATTGATTGAATTATTTTACATTCATGGAAAACCTATCTTATATTCAAGTAGTCTGCTTGTATTTGATTATTCTTTTATATTAATACTTTACTTTGAAGTTTGTTAAGCAACCTCCAGATGGTCGTTAGAATCTTGTCCTATGGGAGACACTTTTTGGCATTCGTCCATTTGGCAAAGTGTTTTGTTTTTTCTCACCAAGGGTTTAGCCCATCCTCTTCTGGTTTAAAATTTAGAGGTGGAGAGGTACAAAGAAAAGTTTTCTTTGATTTTAGCCATTGCCTTTAGGCAATTAGTGTCCATGAAGCAGATGGGTTTGGTGTTGAATTATCTTATCTTATTTTTGAAATTTCCTAGCACCTCTTGACAGTGGTGGGATTCAAAACTTTTACTACCTACTCTATGGGCATGGTATGGTGGGCGTGGCCAGGGGGAAAGCCCTGCATTGCACCCGAATTAGGGTACTTTATTTCAAAATTTGGATGGGCGGGGCCAGCCAGAATTTTTGCTACCGGTTCTGGCGAACCTGCTGAATCCCACCACTGCCTCTTGATATACTTCTAGAGGGATAACACCAGCTAAATAATACACTTTTTGTGTGGGGATAGGTTTTAGGCAACCAATAATAATCTTGCATGTAGCTTCCTTTAAGAGTGAAATGGATTACAAGTAAACTTGAATTTCCAAGTATTATAGGATTTTGGCTTCCTTATCATTGGCCATGCTGAGATTACTGAGATTTCTGTAACGTGAAGTCCATGAAACAGTTGGAATGTCATATTTTAAAATGTCTCATTTAAGATCAATCTGGAACCTGGAGCCACCGATGTCTTGACAATACTTGTGTTCCATAGCCAGCTGGTGTTCTCCAGATCAACATTGCTGGTGTTCTCTAGATCAAGGTAACACAGGCAGACATCTTAAAGGTCATTTGCCTTTTCAACTTTTTAACTGGAAACTTGAAATATCAAACCTGGAACCTTCTGCAGAGTATGTAAGCCTGATGAGCATGGAATGCACTTTGTTTATAATAATGATAGAAACTGTATGCTGTCAAATTAATTCTGATTTTATGGTGACATTTTCTAGCATTTGTAAATATAGGATGTTCAGGCATGGTTTAGTAAGAGCCTTGGGGGCACAGTGGCTAAACTGCTGCACTGCAACCACAATGTTGTGAGTTTGATTCTGACCAGGGCTCAGAGTTGACTCAGCCTTCCAGTCTATTGAGGTTGGTAAAAGGAGTACCTAGCATGTTGGGGGCAAAATGCTAATTACTCTGTGAACCATGCAGAGAGTGCACTAAGTGCTAGGGAGCAGTATATAAGTGTAATTACAATTGCTATGGTTTATCATTCTCATCTTTTGAGGGCACATGTAGTTTGCATAAAGCAACACAGGTTATATCTTCTCCAAGAGAATTGAACATCTCAGAGTTCCATTTGCTGATCCAGACACTACTGTATTTCAGCAACCGATCTAGCCTTCCCATGAGTACATGAAAAAAACCCTCTGCAGGTTGATTTGAACATTAGGAAGTTGAACAAAGGTGATAAACATAAGGTTGACAAACAGGACAAGATTCTCATTGACTCTGTCAAATAAATGTCTGACTTGATATATAAAATAAATGCTTGTAAGACCAAGAGTTATAAAATGACAGAAATGTGTAAACAATCATTTATTTCAAATGTGCTATGCTCATATTTCTCCTGATAGCTTCCCTCCTTCCTTGTCAAAATTTATCACAAAGACAGACTTGCTGAGTCACAGCAAATCACAGCAGAACCTTGATCGATGTAACACCTTTGTTAGAACTTTGATAGCCAGACCAGAGAAGCAATTCATCATAGCCATGACCAAGTGCACAACTGTTTGCTTCCAAGATTTCCCAGTGATGGTGTACACCAGCATTCGCCAACCTCCATCTAACTATATTAGACTTAAATTGTCATCATCTTCAACACAGCATGGTCAACACTCTTCATCATCAAAATACTGTGAGGATCGGTCATTGTGCATTAAATCTCTTTTTTAATATGGCAATCGTCAACTCCACCCCCTCCTACAAATAGAAAACTTTTGCCGACATGAACATCTTATATATTCAGAGGCTTCAACCCCATTTGAATATTTATTGGCATAGCCAGTGAGGAATGATTCTGAAATGCAATGTTTGAAGAGTGCCAATTGCTAAGCCGCCCTTGTTCGCAAGCCAGTTGTATCCAACTCTAGAGTTCAGAGCTCATCTCTGTTTATAGCCACAGAGCCAGAGCTATTAGCAGTTACAGACATTTCTGTGGACATGTGACAGGCATGACTAGACACTGGAGTGCAGGAAAAGCTGTTACCTTTCCCACTGAAGTGGTACCTATTTATCTACAGGGTGGCCCACAAGTCCCTACCCTGTGTTGGGAGGAGGGAGGAATGCTCCCATTGGACTGCTGGCCAGAGGAGCGGGGCAAACTGCTATGGGAGGAAGACCTTTCTTTGTACAACTGGGCAGAGGGGTGGGGTGAACTCTGTGCTGGGGCAGGTAGGAACTTATGGGCCACCTAATACTTGCAATTTCTTGCTTTCGAATTGCTAGGTTGGCAGGAATTGGAACAGAGACAGAAGCTCACTCCATCATGCAGCGATTGGGTTTTGAACTGCTGACCTGACAACCTTCCAGTAGTCAAGTTAAGTATATATATATATATATATCTTTTTGTGAGGGCAGAAAAGTTATTTTTGTGTAGCTCTGGAACAACTGTGGGGACAATTCCTTATTGATTTAATATATTTCCATGCTGATTTAGAGAGGTGGGAAAGGAGCCAATAGCCAAAGCTGATTTTAACATCATTTGTGAGCTAGTCTTCAAATCAAATCTCTTCTCAGGATGCCAAAGGATGTGTTAGTCCCTTTCTGTCCATTCATAACTGCTACTTTGGCTGCCTACCATTCCTCTCTTCATTTCATCACCCCCATTCAGCTCTGGAGACTTAGATGTTAACTCTTAGAGGCAGGGAGCTCTCTGTTTTGCCCTTGCTAGCCTGCAAATTGTAGCACACATCAAAGAACGGGGAATTAAAGAGGAGTCAATGGAAAACGCTTTAGCCTAGCAGTAGGGAAGCATTGACTTTCTTCATGTTTTAAATGCCCACAGCTAGAAACCTCACCCTCACGTGGTCAATGGTTAAAGATTTAGGTAGCTGAATTCCATAACAGCTGGTGGTCTGAAGATTCCCCCCTTTCACCTCACCCCCTTCAAACATAAGGTTTGGATGCTGTATTTTTCAAGTACTTGCAACTGTGACTAGATAAAATAGCTCCACTGAATTATATACACCTGTCCAGGAGAGCTACAAGTATTGTAATAAGGCTTTTCTTTGGATCTTTTCAAATGCACATTTTGAAAAGAGTTGCTTTGACCTGCTAGAAATAAGGTGCAGACCACTGCCAGGGCTTCTGTTGCTCTGGGTTTACGAATCCTAAAGATTAGTATATACTTTTGACTCTGCATATAATGCCTTTTCTGTGCTTTCTTTATGGTTTTTCTAGCACAATGAATTTTTCCACATGAGAGGACCATTTGATTACATAAAGGTTTCAGAGGGCATGCACTCTACCATACCCTGAGCATTTTTTTAAGGAGTTGCCATTGTCACAGCATTTTAGTTTATTTAATCAGGGCACGATGCATGAAATTAGGACTCTGTTTTCACTGCGGTGGCTTAGTAGTTAAGACGCTGAACTTGATGACTGGAAGGTTAGCAGTTTGAGACCCAAGTATTATACAACAGAGTGAGCTCCTGTCTCTGTCCCATCTCCTGCCAACCTAGCAGTTTGAAAGCAATAAATTGCAAGTAGATAAATAGGTACCATTCCGTGCACTCCGGTGTCTAGGCATGGCTGTCATGTGTCCATGGAAACATCTGCAGACAGACAGCACTGGCTCATTGGCTATAAACGGAGATGAGCAACAAACCCTAGAGTTGGATAGTCTGGCTTTCAAGCAAGGGCAACCTTTAGTATATTCTAAAGGTATATTCTAATCTACCTTGCTCTCTTGTGAAAAATTTAGGGAAGCTGGATTCAGAATTCAAGGTATCAGTCAGTAAATATTTGGCATTATAACTTATCATAGGAACTCCAGCAATTGACATCATTTCTACATATATACTATCATTTGAGGTGACCTTGATTTATTACTTACTGAAATGGGGCTGCGGTGGCTCAGTGTTTAAGAAGCTTGTCTTGTTAGTTGGAAGGCTGGCATGTCAGCAGTTCGAAACCTGGGTACTGCATGGCAGATTGAGCACCTGTCTCTGTCCCAGCTCTTGGGGACATGAAAGGAACCTCATTTGGGTGTTCTCTGTGTGGAGTTTCTTCCACAAAAATTCCTTTCAACCCAGAATAATTTCTGACACAAAATTATTATTATTATGTAGAGGCTGTGGTGGCTCAGTGGTTAAGACGCTCACCTTGTTAGCTGGAAGGCTGGCATGTCGGCAGTTTGAGATCCACGTACTGCATGATGGAATGAGTGCCTGTCTCCGTCCCAGCTCTTGGGGACATGAAAGGAGCCATATTTGGGTGTTCCCTGAGTGCAGTTTCTTTTGCAAAAAACCTTTCAACCCAGAATAATTTGACATGAAATTACTATTATTATTGAAACATGCTTAAAATGAGAAAGACACACCACCACCACTGCAAAAAAATTGGGGTTGAAGACCACACTGACATCACTCAAACCTCTTGAATGCTACTGAATCTGCCTTCATGGGAGAAGCAAGAGAAAAGTCCCCCTTTATTTTTAACAGGATTCACTCTCTTTGTCCACTATGTATACTTCTGAGAACAGCAGCAACTCATGGATGGGACAGCCTTAGAATGGAAGATATGCAGTGGTGGGCACCAGCAGAACCAGTAGCAGTAATTTTGGCTGGCCCAGCCCATCCATGTTTTGAAATAAAGTAGTCCTAATTCAAGTGCAATGCAGGACTTTCCGCTGGCAGGGCTGGGTTTACATGAAAAGAGGCCCTAGGCTATTCCACTTATGTGGCCCTTTCACCTCCCATTTTTAAGTTTGTAATTACATGAGAGATAATAAAATACATCATTACTGTGATATATATCAATATATAGGCCCCTCTTGACCTTGAGGCCCTAGGCTGAAGCCTAGTTAGCCTGTAGGAAAATCCGGCCCTGCCCGCTGGTCATGCCCACCATACCATGCCCACAGTGTGGTAGTAATTTTTTTTGAGCCCACCACCAAAGATATATGTGTGTACAGGAGGTCCATAAGTTCTACATTGTACACTCTTGAATTAGGAACTCTTGATTTAACTCTACAATTGACAATTAGTTCTGTAAAACTGGTCATTCATCCATTGGTTAGTAAGTCAACAGTGCTCCACCTCATGTTCTGTTCTTTCTTTTGCTGTTTCTTACAGAAAGAGCCTTCTCAAAGATTGTGGTATTTTTGAACCACAACTGGGTGTACCCTGGTAACAGCAATCTTGTGTTGCTGGGCCAGTCTTTCTCTCACTAGGTCAGGTGAAATGAACTGCAGAATGAACTCAACAAAACGTGGCTTCATTTTGGCAGTTTCACGTCTGGCCTAGACATGGAAGAACAACTAAGTCAATACCCTGCTTTGGTCCTGGATACCTTATCCTTGTTCTCTTCCCTGTGCCTTTGGACCTGTGATTCCCAACGTGAGGCCCATGTCCCACAGGGAGACAATTTTATTTTTAAGTGGAGGCAATTCGAGAATGAGTTATCAACAATGAACTGCCCTTTAGGCTTCCTCCATGTGAATAGGAGTTCACTTCTTGAATAAGAATTGTCATGGGGGAGAGACATCAGGATTTTAGAGATGCTTAGGTGGGGCATGGCCTACAAAAAGGTGGGAACCACTGCTTTAGACCCACCAAGTGTATAATCCCGTCCTGCCTCCCCTTGCCAGGATGAAAAAGATTCCTTAAATGGTTTAAAGCCTTGACATACCATGTATGTATCAGAATGGCCTTGGAGATCTGTGGGATGAGCTTTGCTTATGGGATTTCTAGAGGTGAAACTCATGACAGAATTTCCCAGATTTCAAGGTGCAGATTTAATAATAATTGCATACTGTTGAGTCAATTCTGACTTAGTGTTGCAGGTTTTTCTAGGTAAAGACTACACAGAAGTGGTTTACCATTTCCCTTCTTCTAGACGCGCTCTAGGACTGTGCAGCTTGCCCAAAGCTACACAGGTTGGCTCTTCTAGGATGTAAAGTGGTGAAATGAACTCCTAACCTCTGGCTCATTGGTTTTAATGCCATTCTTTTACCAGAGTTTGTATTTTTCTTTCTAAACTCTCTTTGGCTGGATTGCAGCTCATGGTGTTTTATCTGTGCAAGGGAAGTCAAACACCATTGCAATAACTGGCCACTACTTTTCATTATTAGTCTGCAGTGCTGCAGAGAGAATCACATGAATTCCTGGAATTTGCTTGCATTAAGCATTTCAATCTGATTAATTATTAACTTCCCCAACATCGATTATAAAGTTTTGCGATTTATAATGGCAGGCACTCAATCTTAAAAACGAGCACTGTCTTTTCTAGCATCACTGCGATGGTTCCAAGCTGAAGCATACTCTTTAATCTGAATTAAAACAGGAAGAATGGGCAAAATGGCTTTGAGTTGGTGCAAACATCTGAATTAATACTGCTGGGCAAAGCCTTTGAAAGAATTAAAATCTAGCTGGGAATTTGGAGTGGAGTAGTCAAAGGGGGGGGGGGGAGTGAAAACCAGCTTCCCTTTTGGGTTTCTAGGGAGCAATTTCAAGGACAAGAGGAAATTCTTATCAGCCCCATGAGACTCTTCATTACTGATCACTGTGCTGAATTCCCAAGAATGTACTCAACGCATTCTTTGGGGAAGAGTGGGGTCTCTTCCACGCTGATTCCTGCACCTGATTTGTAGACATCCCTCCATCAAAGACACAGGACTTAGATGGTAACATTCCTTGTAACATTTGGGGCAAAAAGAGCATAAAAATATTATTTTTAGGTAACGACCCCGTAAACTGCACCACTGTTAAAATGCTTTAATGCAACAAATATAAATTTACTGATTAATTCTACAGTGTTGCAGGTTTGGCCTTCCTTGATCCAGCTGAGGACAATTTTTCTGGTTTTAAAGCACTGGTATTGCAGTGGCTCAAGTGGCTAAGACACTGACTGGAACGCGGGAGGTCAGTAGTTTGAGTCCTGAGTACAGCAGGACAGAATGAGTTCCCATCTTTGTCCCGTCTCTATCCTAGCTCCTGCTAACCTAGCAGTTCGAAAGCAAGAAATTGCAAGTAGATAAATAAGGACCACTTTGGTGGGAAGGTAAACAGTGGTCCGTGTGCTCCGGTGTCTAGTCATGCCTGCCACATGACTTCCACAGACAGCGCTGGCTCTTCAGTTTTAAAACAGAGATGAGAACTGAACCCTAGAGTTGGATATGACTGGTTTTCGAGCAAGGAAACCTTTACTTTTACCCAAACCAGGGGTGGGTTGGGGTTGAAAAAAAGAGGAAGGGAATGTGTGAGATTTCCATTATTGTTCACGTTAAACTCATTGTTTCTGCTGTTTCTTAAGGTTTATTGGCATTCACACACCCAGAAAGAAACAGGAAAGGCTCACATTAAAATGCTGCTTCTAAAGGACAACATTCCAGGTTCTACCAGAATGCATAGCATGATACAGCATAGGATTCCTTTACATGCAGAACAGAGCTGTGGGGCTACACCACTGTACAGACCAGTGTTTCTCCAAACTATGTTCCATGGAACACCAGTGGGACGTCAATTCCCAGAAGCCTCAGTCAATACATTGGCTGATCAGTGCTTTAGGGAATTGACTCAGGCTTCTGGGAATTGAAGTCCAAAAAACCAAAGTTTGGGGAAAACTGGTTCAGACCATGAGGTCTCAGGGTTTTCCATGTCATGGTACAGGACCCTTCAGCATGGATATCTACAAAACTGTCTACACAAACAGGCTTTCCACATGCTTTGGAAACCTGGATGCTCATCAAAGAGAAAAGGCTGATGGTTATGGGCCATCATGGAGAATTTTGCAAGAGCAACACCTCCATTTTCCTTACCAAAGGCTATCCAGGAACATTCTGGAGACCATCAACATTCCCAGAATAGAGCTTTCCGGGGGGGGGGGGACCCAGTTACTTCGAGTGAGATCCAACAGGTTTTATCTACCTATTGGGAATTAATCACTGGGGTTTACAGGAGACTATTTCTTAGCACATCATTCATGGCCCAATAGTGTGTTCCACAACATTTGTGAATGCCTGTGTAAGACAGGAGGACATAAAGAATTCAGCATTACCAAGCTCATTGAGACACAAAACATGGCCACTGACATGGATATGGTTTTTATTTTAAAGAACCATCATAACAAATCACAGAGACAACAACACTTAACTTTAATACTGAAAGCTTTTTCTCCCCGTAACAGTAGTCTGCAGTTTCTAGCTGAAGTTCTTTGATCCCCCACCCACCCCTTTTCAACAGTGTCTCAATGGGAACATTGCAAAAAGAGAAGAAAAACAAACCACGCAGCAAACCTTAAAGACATCAATTGCAACTCAAGTGTGCTTATTTTCTTTGTGTGTATATGTGTGTTTGTGTATGTGTACACACATATACTGTGCACCTGTGGGGATATTAAAGTTCTTCAAAGTCATGGGCACTTGTAATCATTGCTTCTGGGTGCATAACCCTCCCCATGAAAATGATGGTACCTAACGAGAAAAAAGAGAGACAAGTGAAAGATATTTAAAATCTAGCCTCCTATAATCTCCCTTACACCCACTAATAGCAGTTGTATGGGTAATATGATATAAACAGAAGAAAAGTGTCAGAGAAGGGGCCAACATGCTTCCTCCCACGCCATCCAAGTTGCTGTTTCCAATTATGAGACACTGTCTTAATAAAATAAAGGGACACTAAATCATAGCGTTATGGATCATGGCGTTGAGAGGGATGCATCCAGAAGAGAATAATTGATGGGGAGAATTGCTTACAGTAGTTGAGTGAGTGAGAACATACAATGTAAGATTGAGTGCTTTTTTCTATTTGGAGAGAAACCTTAAAAGGAGGTGTCAGAAGTTCAAATTAGCTCATGGTTACTTCATACATTACTTGTGGCACAGTGGTTAGACTACTATACTGCAGTCAAAACTGCTGACATTGGGAGTTCTATTCTCAAGGTTGCCTCAGCCTTCCATCCTTCCAAAGTTCATAAAATGAGTACCCAACATGTTGGGGGCAAAATACTAATTATCCTATGAACCGCCCAGAGATGGTTTATAAGTGTAATTGCTATTCCTTCGCCAAAGAGAGGTGTTGATAAATGTGTTCACTTCCAGTAGTGAGTACCCAGTTATTATTTGGGAACGAGTATATATAGATCAGAAAGGCTTTCTGTGTCTAAGGGGGAAGAACTTTCTCCATTTCACAGACTGAGGGCATTCTGATTGGCACTGGCATCTTACTTCAGCACTGGAGATGAAAAAAAGGCTACTTTGTATACATGAAAGGTGCCCAAACTACGGTCTGTGGGCTGGATCCAGCCCCGATTCTAATTCATCCAGTCCATGACACCCTTGTCGCTCCTGGAAGTGGAAATAAAACATGCTCATAGGGCCGCGTTTTACTTCCACTTCTGGGAGCGATGATGGTGGCATGGGCTGGATGAATTGGCATTGGGGTCTGGATTCGGCCCATAGGCTGTAGTTTGGGCACCTCTGATTTAAGCAGAGAAAATGGCAGTTTAAAATCTATCTCATTCTGTTGAAAAACAGATTGCAAGGCACATTTTACTTCCACTTCCAGTGGGAGAAACCACATGACAAGCCCGCTGAACCATGTGACTGGCCCTCTGAATCACATGACCAGCCTACATCCTGAAATGTTTGGGCACCCCTGATGTAAATGTAGTAGCTAAGAGGATAGCTCAGTGAGTGGACACATTCTGTCTTCCAACGCTTTGCCACTATTCAATAGTTGTCACCTAAAGTGGCTGCCTCCTAAGGTCAGGGGCAGCCCAGGGTAGGTGGCACCTTCCTAATCTATTAGTGTGGACTCTCAACACTAGTTGAGAGAAAAGCATGACAGACGGATGTACTCACCTGTCCTTCTGCACCTAACCACATAGAAAAAAGGGTGGTCCACTATAACCTGGGGATACAGCACCGCCATTCTACTAATGGCAATCATTCCTGAAGGAAGGAAAGACAAAGCAGTAAGTTTTTAATGAGCCATACAATGTTCATCCCATGCAATCTCTCACTCTCCTTTTGTGCTGTAACATTAATGCGCAAACAGAAATTAAGGGCTTGACACGCCAAGACTGAGTGTCAACACTACACATCGCTACCAGCCCAATCAACATCAAAGGGAGACTTAGGAAGTAATGAATGCATCTGAGAATGATGAACAATGAGTGACAGAGCAATTTATTTTTACTTCTGGGGAAACGGCTTATAATTTACAGAAAAGCCGGGCTTTGAGCAAGAGTTATGATGCCCATTCCATTTTTTACAGGAAATACATTATGCTTGACAGTCCCACCCCCCACAGAAGTGGAACACATCCAGTGAAATAGAATAATTCTAATTGCCAATCTGTGGCCGTTCCCTTCAGCCCACGGCTATCTTAATTCTGAGCCAAAGGAAACAGATGCAGATGGGGGCCCAGATTTCTTTCCAGCAAATTACTGTGAAATGTTTCTGATTTCCTCTGGTGACCACCAACAGGTGAAATTGCATTAGTGGGCTTATGTCTAAAATAGAATACCACTGGTGCTCTGGGCTTCACTTTCAAGCTCTGTAGTTTTGTTACACATACAGAAGACAACCAATGCCATGGTTTTCAATGCCAGGCAGCAAACAATGAGTTCCTGCCAGGATTCTTGAGGTTGTGTAAAGCTAGCAGGGGCACATCCCTGCCCTTTGAGAATCCCAGCAGCAATGTTAACTGCTGGCTAGAAGCAATCAAGTGTTAATGCTTTTTGCCTTCTGTGCGAGTTAAAAAAAGCACCAGGCTTTCAGCCAACCAGGGATAAAGACTTTTCTTTAGGGGCCTTGTTCAAATACAATGTAAGCTCCCTACCAACTACAATTAACATGTCAGCAGCCAGTCTTAAGAAGAGCTGTTCAGTCCAAATCATCACCTGAAGATGAAAACTGTTGTATTGGCTTCAGCCTAGTGCAATGCTATATTCTTCAACCACTACTGTGAGTGGAAGTGGAGTAGGGGAGCCACACTTCATTTCCCTCAGTCCTTCTCCAGAATGCTGGAAGAAGACGGATAGATCAGTTGTTGCCACCAACAACTGGTCACCAACAACTTTTCTCCTCTTAGGCAGCAGACAGAGAAGGTTCAAGTTTCAGGGTGTCTCCTCCATTGCCTCTTTCTTTACCGACAGAATTAGCTACTAAGATACTAAAAGAGCTTCCCTCTCTTCTCTTAGGAAGTGACTGGATACATGGCTGAACAGCTGAAGTACTGGACAGTGTTTGATGTTCAAGGGAATTTAAGTTATATTAATGACACGTATAAAGACAAATTATATGACTAGAAGCAGTTGTAGGCCTCATTAGGTCATAGCAGCTCCTTCTCCTGGATTTATCCTCAGTAGGAAGAGAGTATGTACCAGTGTGTTGCCAATTAGTTACCGGCCCAGACGGAAAGAAGAAAATAAATCCCTTTATACAGTAAAACCTCACATAAAGAGCGCCTCGCTTAAACAGTAACTCACTTAAAGAATTTTCTCTGAATGTTCACTTTAAACAAATAAAACCAAACAAAAACTTGCTTAACAAATAAATCGGGGTTTGCAATCCCCCCCCCCCAGAAGTCACAATTGGTCGCTTACAATGGTGTTTCGCTTAAAGAGCAAACTCGCTTAAAGAGCAATCCTGTGGAACACATTATGCTCTTTAAGCGAGGTACAACTGTACATCAAATACTCCAGTGTTTCCCAAATGCTGGATCTTGGACTTCAATTCCCAGAAGTCTAAGTCAATTCCCCAAAGCACTGACCAGCCAATGTACTGACTTAGGCTTTTGGGAGTTGAAGTCCAAGATCCAGCATTTGGGAAACACTGATTAATACTCAATAGTCGCATGTTTCATGGCTCCCTCTTGACTGCAGCCATGGCTTCAGATACCAGCAGGATACTGCTGTATTGTCTGTTTTAACCTTTGGATGCCAAACTCTGAGCAATTAATTTCTACAGTGATGTTAGACCATGGGTTCCCAACCTAAGGCCCATGGACCGGATCCGGCCTATGGTGCCATTTTGTGTGACCTCCGAGCCCTCCAAGGGCATTTGAGAAATAAAATCACCACCCCATTGAAGCTGTTGGGACAAAATGACTGCCCCCATTGTGCAGGCAGGGCAAAATGGCCATCCGGCCCTCAAAGCTGACTGAGAGTGCATGACCCAGCCCCTAGCTTGAAAAGGTTGAGAACCCCTGTGTTAGACTAAGTATCCCTCAGTGTTTTTAACTGGTTAGTTTCTTTTGGTCAGCAACATTATTACATCATAGTTAAAATTTTTGAAATGGTAGCCATGTTAGTCTGTGCAACTATATCAGAGAGTAAACAAAACGAAATGAAAAAAGACAAAAAAATTGTTGTGGCACCTTAAAGACTAATTGCTGTATTTTAATGTTAGCTTCTGTAGAGCAAGTCCACATCATCAAACATAAGAGTGAGACTTTATTTATACAATCCAGTGCAGGGGTACTTATCTGTTATATTAACCAGCCATCCACAAAACATTTACTCTGATCAGTTGGGGTCCCTATTCTCAAAAAGAGAGGGAAGGCTTCTTCAGACTAAGCATACCTACTAAATTCAAGATGGTGGGCTGATGCTGTACAAGCATCAGCCATAGGGCCCCAATGATGTACATCTACTGGGCAAGACCTGCCTTCATCTACATGACATCTGCCCTGTAGCCTACCTGTTGTAGCAGAAACCTTTGCTTCAACTCTATCATTTGCAGCCAAGGTAGGACACAGGATGTACCAGCACACTTATGTCTTTAGGATAACCGGATAAATTAGCTAAGAATAGCTCAGAACGGTGGCAGCCTCAGGTGATTGTTACAAAGAGGTCCTACAGTGGAGTGACTTAATTTTTAATATCTCGATGCACAAAGGGAATACTCTGGGCCAAACACATTAGCAGCAAAGCAGGGTTTGGTTTTAATTACAGTTGGAAAATTTTAATAACTTCCCTCTAGAGAACTTTATGCTTTCTAATCAGTTTAGGAACTTTTATTTTCTTATTGCATTGACATGGTAGGAGGGGGAAGGCAAGAAAGAATAAAACATCCATGCATGCCCAGGAATGAAAGTAATAGTTGTTTGTATAACTTGGAGACTGTGGTCTTTTGGTCAGGATTATGGCTTTGAAGGAAGCTAGTCTTTTTAAAAAACTGTATTTCTCATTATGAACAACAACAGCAAAATCCACCTGAACAGATCAATTTGTGACATGAATTACAGAAGAAATAAAAATGATTCACTGGTAGGAAAAGCCAATATTTATACTTGACAAGCAACAGTTCAACCTTCTAGCCTTTCCATAACAAAAAAGAAAGCTAGCCTTTTATCCTTATTCAAATTCATAGTTCCTTTATCTGAACATAGCTGCATTCTTGCACTAGTTCCAACTTGTTTGAAAAGAACTTTCCTGTGCTCTGATCCAATGCTTTGCTATACAACAGCAGTAGAATGTCACACAATAGTCTCAATATCAGTGTCAGGATATGCTTTAGCTTAGCAATTCACGCTTGCTGATTCAGCCCTATCTCCCTCTTTGGTAGTGCACTGGTGCAAAGCTGTGCAAGCAGAAGTTTCCAGAGTAATTGAGCAAAAGACAGTGGGGCAGTGGAACCTTTGGAACTCAGAATTTACACTACACACGCAGATTTTAACACTGCAAAATGCACCCAAGAGCAAGGACACAGGATTTGGTTGTCAATCGGCAAAGCATTCAACAAGCAAAATGACCATGATCCAAATCTCCCCATGAGGATCTTTAGCAGTGTAGTTCAGGACAAAGCTTAAAATAATATTTATGACTTTAATGCTAAGAGTAGTTGGGTTTTCTGTGTCATTTTTTAACAGGGGCTGCACTATGCCTTATTTAACTTGCTCCCAGGCAGTGGTAGTGGTGATAAGGATGATGATTTAATAACGATGATGATTTAATTAAGAGCAGCTTCAGACATCACACAAAAGTGTCAAAAGATGGGGCACAGAAACATGTCAAGCTTGGCTTCTAAATGATCATCAAGCCCATTATATTCACATACAGGGAATGTTTTGCATATATCTAACAAATATGGAAGAAAGCACTGTAGGTTATAATCATAACTGCCTATAAAAGCATTTTCAAGGATATAATGATAGAGATATATTTAATTTGAAGAAATAAATAAATAAATAAATCTTATTTGTCCTTACAACAGTCCATGGAGGTAAGCCTTTAATTATTCTGGCACAGAAGAATCTTTTTGGGATAGAGCATCAAAACATGTAGAAAATGATTTGAACCGGTGGTTGTACAAGAAGGGAATAAGTAACCCAGCTGTGTTTTTTAATTCTCATCTTTTCTAGATCTACATGTAGATTGATAGTCTTCTTTCCAACTTCTCTAAGGTCATTTTTACCTTCCCATGGCCTCTCCACAGCTAAGCATATCTACTAAATTCAAGAGGTTTTGCAACCAGATTTAGGACTCTTTCTCCTTTACTACTCCCGAATCAAGTTCCCAAATAAATTAACATACTTTCCCCCACTTCTTTATATATTTTTGTACTCACTCCTATTTAGCTGTTATGAGCTCAGTACTTGGGCACGGTGCTTGGCTAGTACAAATATATACTTATTTTTATAGATCTGAGAAAGAAAGATGGTGCCCTGGTGTCATGGGACGACATCTTTTTCCTAACGTTTCTCAAAGCTGGAGGGGACCTAGTTTCACTAGGCCTCAAAAATAATTTCCCTTCTTTGTCTCACAAAACTGCTTGTCATGAGACTGCTTGTTTCCCAGTACTCTTATCTCTAGGCTAGCTGAGTTCCCATGTTTTGACTATTGTGGAGCACTGTTTCTGCACTGTTTCTCCATGTTTTGGGAACTTGCTGTTTCAGTAAAAGCTATTTCTGATTGGTTGGGGGTACCCCACCTGACTGCAGAATCTCCACCTTGGGGAAAACAGGGTTAGTTCGCTTTTTGGATGTCTATGGGTTAACATCTTTCCCTGGGACTACTTCCCTTTTACGCTTTCACAATGATTACCTAGAGTGATTGGCCTTTCCGGACTGGTCTTTATGCTATAGGATTATGTTTTGTTTTGGACTGTCTCTGGACTGACTCTTATGCTTTAAGAACCTGATCAATAAACCTACATTTGCTTCAACAACGTCTCTTCATTTTTCATTCACTAAAGGGTATTTATTTATTCTTCAAATTTATACCCCGCCTCGCTCAGGCAAGCCTGACTCTAGGCGGCATTATACAAAAACAAAACAATATCCCACCAACCCCCCCCCCATCGAGTCCTCCACAGCCGCCCCAAGACACCCAAGTTCTCTCCCCTCGGGGCCAAATGGCCGAGGGAGCCCCCCCCATCCTCCTCCCGGCCGGTGACGGAGGGTAAGAGAAGCAATGCATTCACACACAAGCCTCTGAATACACTACCTATTAAACCTCCTTGTGGAAGAGAAGCAGCTGAGGGCTGTTTAGCTGCATTGCCGGCCAGCTCGCCCTCTTGGGGCTTTGGTTTAGGAGGGCCAGAGCAGAGGAGGCAGGCTGGTTCCGTGACACCTGGTTCCTACATTTACCAGTCTGTGGATAGTTTTTAAAAGTATATACCTGAGGCAGCAGCAGCTTCAGAGCCTTCTTCATTGATTTCAAAGATAGACTTGTGAATTGCTTTTGAAAGATGAAGATCCTTGTGGTCTGGAGAAGAAATGAAAGTTAGAAGGAAATGAGATTTGGTCAAAAATCCACAACTACCAGAAGCCAATAGGATAAGTGTTACTTATTTTGGATACAACAGATGTGGTTATTTCATTTCAACTTTTAATCCTGTAATCAGTAATACCACAGTTGGCAAATGAGTCCCACTGAACACAGATGAATATACTGTACTTCCGAGTAAAAACAGAAAGTACTGTATCACAATTTTGGATTTTTCTCTTCTGTTTTCATGTGCCTCTTCAGTTGCACAGTTGATTCTGACCCTTTGCAGCCCTATGGACCATCATGTTCCTCTGATGCAGCCAAATGTCTAAGGTCATTCCAGGGTTCCTATGAATCTTTCTTCTCATTCATTCTATTTCCTGTCTATCCTGTGTTGTAGAAATTTCTATGAACAGTCCAGCTGCCACCGGTGGAATCAGCCACTGACTCAATTTACAGCCATCATAAACACATCTACGACAGTCGTAAATGAATATGTGGCCACCGTAAACATATTTACGACAGCCACTGACTCATTTATGGCATCTGTAAACAACCAGTCCAGGTCCCTCAACTGTTTGAGGGAGTGTGACCCGGTCCCTGACTTGAAAAGGTTGAGAAACCCCAACCTAAGTCATAATCCATCAGTATAATCACCACTCCGGCTCTCTAAAATAATAAAAAACCAAGAAATCATAAGGTACATAGAACATTATCCCTCTATTCCACCTTCCAAAAACCTGTACCCCTTCCAGAAACCCACACTACCTTTGTGATGCTTTAGAGTACCAGTGGTCCTGCTCCATGCTAGAAAAATCTATGATAGGTTTCAATCACTGACTGTTTATACTTACAAACCAGTCAGATCAGGTAGGACATAAAATAAAGGAAATTGATTCCTACCACCAGCTTAAGCTCTATCAATAAGTACATGTCTTTTTGTTCCAATCAGGCTTATTTAGGTGAAAAAATAAAAAAGTTCAGGATGAGGTACAAAATAGAAAAAATAGGGAAATTTCTACTTGACCCTTTCTCAGAATAAAACAAGAAAAACATATCTAGCTATATTTGTTTGGCCTGGCCTAGCCAAAGGAATCCTAAGTCATGGCAAAATCATGGTGTTTCTTCCTCACATTGCAATATAACAAATCCCATTTTGTTCACTCATTCCTCCTCTTCTTGGATTTTAACCAATTAAAGCGCAGCATACAATGTCCATCATCATAGTTCCGTTCAGTTTTTAGTCTTTTATGACTACATCCAAAAGTAAACTAACTAATATTTGCCTAGAAGGTTGTTTCCCAGACTTCTCCAGCTCTGCCCAGGGAATTTAGAACTCAAAGAAACTACTTTATTCATTAGAAGCAAAAGCCTCTATTTCCATGATGGTGAACCTTGGCACTCCAGATGTTCTTGGACTTCAATTCTCAGAAGCCCAAGCCGTGAATCCACATGAATGAGATTGCTGTGATTCATCCGGCCCACACCGCGCCACCCTCATTGCTCCTGGAAGCAGAAGTAAAACGCGCCCGTATGGGAATTGAAGTCCAAGAACATCTGGAGTGCCAAGATTTGCCATCACGGTCCTATTTTAATTTGTTACATTATCCCAGGATGCACAGTGGGTGACCACACTCACAAATTCTGCCTCTGCAGCTAGATATTTCAGCCATTAAGCTATCCATCCAGCGAGTAACCTCTACTCAAAGGAAGCCGAATAGGAAGAACTTGTATTCTTTTCTGTTTTTCTTAAAGGAAAGCCAGCATTTATAAGAAATGCAACAGCATGAAAGCAGAATTCCAAGTAATTTTAAAAAATGACTTTAGAAAACAATGCTTCAAAATGATAGGTTCATATTTAAGTTAATAACGCAAACCATGAACACCACCTGAGATGTCTCCTTTATTCATGGGGGGAAATTAAAGAGTGTTTCGAAGGAACCTGTTTGTCTTGTCAGTGCTTAATGCTGCATCATAAACAATCTTCAAATGTGAGAGGACCTAATTTTGTTCAAGAAAAACAGGTCTGTGGGTTTAAAATTCTCTGAGTCTTCTAGAGAGCAACTACATGGTAGAGCTCATGAATCTTGTACCAGGGGCAAGATGGACACTGGTCTTTGCTTTAAAAACAAACAACCCTTAGAGCTATTTTCATCCAAGTCAGCAAGAAGTGCTCTGGTCATGTTGGCTATATTTATCATTTCCCTTAAATTGCCCATGAATGGCACATGTGGGCAATTCACCCCCACTGCCTCAAGGTTTTGCTCCAACTCAGCTCCATCCACAGTTAAACAAACACCAACTGATCAAGAGGAAATTATGTGACAAATATTATATCTAGTGTGTCCCTTAGAATACATTGTTGAGGTCATTTTCTGTGCAATACTGTGTGGATCTTGCAGTCTGAAGCTGGCAACTCTGTAAGCAGAGCTGGCCATGAAGATCCTTTGACATAAACTTTGCAGGGGAGAGGAACAGGGAGAAGCAATATTGTGTTATTTAGGGATCTGCTTAACTGTAGAGTGTGGATATATTTTACAGAGTGCTGAGCAGCTATAAAAAAAATGCACTGCTGGGTTTATTTTAATTTTCCCTCCTGTAAAAGAGTACTGGATACTTGTAAATAAACTCACAAAAATAATGAGCCTTCATCAAATTCTGCGAGTTTGCTAAGCAGGGGTGTAAGTAGAAATGACAATGGGGCTTTGCTCTAGGGTAGGAGTGCCTGTGGGCTGGATCCAGCCCATGACACTAATTCATACAACCCATGCTGCCCTCACTGCTCCTGGAAACAAAATGCAAATATAAAGTGCCTGCACATGCACATAATGCTACCGTAAATGACCTGTGTCTGTTGTAAATGTGTTTTACTTCCGCTTCCAGTGGGAGGAACCACATGAACGGCACACTCAACCAAAAAGTTTGGGCACCCCTGCCCTAGGGTAGTAAAATTTAGAGGGCAACAAAATCTAAGAATGAAATACTTGGCAACACCTCCTGGTAATAACCTCCTTCCTTTGGCAGTATTTTCTTCTTCTTAGTGGGAAAGTAATATCAAATTCCCTCCTTCTTCTTTGGGATGGGGTGGTGTGGGTGGGGGTCTTGTAGAGTCAATGGGAGATAGGTCGCTTCTCCCAGGTGCCAAACGTTTTGGCAGAGTTTGTCCTGAAGTAAAGAGTGGAGCAGAAAGCATCTAAAGAAGCAGAAGGTGAAGACAGAAGGAAATACTCCTTCTCTTCCACTTAATTTCTTCACCCAGCCTTCTTTCTTCCTCCTGGGGATAATGTTCAGCTTCAGTTGAGGTCATTGTGAGTGAATTAAATCTCAATGCAAGTAGAGATGACAGCAGTCAGGTTCTCTGTATTTACATTTGTTTTGGAAGTGAGATTCCTCATAAAAGTTGTTTATTTATTCACATTAGTATTGCTGCCCACTCGGCAGGCGACTCTAGGCGGCTCACAGAAAACAGACTTCACTCACATAAAAATTACTGAATTTAAAAACTTTAAAAAACATTAAGAACTATTAAAAATACCCTCCCAACCCTGCTAATTAAAATTGTAACTAGTGCAAATGGCCTTCAATGTATGAGCCAGCAAGGTGGGGCTATCACTCACCAATGCCCCACACCTGCTTTGCCAGTCAGAACAGTCTGTTTCAAAGTGTTAAGGTTTGTAAAATCTTTGCAAGAAAGTAAGATGCCCCCCCTGCCCAATATTCCTATTTTGCAGGTATCACATATGCAACAAGCCAGCATGCATGCGTGCAGGCGCGCACACACACACATATACATACAGTAATACCTCGGATAACATTTACTTCAGATAACGCTAAAATCGCATAACGTTAAATAATCTGGGGAGAAGAATTGGATCGAATAACGTTAAGGTCCTATGGGATGGATCGGATAACAACCGCTAAAGCCTGTGCAGTTACAATGTATCTCTATGGAGCTTTAACGTTATCCGATGCATCCCATAGGATTTTAACATGCATTGGATAACACTAAAAATTGGATAACGTTATCCGAGGTATTACTGTGTACACACACACACTCTCTCTCTCTCTCCTCTTACCAGACATGGCAGTGAGATCAGCATTTCGGCTGAATATTTCAGTAATTCCAAGGCCTTTCAAAACATCCTTCAGATCAATTTCCTGTTCTATTGTGAACCTAGGGACAATGCAAAAAACAAACAAAAGATGAAAATCCCTACTGTTTTCCCCACACACAAAAGCAAATGAGTTGTCACTAGTGAAACAGAGAAAAGAAATTGAATTAATAATGTAGAAGCAGCCCCAGGAGTATTCTGGTAGCTCAGTATGGGAAAAGAATGAAAAAAAAGAGGAAGAGAAAATGAACAATCTGACATTCATCACTGACTTATTACTGGGCATTGTCTTGTTTTGCAGTAATATTCTGAGATTAATTATTTTGCAGTCATGCAGGACTACTGTTTCCACAGAGCTAACAAAAAGATGCTGGCAGTGGTAGCAGGATTACTTTAGAAGTTCACTGGAACAAACAGTATTGCTGGGAAAAGCTGAAGGCAGCAGAAAAAGAGGAATAACATATCTGAGATGAATTCATTAAAAGTCACAACATTGAGTGTGCAAGACCTGAGTAGAACGGTTAATGATAGGACCTTTTGGAGGTCACTAATTCATTGTCAGAAAGTAAGGAACATGTAACAACAACAGTTTCAGCTTTCAACAGCTTCTAGCAGTGAACTTTGAATAGTTCTCTGCTCCCCCACACCATGCAAGAAAACCGCTACTAAACCATTATTAAGAAACAATGCAGGCAAGCTTTTACTCAGGACCAATTTTTTTAAAATTAAATTTAAATAATTTCAATATAAAAATAGGCAGTATATAACTGATCACTTCTTCCCTAACCCAAACCAGAAAACACTATACTGAGGAACATCAATACACAAGAAGAAGAATGGACTGGAAGATACTCTCTTCAAGACACAGGCAACAGTAGACGCTTAGCATGGGGTATATTGTTGACAATGTGTTGGATTAATATGTGAGGATGACCCTAATCATTCATTAATGAAGCTAAATTGGAGATTCTGGGCGCCTTAATCTTGCTCAGCTGGAACTATTACTACTACTTCTCCTCCTCCTCCTGTGTCTAGGCCAGACATGAAACTGCCAAAATGAATCCACTTTTTGCTGAGTTCATTCTCCAGTTCCTTTGGCCTGATTTAGTGTGACAAAGATTAGCCAGCAACACAAGGTTTCCATTACCAGGGGACACCCAATTGTGGTTCAAAAATAACATAATCTTCTAGGAGGCTCTTTCTGTGTCCCCCCCCCCCCGGTGAAACTGAGCAATAAGGATGAAAATGGCCCAGTAGATAGGGCAGTGATGGTGAACCTTGGCACTCCAGATGTTCTTGAACTTCAATTACCAAAAGCCCAAGTCAGCACTCCTGCTGATCAGGGCTTCTGGAAATTGAAGTTCAAGAACAGCTGGAGTGCCAAGGTTCGCCATCAGTGGGGTAGGGGAACTATTCACTTTGTGCTCCTTTCTTGGAAAGATAAACTGAAACATAAATAAATAAATACAATCTTGCAAACTGTGCACTCCCTGTAGAGATGTAGAAACACAGAACGTGTGGCCATGGTAAATTGTCCCCAGAAACAGGGCCAACAGGGGTTTGTTAAATTAGAACTAGAAAACAAACAAAACAAAACATTCCTGACCATCTGGACTCCTCCGATGAGCAAGGCTATGCGGAAAGCAGCGGTGAGAAAAGGTAACCAGAGCCAGATTAAAAATGTCATTAGGGGTATATCGCCAGACAAAACAGCGCTGGAGGAATGTAAAGGCTTGTGTTAAAATGACAGGAACATTAATTATGAACGATTTCCGTTCTGTTGACAGTCATTAGGGAAGACACTGGAGAATCACGTAGCACAGAAGCAGGACAGAATAGCGACGTTCTTGAGACATCCAGGTGGTCAGGTTCAGGCTGCTTTCAACCTAACACACTTCCTGACCACTAGAAAGTACCAGACAGTAAGCCTAGAGCAGTGGTTCCCAACAGAGGTCTTCAATTCCCAGAAGCCCAAGTCAGTACACTGGCTGAGAAGTGCTTTGGGGAACTGACTCAGGTTTCTGGGAATTTAAGTCCAAAAACCAAAAGTTGGGAAACAATGATCTAGAGGGGAGAAGTTTTATGTATGTATCTGATTATTAAACCATGTCCAACCCACCTTATCTCAGCTAGTAGACTGTGTCTGTTGACTGGGCTTCTGAAACCACACAGGACCAGTCCAGATGTAAAACATAACAGATGGTGCTATAAAAAAAATGCACCCCTGTCCCCAACCTCTAAACTAAAGTGGAACTTGGATTTAAACCTGACAATCAAATCAAAGTCCAGAATATGACATCCAGTGACATTCAATGTGCTGCATGTCGGAAGATGTTATACAACCATATGGAGCTGCCTCTCCAAGGGATTTGAGTTTGTCCGCTCAACAGCAATATTTTTAAAGGCTTTGCAAATCCACCTGCTTTGAATAGCTTCTTTTCAGTGGTGTGTTTTACAGGTTCATGCTGCTACTTTATTGATGTTTTATTGCTCTGGCTCTGCAAATAGCTATTATATTAGCTGAATAATATTTTAATTGCTGGAGCTTTTTAAAAAAATATAATGCTATATTGTATGCTTCTGATTGTATTTTCTTCCTAACTTGGTCCAAAAAGGCTCCTTAAGAATGTTTAAATAATTAAAGTATATTTAACATAAACAACAATGCTTTCTCAGTTGTGACATTGTCTCTTTGGAATACACTTCCAACAGCTGAATAAACTCCCAATAAATGTCTCTCTTAGTTTTAAAGAAACTGGGAAACCAGATTTAAGGCTCCTTTTTATTAGTGTTTGATCAAAGGTTCCCAAAGTTATTTAATATGCGAATCTCATCAGCCACCCAGAGTAGGAAAACCTCCTAAATGGGCAGGATATAAAAGGTGGTATTATTATTATTATTATTATTATTATTATTATTATTATTATTATTATTATTATTATTATTATTATTATTATTATTATTATTATTATTATTATTATTATTAAATTGTTTTTCTCTATTTATAGTTAGATTTGTTAGTATAGACTTATTTATTTGTTGACGTCTATGCCTTTTGAGAGTCCTCTGGACTGCAAGGAAATCAAATCAGTCAATCCAAAAGGAGATCAACCCTGAATGCTTCTTGGAAGAACAAATACTGAAGCTCAAGTACTTTGGCCACCAAATGAAAAGAGAGGACTCACTGGAGAAGACTCTAATGCTGGGAAAGACTGAAGGCAAAAGAAGGAGGCAGCAGAGGATAAGATGGTTAGACAGCATCGTTAATGCAGTGGCATAGATCTGGGCAAACTCTGGAGGATAACAGGTGACAGAGGAGCCGGGGGGGGGGGGACTGTGGTCCATGGGGTTGCAAAGGTTTGGACTTGACTGTGTGACTAGACAACAAAGTATTATATTGTGTTTGCATTTTATTTCTTTTAATTTATCTGATGTGAACCAGACAGAGAATGATTGCATTATGGGACAGTTTAAAAAATAAAATCAATCAATCACTCTGTTAATTATGTAAATAGGCAAGGATCTTTTAGAACTTTAAAACCATAATGGAGGCTGGCGTCTCAGGTAGACCAATTGTTTTAATAATTTTATTTATTTGATATATTTACCAATTTATATGGTTCTCCTCTCCTCCACAAATAACACTTTTAAAACTTTGAAAAGCAAAAGAAAAGTAAGTAACAAGAGGGAGAAAGTGTAGTGTAAAGTGGATTAGGGAAATGCTGATTCCATATTAAATGACTATGACAATAGGACTAAGCATTTATATTTCTATGACTTTTTTTTGAGATTCTGTTGTTTGCTCTGCAGAGAGATAATAATTTCTGACACTGGCAAGGAAGTCTTTGGAGGCTTTCAGTTGTAATTAACTAGGAGAAGGCAGCATCTTTAAAATTAAACAGATACAAATAGAAATCCGTCTTACTGTCATCTCCAATTTCCAGGTGGCAACATTGACCTCTACAGCTACCTGAAGCAATGACAGAGAGGTACCATCAAAAACAAATGCCTTGTCAGATTTTACTACAGTGCAGTAAAATGGAAGTGACTTTATGAACTTGGCAGTTACCTTTAATAACTGTATATTTACTGTTACATAATCTTAGCTTTGGGCAAATCTGTTACTTTGTGAGAGAAATTCTGGTTCTTTTTGGAAACAATGTTCAAACAAGACTTATTGTCCTCCCCAACTCTTCCTTTGTGTCAAAGGTTTAAATAAGGTCTTAAAGGAGTCTACTGCCAGCTCTGTTGCAGAAGGTTATTGTTTCCATGACTCTTAGACAGCTAATTTTCAGTGCAAATCATGAATAAAAGTGTATTATTGGAAAGTTAATTTACTCATTTTCCTTTTAAAAAAAATCAAAACCTTAAAAAATCATAGTTGAGATAAAGGGATTGAGGATAGCTTTTGGCTGCCTATGACAAAATTAAGTAGAGGTCACCCTTGCTTGAAAGCCAGTCATATCTGACTCTAGGGTTCAGTGCTCATTTCTGTTTACAGCCAAAGACCCAGTGCTGTCTGCATCTGCAGATGTTTCTGTGGACATGTGGCAGGCATGCCTAGACACTGGAGTGCACAGAACACTATTTACCTTCTCACCAAAGTGGTACCTACTTATCTACTTGCAATTTTTTGCTTTCAAACTGCTAGGTTGGCAGGAGCTGGGACAGAGACGGGAGCTCATTCCATCATGCGGTACTCGGGTTTCGAACTGCTGACCTTCTAGTCGTCAAGTTGTTCATTTTGGTTTGCTACGGCTCTTTATTTAACAAGAGATAACCATACATATGGATTCCAACAGAAATGGAGATTTGGTTTCTAGAGATTGACAAACAAGGAAAGATTCACTATGACAAATGAAGAGATTGCTGAAGGAAAGCCTGTTCCACAGAGTTTGAGGAGGTTCATAAAACTCGCCAGAGGGTTCCTTTTCTGGGAGATGTGGAACACATATTTTCAAAAAAAAAAAATCTTCTTTAGTATCCCACTGCCATTCAGTGTTGAATAGAGCCCCCCTTTTGCTTCCACAAATTTGTTTTTTCATATTCTAAAAGTGAGGTACTTCTGACACATCAGATTTTGGATTACAACTTCCAGAATCCCCATCCACTGAGAATAGATAAAGTGGAGGGCTTTCCTCTCCTGTGTGTTTCCGAAAAAGGAACCCACACTTTTCATAAGAGGAATGTGCATCACGCCAATGAATGTAATTCTCCTATTACATTCCAGAGATTAATTACAGATTTGATGTTTGAATTTCTCAGAGGCAGATCTACAGGATGTTATCACGGTGCTAAATAAATACTTCATAAATATTTTATGCAAGTCTTAAATGAAAAAAAGGAAAATAAAAAGAAGTGTGTAGTCTATAGTCTTTATACTTAGAAACCTGCAGTGGAGTAAAATTAAATTTTTCAGTGTGCAGAAAGAATCCATCCAATTATAAAGTGAAGATTCTTTTTTAAAAGTTTCATTTATACTAGGACCTGAATAACTAAGCAAAACTGGGCTAATTGCACCATTTCCAATCTTTTCCCTGTGCTATTTGCATTCGACTGAAACTGCTGTTTGCTTGAGTCTTAATAGTGAAACAGAAAAACAGTGCAGGAGTGTTAAATGATATTTTGCTTCATTCTCAAAACCACCGTTTCTGAGCTGAGGTGATCAACATTTTTAATCCACTTTTGTGCAGCAGGCAAATGGCCCGTGACGCTAATTTGCGAAAATGTCTTCCAAACACAGCTTAGCTAAAGAACATGAAAAGGGAGATGTATTGGCTAATAACAGTAACCAAGTTGGAGCCATTCTATTTATGAATCACTTCACCCTCCACTGGAATCTTTGGAAGTTGCGCAATAAATAAATGTGTATTGTTTTTCTCATTATTTGTACACAAATGTCATATCTTTTCCTCCAGGAAGCAATCTGAGGTTGGCATAATTTCTCAGTGTCTCTGCAAAATGTGATAGTTCCCCTTTCCTCCTCTAGTAATTAATTGTTATTACAATTTTCTGTAGGAAATGAGAGTGTGATAACAGCTGGCCATATGTCCTTCTTTACAGATGACAGGTATCTATTTACAGTGCTTTATGTCCCACAGGGTTGGGCAACATCTAGAGAGTGCCAGGATCTTCTTCTGATTACTACAGACGGAGCTACTGGCTTTTAGGAAGGGCCTGAAAACCTGGCTGGTGGGAATGGTGTGGGGTATGGCGGGAATGGTGTGGGGTAGTGATGGTTTACTGATATTCCCCCTCCCCCTTTGCTGGCTTATTTAACTTCCTACATCTACCCTCCTATCCTGACTCCCATTCCCATTCCATGGCCTGGCAGGTGGCTGAAGACCTTCCACTCCTCTGGGCCAACAACAACGGCCTGAGGGGAGTTAGTCTGTGTTCTGGTTTGGTTGTATTTTATGAGGTTATATTTTATGTGGTTGGAGGGTGAGATGTCCAGCCCTAGGCTGCTCCAATATGGGGTGCCTCAGGGATCGGTGCTCTCACCTCTCCTATTTAATATCTACATGAAACTGTTGGGTGAGATCATCCGTTCCCACGAGGTGAGGTATCATCAGTATGCAGATGATACCCAATTATATATCTTGGCCCGTGGGAACACTAGCGATGTAGTGGAAGTCCTTTCCAGGTGCCTGGAGGCTGTCAGGGTTTGGATTGGGGACAACAGACTTCAGCTGAATCCTGGCAAGACTGAGTGGCTGTGGGTAGGGGGTCCGGTGTTATCTCGGGAACTACCATCTTTGGTTCTGGATGGGGCAGATCTGCCCCAAACAGACCTGGTACGTAATCTGGGGGTCCTCCTGGACTCGCGACTACTGCTCAAAGAGCAGGTGGCAATCGTGGCCAGGAGGGCCTTTGCACAACTTCGGGTGATTTGCCAGTTACGGATGTTCCTAGACCGGGACTCCTTGCTCATGATCACACATGCCTTAGTCATCTCCAGACTTGATTACTGTAATGCGCTCTACATGGGGCTGCCCTTGGTGACCATTTGGAGGCTACAGCTGGTCCAGAACGCAACTGCATGAGTAGTGATGGGATCCGGGCGTTATGCCCGTGCCTCACCGCTGCTGAGGGAGCTGCACTGGCTTCCAGTTTGCCTCTGGGTGCAATTCAAGGTGCTGGTTATTACCTTTAAAGCCCTACATGGTAGTGGACCAGGATACTTAAGAGACCGCATTGTCCCAAGGACATCTGTCCGTCCCACCAGAGTGGACCGGAGAGACTCTCTGGTTGTGCCATCGGCCAGAGAGGTGCACCTCTCTGGCACTAGAAGGAGGGCCTTCTCTGTGTCCGCTCCGGCCCTATGGAACCTTCTCCCAATAGAACTACACCTGCAAACGGAGCTGCTGTCCTTCAGGAAAGGATTGAAAACCTGGCTAGCAGGTCAGGTCTGGGGAATGGATGGATCAATTTCCCCAGCCGACTGGATGGTTTGGCACCCAGTGCCTCCTAGCTACAATACCTAGTTTTTAATGCTAAGTTTTTAAGCTTATTTTAAAACTTTTAATACTTTTAAATTTTGAACTGGTTTTAAATTGTTTATCAATATGCTGATGTGTTGTGAATCACCCTGGGTCCCTTTGGAGAGGAGGGTGATAAACAAATGTAAATAAATAAATATATAAATTTTATAATTTTTATTGTACTGTTGCTGTTTTGACTGTAAGCCGCCCTGAGTCACCTCGGCGAGTGGGCGGCAATATAAATCTAAATAAATAAATAAATAAATAAATTCCTTTTATCCGGTTCCTTTTAGGCTAGGGAATGGGAGGTTGTTTTTAATGGGTTTTAATTTTTATTGCTCTTTTAGTGTGTTTGTGGTATACCACATGCCTGTTGTGCTAAGCCCTGAGTCCCTTGTGCGAGTAGGGTGGAATATAAATTTGATAAATAAATAAATAAACAAACACTACAGTATAAGGATGTGTAGAAGCTGGAATGTGGCTAGAAGTAAAGTGACAGAAAACAACCCCTTTGAGAAATGTTTGAAGAATCTGGATATGGGTAAGAGAAGACTAAGAAGTGATGTAATAGCTGCCCTCATTTAACTGAAAGGCTGTCATAGGGAAGATGGACCAATGGACCAAGCTTTTTGTGGAGTAGAGCCTGGGCCAGTGGGTTCTGATTAAGAGAAATGAGTTTTTAGTAAACATTAGGAAGAACTTCATTCATTTCACTTATTTGATGTGTATGCCGCCCTTCAGATGAGCTACAAGACAATGGGCTCTCCTTTTTCCTTGTAGGTTTTTAAAGCAAAAGTTGGATAGCCATCTGTCACACATGTAGATTCTTGCATTGTCAGGGCCTCGACTAGATGACTATTGAGGATCCTTTTAACTCTTTCTTCTTCTCCTCCCCCTTCTTGTGCCGTATCTAATATTGGCTATCATCATGGTGATAGTCTTCCTGTTCTTAACTCCTCAGAACAGTTCTTCCAAGGATATGCCACACCAGTCTCTCAGCCATGAAGTCATTCTACATCCAGGGACTGTCTTTCCAGGGATCTTTCCTTGCAGAGCGAGTTGGAGTATTCTATACTTTATGTTGTTCCTCATGATATGGCCAAGGTATTGAAGCTTTCTTTGCTTAATGGTCTTAAAGAATTCTTTTTCTTTATCTGTCCGGCACAATATTTCTACATTAGTCACATGGTCAACCCATTATATCCTTAGTAGCTGTCTATAGATCCACATTTCAAAAGCTTCAATTCTCTTTTCAGATGCTTTAGTAAATGTCCAAGCTTCTACTCCATATAGCAACATTTTTAACTCTAGAATTCTATTATTCTTTCCTTCTGTGGGAATTTCAACCAGACCATTGACTGAAGTGTGGGTATCTGTATACTGTATGTTTTTATTGTTATTGCTACAACTAGTAATAGCAATTACACTTATATGCCACATCACAGCAATGCACTTTCTGGGTGGTTCACAAAGTAATTAACATTTTGCTCCCAACATGTTGGGTACTCATTTCACCATCCTCAGAAGGATGGAGTTGATCCTTGAGTTGGATTCCTTGAGTTGAATTCCAGCAAGGTGTTTGAGAATCAGTTGATTCCATTCTTAGCAGGGGGAACTCAGATCAATGCTTCTTATGACACTGGATTTCCCAAAATTAATAAAAAGAAATGAAATATTTTCTTTGGTTTGCCTGAGCCTACTGCCACACTGCATTTTGTGACTGCAGTGATTATCCTTGTCAGCTGAAAGAAAAAGCCTGTATCTCTACCCTTCATATACTATTAGCATCAAAAATTACTTAACTATCTTTTTTAAAAGGCCTGCATGAGGACACAAAGATAACGAAACAAAGGAAATGGTTAGCTCAGGAAGTTGCAGCATTTCAAACAGGAGAGACAAATCATATGCGCTTGTCGCTAAAATGTCAGAAAGCTACATTACACCTGCATATGTAGGACCTGTCCATTCTTTATATCACACACAAAGAAGAAATCAGTCAATAATAAGACCATTGCTCTGAATGACAACACACACATCTAGTTTCAACAGGTAGAATAAGGATGCAGCTAAAAATAACAGCCTCTAAATTTCTTCCTGATTTGGTGAAATATATCACCATTTGCACCAATAGCAAACAGTTCATGTGTAGATCCATACGTAGCCAAAATATTGCCACTGCCGCCGCCACCACCATCATGTTTCCAAGGTTTTCTAAGTGTAGGGGACTCAGAACTGGTTTAGCTCTTGTTCCTTCTGGGATCCTGTAGCTTACTCAAGACTACACAAGATGGCTCTTCTACAAAGCAGAGTAGGGACTCAAACTCTAATCAGGTGTTCCAGTTCACTTGAACTATCCATTCAGCATACAATTGTACAAATATCAGCAGGACTGGTGAAACCCCAAGAATTGCAGAAATAGATGCAATATTTTTGGAGAAGGAGAAACTCTAAAGGAAACCCCCTTCCCCACAAGTAATAGTTCAGAAAACACTTGATGAAAATATAGATATTTTCCAGTATACATTCTGCTTCAAATAAGAAGAAAAAACCCCTGAGTCTATGGAATTCAACTATTATTCTGCCTTCTGGAACTCCCTACCAAAAGGCAAATTCCTCACAGAAGTTTCGCAGACTGGTTCCAGGAGTATGAGGTGAGACAGACACCACTGCTAAAGAAAAGTTGAGGGCCACTCAATGTGAAGTCAATGTAGTTTAAGTGTTTATGCCAGAGACAAATATACATTATATTTGCAGTAAGAGAAAAGCCTGTCCGTGATTCAGTTTCATGGTTTGATAATGGAAGGACTGTAGCAACCTATTAAGCAATGGTGGCTTCTGCACCAAAACCTTCAGGGAAAATATTTTCCACAGCAATGCACTCACAGATCCTTATCACTATGATCCTAAGAACATTAATGTTTTCATTTCACATCTGGGCAGAATGAGACAAAAACTTTTTAGATATCACTTAAATCAGAGGTGGGGATCCTTAGGGTCCCGAACCTACTTTAACCTTCCTGGGGTCCCCCATCAGGCCTTTGAGGTTCCAAGATGACCACATTCTCTTTTTCATCACACTTCCATTTGGTGGTTTTCCCATTTCTTGTATTCATATCCCATCTATTCCAAAAGATTACAGAATCTCTCCTACAGCTTAGTTACTGGCAATAAAAGCTTTATGCTGCCTTTATCCATCACATTTTTTTTGTGTTTGCAAACTTTGCCTACTGGTGTAATATATCCCACCTAAGTACTTCTCTGATTTTCAATTCAGGCCCTGAGCTGAAAGAGAGTCCCTGCTGTTCAAAGATCAGACATTCTGCTTTTCTTCTACTTTATACTCTCTTCTACCCTTTACCATGCTAGCCACTACAAAATGTTATCCACTATATTTGCTCTCCTCTTGCCTAACCAGTGTTGGGGGTCCTTTGAGAGGAGAGCCTTGTTAGAAGATCCTTTGTTTCACAAGAATAGCTGGATATTTTTTGTTGGTTATTAAACCAACTTTGCTTCTGTGATTTCTGAAGCAAGAAACCAGGCCAAAGCTGAGCTGGAAATAAAAAACAGTAACCAAGATTTACTTAGAAAATATATTGTTAAGAAAACCAGATTCCTATTATAAACAATTGACCATGTGGTAGACTGAAACACATAGTCCAAAAATGGAGGTCTAGTCCACTCTCAAGACTATGGTTGAAAAGGAAAATAAGACTTGAGTGAGACAGTAAGTGGAAGCATATTCTACCCATCTTTGGGGCAATAGCAAGATGGAGAAACATTCAATGAAAAGGACAGACACAAGGTGTCTTACTTCTAAATGAACATTTATGACAGACAAGAAGAAAGAGGTGATGCATCCTGAATCATCTTCCAACAACCAGAATCATTCATACCTTGGTAGATAAACCTCCACCTTCTGTTTCTTCACAGAGCTGGCCCATTCCTCAATCAACTGGGCTTTGACCAAAGGCTCCAGTATGGCTAGTGGAACTTCTTGCCTGGAAAGAATGATCATCATGCTGATTTCATCCCCTTCGTAGGGTATTTCCAGCACTTGATAGATGCCCCCAGCTTCATTAGAGCCATCACTGAATTCCCCTAAAAAACAACACCATTTATTTATGTATTTTTATACAATGCCCTTTTCCTCTTTTGCATTTTACTTACTGGTATCTGAATTCACAATACTGTAAACTGTTGTCTCTCAAGAACTGGCCTTAAAACATGAGACAACAAAACAAAATAATTCCTTCTTTTGGACAATATTTTCTCATGAAGGTGAATGTTAAAAATCAACATTAACTTAAAATTATTCATACTTCATGTGACAAACTAATTTCTTCTTCTTTTCATGTTAGATTACCTATGCTAGGGAATTTTGGAGGTATTCTATCACCTTGTTCTCACACAACAAAGACCGAGATTATCTTCTTTAGTAGATCTTGGGTCTAACATCAACACACTGAGATCCATTTGTGGGCCACATCCATTCCAAAGAATGGCATTTTCCAATTCTTTCACACACAGAAAATACCAGAGGTTTACTTCTGCTTTCACATTAAAAAACAATCTTCCCCGATGCTAATGTACAGTTCTGTGCTTCTTTTGAGAGAGGAAATGATGAAATGATGTTTCTGGAGTTACAACCAAGGCCAGAATTAAGAATGCACATCATGGTTTGAGCTTCCAGTTGAAAGATAGTACAGGGAAGCTATGGTTTATATCTTTTTGTTTGCTTTTATTTTCTTTGGGCCCAGTTCCACAACTCTGTGAGTCTACATCTGTCACATATATATCACAATAGTCTCGCAAGGTGGGGCAATCGCTCGCTATTTTGATTTGTCAATTGCCTGTGACTGATGGTAAAGTGGCAACAGCTATTGGTAATATAGAATAATGTACAACTTGGCATTAAAAGTAATGCTAAAAGTTTCAGACATGAATGCATATTAGAGGATACCCCAAAATATAGTTGACTGCCTGGAAATAGAGCATACAGTTTCACTTACCGTAATAAAATTCTCCCTGCTGATACATCATTGGAATTTGCACTTCACTTTCATCATCCTTAGTGAAGGAGAACGTTCTTGTGTTTTCTGGCCTGAACTGAGACTTCCAATTTCCCTTAAAGTAGATTGCATTGATGAGAGCCAAGTGAGTAAGAGAGCTGAAATCTCGGGCTGACACAAAATCTTTGATCATATCTGTCAGATGAAAGGGAAGATAAGGAGCACATCTATCAGCATCTCTAACTGAGCATTTATATCCAAGTTTACTCAGCTTGAAAAATGCGAGAAATTAATGTGCAGTTTCCAATTAGAAGCCTCTTCTCATGATCCCCACATCAAACTGTTAAGAGTCAAGGGAAGAACCTAGGATTCCATGTTGGCAGATCAGGCTGTGTAATACTAACCAAAAGTGGAGAAAAATCACGGCACTTTTATTCACACAATGCAGTGGAGTTGAACCAACTTCATTCGTAAGTTAGTCAGTTAATTTAATTAATTAAATTTAATTTTTCCATTTATATGCCGCCCAATCAGGGGAAACCCAACTCAGGGCGGCTCACAGTCATATAGTAAATATAAACACATTATAATCACCATATAATCAATATATAATACCCAATACAGAATAATCACTACACAATAAACAATATAGTCACAATATAATCAATACGCAATACTCAATACAAACATTATACAGTCAACAAGTTACAATACAATACAAACAAGATACCATTACAATGCTAACCAACAACCTCTCTACCCCAACTGCAATTAAGTTCAGGTGCAGCTGCAGCGAAATCTTACGGCCTGGCCAGAGTCCTGGGAGCCAGGTGGTAGAGGTGGATCCAGCACAGTTGTCACGGCAGCCTTCCACCCCAGCCACAGGCAGTCCTCGGGTGGTGGCAGTGGCAAAATCCTGCCATCATGGCAGCCTTTTCAAGCACCAGCCAGGGGCGGGAGCCGAGAGCCAGGTGGATCCAGTGCGGTTGCTGTGGTGGTCTCCCATCCCAGCCACATGTGGTCCTCAGGTGGAGGCGGTGGCAAAGTCCTGCTGCCACAGCAGCCTTTTTAAACCCCGACCAATGGTAGAGTCGCAGGAGCCAGGTGGTGGAGGTGGGCTCGGTGCGGTTGCCATGGCGGCCTCCTGCCCCAGCTTTAATTGTAATGTAAATTTCTCCCTTTGCCCCATACAAATGAGGAATCTGCAGGTATGCAGATGTGAACCATCTGTTGGAATGCAAAGAGAAATCAGCATCTTCTCTTCTTTACTTTCTCTTTTACCCCTTCAGGTATCAAGGGAGATACCTTGTTGAATGTTCTTGTTCTGGCACTTTTAGCAGCCTCCACCTGTGTTATTTGGTGTTTTTGTAATATTTCTTTAATGTTATTCTTCCATTTTCCTCTGGGTCTGCCTCATGTTCTTTGCCCTTCTCCTCTTTCCATATAAACCTTCTATGATATGTAATTCCAAGACATTCTCTTCAAAGGGGCAAACCACTTTATTCATTGTCTCCGTGTATACAGTATTTTAAGGTTGGTTCTATTCCAATCCTTTCCCTTATCATCTCATTCCTGATTTTATTCCTTCTAGTCACTCCAGCAGCCTTCCTCAGAAAAATCATCTGAGGGCCCAAACGGCTTATTCTCTGGGTCACTAGGGCAGGTTATAGTTGATGCAGGCAATAGCAGCCCCTCCAAATTCCTCAACTTTGGTTATACTAGCACAGACTGTTGGGAGATGACACTGCCTATCCTCTTATAAATAGGCTGGCCAGCATAAACCTTGGTGCCCTGCTGCTTCCATTGACAGAGTAAATCAGGAGTCTCAAGGTTAAAATAACATTAATGGGTACACATACTCTCCCATATTAATTTGTTCCCCCTTTCACAATTTGATTTCCCTAGGACAGTGATGGCAAACCTTGGTACTCCAGCTGTTCTTGAACTTCAATTCCTATAAACCCTGATCAGCAGGAGTATTGACTTGGGCTTCTGGTAATTGAAGTCCAAGAACATTTGGAGTGCCAAAGTTTGCCATCACTGCAGGATGTATGTAAATAACAACAATCAGAAATTAAGCTTGTTCTTACTCCCCAGTGGCCTATCACAAAACATGTTAAATTCAGTAACTACTTAACTGTATGTAAGGAAAATGTCCAATGAGGGAACACTTCTAAAAATATGCTAGATGTATCATCTAGTTTGAAACATAGCTAGCCATATGTCTTTCATCAACTATTCCAAGCTTTGCTTCTTGAAAACAGTAGATTTTCAGCAAAGGTACCTAAACTGGTCAACCCAAAATTGAAACTTGAATTATAGTCCTCAAAAGCACGCTATATGCCTTAATTCCACTGGACTGCTGACTCCTGAACCTGGTCCAGCTCTGTCTAGATTAAAATTTTTGTCTTTAATCCCCATTGGGAATGGACATGCTTTGGACTGTAATTGCAACTTCTTGTGTTGTGACTCCCAACACCCTAACCTAGTCAATGAGAAAAGATGAAGATAGTTGTAGTCTAACAACACCTGAAAGACCGTAATTTACCCAATCCTTGGCCTTGCACAAAGTTTCTTCCACTTGTACAAATGCAGATTTTGTGAAAGTCTCAGATCCAGCCCTTTGCTCCTGTTCCTCCATACCATTATACAAACCATTTCACAACTCATTAAGACTTTGCTAAGGTTAGGTGTTCCTTGCACAAGTTATTCGGTTTGCTAGTAGAACAATACTCATTGCATATGCATTTTCTGTCTACATACGGCTACATACTGTACATCCATGCATTCCAGTCTTACAAGGAATCTTTCCAGGACACTTAGATAAAAACCTACCAAGTGAGAGCATTACCAGCAGGTTTTCACATCTAGGTTTTTGCAACTCATTTTTACCTAGGCAACATCCCACAGGCTTTAAGAATAATATGCAAGTAATAAGCACAGTAAGCGTCTAGCACTCTAGCCTATTGACATTTGCTTAAGAAAGGAGACATCCCACTTCTGTTCAAGTCAGGGGGGGCTTGTTAGCCAAGTGTAACAGCTGCTTTTGCTTAAAGAGCAATCCTGTGGAACAAATTATGCTCTTTAAGCGAGGTACAACTGTATTCATAAATAAACAGCTCCAATCAGAATGCACAGGGTACTACCTGTTGCATGCCAACTAGGAACAGTTTGCTTGATTCATAAGATGGTAATTCTAAGTTTGGAATTTGGCTTTGATAGTGATGGAGACCCAGATTTCATAGATTGTTACTCATGGGTCCCAGCATTTTATTTGGAATAAACAAATACATATGAGTCACAGACCAAGATATAGTGCCTAGAACCAATTGCTGTGCACGGTCCTAATGCAGGGTTCAAGATCCATGTACATATTACCTTTTCCATGCAATGCATAGCTTCCATCCACAAGAGATAAAACCTTCCATCCACAGAAGATAATGGACTTGTTCATACTCTAGTGAATCATCTTTCCCACCGAGCTCAAAATCCTGCTCCTTAAATTAAAGATATGTTGATCTCTATTCTCCTTCAAAGTAAACTCTCAACACATTAGTAAAGTTGTCCCTTGCTGTAAAGTCAGTTGTGTCCAACTCTAGGGGAAAGTGCTCATCTCCATTTACAGCCAAAGAGCCAGCTCTGTCTGCATCTGCAGATATTTCCTTCATCATGTGGCAAGCATGACTAGATGCTGAAGCACACAGAATGCTGTTGCCTTTCTGTCTGAAGCAGTATCTGTTTACCTGTCTGTAATTTCATGTTTTCAAACTGCTGGTTTGGCAGGAGCTGGGACATATGATGGGAGCTCACTCTTTCATGCAGCACTTGAGTCTTGAACTGCTGACATGCTGACCTTCTGGTTGTCAAGCTCAGTGTCTTAACCACTAAGCCATTAAGGCTCCTACTGCCTGTATTTCTTCCATCTCCTCTTCTGCTGAGATACTCACTGTGCAGTTTCATGGGACCTTTGCCTGTGCCACCTTGTGATGCTCAAGTATACCAATGAGGATGATAAAAATTTGTGCCCCATCAAAACAATTCTGGCTTATGACAACTCTGTTCAGGGTGTTCTAGGCAGAAAGTACTTGGAAGCAGTTTACCAATCTCTTCTTCCTGGCAGTATGCAGCTTGCTCGAGGTCATACAGGCTGACTCTTCTAGGATGTATGGTGGAGAACTGAACTCCCAACTTCTGGCTCTGCAGCCAGAACTCACTGAACTGTCCAGCCAGCTGTAAGTACATTGATGGTTCTCTATAAATAATAGTATTTTTCAATCTGGCTATTCAGCTTGAAAACTGTTACAAAGTACTCTGAAAAGTAATCAACCATGCATGCATCCTCTCTCGCAGACACAATGAGCAAACATTATCTGCATAAATGCATTAATTCATTTTAAATTTAGTTTGTAAGATTAAAGGTGGACAATACATACATTATTATTTTTCCCTAACCTATTAATGTCTGTAGATAACATACACCTACAGGCACGTGGGATCAGAAAATGGATTTTTAAGAGAATTGAATGTTTTTATTGATGTTGTCAACTGGAAGAAATAAAGCAAGGGTTTTATCTGCCATCTTCATTGTCATTTCTTTCATTTGGAAATTAGCGAAGCTGTAAGTAATGAAACTCAGCTGTCACAAAGATCTCAAAAGAAATGTCCTGCAAGGAAAAACAACCCATGTCTATTTTTATACGAGTGGGTGGTTTGGATGACTTCCTGACTTGAAACCACAGTCTTCTTTTATAAAAGACACAGAGTTGCAGATATGCCTTTCATTTGAAAAACATCTATTATATTCAGTGGTGGACTCATTTTTTTTTTACTACCACACTGTGGGCATGATATGGTGAACATGGCCAGGGGGGAAACCCTGCATTGCACCCAAATTAGGACTACTTTATTTCAAAACTTGGATGGGCGGGGTCAGCCAGAATTTCTGCTACCGGTTCTGGTGAAATGGTGCAGACCTGCTGATGCCCACCACTGATTATATTCCCAATCATGGATAATAATAATAATAATTTCATGTCAGAAATTATTCTGGGTTGAAAGGATTTTTGCTGGAGAAACTCCACTCAGGGGACACCTGAATGAATCTCCTTTCATGTCCCCAAGAGCTGGGACAGAGATGGGTGTTCAATCCATCATGCAGTACCTGGATCTCAAACTGCCAACTTGCCAGCCTTCCAGCTAACAAGACTAGCTTCTTAACCACTAAGCCACTCCAGCCCCTAATAAATTTTGTGTCAGAAATTATTCCGGGTTGAAAGGATTTTTGCTGGAGAAACTCTGCTCAGGAGATGCCCAGATGTCCTTTCATGTCCCCAACATTCGTCGTGCAGCACTCAGGTACTGAAAATTGACCTTCCAGTATTCAAGCTCAGCGTCTTAACCACTAATCCACCACAGTACTGCCCAATCATGGATGTCTTACTCTTTTAAACTCACCAACTGAATTAATATGAATTTACATAGTAGTAAAGGGGAAGTGCAAATCTGGAAAGGAGAAAGCATGGCTCTGAATAACTTGTTGGCTTTTATATCCTAGTAGCCCAAGCCAAAAGGGCAGCAGGGGCTTAATGGTTAAGATGCTGAGCTTGATGACCGGAAGGTTGGCAGATCAGCAGTTCGAGACCTGAGTGCTGCATGACAGAGTGAGCTCCTGTCATCTGTCCTAGTTCCTGCCAAGCTAGCAGTATGAAAACAAAAAATTGCAAGTACATAAATAGGTACTACTTTGGTGGGAAAAATAACAGTATTCTGTGTGCTTTGGTGCCAAGTCAGGCCTGCCACATGAGCATGGAAACATCTGCAGGTGCAGATAGCGCTGGCTCTTTGGCTGTAAACAGAGATGAGCACTGAAACCTAGAGTCAGATATGACTGACTTTCAAACAAGGGAGACTTTTACCTTTACCTAGCCCAAGCCAGCATAGGAAATAATGAAGGATGACAGAATTGCCAGCCAAGAACATGGCAGGGCTATATTTTGCCCACTGTGACACAGGTACTATCATAGTTATGATTCCTGGAAGTAATTTTTCATCTGAGGCGGGCCATTAAACTAAAAGGTGAAACAGGCCTGTGTTCCAATAGTTTCAATTGATTTACGTGCCATTTATGTCAAAGTTGCTTTTTGCAGCAGGTTTTCTGCAGGGACCTGGGCTAGATGACACATGAAGCACTCCCAGCTTCACAATTGAATGATTCTAAATGCTTAGGTCCCATTGATTTAAATTTCTTTCTCTCCAGGGTTAAGCTTTATCATGGTGGCCAACAACGTGGGCAACAGATAAATTCACAAAAGTTAAAGCCACCAGAATCTACCTGTCAGGATGGCTAAGTATCACCTCTATTTTTAGAGGCACTATTCTTCTGCAAGTCAGGGGAAGGCTCTGCTGGCATATTTACTGTGGGCACCTAGTTACTTACAATGAAAACACAATGCTGACTAGAGAGAAATTTGGTCTGATCCAGCAAGGCTTTTCTTAACTTCACACTAGCAATGCTGGGATATCTTCTTCTTTAAGAGCCATATCTGATTCTGAATATTGGCAATCATCATGGCAATCAGCCATGAAGATTGTCCTGGGAACAATATAATGCAGTGGCCTTTCATTTGTCCTCTGCATCACAGCATGACACCCATACCACTGATTCAGTTATGTGAGTCACTTTCTGGTCCTGAGCCCTTTTGGCACACAAAGTCCTTCTCAGCCCCAGGCCAGTATTGCTTAAGCTGCTCTCCTCCACCATGAGTGATTCAAGTGGGATTTGGGATTTAATCACCCTTCACTGTGGATTTTGGTACCCAAGGCCGTTAGTCCTCAGGATTGTCAGCTGAGTTAACTACTGCCTGACAATGAGGTTGAGCCACTGGCAGTATAGTCTACTCCAGTGGTTCCCAACAAGGGGTACACAGCCCACTAGTGGACTTCAATTCCCAGAAGCCTCAGTCAGTACATTGGCTGATCAGTGCTTTGGGGAAATGACTTAGGCTTCTGGGAATTGAAGTCCAAAAACCAACATTTGGGAAACACTGGTCTACTCTATTACCATGGCAGGATAACCAGGCCAGAGAGGGGCTGAAAGATACACCAAAGGAAATATTTAGGAGAAGAATGTAGCTGTTCAAAATAATGTGTTTCAATAGGAAAGAAAGCAATTTGCAATAACTTAGCAACAAGCAAATAAGCAAATCGATCATGCAGAAAGTAGGGTGAATGAAGGAAAAACACATAGAAGGAAAAAGAGCTAGGAATTAAGGATTTAATTGTCTTTCTATAAACACAATTATACTTAAAAATACAAATTAACAATGGCCAAAATCCTGTTGCTCAGCATGCTAAATTTATACTAGGGTAGACCTGCCGAGAAAATGGGGATTTGGGGAGTTCAATTTTTCCTAAGTTCCATTGGTTCAAATAGATTTGCTGTAACTGTGGCTAACTTTAGCATAAAAAGTCACAGTTAAAACAGGCCTATTTCAGTCAATGGAACTTACAGAGGAATTGACTCAACCAATCCCCAATGATTTAGTGGGCATATTCCACTGCAATTTGCTATGCTACACAAAGGGTTTTGGTCATTGCCAGTTAAGATGATAGTAAAGCATCAGGAACCTACTGTTTGTGTGATTCTCCACCCATCTATTGATGTGATTAGCGACTGCAATGTTTTGGCTGAAATCTACATCTTCAACTTCAGCATTAAAGTATTTTTTCATCAGCTGCAAAAATTTGTCACTGACATGGTATCCACTCTGTACATAGAGAGAATTGGCCTGCTTCATCACGTACTGACTGTCCTCTGTGGTTCCCATATCAGCAAGGTCCTTCAAGAAAGCAAATTCTGCACCTGAAATAAGAGCAAGAGTCAAGAGAAGATATAGGCCTGTCAGAGTAGATAAATATATTGAAGGCTCAAAGTATGTCATTGTTTTCCCAGTGGAAAATCAGAGCTATTTTATCCTTCAATAGAGAAGGTCATTTTGAAATATTTTAGAATGGTAGAATGCTTCCTCAAAGATTTGAGCAGCAGGAAAATCAGAAGCAATGACAGTTATCTAAAGCTTTTGGAGGGCTCTCACAAGTACATAGACTTCCACACATAGAGGAAATGCCTCTATGTGTCATGGGGAATGGAAACAACATGCTTGTCCCCTTAAAATGGAGTTTGGGACCTTGTGTCATTGGGTCAAAAGCAAGCCTTCAAGGCCATTGATACAAACTCATGTCTCCACAGCTTTTCTACTGCCAATTACCCTGCATTAACAGTGGATAACTATACCTCTAAAATAGTCCTGGAAAGCTCTTTGGGATACATCTAATTATTAGTCCCAACTACAACAATCTTATTAAATCCATTGGTGTTAGGTAAGTCAGCACTCATTTAATAGGTTCACTGTAATTGGGACTAAGAAACAGACTTTGCTTGACCTTTTAAAACATTTCTAAATATCAGACAGAGTTTGGGGGAAATTACTCTTTCGGCCTAAAACTTCCAAAATCACTTGGCCAGTATGGACAATTATTTACAATCATAGAATGATTGAGTGGGACTGGACCAATGAGGTCATCAAGTCTAACCCCCTGCTCAATACAGGAATCCAAATCAAAGTAGATCTGACAGAGGGTTGTCCAACTTGCTCTTGGCTATCTCTTTATGCTAAGCCTAGAACGTTACATGTCTAAACAGTAGAAGTGACAGATGTTTACTGTGCTTCATGTGAATCCACAAAAGCTGAAATCTAAAATCATTCTAATTCTGACAAAAGAGGCACCTAACTTGCAATTCTCCCATGCACTCATATATGCTTTTCACTCCTTTTTTTATTCTAGGTTAATTTCTCAACAATACAGTTTCTTCAAGCTATCAGTCATCCAATCCTCAGAATTTTTTAAAAAATATATGTTGGTGAGAGGCTTCTTCAAGTACTAGTCTGGAAAAAAATATCTTCCAAGTCTCTTCTTCAGCGTAAAGAAGATATTGCCTCTAAGAGTTTGTATTGTTCTGAACCATCACAGAGATTTCTGTAGTTCCTGACATGAAATTATGGAACTCCTTATTATGGTTGAAGTTTAGGTTGTTGTTATTATTATTACACGCCTTCAAGGCATTTCTAATCAATGATGACCCTAGGAATGATCTCCAAATATCTCCAAAATGTCCTGCCATCAACAATCCTGTTCAACTCTTGCAAAATTAAGCTGTAGCTTCCTTTAGAAAGACAAGCCATCTTGTATTTGGTCTTCCTCTTTTCTGGTTGACTTCAATTAGAAATGAATGAAAGTAAGATACTCTTACCAAGTCTCATGCCAGTGGATTCTAAGAGTGAATAGTATACTGCATGACAATATTGTTTTCTTTTGTCCCTCCTGAACCTATTTGCAATCAATGGCCTCAAGCAGCACAAATCATCATTTTGCTCTATCTTTGGACAATCATGAAAAGAAGGATGAAATGGGGGTGGGTTTGTGATTTAGGGAAGAACCTTGGAACAAACCAAAGTGTCTCTAACAGACCATGGGGAAGCACAACCCTTCCATTGATTCTTAGCATTCCATCTGCAATTCATAGGGTTTAAATGTTTTAATGAAATATTTATTTTAATTCAATTTAATATCAGTGATTTAAATTGATGAAATGGGAAACTTAAAAGTAATACACAGTATCAGTAGATTGAATTGTTGCAATAGCTGTCCCAAGAACCTTGAATATTCCAACAACCTCACTATATTACTACCTTACACAGTCACTCTGCAGCCATTTTGCACAGATACAGGGTGAAGTGAAAGCCTTACCTAGTCATCACTGGCTAGGATTCTTTTCTTTCTTAACTAGCTTAATTAGATTTCCAGACAGTTTACTATTTTCATTTCACCTCATTACTACCTTATTTTCTAACTCTCAGTCATTTCTAAACACTGAAACAGAAACTATTTCTAACAAAATAACAATTCCAAAATATGATAAAAAGACATTGTTTACTGAAAGGATAAAAACCCAGCCTGCTCATCTTATAGCTCCTACTATACATCTGTATTTGTTAGTTTATTTGCGGAGTTGATTTCTAAGCCCTTAATTAGCTATTCTGTACTAGCAAGAGTTATAGAATTTAAGCCAACTCAATTCTTGATCACTGTTAACATTTCCATATGTTATTCTTCTGCAGTTTCAATTCAACCCTCACCTTGTCCCTCAATGTTTTCTGTTCATATATCATCCTTTATTTTTCTCTTCCCCACTGATATACTGTATAAGCAAGAGGCTGTTCTGTAAAGAAAGAGCAGCATGGCTCAGTTGATATTAAATTGTTTTTATAAACTATCATTATTTGCTCATATGCTTTCAGCTTTAATGAAGAGGTTTCCAACCAGTTTGCCTAAATATTTACACAGTTATTCCAGCTGTTTAAAATTTGTTGTATTCTTCTACAGATTTCAATGCACTCCTTCAAAGATTTTCCAAAAAGACACTAACGATGTTTACTCAGGATTAAAGCATGCCATTTGCATAGAAAAATAAATAAAACATCCTTGCATGCTGTTAATGTGATTGCATTTTAAAATTATGATAGGCTGTTATGACTGTGTGTTCTCACGCAAGAATAATGATTATTTTTTTTTTAAAAAAACTGCTTCTGTCATGGAAAGAAGTGTACAATATTTGACAAAAGCAGTTTTCCAGCTTCACCAGATTACCCAGCTGCACCCCTAATTGGACAGGTGATCTCTGACAACAGTGGTCCATGCATTGGTAGTCTCAAGAATTGACTGCAGTAATGTTCACTTGAATACAGAATTTCAAAGAAAAGCAAGGAGAGATAAGGAAACCTACCTGAATGAACAGTACAAAAAGAAATAGAAGAAAACAACACAAAAGGCAGGACTAGAGATCTTTTCAAAATTTTTTTGGTGAAATCAAGGGAATGTTTAAAGCAAAAATGACCATGATAAGGGACAAAGAAGGCAAGGAGTTAGCTGATGCAGAAGAGATTAAGAAAAGATGGAAAGAGTACACAGAGGAACTCTACAAAAAGGACCTCAACACTCCTAATGATAGCAATGATGAAGAAACTGAACTTGAGCCAGACATCCTAGAGAGTGAAGTCAGAAAGGCCCTAAAAAGCACTGCAAACAGTTGAATTTTTCAAATCCCTAAAAGATGATGGAATCAAATTATTGCATTCTATATGCCAGCAGATTTGAAAAACACAACAATGGCCTCAGGATTGTAAAATATCAGTATACGTTCCAATCCCCAAAAAGGGTAATGCCAAAGAATGTTCAAATTATTGAACAATTGCGCTCATCCCACACGCTAGCAAGGTCATGCTCAAGATAATACAGGATAGACTGCAGCAGCATGTGGAGAGAGAATTACCAGAAGTGCAGGCAGGGTTCAGAAGAGGCAGGAGAACTAGAGACCACATTGCCAACATACATTGGATCATGGAAAAAACAAAGGAATATCAGAAAGAAGTCTACTTCTGTTTCATTGATTATACTAAGGCCTTTGACTGTGTGGACCACAACAAAATGTGGCAAGTAATTAAAGAGATGGGAATACCAGAACTCCTTATATGCCTCATGAGAAATCTGTAGAAGAGTCAAGAGGCAACAGTTAGGACAGAATACGGAATGACAGAGTGGTTTGGAATATGAAAAGGAGTAAGACAAGGCTGCATTTTGTCACCCTGCTTATTCAACTTATACACAGAGCACATAATGAGCAATGCAGGGATGGAGGAATCACAATTTGGGATCAAAATTGCTGGGAGAAACATCAACAACTTGAGATATGCAGATGATACCATCCTAATGGCAGAAAGTGAAGAGGACTTAAAGAAGCTCCTGATTATGTTGAAAGATGAAAGTGCAAAAGCTGGCTTGAGACTTAATATCAAGAAAACCAAGATACATTAGTACCCCGGATAATGTTATGACTTGGTTCCACAAGTCCCGTCGTTATCCGGTTTTTAACGTTGTGCGATACATTGATCACACAATGTTAAAAAAAGCCCTGTTTCCCTGGAGGCTGCAGCAAGCCAAAACGTTGGGATTTGAATCCTGACATTTTGGCTTGCTGCAGCCTCCAGGGAGGTGGGGGAACCTTGGAAACAGCTTGGATCGGGTCTCCCCACCTCCCTGGACCCGGCGGGGGGGGGGTCAGAGACCCCAAAATTGGTAAAAATAACACGTCCATTTTGGGGTCTCTGACCCCCCCCCGCCGGGTCCAGGGAGGTGGGGAGACCCGATCCAAGCTGTTTCTGGGCTTCCTCGATGTCCTCAGCCAGTGCAGCAAGCCAGAATGTCAGAGTTCGAATCCCGACGTTCTGGCTTGCTGCAGCCTCCAGGGAAACAGGGCTTTTTTTAACATTGTGTGATCAATGTATCGCACAACGTTAAAAACCGGATAACGACGGGACTCCCGACCTCCCTAGAGCCGATGCGCGCTATTTTTGAAGTTCCCCCACCCTCTTTGAGGCTGCAGCAAGCCAGAATGTCGGGATTCGAACCCTGACATTCTGGCTTGCTGCACTGGCTGAGGACGTAGGGGAAGTCCAGAAACAGCTTGGATCGGGTCTCCCCACCTCCCTGGACCCCGCGGGGGGGGGGGAGAAGAGACCCCAAAATTGTTTAAAAAACCGTCCTTTTTTTTTTTTTTAAACCAATTTTGGGGTCTCTGACCCCCCCCCCCGGCGGGGTCAAGGGAGGTGTGGAGACCCGATCCAAGCTGTTTCTGGGCTTCCCCAACATCCTCAGCCAGTGCAGCAAGCAAGAATGTCGGGATTCGAACTCTGACATTCTGGCTTGCTGCACTGGCTGAGGACGTCGGGGAAGCCCAGAAACAGCTTGGATCGGGTCCCCTGCCTGCTCCAGAGAGATCAGAGGACCCGATCTACAGCTGGAGGGGGCTGGGGAAGCTGACGGGGACTCCCTGTCGGCTTCCCTAGCCACCCGCCCTTGCCTCCGCAGCTGTGGGGTGGCTGGGGAAGCCGACGGGGGAGCCCCCCGTCAGCTTTCCAGCCTCCCCACCCCTGCCTCCGTAGCTGCAGGGTGGCTGGGAGGCTGAACGGAGAACCCCGTTCAGCTTTCCAGCCACCCTGCTGCTAAGAATGACTGTATCGGATAGCGTTAAAATCACGTTATTCGATACAAGATTTTTCTGAAAATCTTGTAACGTTATGCGGTTTTCACGCTATACGGTACTCGCGTTATCCAGGGTATTACTGTAATGGCAACAGGCCCTATCAGTCCCTGGAAAATAGATGGGGAAGAAGTAGAAGCAGTGACAGATTTTACTTTCCTAGGATCAAAGGTCACTGCAGATAGAGATTGCAGCCATGAAATAAAAAGGGAACTGATTCTTGGGAGGCAAGCAATGAGAAACCCGGGGAATATAGTGAAAAGTACAGACATCACATTGCAAACAAAAATTCGTATAGTCAAAGCAATGGTATTCCCGGTGGCAATGTATGGTTGTGAGAGCTGGACCATTAGTAAAGCTGAGCGCACAAGAATAGATGTCTTTGAGATGTGGTGCTGGAGGAGAGTTTTGAGAGTCCCCTGGACAGTGAGGAGAACAAATAGGTAAATCTTAGAAGAAATCAACCCTGACTGCTCCCTTGAAGGTCAAATAGTAAAGATGAAGCTAAAATATTTTGGACATTAAATAAGAGAGGATTCACTTGAGAAAGCCTTAATGCTGGGAAAGGTGCAGGGCAAAAGAAAAAGGGGGTGGCCAAAAATGAGATGGCTAGATGGTATTGTAGAGACAATGGGTACAGAGCTGAGAGGTTTGAGGAGGATGGTGGAGGACAGAAGTGCCTGGCGGACAGTGGTCCATAGTGTCGCAAAGGGTCGGAATTGACTGTGTGACTGAACAAAAACAAATGTTTTCTACGTGAGGCTGCCCTTGTCCCTGACACACAGATTGCAAAGGGTCCAGAATGACACAACTAGGTTGAGTTTGGGGATGAAAAAATAATTGATCATATCACCCTATTCTTGACCTCCTACACTAGCTTCCAGTTGTATACTGTATCAGGCACAAAGTATTAACTCTAGTTCACATGTGTGTCAGTAGGGACATTCTTTTATGTCATCCTCAGCTGTAACTCGTATCCAAGAATGCATTTTCCCCTGAAGCAGGAAAATGCCATTGGCATTAATTTCTTTAAGGAGGATCCCAGATTGCCATGAAGTGACCCACACACTATGTTCTTGGAGCCATCTCCTGCAGCACATATGCAATGAGACATGCAGGACTTAACACCAGGACTGCAATGGACTGCCACAGCTTGAGGATGCTAACAAGGTGTGCCTTCACAGCCATTCCATCTGGCATGGCCTCTTCTGCCTCCATGACAGCTAGGAATCAGAGTTCCTCCTCTGCTCATTTTGCTGTTGGGTCCAATATAATGGTTTCCAGTGGCATTTCCTCCACTGAAGGGGACCATCACCAAACCTAAAGGGGCTCATCTGCCCATAGTCATTGGCCCCTTTAGAGAGCCAGGTTATTTACCACTGCTCAACACTTGGTATTGAGCCACTGGCTGTATGATCTATTTCATTACCATAGTGGGATGTCCAGCCAGACATATGCCAGGCCTAGAGTATTCATATTTCCACTCCCTCCTCTGCCACTTTATCCCATCCCTTTTATGTAACTAACTTGGATCAGTAATGAAATATAGTGGAGACACTTTTCCTAATTTTCCCTAGTTACAGGAAGCTAGGGGGAGTAGGAAAAGATATGTCAAGATTCAAAGGAGGAAGACCTCACTTTCTTCTTTACTTCCTCTTTTACCCATTTAGGTGTAGAGGGAGATACAAGGTCCTGATCTTTTTTTAAGCCACATGTGCATTCATTCATATATTTATACAGCAGTTTTTAATAGCCATCATGTTACCTCTGGATTATGACAACCTTATGAATGAGCGAGCTCCAAAATGTTCTGTTCTTAACAGTCCTGCTCAGATCTTGTAATCTCATACCATGAGCATATGTTGCATACTTTTTCTTTTGCTTCTAAAGGACAACCATTCAGGCACATGAGATTTTATATTAAAATTTTATAAATTCCATTGTTATCAACCTTCCTCAGCCTGGTGCCCTCCAGGTATTTTGGCCTACCAGTGTAATTTGCCATGCTTTCTGCTTATGATGGAAATGGCAGTCCAACACATGTGGTAGTCTTTCTGTTGGGAAAGGCTGGTCTGAACCAATGTCAATAGCTTGCATCCACAATTCTATTGCTTCCATAGTCCTTAACAAAAAAGAAATGCCATTCCTCAAGGCAATCCCATGTATACCTACAAAGTTTACTACCAGGTCTAGTTGAAGGTAAGCATCCTTTAAATGTCAATCTTAATTTATTTGTAGGAGGACATGGATATATAAAAAAAGAAATACTGCATGATTTAAGTGTACATTACCATTTTTCAAAGCTTCATATCCCATGGCATGTCTTATTTCTTTGAGAGTGGAACCATGGGCTCCGAGCTCCACCATTCCCATGGCGATCGCTATTCCCAGTGGTGAGAAAATAATGTTTTCATCTTCCCCTGAAGCTCTCAGCTGATTATAAACATTCACAGAAAAGTCTGCAATGGTTTCATCAGGGAAACTGGTGCTGAAGGCTTTGGTTTGCCAAACGAGGAGAGAGAGGACTCCAAGGAAAAACATGGTCGAGAGAGATTCAGACCTGCAAGGCAGATGAGACAGATGAGAAATTAATCTTATATCCTATATATGTAATGGATTACTGCACTCAGTAAATTCTATTAGACCAATATATGTACAGAAAAATATTTTCCCCTGTACTTCCCTTTTCCCTTTCAATTTTAAATGGACCAGTCAAAAACAAATACAGTCAGAAAATAAGTAACTTCTAAAAGGTAAATTAGAAAATGTAAACAGGTATTAGGTTCTTTGTTATTTTTTTCCCCAAAGGAGTGCACATATATTCAGGGAACCAGATACAGTAGTGGCAAAATCTTCAATGCACACGAGAGTCATGTTTATTGATGGGAGACAGCCCCCCCCCCCCCGGGCCTGTATAATTTTGTAGTGCTCAGAGCAAATGTAATAGATATGGAGATATGTTTTCTAAAAAAGATCTAATTACTACCACTCTTGTTAACTGTCTCAGCTGGCATGTGTAGAACAGCAGGATATAAATGGAATCTTGTAGTTTTCTTCTACTAAGTCACCTTCAATTTCTCAAAACCCTACGGATTAACAACTTCCAAAACATCCTATTAATAACAAGCTTGTTCAGGTTTTGCAGACTAAAACCCACAGCTTCATTTACTGGTCCATCAGTCTTGTGTTAGGCTTTGTCTCCTTTTTTGCTGCTTTCAATAAATTCTTCATATTTTACTGCTTTCACTAAATTGATAAACAAAATAAAATTTCATAGATGTACTATTAGACGTCTGGCCAGGTTATCCTGCTATGGTAATAGAGTAGACTAGGGGTTCCCAACCTATGGCCCATGAGCCTAATCCAGCCTAATCCGGACGGGGAGAACATGGAACACCTGGGCTCCGAGCAGGCGGCTTTAAAAAGAACTCTTGCCTTGCCGCCGCGAGACGGACGCCGGACGCCGGACGCTCTCCCCTGCCGACCGGGCGGGGAGAACATGGAACATCTGGGGGGCTCCAGGTGGGCGGCTATAAAAAGAACTTCTCTGCCGCCGCCGCCGATTAAGGACGCCAGTCCCGCTACCACCGCCATAACTGAGCCACGGCCAGCCACTCCTCCAGTTAAATGTATATTGTATATTTACTAATTGAAATATTTATAAGGGATGAGGACCTTCCCTATTGCTTTGTACTGTTTATCCTTGATTGTTTTTTGTATTTCTTTGATTGTACTGCATTTATATTTTTTATTATTTTTTATGAAGGTCTTGTCGACCACATCGATTGTATTATACTTGTTATATTGTATGTATATTATGTTCTATTTTGTAACATTGTTAGCCGCTCTGGGTTGCTTCAGCAAGGAGAGCGGCATATAAATTTGAATTTAATAATAATAAAAATAATAATAATAATAATTAATCTGGCATACGGTGGGAACCCTGGCACCTCTAGAACTGCCCACCACCACCAGAAGTCAAAATACATCAATTAACATACGGTGGTGGGAATCACACCATTTTAGCTGTTTTTTGCACAGCCTTTGAAACTTCCCAGGGGGTTGGGAGTCTTTTTGGAGCATTTTCATTCTGTTTTGGGATTTTTTTTCTCCTGCTTCTCCACTGCGCTTTGGAAGCAGACCATGGCAGTTGGTGACTTCCAGTGGCGGGTGGAGCTTACATCAGTGCCTGGGTTATCAGCGTGGAACCAGGCAGTCGCTATATGCCATGGTTTGGCTTCTGAAGTGCAGCAGAGAAGCAGTGAAAGCCCTCCCAAAACCAGAGCAAAATTGCTCCAAAAACCCTCCTGCCACCCTGGGAAACAGTGGAGGATGTCAAAAAAGCTGCTAAAGTGGTGTGATTCCTGCTGCTGAGGCTGAAAATGTAAGTAGTGGGTGCAGTCACGCCTACTGCCTCCACAGCTGAGTGTGGCAGCGTGAACTGGCCACTGGAGGAAAAACATTGGGAAACTCTGGAGTAGACCGTACCTCCAGCGACTCAATGCCAAGTGTTAGGCGGTGGTTAACTAACCTGACCACCCTGAGGACTAATGGTTTGGGTGCCAAAGTCCACAGGGAAAGGTGAGAGTCACAAGTGGATTAAAACCCACTGGAGTCCATCTTGATGGAGGGCAGCAGCTTTATCAATACTGGCCTGGGGCCAATGAGGACTTTGTGTGCCAAAAGGGCTCAAGACCAGAAAGTGACTTGCGGAGCAGGATCAGTGGTACGGGTGTCATACTGAAGGCAGATTAAAGGCCACTGCATTATATTCTCAGGACAGTCTTCATGGCTGATCACCATGAGGATCACCAATATTCGGATTCAAAAGAACAATAAGAATATGTATTATTGTTTTGTTTTCTGTCTGACAATCAGTACTGGGACAGTAGTGGTACAGATAAATGCCTCTCTGTGTTCTTCCCTCTTATCTTTTATAAACCTACATGTAAGTTCATACTCTTAGTTTTCCTTTTCCCCCAAAGTCAATATGTGCCCCTTCATTTTCAGTAAGAGTTGAAAGATTTGCAAATGTGGAAGCCAGCTGTAATGAATTCTATACACATTTTAGACCTCTCCTCTCCTGCATTATCTTATACTGCTTTCCTTTAACACAGAAACCAGTAACTTTTCCCCCTTTTGTCTAGTACAAATCTCCAGGGGAGTTATTATTCAACTGTCAGCATTAATTTCAGCATTAGGCTGCTATGCTTTGCCAGAACATTCAGTTGTACCTCGCTTAAAGAGCATAATGCGTTCCACGGGATTGCTCTTTAAGCAAGTTTGCTCTTTAAGCGAAACACCATTGTAAATGACCAATTGTAGGGGGGATTGCAAACCCCGATTTATTTATTAAGTGAGTTTTTGGTTGGTTTTATTTGTTAAGTGCAGCGAACATTCAGAGAAAATTCTGCTCTTTAAGCGAGATACTCTTTATGCGAGGTTTGACTGTACCTAATAATCTTAACAGGTATGAAAAAAAGAAAATAATTGAAAGGGCTCTAGCAAACTGGATCCCTATGAATGATTTATCAAAAGTGGCTGCTAAGAGACAGTAGATCTGAAGTGACAATCTTAAACAAATTTTCTGTGAGTGCAGTAAATGGCCTGCAATTGTGCCAGTCTGTTATACTCTTTCTCACACATACACCCCACCCCACCCCACCCCACACAAAGCAAAACTATATTTTGGGAATGGGCAATTGTAGGCTCCAGGCATGTAAAGCTCAGAAAAAAACTACAATTTTAGACTACAATTCTCAGGTTTCCCTACATCACATGTTGACTGAGAGATTTTAGATTAAGTTTAATTTCAGCTCTGTAGTATAATCAATCTCTCCCTCATCTAACAGCCTAGGTAGGGAGAAAGAAGACAGTGGTGCATGTGCACATATGCACACAAACATACAAAGAGAGTGAGGGTTGTCTACTTATGACTCTATCAGTGTTTCCCAGCGTACATGGAAAGGGCCTCCTTGAAGATTGTGGCATTTTTGAACCATAATTGGGTGTACTCTGGAAATTTCAATCTTATGTTGCTGGCTAATCTTTCTCACACTAGGTCAGGCAAAAGGAAATGCTGAATGAACTCACCTAAAGTTGCCTTCATTTTGGCAGTTTCACATCTGTTCTAGACACAGAAGAAGAAAAAAGGTGTTCCAGCCCTTGGTTTTGGGACTTCAACTCCCAGAAGCTTAAGTCAATTCCCCAAAGCACTGACCAGCCAATGTATTGACTTAGGCTTTGGGAATTGAAGTCCCCTTGTGGGGCATGGAGCCCACAGTGAAAACCACTGTGTCTAGCTTCACCTATCCACTTATCCCTAGCACATGGCCTCTGAAAGACCACTCTGAAAAAATTTAGCTCTTGAGAGGGTAAAACAAATGAAACCTTGACAGTAGAAAACAGCATGTTCTCCACCTCACTGGTGTTTCATCCTCCATGTCTGGCCATAGGTCAAGGGTAAACATGCTTCATAAATCATGGATCACTGAGAATACTGATACAATGGAGGAAAATGACTATTTGGTACAACATTCCTTCAATTCCTTCATGTCTTTGTGTAATCAAACTCCTCCACTATAGCCAACAATGCAGGACAGAGTTGCATTTGACAGCCTTCATTTCTGGTGTCTCAATGACCAATAACTCCCTATCAGTTAACTGTCAATTAATGTATGATTTGAGTGGCTGACCAAACAATACATATTGTTCTTCAAAAACTACAGATCCATCTGGACTCTTTCAACAACTACTTCATACCTTACAGCCAGATAGTTCCAACTACAGCACAACTCTTGACTCAATAAGTGTTGACCTGTTGCTGTTCAGTCGCACAGTCGATTCCGACCCTTTGCGACCCTATGGACCATTACCTGCCAGTCACCTCTGTTCTCCATCATCCTCCTCAAACCTCTCAGCTCTGTGCCCATTGCACCTACAATATCATCTAGCCATCTCAGTTTTGGCCGTCCCCATCTTCTTTTGCCCTCCACCTTTTCCAGTATCAAAGCTTTCTCAAGTGAATCCTCTCTTCTCATTTGATGTCCAAAGTACTTTAGCTTCATCTTTACTATTTGTCCTTCTAAGGAGCAGTCAGGTTTGATTTCTTCTAAGAATGACCTATTTGTTCTCCTTGCTGTCCAGGGGACTCTCAAAATTGTCCTCCAACACCACATCTCAAAGGCATCTATTCTTCTGCGAGCGTTTCCTTATGGTCCAACTCTCACAACCATTCATTACCACTAGGAATACCATTGCCTTGACTATGCAAATTTTAGTTTGCAAGGTGATGTCACTACTTTTAACTATGTTCCCTAGTAAAATCTGTCACTGCTTCTACTTCTTCCCCATCTATTTTCCAGGTACTGATAGGGCCTGTTGCCATTATCTTGGTTTTCTTGATGTTGAGTCTTAAGCCAGCTTTTGGAACTCTCTTCCTTCAACCTAAGCAGGAGCTTCTTTGGGTCTTCCTCACTTTCTGCCATTAGGGTAGTATCATCTGCATATCTCAAATTGTTGATGTTTCTCCCAGCAATTTTGATCCCAAATTATGATTCCTCCATCCCTGCACTGCAAATTACGTGCTCTGTGTATAAGCTGAATAAGCAGGGAGACAAAATGAAGCCTTGTCTTTCTCCTTTACCTATTCCAAACCACTGTGTCCTTCCGTATTCTGTCCTAACTGTTGCTTCTTGATTCATGTACAGGTTTCTCATGAGGCATATAAGGTGTTCTGGTATTCTCATCTCTTTAATTACTTGCCACATTTTGTTGTGGTCTACACAGTCAAAGGTCTTGGTGTAGTCAATGAAACAGACGTAAACTTGTTTATGATATTCCTTTGTTTTTTCCATGATCCAATGTATGTTGGCAATGTGGTCTCTAGTTCCCCTGCCTCTTCTGTACCCAGCCTGTACTTCTGGTAATTCTCTCTCCATGTGCTGCTGCAGTCTATCCTGTATTATCTTGAGCATGACCTTGCTAGCATGTGGGATGAGCGCAATTGTTTGATAATTTGAACATTCTTTGGCATTACCCTTTTTGGGGATTGGAACGTATGCTGATCTTTTCCAATCCTGTGGCCATTGTTGTGTTTTCCAAATCTGCTGGCATATAGAATGCAATAATTTGATTCCATCATCTTTTAGGGCTTTGAAAAATTCAGCTGGGATACTATCATCTCCACTGGCTTTGTTGTTTCCAGTGCTTTTTAGGGCCTTTCTGACTTCATTCTCTAGGAGTGTTGTCCTACCACTCAGCAAATTGATTCAATGGCTCTATTCTAGTTGGATAATGGCCTAGGTGATGTTCTGAGGGGTTTACAGACCCCTGCAAATTCTGTTTCCATATAGATATCTCATCAGGTAGCTGCTGTTTTCTTGATCTTGATTTGGCTTCAATGCTCCATAATGTATGAAATACTTAATTAGGTCAAATTCTGTGCAGGGAGTTTTGGTCAAATTCTCTTAGAGATGAACAAGAATTGTTTCTTCATATCACTAAGGCTTCTGGAGAAACAGAAACATATTTCTAAACAGAAGTGGGCTTCAGATTGTGTTTGGGGACCTAGGTAAATCCAACCCCAGTAAATATGTTCTCCATACACATTTACCTCTCTATAGAGACCGTGTCAGCATGAGAACATCTGCCCGCCACACTAGAGCGGACTGGAAGGGGCTCTCTACGTGTAACAATGGCTGGAGAGGCTTGCCTTTCCAGCACTAGATGGAGGGCCTTTTCGGTATCTGCTCCAGCCCTTTGGAACCTACTGTAGACCAACCTCAGCCTCCAACCAGAATTGTTGGCCTTTAGAAGAGATTTAAAGACATGTTGGCCCAACAGGTGTGGGGTGGTACTACTGGACCTCTTCCCCCCCCCCCCCCGGGCTCATATGATTATTGGTCAACTCTACCATCTGATTTTTAGATTTTACATTTTAAGATTTTAAGAGTTTTATGATGTTTTATTAATGTGTATTGTGTGTTGGGAGTGTTTTTATGTCAGTGTGGTTTCTTGCATTGTAAACCACCCGGAGTTGCCTTGGCGAGGGGGTGGTTAAATAAGTTGAGATAGATAGATAGATAGATAGATAGATAGATAGATAGATAGATAGATAGACAGACAGACAGACAGACAGACAGACAGACAGACAGACAGACATTTGCATGTTGAACCCTTAGAAAACCTTCTCAGACTTCTGTGTTCCACAGACTAAAGTCCACAAGTAAACCAGTATGGCAAAGTATGATTGGGGCTTCCATGTACACTCCAGTCCCCTACATACTTTTTTTTCCTGTTCATCTTTATTCAGATGAGCACTTGCCCAGGACTAAGCAATAACTAGCAAGGAAGAGAAGTTAGAAAAGAAATTAATCTTGGACAGAAATCTAATACACATGTGGTTTATGACCCACATTTCTTTTATTTCACTTCTAGAGGCATCTATGTGATACAAATATCAGCACTATCAGCTGATAGCTAAGGTATCTGGCCGCAGAGCCAGAAGTTGGGAGTTAGATTTCCCACTGTGCATCCCAGGAGAACAGACAACTTCTCCAAAGAAGGAATTGGTAAACTACTTCTGAGTAATCTCTTCATAGAAAACCCTAGAAAGGTCACCATAAGTTAAAATTGATTTGACAGCATGCAATTATTTGATATAATCAACACTTTCAACCATCAGAAAATGTTTTTAGGGCAGATTCCGAGACCACCTTATGTCTATAAAGCACAAAGACAGGAAGAATGTAACCATTACGCAATACATCTATAAATCCCTTCATCATCCTGTTCTTAGAAGTGTGGAGACAGCATCTCCTTTGACTCGTTTATGGCTCATTTACATATGTTTAATAGGTCATTTGTGTTCTTCTCTTCAGTGACCTTTTGCAATAATACTACTTAACATTTATGTGGTGTATCTTATTAGCACAGTGCTCCACAAACATTATCCAATTAAATATTGAGACAGGCTCAGAGTAGTGTGTAATTAAATATTATCCAACACATTTTATAGGTGAAGAGACAGAAAGGATCTAGGCTGTCTTGTGTGTTTTGGCAACAAGACTAGCATATGTTTTACCCAGACAGCAGATAATGTGGATGAACTCCCCCCCCCCCAACCTGTTTCTGGTAGTAGCTATTTGAGGCTGAAACCAGGAAAAATGCATGTTTGAATCCTTCCCATGCAAATAAGTCTTGGCATGCACAAAACTGGTCTATTATGGAAACAGCTAGGCTAGAATTTTTTCTTAACACTTAGTTTGTTATGTTTAGAAACTATGTCTTATTCAATATGGAGGAGCGATCTACCATGCAGCTCTCTTCCTGAATTCTAAGCTTGTACAGTCTAGACAACAGCTTTACCATCTCAACTCTCTTTGTACTCAAGGCTGGGGGAAAAAAGGGTATTTGGGTACTGATAGCAGTGGTTCTGAACCAGTGGGATATAGAATTTGATTCTTATCAGTCCTTGTTCTTCTGCAAAAGGACCAATTCAATTGTTATCCATTCTACTAATGGAATAATTATATTTTTAAAACTTATCTTAATCTATAATACTTGTATTTTTCCTGCTGATACAATTTATTGCATGTGATAAATACAACAGCATGCTTGTACAGATAAGAAAGACATAAGAAAAAACCCGAGTTACTTGCAAGATGGAATTTGGATTGTTTGAGAAAGTAATTAGTAGGATATAAGATATAAAGGTCAACTACTGACTCACAGCATAAAACAATTACAGTTAAAAAACACAATAGCACACAAAAGAGGGATTTGAAGCATGAAAATGTTAAGAAAAGGGCTTTTAAAAGTCTATAATAAAATACACTTAGTTCAGGACATTAAAACTGTCAACTTTCTAAAGGCCTAGTAGAATAAAAAGGTGACAAAATAATCATAAGAAACTCTGGCAAGCACCTTTTGGAAGAGAAACTCCACAAACAAGCTACCACCACTGAAAAGGTGCCCTGATAACCATCACTTCTTGTCACTTGGACAAGACCACCTGAAATATATGATATCCATGTAGGTATATATGGGGGAACAGAATCTTCAATATACTGTATCCTTGTTCCAAGGCTTTAAGAATTCAGGCACATCCAATTCCTGGCATTTCTGACGTTCTGTGAGCAATAAAATGTTTAAAACAGCACAGACCAAAAACTTTTGTAGTCCCATGTTCTGTTTCTTATAGTAGCTATCTAGAAGTCTACAAGAATCAAGCTAGTCATGAAGGTAACTGCAAGACCATTAACTAGGATTAATCTTCAAAGCTTCATGTAGCAGACCTCCAATCTGGCCAGGTTATTCTGCTATGATAATAGAGTATGCCATACTTCCAACAACTCGACACTGATCATCAGGTGGCAGTTAACTAACCCGACAACCCAGAGGACTAATGGCCTTGGGTTGTGAGTCCACAGAGAAGAGTTATGGTCTTCAAATGGATTAAATCTCACTTGAATTCATCTTGATGGAGGGCAGCAACTTCACCAATACTGTCCTGGGGCTGAGGGGGACTTTGTGCACCAAAAGGGCTCAGGACCAGAAAGTGACTCGCTGTAGTACAGATGACACACTGAGATGCGGAAGGCAAATGGAAGGCAACTGCATTATATTGCTCCCAGGACAATTTTCATGGCTGATCGCCATATGATGATCGCCAATATTCGGAATCAGTTATGGCCCTCAAAGAAGAAGAGGAGACCTATAGATAGATACGAAGCTAGTAACCATAATTACAGTGTTTCCCTAAGTCAATTCCCCAAAGCACTGATCAGCCAATGCACTGATTTAGGCTCCTGGGAACTGAAGTCCACTGGTGTTCCATGGAACATAGTTTGGAGAAACTCTGGTTAGAATATGGATTGTAATCATGCAGCCCTAAGCTATTTTTTTGTAATTCTCCATTTTAATATTTTTCTTATAAAATTGAAGAATTGTACCTACAAGAGGTGCAATCTGAAAGAAAGCTGAATAATAAAAGAGAATATACATCATAAACAAAATACTTGCTCTATTCTGGTTTGTTTTCCCCCTCAAACCAGACATAGCCTCCTTGCAGTAAATTCTGTTTTCACTTGGAAGGGTTGATTTGGCCTCAATAAGGTCTTGGGTGTGGAAAAAGAAGCCCCCAGTTTCCTACATCTTTCCTACCCTCATAGATGAATCAGAGTTCTTTGGGATGACAGAAATCACACATCGGTCGTCCTGTCGCAAGGGCCCTCCCTTCTGGGCTCCTGAGCACACTGCCCATTTAACTGGAGCTTAACCCTTGCCTCACCACTTCTGGGAGAACCGAGGAGATTAGAAAGAAACTCTTACTATGCTCAGGCAGTAAGGCAGTTGAGCATAGAGCAAAACGAGGGAGGCTTCTTCTTAGTAGCGTAGCGTAGGTGTGTGTGTGCTAATCAAAGAACAACAATCTTCAAAGAGAAACAGCTGCTTTATTCTTCAGGTTCGTGTAACAAAGTCCATGGAAAAATCGTAGATTAAAAGGTCAATAAACATAAGATCAGTCCAGTAAACAGTCCTGGTTCGTTAGGTAATCATAGTGAAAGGATAAAAAGCATAGTACCACCATAGCCAGGGTCTTAACCCATTGAGATCCAGGAACGAACTAACTAACTTCTCTGCAAAATGGAGAATCTGCGGTCAGGTGGGTTAGCTTTAGCCAATCAAGTAACAGAGAAAAATAATCTCAAAACAATAGTTGTTTACATGCATGTGAAGACGTAACACGCTAAAGAGATGGGAACACAGAAACACTATAATGTCAACAAGCCATCTCGTGACAGTCTTGTGAGACACACAGAAAGGACAAAGGATTTTTATGAGGCCTATTTAGGAGGCCTAGCTAGAAACTGCGATTTGCAAGCCTTGGGAAACATGAGGAAATGTGCCGTTTCCTGACACATGGGCAACCTAGAACTGCAAATTATTATTTCAGAACTATTCACATTTATATCTGGGCCAATAATTGAACCAATTTATAGTTTCAGTACAGAATTCCAGATAACCTCTTTCCTTGTTTCTTTTATTCACATAAACTTAATTTCTTCTGGAAAAGTCCAGTTACAGTGTATTTTATGTGTTCTCATTACAACACAGATTGAATTGCAAGCGAGACAGCTAAAGAGTTAAGAATTCTCCTGAAGTAGCTGAATCACCAAGGAATGAATTAAAATTTACTCTCATGTAAAAATTTCCCTTGCTTGAAAGCCAATCATATCCAAATCTAGGGTTCAGTGCTCATCTGTTTCAAAGCTGAAGAGCCAGCGCTGTCTGCTTCTGAAGATGTTTCCATGGTCATATGGCAGGCATGACTAGACACCGGAGTGCATAGAACACTGTTTACCTTCCCACTGAATTGGTCCCTATTTATCTCCTTGCAATTTCTTGCTTTCAAACTGCTAGGCTGGCAGGAGCTGGGACAAAGCCCAGCCGCCGCTGGAGACACCTGCGGCGGGGAGGAGTGGCCGCCGTTTCGTCGAGCTCCGGGACTCCAGCCACCTGTCCCGGGGGCTCCATCCTGGCCAGGGCTTAAAAGCCCCTTCGGCGGCAGGACTTTCCCGAAGCCCAGCCGCCGCTGGAGACACCTGCGGCGGGGAGGAGTGGCCACCGTTTCGTCGAGCCCCGGGACTCCAGCCACCTGTCCCGGGGGCTCCATCCTGGCCAGGGCTTAAAAGCCCCTTCGGCGGCAGGACTCTCCCGAAGCCCAGCCGCCGCTGGAGACACCTGCGGCGGGGAGGAGTGGCCACCGTTTCGTCGAGCCCCGGGACTCCAGCCACCTGTCCCGGGGGCTCCATCCTGGCCAGGGCTTAAAAGCCCCTTCGGCGGCAGGACTCTCCCGAAGCCCAGCCGCTGCTGGAGACACCTGCGGCGGGGAGGAGTGGCCACCGTTTCGTCGAGCCCCGGGACTCCAGCCACCTGTCCCGGGGGCTCCATCCTGGCCAGGGCTTAAAAGCTCCTTCGGCGGCAGGACTCTCCCGAAGCCCAGCCGCCGCTAGAAACACCTGCGGCGGGGAGGAGTGGCCGCCGTTTCGTCGAGCCCCGGGACTCTAGCCACCTGTCCCGGGGGCTCCATCCTGGCCAGGGCTTAAAAGCCCCTTCGGCGACAGGACTTTCCCGAAGCCCAGCCGCCGCTAGAAACACCTGTGGCGGGGAGGAGAGTCTTGTCACTTGTTGCAGGATTAAGCAATTGTTTTTTCTTGTTTAGTTTTCTGCCTTTGTAATTTTTGTAATTTTGTGTAAACTGGATTGATATTTGGAATCTATGATTGTTGCTTGTTATTGTTGCCTATTGAATTTGATGCTGTAATGATTTATATTATAGTATCTCTGATGTATTTTTTAGGATGTCCTGATGTTTTGTAATTACAGTTGTTATTAGAGATTATTTTTGGGGGGATATATTTTGATATGTTTTTTGATGTTATTCCTGCTTTGTGATATTTGTAATTTACTATGCGATATTTGTAATTGTTTTTATCCTATGGAATGTACTATGTAATTGTAACTGTTTCTTCTGTAAGCCGCCCAGAGTCGCTATGCGAGTGGGGCGGCATATAAGTCGAAAATACAAATACAAATAGAAATACAAAGACAGGAGCTCATTCCGTCCTGTAATACTCAGGAATCGAACTGCTGACCTCCTGTCTGCCAGTCAGCAACTCATGTAGACCCACTGAAATCAAATGGATTTATGTGGGCATTGGTTAAAAAAAATCTATTCATCTCAGTGTGGCTAAATTTATATGGTAAAAGGTGAAAGATTTATATAATTTGAAGAGAAACCAGAGTACTTGAAACTAAAGCCTGGTTTATTTTAAAAGCTTCAGCCTTATTCACTCTTGCCAAGTACATCGTATTTGGTATAAAATATGTCAATAAATTAATTTTGATCATTTATACAACTTGGCAGAATCAATACAGGATTTTCCTACTGCCCAATGGTATGGATGAAAATATCTACAGATTATGTTTTAAGGTTTCCTCATAGAAATCATTTTAGTATTTATCAGGTTGCAGGAGAGGTAAAAATAATCATACTACTGGATATCTTGCTTTTCTTGCTATTTGTTACAGCAGAGTGAAAAAGAAATTATCTAAACTCTGACTACAACTGGTTTAGAATGTTGCTTGAGGTTTGCCTACCTAATTTTAGCATCACTATATAGCCATTTACCATTTTTCCTAGGAGAGAGGGAGAAAATGCTAACTCTCGGAGCCATCATTATTTTTTTCAAAGACTGTAAGGTTTCAAATCACTAAAATTTATTCTTTAAAATCGCTCTGCAGCATTCTTTTAATGAGACCTAGAGTTTGCCTGGGAATAAAATTGGGTTGATAAGGAATTTTGATCAAGTCCTTCCTGCCTCACTCCAGGTTCAGCTAGGTTACAACATTCTATCACTGAACAACTACTGCTCATTCCTAGACATAAATCCAGCTCTTTTATACAGTGTGTTCATCAGTTACATGCTTTTTCCTAAAGTAGTTACACATGGATAGATGGATGGATGGATGACAGATGGTATTATATATCAAAATTCTGACCATACTAGATGAACTTTGGCACATGTGCAGTTAATCCACAGATTTTAAGCAAGAATAATACAACTAAGGATCCTTTACATCAGAATTCTAAGGGTGCAAACAACCCAGCCCATACTTAAGAATTCAATATATACAGTACTAGGTTTTTTAAAATCAATTACTGTACTTTGAAGCTATGCAATTTTAAATGTTGGCTGGACAGCTACACAAATCTGGCTCAGAGTTTGATTCCCTGCTACATCTCAATGGAGCCTCAGTAGTCATAGGCAAGCCCCCTCCCTTTTTTAAAATGAATTTACCTCTTACTACATATTTATACCTTTTATACCTTTTTAATGGTATAAATAAAGAATACATAAGAGAAAAATTTAAATTTAGCAGGACGACTAAATCAATGGGAATTATGTGAGTCAACTCCATAACTCCCATCAATTCAAACAGGATTCCTTGTACTGTATCTTGCTGTTATAGTGGCACAGTGGGTAAACTGATGACACTGTGAGTTTGATCCTGGCAGGACACAAGGTTGAGTCAGCCTTCAATCATTCTGGAGTCAGTAAAATGAGGAGCCAGTGTGCTGGGAGCAAAATGCTAATTACCTTATGACATGTCCAAAAATTACACTAGGCACTATGGAGCAGTATATACGTGTAATTATTTTTTTATGCTAATGTTAGTCAAAGTAGGCACATTTAAATCAAAGGTTTTCATGGATGGGTTGACTCAGCAAATCCTTATTGATTTAATGAACCTAATTTAGTGCAATTTTTATGTTAAACAATAGGATTTGGGTCACGAAATAGCAATAAAAAGGATTTTGTGTATTATTTAAGCACTTAAAAAGAAGTGCACATGATGTGTTTATTTTAATAGATGTCTATTTAATTTATAATTTTTCCAATGTTCATCTACAACAAGAAACTAATGCTGATAAAATCAGTAGAATAAAACAAGGAACAACAATGTACAATAAACATACAATTTAGAAATGCCTGAGTGACAAAATTTATAAAAATCTCGCATCAAGGCACAGCAAATGTGTCAAATGGATCTCACTACAAAGACAGTTCAATGAATGAAGCTCTATGACCAAATCACTTGCATTTCCACATGCCACATCTAAGATGAAAGGCCATCAAGGGACAAGGAATGCATATGAGTGCACTGATAACACAATCAGCTGGTGTGGGACAAGCTACTGCTTCAGGTATCCAGAATCAAGCTATGAAGGGCTTGGAAGCAGTTCTCCAAGACTTCTGTGGCTGATTACTTCATTCTATGTGAAAACACGACTCATAAATACAGCTGTTGGTTTCAAGATACTTGCTGGAGTCTTCAGGAATTACTGTGCTTCTCTGGGTCTCCAGGTGGGGGCAAAAATCTCAGCTCAAATTGCTCTGGATAAGTGAGGAGCACGATTTTTGCATGTGGGATGGAATTAAAACAGGGGTTCTCTACCTTGTAAAGCTGTGGGCCAAACCACACCCCCTCAGACAGTTGAGCAGGCTGGACTGGTGGTAAATGTTGCCGTAAAACATGTCTATGGCTGTCATAAATACATTTACAACAGCTGTGCATGCATTTACAGCTGTTGTAAATGCATTCACTTCTGCTGGCAGTGACGTGGGCCGGAACTGGCCTGCGGACCATAGACTGAGAATCCATGATTCAAAGCCTGGGAGACAGCCTCTACTTTCCCTCAGCTTCTAACCCTAACTGGCTCAGTACAATGGTGTCTGCATGTGTGTTTGCCTGCATAGTGTCAGCTCACCAAAAAGCCAAGAGGAAGGAGAAGGAACTGGGGAGAGACCCAGTGCATGCACAGACTTGTGCCCATCTTGCCTTTTGGAGTAAGGAAGAGAATAAGCACCAGGACAGAGATGGGTGAGCCTTCTTTCACTAAAAGCCCTAGTCACCACAGTACAAGCTTACTTATTGGTTTGCCAATTACTACCAGAAACATTTATCTATGAGAATTTAATTTTGGCCAACGACAAAGCCAAGAAAATGTCTTTATTTTGGAAGTCTAAAGTTTGATCAGGACATGGCAGAAGAAGAAGAAAGAAGGGAGGAGTGGAAGGTAGAGTCTAAGGACACTACCCTTTGGGATTTAGTGTATGAATTTGATGTGTTGAATTATGCTCATTAGTTCATTTATTTCTTTTATTTCATTCATTAGTTAAGGGTGATGTTTCAAATGGGGGAAAATAAAGACATTATGTTCATAAAATTAAGGTTTTCATAAAATGTTCATAAAATCTAAGGCTTTCTCAGCTAAGGTAAAGGTCACCCTTAATTAAAGCCAGTCATATTTGACTCTAGGTTTCAGTGCTCATCTCTGTATATAGCCAAAGAGCCAGCGCTATTTGTGTCTGCAGACATTTCCATGGACATGAGGCAGGCATGGAACACTGTTTACTTTTCCCACCAAAGTGGTCCCTATTTATGTTCTTGTAATTTCTTGCTTTTGAACTGCTTCTTTGTGTTAACACAAAACCAGAAACCCCAATTTCATTTGTGTTTATTTTTTTATATTTAATTTTTCAATAAAGATGCTTTTTACCTTTACTTTCCATTCTCCCCAACTCTACCCACTATGCACACATGTCCATAAGCAGCCCACTGTACACACAACAATTCACCACAGGTGAATAACTGCAAAGGATCTATTTTTAATAAATATTTCAACAGTCAAACCATAAAGTAAAAGAGTTTATCCTTTATGATTCCTTGAAAGCAGTTCTTCAATAAGAGAGAAAGCCAAAAGGGAAAGTTTTGGTTATGACTTCAAAGTAAACTTGCTACAGTGTATCCATTCTCACAACAATGTATCTATTCTGGAGTAGAGAGATACTTTTTTTTTTTGAAGGAATGGTTAGAAAGAAAGTGATTTTTTGGTTTAAACCTTCATAGAAAATGTTTCTGAAGTCCAATCCAAATTGTACAAGTGTCACAAGAAAGGTTATTATGTCCTCTACCAATCACACTTTGGATCACTTTGATAGATTGATCGGTTTGGTCACAGACTCACTGCCAACTGTACCCCCTTCAAAAATGTCATTTTTACAAATCACGATTTTCCTTAATATCTTTGTTGTTGATTCCTGCTTCGGCGTCATTCTTCTCCACATGTTCAAACTGTATCCACCTCAGAAAGTTGTCATATTCAATTTCTAACATAGTTTTCCCTTTTATTTTTGCGTTTTTGTGACCTCATTTGAGTGCTTTTTGGAAAACACTTCATAGTTTCCACCGGAAGTCCAATTTCAAATGTAATAGTGTCACCACAAAGGTTATTATTTCGTCTTTCAAACGCACTTTGGGTCATCTGAATCGGTTGTGTGGTTTGGTCACTGGGCTGCTGGACATCAACACCCCCCCCTCCATGAAGATTGCATTTTTTCAAGGCAACTTTCAGAAGCAATGATGTCATCACTTTGTATTTTTGGCTGATGGCTCTTTACATTTCTGAAAGTCACCGAGGCAAGTTTTCAGTCGATGTAACTATTATTTTCGTGGGTGCTTTAGTTTTGTGGTGGCAGCTCATCAAAAGTACATGATTTTCATTACATTGAAAAGATGCCAGACCACCCAACTGAAACGGAAGATGTTCATAGAATTCAAGTCAAAAAAAGAAGAAAAAGAACAAGGAGAAAAAAACCCCAAAGCAATCACATTTATATACCACCCCATACCACTTGGTGCACTCTGGGCGGTTCACATGGTAATTAGCATTTTGCTCCAAACATGCTGGGTACTCATTTTACCAACTTTGGAAGGATGGAAGGCTGAGTCAACCTTGAGCCGTGGTCAGGATTGAACTCACAACCTTTTGGTTGAAGTACAGCAGTTTAACCACCATGCCACCAGAATCAGAAGAACAAGAGGAGAAAGAGGTACAAGGCCTAGAGCAGTGATGATGAACCTTGGCACTCCAGGTGTTCTTGAAACTCAATTCATGGATTTTATTGATAAATTTATTATTGAATTATTGTGTTTCTGATGCTTGTTCTGCGATGCCATGACAGCTGTCCTGAGTCGCTCTGCGAGAAGGACATCATACAAGTGTGAACAAATAAATAAATTCCCAGAAGCCATGATCAGCAGGTGTACTGACTTGGGCTTCTGGTAACTGAAGTCCAAGAACACCTGGAGTGCCAAGGTTCACCATCACTGCCCTAGAGCCTGCCATAAGGCTCAGTGCCATAAGCCTATGACTAAAACAACTGTCCACATGTTATGCATACTGCCCAGAGGACTACATGGGATATCAAACCTAGTAGGAAAAGTGGAATCTATTCCAGCTTTTTGGGTACATTTTATCATTAGTTCAACCATAATACCTGTTCCTGTGACATCAAAAAGGCTCCCCCATTCCAAGTTTACACTTTTAATAAGAAAGTGTCAGATTGGTTGTGATGAAAATGTATCAGCCTTTTCACTAAGTACGCCATTCTTTCCACTCCATTTCATTTTAGTCCACAAATGATCTTATTTTGCATGGAATCAGAAGAAGCTGCATGTACTTACTATTCTATATACTGAAGGTTAAGTCACAAGCCTCTTGTACTAGTTAGCTCTGACAAATGTCTGAGTCGTACAGTACCTACTCCACAATCTTCCTTCCATTTCACTGTCTTCACTTTTCATTATTTAATATTGATGACACAATTCCTGGGAGAATCTGCACTGTTCCCTTTTGTGAAAGCGAATGTATTCCTTGTGAGATGCTTACAAAGCCATGGAAATACAGTTACAGATCATGGAAGCTTTCAAACACTCTGCATATTATAGAGGCTCTAACTTTTCCTTATTTCTAAAAGTATCTTGTTCAATTATTCCAAAATATTCCATGCTATTGGGAATCCAGAAAGCACATGATGATATCTTGAAGAATAATAAATAACCTGTTGGAAGCAATAGGCAAAGAACACCAGAAGTGACTGAAATGCAAGGAAATGCAAAATACAGACACACGAAAAGCAATAGCAAAATCTCTACACTAGGGATGTAAATTTTCTCTCATTTTGATCTTTCAGGTGAGAATAAATATTGTAAGAAGTTGTCTTCCAGCTGGGCAAGATTATGAGAGCTTTTATTTTATTATTTTATTTATTTATTTATTACATTTTATACAGTCCATTTGGGAAATTTCCCACTCTGGGAAATATACATATAAATTATCAAATAATGCAACAAAGCACACAACAAATCAAAAATGACCAACCAAACAAATAGTAAAGGTTTCCCTTCCTCGAAAGCCAGTGGTAACCAACTCTAGGGTTCAGTGCTCATCTCTGTTTGAAAGCTGAAGAGCCAGTGCTGTCTGATTCTGCAGATGTTTTCGTGGTCATGTGGCAAGCCTGACTAGACACCGGAGCGCACAAAACACTGTTTACTTTCCCACCAAAGTGGTCCCTATATATCTACTTGCAATTCCTTACTTTTGAACTGCTAGGTTGGCAAGAGCTGGGACAAAGATGAGGAATTGAACTGCTGACCTCCGTCAGTGTCTTAGCCACTTGAGCCACTTCAGTCAAAATACCATGTTTGCATTTTGGCATGCTTTGTGAAAAATTCATGGAAAAATAGATTTTTAAACACAACATACTGTTCCAGGGGCACAGAAATAATACAGATAAAACAAGTGAAGGAGCAAGGAAATCTTAAGTAGTTTACCCTCTCCCTATTTGATAGTTCAATGGTTTAAGCATCTGTCTGTGGAGCCAAAGGGTGGGAGTTTGATACCCTCCTCCACTGTGCCTCCTGGTAGAAGAGACACTCTGTGTAGTTATCAGCAAACTGCACAGTCCCAGGGCACCCCCAGAAGAGAATGGTAAACCACATCTGCGTATCTCTATATAGAAACCCTGGAAAGGGTCTTCACAGGTCAGAATTGACTTGATGGCACACAATTTTAATTATTATTATGTGGCTTAAAATTATAATATTTATAATTTAAAACATATATCATCAACACTCCCTTGGTTGCACTAGCTACTTCTCAGCTTTTTGGCCTGATAACAACTTGTAAAATCTTAAGACATCTGTGTGAGTATATCTTAAGAGAACATCTCCTCCTGGCAAGACTTCACCTCAGTTGCTGATACTGATGGGTGAAATTACACCTGTGGTGCACCTTTGACATAGTGATCTGCTGGAGGCCGACATTGTACAACAGCAGGTGAATTGAGGTGGTCTTTTTATTCTGTCAAGTCTTTCATTCCATTTCAGCTTCTCCTGCTTCAGTGGATTCATTTTAAAGCTTATGAATTTAAAATGGTTTTAAAACATTAGTTTAATGGATAACAGTAAATTATATTGACTCTTTTTAGATGATAAAAAAGGCTATACATTTTAATGAACAGGTCCATAAGAATGCAAGAGCAGCCCTGGGGAGCAGACTGGGGATTAGTTGAGCCTAGTATTCTACTTTCAACAAGCAGCAAAACAGATGTTTCCAGGAAGCATACAGCAAGCCTATAAAGGGAACAGTCCTTTCTCACTGTCCATTTCCAGTAATAGGTCCTCAGAGGTACACTGTTTACAAACAAGGAGGATGCATACGGCCATATTGAAGTGCGCCTCCAGACAGAGCTGCTGACCTTCAGAAAGGGGGTAAAGACCTGGCTGACAGGGAATGTGTGGGGTGCGGGCCGGACAGTCAGTTCGGCTGGCCTCTCTTTTGAATAATCCCCACCTCTCTCTCTGACATTTTAAACTTTTTAACCCTTTTAACTTTTAATTTTTTTAATGTAATCAATGTGTTTTAAACTATTTTTTAAATTTTTGTAAGCCGCCCTGAGTCTTTGGATGAGGGTGGGGTATAAATGTGATAAAATAAATAAATAAATAATGCCTTTAGTAAAAGGGCTAATTAACTTACTTTCTGTAGAATTTGTCTAATCTTGGTTTAGAGCTAACAAGAATAATAACTGTGTGCTGTCCAGTTCTTTCTGATTTATGGTGACCCTTTTCAGGTTTTTCTATAGAGAATATACAGAAGTGGTTTACCGCAGGCTAATGACTGTAATGGTGTACATAGAAAGAGCCTCCTCAAACACTGTAGTATTTTTGCACCACAATCAGGCATACCCTGGGCAATGGCAACCTTGTACCAAAAGGTGGCTTCATTTTGGCAGTTATACAGCTGGCCTACACACAGATGAATGAGAATAATTCTGATCAAATCTACAGTACACTCAAAGCTTGACATATGAATGGCTCGACTTATGAAAAACTCGTGATACAAAAAGAAATCTTGGATTTTTTTTCGAGATACAAATTTTAATGAAATTTCTTTTGAGATATGAAAAAAGTATACAGTGGCCTCTAGTGGCCAATTCTGGTAATGCAATATGGTTTTCATTTTTTTTTTTTGAGATACAATTTTTTTCCAGGATATGAAAACCCCAGAGGAGCGAATAAATTTCATATCTCAAGGTTTGACTGTATTAATAATACAGGTGATGTTGTTGCCAGAGGAATGTCCAAATGTGTTCATATTCATTCATTCATTCATTCATTCATTCATTCATTCATTCATTCATTCATTCATTTTGTTTGTTTGTTTGACTTTTATTGCCGCCCCCTCACTGAGGCAACTCCGGGCGGCTTACAGTCTAACCAATAAGAATACTAAAATATAAAAGCATCCCCACAATAAAAATTAAAATCATAAAAGCATTAAAAACCATTAAAACACCCCTCCACATCCATATTCTTGAGAAGAGGGAGGGAATCCAGTAAAAGTCAAACAAACACCTCCCACCCCCACTGATGAACTGAGCTACTTGAAAGTCACTTAACAGATTACAGACTGAAGTAGGCAGAACAAAAGTGAACGTAACAAAACAAGTGTTTTGCATGGACACCATCCATTGCAAACATGGAGAAGAATATGCAACTTAACATCTATGTCAGGGTACTCTGTTCTCAAGTGAATCAGTTGCCTTAGTCTCATTCAGGAGTGGAGCCATTGTCCACAAGCCAAATTTTCCTCTTAGAAGGAACACTGCTGTCCATCCTGCCAGTCTTTGACGCTGTGCTAGGAAGAGATGTATGCTGTGCGTGTGTCCCAAAATTAACCCATCTCTCTGCCAAGGTGAGTATAGACAGGCTAGCCATCACTGCCCTAAAGAATTGCCAAGTCCAAGGTAGACTGGGATGATATGGCACTAGTTGGGATATTAGTCATCAGCACAAAAGGCCCTCTCTTCGGCTCACTCACCCCAAGAAGAGGAGTGCATTTAAGACAGCCCATGACCATGGACTATGATATATACTACTGGTAAATATGAAAGAAAAATATACACCAGTAACTAGGAAACAATAACAATGAGTGAATCGCCTAAGCCATAATTCTGTAACTCTCCCCCTAAACAAATTGAACTTGAATGTGTTATTTAAAAAAGGAAGCTGCCTTCCCTATATAGTGCTGTTCTGGGGATAATTGACATTTTAAACCATGGTGATACAATAGTCAACCAGTGTGCCAGGCCTAACTTTTGAGCCTTACCATTACAAGCTCTGGGAGGACATTCATATATTACAGTAATAAATACTGACACACCAAAAAAGTCTTTGTGGAACCATTCTGCTTGCCATCTCTCTCTCTCTCTCTCTCTCTCACACACACAAAAGACCTCAGATCTCTTATACTAATTTATAACAAAATGTAACTTGAAGAGTGTGTTTCCACAGCTTAATGGGCAAGCCCTGCAGGCATGAATAGCAGGGGATACCAGACCCTTCTTAAATTAAATATCAGTGTGGGAGAATGATTGCTGTATTATAAGGAAGCTTGACTTTTCATTAAAATATTCTCTCTCTTTCAAAGACCTAAAATGATAAAAATAGGACATCATGTTGAAAATGCTCGTAATAAAATGAGAGGGCACCTTGAAAGTGTGCAATTTGCTGCACAAAAGCAATGTCTATGCTAATTTCCTAACATGTAGCAATTTGTCTCAAATTTACACCAAACGTGTTATGCAAGTGTAAAAACTCAACAGGATGTTCAAGGAATGGCTTGCCACTGCCAATGTCCCAGGGATCTCCCAGGACTAAGTACGGATATGAACCTTGGGCTTTCTGTGTGAATGCTCATTTACCCATAGAACTCTAACTAGGGCGGAACTAATGGTGTTTTGTCCCACACTGCAGTAGTTCCCAACACAGGGCCCACTCTCTAAGGGGGGACTTTAATTCCCAGAAGCCTAAGTCAGTATATTGGCTGAGAAGTGTTTTGGGGAATTGACTGAGGCTTCTGGGAATTGAAGTCCAAACACCAAAGGTTGGGAAACACTGATTTAGAGGAACCAAACTATACAGGTGACTCTACTGTTCAGTGCTGGAAAATAAAAGGCAACATCTTCTGGCCCTTTTGTTTTTCTATGTCCTTAAAATTGAACAGAAAGTAAACAAAATTCTCTTATATGATTGCACAGACTAACAGGGCCACCACTTCAAAATTTTCTTAAAATTTAAAGTGTTCTCTTTCTTTTAGGAAGGCATTGCATACGTTTTCTTTTTTCACAGTGATTCAAACCTTAACCTCAGGGTAGAGTGGGTGGGAAATGGCTCTACGTTTCTCACCTACCAAGATGAATAGTTATGGCTCTATCCACTTGAAACCTCCTTGTTTTATTATCTGCACTCAACGACTCAAAGCCAAGGAACCTACAGCATGGAAATTATCTCTAATTTGGAGAACGAAAACTGCTTCACCAGGCTTATCCCTAAATATATATGCACCTAACCGGAATGTGCCTTGTATGGTTGGTGGTGGGAATCCAAACTGGCAAGAGTTACATCTAGCCTAAACCACTTTGTTTGGTCCTGGCCCTTTCTTCTTAAGTATGCTCTCTGCTGGAATGTAACCCCCAAGTTCCTTCAACTTTTGGAATTCAGTTCTCAAGCAAATAAGAGAAGATCCTTTGCTCTTTAGTACAACCCATATACTGTATTACCTATGCTGAAAATAGGCCTAGACTGAGACATAAGTCATTATAGGATTTAAAAAAATAAACAAACTCATGGTACACTACTGTTGGGTCTGAAGTGGCTCAAGTGGTTAAGATGCTGAACTCGCTGACTGGAAGGTTGGAGTTCAATTCCCGGGTACTGCATGATGGAGTGAGCTCCTGTCTCTGTCCCAGCTCCTGCCAACCTAGCAATTCAAAAGCAAGAAATTGCAAGTAGATAAATAGAGACCACTTAGGTGGGAAAGTAAACAATGTTCTGTTCACTCTGGTGTCTAGTCATGCCCGCCACATGTCCACAGAAACTTCTGCAGATGCAGGCAGTGCTGGCTCTTTGGCTATAAACAGAGATGAGCACTTAACCCTAGAGTCAGATATGACTGGCTTTTGACCAAAGGTGACCTTACACTACTGTTAGGGTAAAGTGAGTACACTTTCCTTGCCAAAACACACAAATGTTTCCTAAGAGACACAGCACAGGGAAATCATTTTAAAGTCTAACTCTAGCAAAATCTGTGGGTACCAGTGATGGGATGTAACAGGCTCTCAGTTTCCCCAGTGTCCCGGAGAACCAGTAGCAGCTTTTTTGGGGAACCACCTTCGGGGCTTACCTTTTCATTGGTTCTCCCACTGCATGCCAAGCACTTGGTGTGCATGCACGCCTACAATGCTTGGTGCGTATGCACGGCTTCCTTGCTGTACTCCCAAGCGGAGAGGAGGAAGAGAAGCTGCTAGCCTGAAGCTCCCTATAGCCTGCTCCTCAGGGTAAGTGACTCACCTTTGGATGTGGTGTGTCTGTGTGTATTTTAATGTGTATTTAATACCTTTACCTATATTGATGTACTACCACAGTTCCTAAAAAGGCCTGGCAGCCAGCAGGCCTGGCTTGGGGTTTTTAAGCAAAGTCTTGGAGATATCTCATCAATAAGCTACACCTGTGCTGTTCCAATTCCTGTTCCAATCGGAGAACCCTTAAGGAGGTACAGCTGTTTTACATTTACATTAAGGCATATTATCCTAGAGAACTGGTACGATGACCATATCCATCTTGCAACATGGTGCTGCCCAGGCACTTATACTAGCAGGTAAGTGACGGGTTTGTGTTTGGGGTGGGTTGGTTGATTTGTGTTTAGGGTGGGTTGAGGTGTGTGTGTTTGTTTTTATTTTATTTTTTATTTTGTTTTTTTTCTTTGGCCCCGCCCACAACATCATGACGTCAGCTCCACCACACTGTGATGACATCACAGTGGGGTAGTAATTTTTTTGACAACCCACCACTGGTGGGTACATACTAAGAATACCTACCAGATTGGCAGCCTGAGTATCACTCACTACACCTTGAATTTCTACAGGTTTTCTTACATTTTGTATCTCAGTACCATCAAAGGTCATTTTAAAACCATATTTCTCATGAGATGCCTGCTTCAAAATAAAGTTAAGCAGCTCAATCCAAGAAGCATATTTTAAGGCACCATTTTGGATGCATCAAATTATTTCACCCCTGAATGTTTTGGGTCTTTTCCAAGCGTCATGCCTTAACTAGTGGATAGAAGGCTGATTTGTAGCTTACTTTTGAGCCAACAGGAATTTCAAAACCCTTGTTCAGTGAACAACAAATCTGTCAAAGTACATAAAAATAGCAATGACATGCACCATCTGTTTGCCCAGACAGGTATAGAAATCCACTTCCTTGGGAACATTCAGCTCTCCTTGGGACAATGGCATTTAAACACAGAGTGTTTTATATTCCTCTGTCTTGGAACCTATTGATATATGCTGGAAACAGTCATTGTTTGAGCAAACCCCACTTAGCTCTGTGCATGCAAAGCCATGGTCCTGCCAGCTGTATTGATGACAAACCTGCCAAACAGCACATGATGAAGAAGAGAGATGAAAAATAAGCGTAAGACTAACTTGAGCGCATACATATACCTATATGGATACGTACATGTACAACTCAAACATCTTCTCTTACTTGGCTGTTAAATGAACAAGAGGAATGATATGAAATGCAAACTTGACAGGACCATTTTTGTTGTGTATGAAATCCTTCATGCAATGCCGAAAGCTAAGATGTTCCACTGGGGAGAGCTTAGAATGATTGTTTTTCTTCCTCACTGCTCCCTTTGCAATATTATTGAAGCTAAGAGCTCTACAATGCTGATTTTTTTTCAAGGCTGCATAAGATTAGTCTCAGTTCTTGACTTTCATGACTCAGCAAAACACAACGCAATCAAATCCATGCTTTCTTTATATTCTCATAGTGGTGGTTTATCGCAGTTTCCAGGAAGATTATGTTCACCTCAGTCAAAATTTTCTCCCAAAGGATGGAACATTGAATCAGATTAATGCATTCAAGAAGAATGACAATGTAGAGATATGAACTGTCAAAAGGATAGCCATATTTGACAGGAGGAAGGGTAAAAGCATGGGTGGAAGGAGGTGTGGAACTACACCCACATTTCAAAACCTGGCCATTATATCTACTCCTTGAGAACAAGGTATTGTTAGCAACAGCAATTACACTTACAGGTATATACTGTCCCATAGTGCTCGGTGCACTCTCTGGGCAGATCAGAGGTTATTTAGCACTTTGCCCCAAGCATGCTGGATACACATTTTATCAGCCTTGGAAGGATGGAAGCCTGAGTCATCCTTGATCTCCATCAGGATCAAACTCACAACATTGCAGTAAGGTAAAGGTTGACCTTGCTCGAAAGCCAGTCATATCCAACTCTAAGGTTCAGTGCTCATTACTGTTTACAGCCAAAGAGCAAATGCTGTCTGCGTTTGCAGACATTTCCATGGACATGTGGCAGCCATGACTAAACACCAGATTGGACGGAATGCTGTTTACCTTCCCACCAAAGTGGTCCCTATTTATCTACTTGCAATTTCTTGCTTTCAAACTGCTAGGTTGGCTGGGACAGAGACGGAAGCTTACTCAGTCATGCAGCACTCGGGTCTCGAACTGCTGACCTGCCGACCTTCCAGTCATCAAGTTCAGTGTCTTAACCACTGAGCCACCACAGTCCCTTGGTTGCAATACAACAGTTCTAACCACTCCACAACCAGGGCTCATACATTTTACAAGGAACCTGTTATGCTACTCGTTATCTCTTGGCAGCAAGGTTGCTGTTAGCATCATCACACAACTAATATTTTTGTAATATATTAATATTGTTCACTTGACATTCTCAACAGGCCAAAAACATACAGGAAAGTAATGGCTAGAATCCTATGGCATAATTTTGCACTAGCATGAACGGGATCAGGGCACTGGAAGTAATCCATTTAACTTAGTTTAAAGCTTTCTGTGCCCCAATTTCAGCTTCTGAAACTCTTTAGGACTTCCTTTTGCACTGAGGAAGTAGAGTGGTGGTTTAAAAGTAAAAAATTGCCATCACTGGGATTGGGACTGCTAATGGTGATCCAAGAATGATTTTTGACTTTCAAAGTTTCTCATTCCCATTGTATGGCTCCTTAAGGGCAAAAGAGAGTCCCAATCAGCTTCTGGAGCTAAATGGGGGAGTTTTATATCAATTTAATTAATTACTTATAGTGTCCAGATCTGGGGTTTGCCAGCACAAAGTTACACAGCTAGATTTTTGCCAATTTTCAAATACCTTCTAGTGGCCAATTTTGATCTTGCACATTGGAAATATTTCTAAAAACATCTCTCTTGTAAATAAAATCAATGCAATGCCTAAGGTAAGGCAACAGTAGGTGGGCTTATATTTTATTTTACTTCTAATGCTAGCATAGTTATATAAATGCATTGCACATTTGACAGAATTCAAACATATTTTGCATAGAAGCTTGTTTCCAAAAATAGACATGTAACAAACAAGAAAGAAAGAAAGAAAGAAAGAAAGAAAGAAAGAAAGAAAGAAAGAAAGAAAGAAAGAAAGAAAGAAAGAAAGAAAGAAAGAAAGAAAGAAAGATCAACATGTTATGCTGAAATATAGCTTTGTTCAGGTCACAGCTGGAATATTATATGTAGTTCTGGACATTATAGTTTAAGAATGATATGGACATGGAGGCATGTGTGCAGAAGCAAAAAATTAAAATGAATTGAAACCAGAAATGGTTGAGGGAGAGCATGATAGCCATGCTCAAATAGGTAAAGGACTGTTGCATGGAAAACACAGTAAACTAGTTTTCTCCAGTTTCAGAGGACAGTGTCCAGAGGATTCAAATCATAAGGAGATTTTGACTAAACCAGGAGGAACTTCCTGGTGCTAAGAGTTATTCCAACAGTATAGTAGGTTGAATCAGGAAGAGGTGGACTCATTAGAGGTTTTAAAACAAGAATTGAATGATCAAGTGTTAGAGATGTTTTAACTGGGATTTCTTTCACTGGGAAGTTGAACTACTGGACTATATGACTTTGAAATCTGGTTCTAACAAACCAAGACCCATAGTGTATAAGAACTGAGAAAATGTTTAGGACAGGGGCTGCCAACCTTTTAAAGTCCAGGGCCGGGTCATGCTTCCTCATACAGTTGAGGGGCTAGACTGGTGGTCCCCTAACCGTTTACGGCTGTCATAAATGAGTCTGTGGCCAATTCACCGGCAGCTGGAACAAGGGTGGGGGCTAGATTATTTGGTGCTGCAGGCTGGATCCAGCCCATGGGTCGTAGGTTGCCTATCCCTGGTTTAGGACTCTGAACATTCCCTTTTGTGGTATGGATAGCTGGGTTTTCCTTAGTCACCTATAAACCTGTAACTCTAATTCATGAAAAGAGACTGATTGTGAGGCAATACAGGACAGACAAGATAGTACAGTAATACCTTACATAGCGAGCAACTCGCTTAACGAGCAGACCTTTCCCCAAAATGTCTGCTTCATTGAATGAGCAAAAACTCGCTTAACAAGAAGTTTTGCATCTGCGGGGTGTTTTCGAACGTGGACAGGGGATTCCCCATTGTGTTCCAAAACTCCCTGCAGACGTGCGTCAAGGGGGCGTTTGGGAAGGAAATGTGCTTCGCTGAACGAGCAACTTGCTGAATGAGCAAACACATGGCACCCATTTTGCTCGTTCAGCATGTTATTACTGTACAGTAAAACCTCACATAAAGAGTGCCTCGCTTAGAGAGTAACTCGCTTAAAGAGCAGAAATTTCTCGGAATGGTCGCTTCACTTAACAACAAAAACCAACTGAAAACTCGCTTAACAAATAAATCGGGGTTCACAATCCCCCTGCCAGAAGTCACAACTGGCCACTTACAATGGTGTTTTGCTTAAAGAGCAAACTAGCTTAAAGAGCAATCCTGTGGAACGCATTATGCTCTTTAAGCAAGGTACAACTGTATTTATACAAAATTAAAGTACCCCAAAATATGCTAACAACCACTAACTTCAATGGTTTTTTAAATGTGAGTAAAGAAATTCAAAGAGGCTACATCTGTTTCTAGTGGTATAAATTGGGGTTTATCCAACTTGTGTTCCCAGATGTTTTTGGACTTCAATTCCCAGAAGCCTCAATTAGCAGATTACAGACATAGACGTCTAAGAATTGAAGTCCAAGAACATCTGGGGTGCCATGGTGAGAAACATTTAGGTTGCAACTTGCTAGTCATTTATATTGTAGTTTCCAAATATGCATAATTCTTCTTTTGCAATGAGATGACCAAAAACGTACATACAGTACATCTTTTGAGCTTGCAATCCTTCAATGTGGAGTAAATTCCATTAAATTCTAGGTAGTTTACTTCTGAGTAGATATTTAAGAGGATTATGCTGGAAGTATCTGCAAAGATTCATTTAATGGGATTGTGTTATTTGCAACTTATTTTATTTACTGCCTTCTTATCTTTAAGAAACACAGGAAGTTGCATATTGTGATTTTCACTGTGAAATTCAGTATTTTGTGTTCACTCCCAGAAGCTATAACACAGTAGTAATTTAATTAAAAGGACAGTATCTAAGATTCACCATATGTGACTGCCATCTGTAACAGTAGCAGTTCAAGCCTAAGGATGGCATTATTTCATGTACTGAAGAGTAGTTTCATCAGTGATGAAAGCTGTCAGTTAGGGTAGAGAAATTCCTATTATACCTCATGATATAAGCACATAAGTGGGCTATAATAGTAATCATCAGTTTTATTTTATTGACATATTTAGCACTAGGAGTAAAAATAGCTTAAATCTGTAGCTCATACATAAACATAACCAGAAAAATCATTCTGGAGGACCCACATATATTCCTACAGTGGGGGAAAATCACTAAAAATTCTGCTTCAGTAATGAACTATCCACTGGCACCATAGCAACTTAGATTCAAACATTTCAAGCACTGTGTATTGAGAACATGTACCACAGTTTGAACTTTGAGAAACAGCAAAATAAAACTCTTGCGGGAATATGGCTGGAAGGATTGACCTTTGTTTCTTTCCCCCAATTTAAATCTCAGCTGGATTGATAACATGCTCAACTCTTTATGAAACACGAACACTCTGGTCTTTTTGTTAACACCATTTTATTAAAAGCATAGAATGTAACAGAATTTGTTTCACAAGGAAAATGAATTTCTATACAGCAAAGAGATTTTCTATGGGGCTGAGACAGCCAGAGCTTTAATTGAGAACCTGGAATGATATTTTGGTCCACTTCCATTGACCAGATACTGAATACTGCAAGCATAAATATCAAGCTTTTAATGAATATATCCTCAAACATCTCACATAATTATGGAGCTCTTAAAATTACAGTTCTGCCACACTATTATTTTGGTGCATGACCTTAAGTGGAGGATTGATTTGTGAAGAAAAGAATAGAAGAGACCCACTGAAAACATGGATGTGGAATTGAAAGGCTGTCATCTGGCAACTATAATGAACCGACTGGAAGTTATGGAATAATGCATAAATTGTTTCGGTAGTTAGGCAACATGAGGAAGTCTGGGCTTATTCAGGTCAAAAGAACCCTGCCCAAATACCTTGGCTGTGCAGAATTAAAACAAAAATAAAAGATAAAAAAGAAGTCACTTGCTCCAAATTAGTGTTGAATGTTGCTGCTTTTAAAAAGCCTGGAGCACTTACAAGCATCAGCATCTAACCAGACACTTTCTACACTGACCATTTCTTAAAAAAAAAAAAAGATAATAAGGAGAGTGTGTGTTGAACAGAGTTGCTTGAAAGCATCTGGGACATCTTCAGTAGAGGCCCTCAATCAAGCATGCACTCCTTCATAATGTCCCTCCACTTGGGAAAGTTGGCGAAGCTTGCCCAAAGAGGATGGTATATAGATGAGCAGCTGGCAACTTCTAGTTTTGGTCTGGTCTGCAAAACATATGGGAAGTACAGGTCTCTGCATAGCTGCCCGGGTCTTAATACCTCTCTTTCTATAGACACTCTGGGAGAACATCCAGTAATACATTTCAGTAAGATGCTGTTCACTAATTTTTTGGTAATACTGTATCAAAACTAACTGTAGCTCCCAACTACAGTAGCTGCTCTGAATCTCTGAGATTTAAACTATTGATTTAGCAAGCCTAGTTCATTTAGTGGACCTGTTCCAGCTGAGACTAACAGTTTGATTTATTCTATTCTACTCTGCTTGGAGATAAAGCTCTAAAGTATCACTAACTAATACATGAATTTTTTGGAATAGTAGCTGTGTTAGTCTGTGGTTCAGGCATATCAGAAAACAAAACAAAATAAATAAAATAAAAATAAAATAAAATAAAAAAAACACTGCAGCACTTTAAAGACTGTTTCATTTTTATTGTTAGCTTTCATAGATCAAGTCCACTTCTTCAGACAAAGAGTGAAACTTATAGGCATGGTTTTTATACACCAAATTCAGGGGGTCAAAGGGAGATGGGTGTGGTCAAGCAAAATGACAGACAAGCAAGCACAACAATACAGCTTCACACAGCCATTAGCAACAACAGATTATTCAGATTAGCTCTAAATGACTCCCTTTCAATCTCATGGTTGCTGAGAAAGCCCATTCTGATCTCTGATCAACTTTCGACCTGCATGTCAGAAAACAAACAAAAACTAATACTTATTGGTGATTGGGAATAAACTAAAAGGGCATGGGGTGCTACCACAAGCTTTAGTAGCATCCACAAATTTGGGAGGCTTTAGAAGTGAAAAAGAAAAATACAGTAAAACCTCGGATAACGCTAAAACTTGGTTCCACAAGTCTTGGTGTTATCCGATTTTTAGCGTTATCCGATCCATGTTAAAATCCTATGGGATGGATCGGATAACGTTAAAGCTCCATAGAGATACATTGTAACCGCACAGGCTTTAGCAGTTGTTATCCGATCCATCCCATAGGACCTTAACGTTATCCGATCCAATTCTCCACCCCAGATTGCTTAACGTTATGCGATTTTAGCGTTATCCGAGGTATTACTGTACATGGAGAATAACGCTGTTAACAACTATTAGTTAGGATAGTTGTATATTCCTCTTAGCACCAGAATGTATGATTATTTACAGCAGGTTATAATATACTCATGATTTTGCTTGCTTATGAGTTTCCTTCAGGCATTTTGGTCAGCAGGGCTGGGATCAATTTGGGACTACTGAGACCCCAAGCCATTTTCCATGGAGTGCTCGTCCAGCAAAATATTACCTTTTTGCTGCAACCTAGAAGATCCACTCTAAAAGCGATTCCCAGAGAATGTTAAAAGGAGAGAATGGTAGCAGCGTGGCCTCTCCTGGCTTATGATGGCTTTACTCTGTCCCCCTCACTTCAATAAACATACATGTTATTGAAGAAATTATAGTTTATTTTTCATAAAGGATGTTAAAGATAATTGTTCACACAATACAGATAACTATACACTATATACAACACTACTCAAAAAGATTCAGGAAACCACACCCATCTGTGGGTTTTATTCCGCGGGGTTGTTTGTTCCCGGTTTTTACTTCTTGTTTTTATGATCCTTTTTACAGTTTTAAAATTTTAATTATTAGTATTTATTGGATGGGGTTGGGTTTGTGATTGTGTTTTGTCTTGTAAGCCACCCAGAGTCGGGTATACCCGATTGAGGCGGGATAATAAATGTGAACAATAAATAAATAATAAATAAATAAAATTAACACCTTGGTTTCCCCCATGAACATAAATTAATCTAACTCACTAATTTATTCTGATAGCTTAGAAGAGAGCAGGATTTCTTTCCTCCTGTTCTTTTCTGGCTTTGTTCTCCTCAGATTCTCCTCAGAATCCCTTCATAAAGTTCCCCAGAATCTCTTTAGATTCTCCTCAGAAAGTTTGCCTCAGCCTTTCTGAAAGTTTCTAGAATCTCTTCAGATTCACCTCAGAATCTCTTCAGATTCTCCTCAGAAAGTTTCCCTCTCTGAAAGTTTACCTCAGCTAGTGTGCCTCAAGTTTTCATACCTCTCAAGTTCTTTCTAACACGTTCCCCTAAGTTCTCCTTTTCTCTTAAGTTATCTTTTCCTCTCAAGTTCTCCTCAGAAAACCCTCTTTCCTTTTTTTATACCTCACCATCCCCCTCCTGCCTTATCTCATTTGCATTAGCCAATCAGAAAACATTCTGATACCTCTCTGTCCTCTGCCCAGCAACAGGGTATCCGAGTCCTGTACCTGTTATACACATACAGAGAGATAACAAAGCACAACTACTATATGGACTTTTAATCACATTTGGTGTAACTTGTGAGCCCATGGTAGGCTCTACCATGACACCCTCACCACCCCATTCCTCCTTTTTCTCCCACAAGCTGGGTGGATTGTGTAGCATGAATGATAACAGGAAGATGTTTTAGAACAGGGTACAATTTTACTCTGACAAAGAAAGGCAAAAGAAACACATAGACTCTAAGTGGGGTGGGTGCTCATCCAACAATGTAGTATATTGGGTTATAGGTCACAGTCTTTCTTTTACTCTAACCTGTGTTAAACTTAAATACAAGTGGTTAGAGCCACATAAGTTTCCCTAAGCAACTTTGAAAAATGATCAATGGTATGGGTAAGTTTGAAACTACTGACAGTCTGCATAGCCAGATGCCTTAAGCAAGGAGAGTCCTGAAAAAGAACAGGGGAAATGAGATTAGCCTGGTCTCCTTTGCATTTAATTGAAAGGCTTGGTTCATTAAAGACATAAACATGAAAGAGACACACACTGAAAAAATGCAACAAACACAGAAGTTTTTGTGTGCACATCCTGTTGGGAACAGGATGCTGGGACAGGCAGACCTTTTAGCTTGATCCAACATGTCTCTTCTTAAGCTCTTAACAAAAGACCCCTTGCACTGGAAACGAAGATTTGACAAACTACCAGGAGGTTAGTCTGTTCCAGCAAATATAACATGGGGTCTTGAGGGAGACACATTTCTAATTCTCCGAACCAAGGCTTAGATTTTGGGGCTGGCACAGTAAGTTGTCCAGACATTCAGTTTCATGAGAAGTGGTTGGAAAGTGTGCAAATATTGAACCCAGCTGTACTGTTCCTAGAGTCTCCACAAATATTACTTTGATCTCATATTCATGGCCCAATCATAAAGTAATTACAGTGATATTACTCTTCCCCTACTTTATTAAATCCTATTAGGAATCTTTAAGCCATGCATCACACCATTTAATACTGGTAACTCCTGCTGCTGTGCTTGAGCAAAGATTTCTTTTCTTGTTTTTTATACTCACACAAGAGGAGGCACTGGAGACTTTAATTACTGCCAGCATTACTCCACTGGTAGTACAAAAGCCTGTTAAATTTGGAATAGTTGCATGACCTTTGGAAGCAGAAATGAATCACCACTCCTTTATATCTAGAGAAAGATATGCCTAGGTCTCAAATCCATTTCCAAATAAGACCGCTATGTAGGAATTTCAGCACAGCTCTACAATAATGAAGGAACTGTACTGTTTACCTGCACTGAAGCTCTTCTACAAATCCCTGCTTCGTAGATTCTGGGACTGAATGCTGTATGAAAAAAATATAGGGAGATGCCCTGAGAAGCAGTAGAATCAGCTAAGTTTTGCAAATTACCTAACAATAGTTTTGCACAGAGCATTAGCAACTAGCATAGGACTGAAGAAGCCTTCCTCCAGTATCAACAGGCCACATGCATCACAATATTATTTGCAGCAAATGCAAAGTACCACTGTGTTTGTTGCTTGTTTGTAAATGTCTTGTAAGCATCTGGCTAGCCAGTGGATGAACAGATGGCTGGCTTAATGAGCACTTTGGACAGCAGAGCTCTTCTCTCATTCTTATTCTGCTGGTGATCTTGAGCCAGATCTTGAGCTTTCAGAAGTGTCCCAATTGAACACCTGCTGAAATCTGAGCTTGTCGAAGGGTATGACCAGAATGCTTGTAAAAGTTAAAAGGAATTCATAAAGTGCTCACTTCAATTGTTTCCCTTGCCAACAATTCCACGGACCTACCTTTAGGAAGGAACTCACTGGACAAAGGACAATATTAAAGGAGGCTGAGGAACTCAACCTCCCGTACGTCACTTGGAGGACCAAGAGTAAGTTGAGGGTTGAAATCCCTAAATGCAAGACCAACATGTTCAATTGGGGGCTGCTGGTGGACAACAACACACTGTTTGGACGTGGAGAGATACTGAATCCAGCTCATTTACTGGCCTGCAGATTACTACTGGAAACATGCACTAATGAGGACTGAGGTTTGGCCAACGACAAAGCCAAGAAAGTGACTTCATTTTGGCAGTCCAGGGTCTGAATAGAATATGGAGGGGGGAAACCTTTAGGAAAATTGTAGCAATAGAGACGGATATTCTGTCCTAGACTCCCTGGCAGAAATGAAGTGAATGATGTTACTTTCTGAGGCTGTGTCAGGTTAGGAAGCTTGATGCTTGAACACACTGACTAAAGTATGTAAGAGCCCTATAGACTTTTTCAGACCACTAGGAAAAATCAGAAGCAGGTCATCATCACAACTGAGATTATCCCTATTACAGTTTCTTTCAAAGTGGACCAGAGAAATATTTTATACATTGTACAAGCAATTCTCTTCTTTTCAATATTCTTTAATTTTCTTGCTCCATACAAAGTAGATAAGCTGAATGTCCAGAGGAATCTTTATTTTTTCTTCTTTTATTTGACAAGCAGATATATATGTGTGTAACATTGCTCCTATCTATTTAATATAAAAATATACAACTATAAAAGCTTAATATGATGTTATAGAAATGTAGTTATGGAAACTTAATAAAGTATTTCAAGATGAGGCTATAACATTTAATGCCCCAATTCTATTCAAGGGGAAAAGTGCATGATGAATTACCACCACAAGAACTGGTTTTTTCCTTCAGGAACAAATTCTTGTACAGTATTTAGATCAGCCAGATACTTACAAGACATTTACAAACAAGCCACAAGCATAGTAGTACGTTGTATCTGACACAGAGACACCTCAGCTAATGAACGAACCTGACTTATAATATAAGCATGTCTTGGAAAGCATTGAACTGAGCAGGAGTTCAATTGCTTGATCAAGAAGAACTTTCTGTGTTAGTTGGAAGGTTTGGTCACAATTAACAAAACTAAATAAAACAATTGGGCACAAGTTCAATCAGCAAGGTTTTGTCAACAATTTAACATACAGAGGGACCTTGTATAATGAATGCATCATACAACGAAAAAATTGTACAACGAAGAGAATTTGAATAAGAAACATTGCATTGTACAATGAAAATATCTATGTGAAAAATTGTACAACAAAAATTTTCTTTATACGATTTTTCACATAGAGATTTTGTTGTACGATTTTTCCCATAGGGATTTTCATTGTATGATGTTTCCCATAGGGATTTTCATTATACGATGCATGCATCATACAACAAAAAATATATTGAATAATAAAGTGCCTTGTGGAACCAGTTATTTTCATTATACGAGGTTCTACTGTAATTGTAACTGAGATGTGCAAATGTTATCAACTGCTGATGCTATTGCAAGATGTAAAGAAAACAGCATTAAATTATTTCTAGAAAATAGCACACATATGGATGATCTGCTGGTGGTGGCTGAAAATAAATGTTCTTAAATTATATACTGTATTAGAAATTAAATTAAGTTATATACAGTACAGTGCAAAAGTCTTAGGCCACCAGCAGCTGGTTCCAGAAAAAAAAAATCTATGAGTGATTTGGGGTGCATAACTCAAACTCCAAGCCATATAAACAGACCAAAATTGGAGAGTCTTCTGTCCACTCTCCTAAAGATATCTATGAGTTTCGTGACATTTGGAGGTAGGGTGTCCAAGTTTCCTCAAATCCGCTAGCGTTGGCCAAAGATTTTTTGCACAGGACTGTATATAATTGGAAGTTTGCTTCTTCCTAAATTACTGTTTCGCTTCCATGTATTTTAGTATATGTTATTTTTACTGTGCTCACCAAACCTACTTGTCACTCATGTCAGCACAGGTAAAGATCAGAAAGAGAACTCAAAATGCTATCAACATAATAGTTATCTATTGATTGCCTGAAGGTTCTGCAAGGAAGCAAGCAGAGATGTGGCATAATGGCTTTTAGGGAGGAAGATGATGTTATATTTCAGTAGGCAGAAAGTGCCAATTTATTGATATCAGGAATTTGTTTTAAACTTGTATCAGTTGCTTCTCCAATATTTTTCGTCATTATAGCCAATTATAGATTCCAAGATGAAAAACTATAGCAGCAGTCACTGGTGAGCTCTAAGGCCAGCTGTAATTATTCTTGGAGGAGAGGATATGAATCAACAGACAGCCCTCATAGCCAGAATATTGACAGCCAACCTACAAAACTGTATTAAAATGGAACGGCATTGACTCTGAAACGTTTCACCAACAGGCCAACAAAGACACAGACGCTCTTGGCAGCTTATGCCTTGGCGGTGGTTTTGAACCTTGATAAGGGAATTGTACTGGCAAACTCAAAACCATTCAGCTAATAGAGATGTTCTGGCAGGGGGATCTGAAACTGTCTATCAAAGTCATCATCACCAACCGAGGTTTTCAAAGCCACTTTGGATCCATGGAGGGCAGGGAGCAGGGTACCATTTATTTCAGCACTGAAAAGCTTAGTAACTATTGATGCAATTATGGCAACTGACCAAGAACTTGCACTGCTCTTTTTGAAGCACTTTGCCAAACAGAATGAAATAACAAATGGGAATTGTGAATAAATGCCTTTCCAGAATATAACCGGATTAGATATGCAGCCCTTGTTTAGGTGCCTTTTCCTGGTTTCTAATAATGATACAAATTAGAAAACACTGGCAGGAAGAAAAGAATTATCTCTGCTCTATACATAATTTTTCCTGAATGTGCCTTACTTGCTGGATATCTGTTCACACCACATGTCTACAAACCTCACATGGGTTTACATGTGAACCACACTGACTACAGCAACCTTAACTTGTTCCTCTTGCTTGCTTCTATCTGCTCTGCATACATATTTTTTCAATCTGAGAACCTGTGGCCCTCCAGATGGGGCTGGGTACCAACATCCATTAACTTCAGGCAAAACTCTCAGTGTTCAGGGATAATGGAAGCTGTAGTCCAATGTTTAAAGGCCAAATATTAACCAGCCTATCACAAACATTCATATGCTGCAGTTCTTTAGTGTTCCATTTTTCAAAGATAATTGTCTGTGAAACTACTTTGGAACTCCCTTGAGAGAGCAAGGACTATGAATAGCATCAATACAGGACATCAATATCGACTTCTACCACAACTCTTACTACAAGGAAAATTCATGATACACCACAAGCAAGAGCTTGTGTAATTAAATATTAGGAAATAACTAAATGGCAGAAATTTTAATATCTATACCAGGAGTGCTCAACCTTTTAAAGTCAGGGCCCGGGTCATGCTCCCTCAGACAGCTTCAGGGGGCGGTTGGTCACTTCGTCCTTCCTCCACCAGATGGCACTTTTGGGTGTGGTGGAGGTGGTGGTGGGACACATGAAATTGCTCCACAGGCCGCATCCAGTCCGTGGACCACAGGTTGAGCATCCCTGATCTATATTATGCTATGGGCTATCAAGTCACATTTGATATATTGGCAGTCCTTGATAAGATTTCCTTAATAAGTGCAAAAGCTGGCCTGAAACGCAACATCCAAAAAACCAAGACCATGGTATCTGGCCCCATCACTTCCTGACAAATAGAAGGGGAAGAAATGGAAACAGTGACAGACTTCACCTTTTTAGAATCTAAGATCATTATTATTATTTATTATTATTATTATTAAACTTATATGCCGCCCTACTCAGCGAAAACCGACTCAGGGCGGCTCACAACACAATCAATCATTGCAAATCATTGCAAATGGTGACTGTCGCCAGGAAATAAAAACATGCTTACTTCTTGGGAGGCAAGTTATGACAAACCTAGGCAGGATAATAAAAAGTAGAGACATCATCCTGCCAACAAAAGTCCACATAGTTAAAGCAATGGTATTACCAGTACTGTAGTAATGTATGGCTGTGAGAACTGGACCATAAGCAAGGCTGAGCGCAGAAGAATAGACACCTTTGAACTGTGGTGCTGGAAGAGACTTTTGTGAGTCCCTTTAACTGCAAAGAGATCTAAACAGTCAATCCTAAAGGAAATCAATCCTGACAGCTCCTTAGAAGGACAAATACTGAAGATCTTCAAGTATTTTGGCCACCAAACGAGAAGAAAGGACTCACTGGAGAAGGCCCTGATAATAAGAAAGATCGAAGGCAAAAGGAGAAGGGGGCGGCAGAGGATGAGATGGCTAGATGGCATCACTGATATGGTGGGTGTAGATCTGGGTGGACTAAGGAGGATGGCAGATGACAGAGGAGCCTGGCGTGCAGTGGTCCATGGGGGTCGCAAAGGATCGGGCTCGACTGTGCGACTGAACAACAACAAATAAGATTTCTAAGGTGAGCTATTTAAGGGGTGGTTTTGCCACCGATTCTTTCCACTAAGTTTCCATGACTGAGTGGGTATTTGAAAACAAGTTCTCCTAAGACCCAGTCTGAAGCTCTACATTGGCCCTCATCTGTACTGTAATACTTGCCAGCTGTCTGCTTAGTGTTGTTCTTCATGGGAAAAGTGTTGAAATCCTTTCTTTCCTTCCAATTACGTATTTAGAAGAGGCGGGGGAGACACCTAAACCTCTCTTTTTGGCTGCTTGTTTCATATTTTCTCTTCTACTAGTGCTCTATTCCAGCACATAATACCCTCATTGTTAACAGTGATGCCATTACAATAGATTCCCACAATTTCATGTGTTACTGAGCAACAAAGGTTTACAAAATGAAAAATGTGAACACAGCAAGATCTGCTTTGAAAATAGATGAAGATGGCAACAGCCTATCTCACAGCTGGCCATTTTGCAATGTTTACCTATCACCACTCCTGTTAGACTGTAAGCATGACAATGGAAAACCAATCTGTTTCTAATCTGTTTCAAAGTAAAGAACACTGGGGATATCCAGGCCCTGTGGTTCTATGATATTGCAAAATGGAGAAAAAAGACACCTAATGCCATTTCAGAATATTTTGACAGAGAATGGAATGGCTCCGCTATGCTGTATGAAAACTCCAAGCAAGTACACACACTAGTAACATCTCACATTCCCTCCACAAATCAAATAACTCCTAACAAGTGTGACTGGAAAGCTGCCTATAAAATGTCCCAGCCCATGATGTAGGCCTTCAGGGATATGAGCATCAAGTCTGCTGATTCAGATCCAAGAAGAGCTTTATTGCAAGAACAAACATTCTTGAAGGTATGGAAGAGCAAAAACAAATTGGAAGATGGAATAAGGAGCTCACTTTCAGAGAGAGAAACTTTCTGGGGGACTTTATAAAGAGATTCTGAGGTGAATCTGAAGAGTTTCTGTGAAACTTTTGGAAGAGATTCTGAGGATAGTCTGATGAGAACAAGCCAGGGAATGAGGAAGAAAATCCTGCTCTCTTCTAAGCTATCAGAGTAAATTAGTGAGTTAGATTAATTTATGTTCATGGGGGAAACCAAGGTGTTGATTTTCCTGAATTTTTTGGAGTAGTGATGTATATATTGTATAGTTATCCGTATTGTGTAAACAACGTATCTTTAACATCCCTTATGAAAAATAAACCACAGTTCCTTTGATAACTTGTATGTTTATTGAAGGGAGGGGAACAGAGTAAAGCCATCTTAAGCCAGGAGAGGCCACACTGCTACCATTCTCTCCTTTTAACATTATCTGGGAATCACTTTTAGAGTGGATCTTCCAGGTTGCAGCAAAAAAGTAATATTTTGCTGCACCAACACGTCATAGAAAACAGCTTGGAGTCTCAGTAGTCCCAAATTGGAGCTGCCTGTGTATGGGAAACCCAGGAGGGGACAAGGAGAGGACTGAGGCGGAGGGAGTTTAGTGCCTGGTAATGTTAAGGTAACACTGGAATGTCTCCAGGAGTTGCTGACATCAACCCTGACTGCTTCTTGGAAGGTCAAATAGTGAAGATGAAGCTAAAGTACTTTGAACATCAAATGAGAGGATTCACTTGAGAAAGCCTTGATGCTGGGAAGGTGGAGGGCAAAAGAAGAAGGGGGCGGCAGAGAATGAGATGGCTAAATGGTATTGTTAATTGTGTGCTGAGGAGGATGGTGGAGGATAGGGATGCCTGGTGTTCGATGGCCCATGGGGTCGTAAAGGATTAGCAAGCAGGTAGCTCCAGTGGATGACTCAGGTTCTAGTACTGTATTACCTAAGCTTAGGAAAAAGCCAGATCTTTATTCCTCTTTAGAGGCTGCTAAATTTATTGCTGCTATTCAGTCCTCCAAGACAACTAAATTGCATTATAGCAGTTTCAACTCAAAAGTTTATCATAAGCTTCTAAGGGAGGAAACAAAGGCTAGGCCTCAACTTAGTATCTTAAGGAGACATATAATATGAGTGTCATTTTGGATGCTCTGAATATCCAGAGAAAGAAAGTACTATATAGAAAATACTGGATTTTTTCCACTAGCCTTAGAACATTTGATGATAGTCATATGCAGGCTAGCCTAATGTTCTAATCAGAGAGTGGGATACATGTTTCCCTTGTGAAAGATCCTTCTTTGTGTCATTATCAGCAAGATGATTCTAGATCAGAAAGATTGTACCATTGGCTGGGGGAATGTATACTCACAATACTTTCCACTCCTTGAAGAAGCTCCTTCTATATCTGTTAAAGATAACCCACTGGAACCTTGCATAATGACAGGTCTTACTTAGACCCTACCTACCACTAGGCAGAATGAGTTACTTGCCTCAGGCAGCAGATGTTGGAGAGCAGCAGCAGCCGCCAACATTTCTTCTGAATAATTTGTTGGCACTTCCCTCTTTCAGATGACAAAGTTGTATGTGTACTACATAGCTTGTCCTCAACCCTCAAGTAGCCTGTGGCCCTTAGTTGCAGTGAGGCTATCCATTTGTCAACTGTAAATATTTCATCTACCAGTCCACGTGGCAGTAAAATATTTTAGGAAGGTGACCCTGGTCCTAAGTTTGTTTGATAAATCCTGGTGGCTTTAGCCTTCCCAATTTCTTCCAGTTCCATATTATAGAACTCAACTCACGTCAACAGCCATCATTAGAGCCAAAAGTGCTATAAAAAGAATAACTAATCTAGTCCCTCTTTTAGCAAAGGTAGGCAATGCACATTCTCTGGCCTGCATGTGGCCCTCTGATGCCCAATCACTACACATGAAATTCAGCAGCATCACAGCAAAATGACATGGTGATTTGTCTTTTAAATACAGTAGAGGATTTTTTGGGGGTGGTAGGAGGAGAAATGAGCTTTGTTTACAATATGGTTAGCACTCCTGGAAACAGAAACTAGCTTATAAAAATATGTGGATGTAATGTGTCTTGTTTCAATGATTTTCACCACTGTCATTACATTTTAATAGACCTTGGGAGGGCTAATCAGCATGGACACTAAACCTATACTCAGTTCAAATGCAAACTGTGGTATTTTTAACACTGGCATTGTAGCAGGAGGTGAGCCTCCCCCCAATGGATTTGGAGACAATGGGATAATCCTTTCTGCTGTATACAAGCGCATAGTACTTCTGATCCTATTGAGCCACAAATGCAATGTCACATTACACTTATTTTTAAACTATGGTATGTTTCACTGCCAGATCCTAATTCCCACCCCACTTCTGCTGGCTGAGCAACATTCAGCTCTCTGCTGAGATTAATCGAATCTGTTACAAAAATGAGATATCAGCAGCCAATACAAATCAGGTTTTCAAGATCTACTCTCCAAATAGCAATTATTAGAGGAACAGGTCCTTCTGGCATGATGCCTCCTTTTGCTTTCTTAGCTGGCACACAAGTGAACAGGCATCAATAAACAGTTCATTCTCTAAAGGCATTTCTGATCTATTTATTTGGCAGTAAGAATGGCATCCTGAAAAATGTCAGCAATCATACATCAACATGATGGATGAAATCTTCTCAACAATGTAGATTAGTTTCCTTGTCAGTCATTAGAAGAACTCTCTATTTCAGTTGTCTAGCATTCTATGCTGTTTGGATATTTAGAATTATTGAGGGAAGAGCGGTATTAACAGGCTTCTAAGATCACATCCTGAGACTAATTCAGGCAAGAGGATTAAAAGCTTGCAATATTCAATTGAGCCTTGACATTCTTAGCCATTGAAAGGAGGCAATGGATCTTCCTTGATCCTCCACCCTTGCTTTTTCTGTGTGCTGACTAGACCAAATAGGTAGAATGATAAGTTTCACGGGAAAGCAACAAACAGGTCACAATGAACCATGAAACCATAAATGAATAGTTTCTAAAGGCACCAGAGTATAAAAAGGGGGTCAAAGAGTAATAGTCTTTCCAAAGAGAATGCTCTAAAGAAGATCCATTTCCTACTTTAAGCATCTCTACTCTGTACATATTGTTACTAATATTGGATATTGGTTGTGTATTATTATTATTATTATTATTATTATTATTATTATTATTATTATTATTATTATTATTATTATTATTATTATTATTATTATTATTATTATTTGCTGTTTTTGTAGGACATGTATTGTATATTTTTTGTGTATATTGTATTATTGTATTTTGGATAGTTACCATGTGAGCTGCCCTGAGTCAGGTTTCTGAATGGGTGGGATATAAGTGTGAAAATTAATTTAAATTAAACCCCCCAACCCTTTAATTAAATTAATTTAAATTAAACCCTCCTCAACCGGCCCAGCTCTGTGCCCATGGCATGTACAATCTGTACTGGTCATCGACCACAATAAAGTTTGATTGATTGCATCTACAATACTATCTAGCCATTTCATTTTTGGCTGTCCCCTTCTTCTTTTGCCGTCCACTTTTCCCAGCATCAAGTCTTTCTCAAGTGAGCTCATTTATTTATTTATTTATTTATTTAGTGATGCTTCTATGCCACCCTCCTCATGAATGACTCAGGGTGGCAAACAACAGTTAAAAACACAACAATAAAACCCATGATAAAATACCCATCAACTCAGAAAGTTAAAATGTAAAGATTAAAAATTAAAAAGATTAAAAGTTAAAATACACCTGTTAAAATTACATGGGAGAGGGGGGAAACAGTCAGATTAGCCAGCCGACTGGCCCGAATCCACACCTGCCCTGCCAACCAGGTCTTCACACCCTTTCTAAAGGCCAGCAACTCTGTCTGGAGATGCAACTCGGTTGGCAGAAGGTTCCATTGGGCCGGAGCAGACACAGAAAAGGCCCTCCTTCTGGTGCTAGAGAGATGTGCCTCTCTAGCAGATGGCATGATCAGAGAGCCTCTCTGGTCCGCTCTGGTTGGACGGACAGATGTTCTTGGGTTGACGCAGTCTCTTAAGTATCCTCTCTTCTCATTTGATATCCAAAATACTTCATGTTCATCTTTACTATTTGACCTTCTAAGGAGCAGTCAGGGTTGATTTCTTCTAAGATCGACCTATTTGTTCTCCTTGCTGTCCAGGGGTCTCTCAAAAGGAAGTTGTTTATGTTAATACACAGACATTAATATCTTACATTGAGTAGGCTAGGACAAGGACTTGTGTATTCAGAGTTTCTCAACCAAAACTCAAGTAACCCGTCATTCAACCTAACCCTAAAAATATTTATTCCAAAATAGACAAACATAAAATGAAAGCCACAGGTACCCTTTTTTCTACCCCATGAAGGCAGTTCCCTAGAGGATACAACACAGTTGTGTTTAGAATATAGGTGACAAATCATAAGTACTTCATAATAGGATAAACAGTGACAGGTATTATCGACCCCAGGGAGCCAATCTAGTTCACCCTAAGAGCAGTAATGAGAAAGCTTTTTCATTGTCAATGACCATGCTCTCCCTTGGGAATACTCCATCAGAGATCTCAGTAGATGAGAACATTTCTTTTTCCCCTTAATCTTCCGTTTGCTTGTTCTTCCTGCCTTCAGGGTCCAGATGCTTTATGTCAAGGGTCAGAACCAACAATCTACTACGTATCCCCCCCCCCAAACACACACATCTTCTATTACACAACAAAATTTTCTCCTCCTGCAGACCATGTTTTCTCTTTTTACAATCTTTCCTCAGCTTCCTTCATCTCTATGAAATTAGACTGAAGACTATGGACTGCAACCAAAACTGCTGACATTGTGACTTCAATCCTGACAGGCAACAGGTTGACTCAGCTTTCCAATCCTTCCAAGGTCGGTAAAATGAATACCCAGTATACTGGGGGCAAAAATGATAATTACCATATCAACCACCTAGAGAATGCTCTAAAACATTGTTTCCCAACCTTGGTTTTTGGACTTCAATTCCCAGAAGCCTAAGTCAATTCCCCAAAGCACTGATCAGCCAATGTACTTAGGGTTTTGTGACCCATTGGTCTCAACCAAGGGTTCCCAACCTTTACAAGCCAGGGGCCAGGTCACGCTGTCTCAGTCAGCTTCAAGGGCCAGATGGCCATTTTGCCCTGCCTGCATGATGGAGGGCGCCATGATGGAGATGGCACATGAAATGGCACTGTGGGCCAGATCTGGCCTGTGGGCCTTAGGTTGGGAACCCCTAGTCTAAACACTATGTGGTGGTATGTAATTAATATGGACTTATGGATTGCAGGGGGCTCACTGCTGCTATATAAAAAGGAGACCAGGTTGCCAGAAAGCCCTTATGGCTTTATGTCACACCATGACTGCCAGGATTCAAATAATAGCATATATCTTTTAATGCTGTGAATGGCTTCCTCTGAAGGTGCCTAAGTGCTGTAATGGGACAGAAGCCCAACTGTAGGCATAGAGAGCTCTGGCACTAAAGAAGCAGAATGTGGTGGTACCACCATCCAAATGAAAATGGGAAAAAAGAAAGTCTTTCGCTAGGACTTCGGAGAACTGACAGATTAAATAAATGGATGTGTCTTGCTTATTTTGATCTTTCTTTCATGCAACTTCCTACCCCGATGTGTATGATCTAGCATTTTCAATTTGATACAGTTCTATTTTTCACTTTCCATCTATTTTGCCATGTGGTTCAATTCCTAATTTGTTTACATATTCACTCATTGAATCAATGTTTATCTGGAAGTTTTCATACTGGCAGGGCCATAGCCAGAGGGGGGCCAGGCCACCCGAAAACCCTCCTGAGCTAACAGCCTGTCCTGCCTTGATGCCAATGTTGTATATGTGAGTATGACATTGTTGCCCCTCCTGAAATTTTTTTGCCCTGCCTGACCTTTTTTTTTTGCCTCTCCCCCCAATCTAGAATCCTGGCTATAGCCCTGCATACTGGAAGTCCCTATCCACCCACTTTCACCTGCAGGTTACACCACTGGAAACACACTTGCAGAATGCTTGGTTGGAGGAAAACTGCATATAGAATAAGAGGAAGGACTGTTCTTTTAACTGCTGTGTACCTCTCCTGAAAATCATCCAAGAAGCTTTGCCTTGGAGAAATGGTGATTGGATTTCTAAAATATACAGTGACCACCCAATGTTCAACTCTAACTACAGATACTGTGTCCATTTACATTACATAATGATAGCGGCTTCATTTTAAACTGTCATGGTTCCATCTTAAGGAACACTGAGATATGTAACTCTATGAGCGCCTAGTTCATAGCACTCTAGCAGAAAATATGAAGAGCATCTCATTAAACTAAAAATCCCAGGATTCCATGGAATGCAATCATCAGAGATAAAGTTATATCAAACAGTTTTAATTGTAGAAAGGTTAACTCGGGAATGGCCGACCTTGGCACTCCAGATGTTATTGGACTTTAATTACCAGAAGCCCAAGTCAGCACTCCTGCTGATCAGGGCTCCTAGAAATTGAAAATCAAGAACATCAAACCCAGTGGTCGTTATGCCAGGTAACATTGGGAGTTAACCAGCCCTTGAGAAGGGTCCCTTAAACATTTGGGAACTTTCACCTGATTTTCTATCAGGTTGTCACTGACTAGATTTTTACCCGGATACTCCAGCTGACTGAGAATCTGCAGGAACAATGCTCGGGAGATATCTAAGGAGCTTCATTACAAATCCAACATATTTTTATTGTCACCCTCTACCTGCTTACTTTTATTTCCACATTCTTTTTCTCTTCTACCTGTGTGGGATCAGCATCATTTTGAACCAAATAATAGGTGCTTATCATACGGCTTCACACCACTGAGTGGTGGCTCTTAGCTACACTCTAGAGCAGGAGTTCTCAACCTTTTTAAGCCGGGGCCCGGGTCATGTTCCCTCAAACAGCTTTGGGGCTGGATGGCCATTTTGCCCTTCCTCCACCACTTGGCACTTCTGAGTGTGGTGGAGACAGTGGGGGGGGGGCACATGAAATGGCACCATGGGCCACATCTGGCCAATGGGCCACAGGTTGAGAATCCCTGCTCTACAGTACATTTTCATGTGTTAGAACAGGGGTTCTCAACCTTTAAAGCTGCAGGCCGGACGATGCCCCCTCTGGCAGCTCCCTGCCATAAACAATGTCCACAGCTATTTACAACAGCCATGGACACATTTACGGCTGTCGTAAACGCATCCGCTTCCGCTGGCAGCGACATGGGCCATATGAAATGGTGGCACAGGCCTAGCCTGGCCCACGGGGCATAGGTTAAGAACCCCTGTGGTAGAAGAATGGAACAATACTAGAATATGGGATAGTTTACAATGCTTTTCTGCACAACCTCCCCATTCTACAAAGCCAAAATGCCTTTCCAAGGCTTATTTATTGGCAATGAGAGGTTTCAGCTAAAATTACATATTCTTGCTCCCCACTTTTCACTCCAGCCACCCTGGGATGTGACCCCTGAGCACCTATGCCCACAAGTTTAGAAGATTCAGAATTACCATGGTCAATGGAGGACTTATTCATGTAGCAACCTAAACTATCTTAAAAGCCAGCTAGCCTGAATGACATCATAGTGAATCAAGACAGTGATAATCCATGAATTTACTGTGTCTTGTATAAATATTCTGTTTACCTGTCCTGAATGTTGAAGACTCATGCCTGAAGTCTCAACAACATGTGCAAGTCTGCAAACATACCCAAGCCAGCATTCCTTTGATTTATCCAACACACTTTTTAAACCATTATTTATTTAATATATTTTAATTGCACTCCTGTTCAGGATACACATGCACACACTAAACAACTCAGAAAACCAACAGGGGCTCAGCAATTTCCAAAGGAACATTGCTGATTTATAGATTTAATTTTGGTTATTTCCCCAAAAATCTGCATTCCAAAAACAAATCCAAAGTGAGTACAAGTAGTTTCACCTCCTAAAACGATTGAACAGCAGCTATTTATTTTTAGAGGCAGTATTACTTGTTGGAATAAATATTGCAAGCCCAGGAAACCTAAACATAGTTGTACATATTTGTTCCCCTTCTAGTTTTTTTAAACAAAGAAATTCAGTAAAGTTACATCCTGATGAATGATGAAGGGATTTCTTTGGAATTAGAACAAAACAAAATGCCTTCATACATCTTTATGTATGCCCCCAAACGTAAAATACAATTGGAAGGATATTTTTTTCTTGCATAAAGGAATATATATCATTCAGGTTCAATTTATATAACTTGTTTTTTCCCTTCTTCCTATGAGCCATTATTTGGTGGGGGGAAAAAAATCTATGACTACATTAAGAATTTAAAGAATAAACTTGATTTCAGAGACAACCACAAGAATAGTTTGGTGCATGAGGGAGGTTTTCTTTTTGTGATCTACTTTATCTGGTTGTTAAAGGGATTACTAAGATCCAAATAAAAATCCTTATATGTGCTATAAATGTTGTGTATGACATAGATTTTGGAGATTTTTAGATCATGATGTGGATATATTGCTAGTGAATAACAGAACATGGAAACAACACATTACAAATAACATGACTACTTTTTGGTAAGAAGAATCAAAACAAAACAAAATTATATCTGGTTTCATTCCCACAATATTTCTGAAGTGCTTTTTAAAAGGCATTTTGAATGGACTTGATAACTGTTATGTCATTCTTTTATCAATCCTCTTAATGGTTGGTAATCTAAAGACTTGAGTTTATCAGCTTTGAGACTTATTGGTTGCTTGTGTCACTTCCCTGTTGTGACAGCCAACTGAACAACTACATCATGTCAGTAAGCACATCAGAAGGAATCACCGTCACTGCCACCATGAGGACACAGAAGATCTCACTGATAGTTACAAGCGCAAGCCCCCTCTAATTAAAAGAAAACCATACAAAAGAATTTTTAAAATGGCATTGCAGAATGCTCCTGTTCATGTGCCAGTCACTCAGACAAACACCCGACTCTTCAAGAGACTCCATTTCATCATATTTCTCCTCCCCAGCCAGTTTTCCATTTCTTTTCCCCTTTCTCAGTCCACAAACTGTGAGCACTGAGGGTGCCCACAGTGGAGAGCAAGACCTCTCACTGATTGCCAGATCCATTAATTAATTATTATGGTCACAGATAAACATGCAACCACCAAGACAGCGAGAATAAAAGACCAGTCCTATTGACAACCCAGTTGCTGGGGTTTCAAATTTATTTATTTATTTATTTACTCAAATTTGTATACCACCCTCCTTGCTGGAGCGACCCAGGGCGGTTCACAACATCATAAATCCAAACAGTTATAAAAATCTTAAAATTTTAAAAATAATTAAAAACACAGCAGCAAATCACAAATTAAAAACTGATCTTAAGAATAAAAAGATTAAAAGACTAACAGAGAGATAGAGCTCAAACTAACCAGCGAGCTAGGGTGATGGTACTGTCAGGATCCCACACCTGACCAGCCAGCCATGTTTTTAAGATCTTCCTAAAGGACAGCAATTCCATCTGGAGACGTAGCTCGGTTGGCAGGAGGTTCCATAGGGCCGGAGCAGAAACAGAGAAGGCTCTCCTTCTAGTGCCAGAGAGATGTGGCTCTCTGGCAGATGGAACAACTAGGGAACCTCTCCGGTCCGCTCTGGTGGGACAGGCAGATGTTCTTGGGGTGAAGCGGTCTCTTAACTATCCTGGCCCACTAGCATGTAGGGCTTCAAAGGTGATTACCAGCACCTTGAATTGCACCCGGAGACATACTGGCAACCAGTGCAGCTCCCGAAGCAACGGCAAGGCATGTGCATACCGCCCACACCCCATCACCACCCGGGCAGCCGCATTCTGGACCAGTTGAAGCCTCCGAATGATTGTCAAGGGCAGCCCCATGTAGAGCACATTACAATAATTTAGTCTAGAGGTGACCAGAGCATGTGTGATCATGAGCAAGGAGTCCCGATCTATGAGTGGGCGTAACTGGTGCACAACATGGAGTTGTGTAAAAGTCCTCCTGGCCACAACTGCCACCTGTTCTTTGAGCAGTAGTCGCGAGTCCAGGAGGACCCCCAAGTTACACACCAGGTCTGTTATACATAGTTCTTGAGTAGGGTGTTCCTGGGTAAACAGGTAGCTCACGTGAACACTGCTTGGTCAGAGCTAATGATCCTACTTCTGCAAATGAAACAAGATTTAGATACCCCAGAAATACATTAGTAACATGAACATGATGTAATTTACATTTGCATACATAGTCCTAGTTTGAGCACAACTTCTACAGTAATAGATTCACAGGAAATAGCCTTTAGACCAAGGTGGCCAAACTTTTCAGGCCATGGGCCGGTCACGTGGTTGAGTGGGCTGGTCACGTGGTTCCTCCCACCAGAAGTGGAAGTAAAACAGGCCTGCACATGTGCAAAATGCTGCCATAAATGCATTTACAACAGCCATGGGTGCATTTACAGCAGCGTTTTGCATATGCACAGTCATGCTTTACTTCCGCTTCCGGTGTGGGCTGGATTATTAGGTGGTGTGGTCTGGATCCAGCCTGTGAGCCATAGTTTGGAAACCCCTGCTTTATACTGCCCTCATCTTACTAGATTTCCCCTTTTGTACTCTGCACCAAGCCTGTACGATTCTAACCACAATATTTACTATCACATTATTATGGCAGCAAAGATAATCTGAAGAGCAGATAAGAGTCCCCCCCCCCCCCAGTGACAAAATTTTATTCTTAAAAACAAATATCTAGCCTTTGTAGAATCAGAGATATGAAGCTATACATGCAGCCACTGTTTTGACCACTTGTTTTTAAGCAATAAGTTTATTTCTACAAGCAACCACAGTGTTTCATCATTTTTAACCAGTGTTTTAAGTCACAGCAACAAAGTTCTTCCTCTTTTCTCTCTGTAGACAGAACCTCCTGGTTTATTTTAATATCACAATTTTTGGTTTTTCCTAGGTGGGATGCAACTGTTGCTCCATTAAAAATAAATTTAAAAAACCTTTTACATTCATGTCAATAGCTGAGTGGCACATTTATTAAAATACTGATAGAATATTTGATATTTTGAGCTTTGGTTTGTATATCATTGCATTTATATATCACAATTTTGATTGGAGTTCCCACCATATTCTACTTGGCATAATTAAAGGAGGATATAGATGAAGAGCTCATCCTCCCCTATTTTACTTGGAGAACCCTGAATAGGCTGATAGTCCAAGATCCTTCCAACTCAGATCTTATTTAAAATTGGGTCTTTTCTTCCTTTTAAATATAAACATTGAAAAACTCCCCTGTAATATGTACCATTAGATCCATACTGGAGCCTCTCCATGTCCACATCATGAAAGGGAATAACAGGACAAATTAAAGGATTGCTAGGATTTGGTGTAGTACTGGAGGAAAGTCAGTGTGGTGCCATAGATAGAGTGTCAGAATAGGATTCAGGAGATCTTGATTCAAATTCCTGCTCAGACAAAGAAACTCACTGAGGAGTTGGCCATGGTAAACCTCTCCTTAACCATCCTTCAAAACCCTTTTAGGCTTAACATTAATGCTGAAGCTGTGCTACATAATAACAACTTTGCAGATGCCAGGTTTCAGAGTGAGAGACCGTAGGTTATATTAATGTTTCCAAAGATGAACAAAATCTTTCTAAATCATGAGGGATTTTTTTTTGACAAGTTAAAAGAAGTTATTGATGTTAGAAAATATCTAGTGATGCCAGAAAATCTCCAGTAAATCATCACTGAATGTTGCATGCATCTGCTCACCTGCCCACACCGGTTCTCCTATTGTTTTTCAACCCACATGCTGTAATTCAAGGACCCTCCAGGATTTTCTCCCCTTGTCTGTACATTTCTGTTATTGACTTGGACACACTCACAGGGAAAACAATGAACAAACCTAATGTAGTGGCACACTGTGTGCACAAATTACTTCTCATACCACTACACAAGTTTCCCATCTAACCTGTAGCCCATTCCTACAACATTCTTGGGGGCAACTGAACAGGCTCCTAAGCAGACTATTTGGAAGCCAGACACCCCTTTAATTCTTTGGGTTGTGTGACTGTGCAACAGTGAATACTAGGTTTTTCTGAGCATGTTGCCACCTCCATTTTGTAAACGAGGAAAAAAAATTGGCTATACATTGGGAGATCTGAGTCTATTATATAGATTACAAATGATAGTCAAGTCACACTGAATGTTACTTCTTTGAATGGAATTGAATATTATCCTGGCATTGTTTAAAATGACATTCAAGGAAAATGAAATACAAAAAAGCAAAAGCAGGACTGCAATTGAACACCAAGAAGACAAAAATCATGACTATGGAAGAACTGCACAACTTTAACATCCAAAATGAAAACATCGAAATAGTGAAAGAATTTGTATACCTTCGTTCCATCATCAACCCAAATAAAGGCTGTAGCTAAGAAATGAGAAGATTGAGACTTGGAAGGACAGCAATAAAAGAAATAGGAAAAATAATCATGCATAAATATTTGTCATTGGAAACCAAGTCCAAGATCATCTATAGAAGTGATGGCGAACCTTTTAGAGACCGATTGCCCAAGGAGCTATAGATCGGCGGCAGGCATCACAGATGCTGGTGATGTCACGTGGGTGCATGCGCACACATGTGATGTCACCAGCGTGCTTCAAGCTGCGCACATGTGCACATGTGCACCCCACCACCTAACTTCAAGCTGCATCCCCACAGCAAGCCCCCACTGCCGCGCAAGACCCTGCTGCCACCGCTCAACAAGCCCCGCATGGCTGTGCCGGAAAGGCCTCCCAGGCTCCAGTAAAGCCTTGTGCAGCCACTGGAAAGGCCTCCTGGGCTCCAGAAAAGCCCTGTGCGGCTTCCCAAAATGCCTCCTGGGCTCCGGAAAAGCCCAGTGCAGCCTTCCTACACCTTGTCGGGCCTTCCTACCCCCCTCTTCCCGCCTCAGCCTCCTGGCTGAGATTTCTACTTCCCCTCTTGCCTTTCCTTTAGCAGAGAGAGAGAGAGTGAGATGGTGGGGAACTGGTGCTGGCTAGGTTATGTGGGGGCTTCCCCTCAATGGCATGCATGCCATGAGAAAGGCGTCTGTGTGCCACTTCTGGCACACGTGGCATAGGTTTGCCACCCTGATCGTCATGTATGCCCAATTACTAAGTACAGTAAAACACCGGATAACGCTAAAACTTGTTTCCACAAGTCTTGGTGTTATCTGATTTTTAGTGTTATCCGATCCATGTTAAAATCCTATGGGATGGATCGGATAACGTTAAAGCTCCATAGAGATACATTGTAACTGCACAGGCTTTAGCGATTGTTATCCGATTCATCCCATAGGACCTTAACGTTATTCGATCCAATTCTCCTCACCAGATTACTTAACGTTATGCGATTTTAGCGTTATCCGATCCAATCGTTATCCGGTGTTTTTCTATACGGCTAAGAAAGCTGACAGGGGGGAAATGATTCATTTGAAATATGGTGCTGACGGGGAATTCTGTGGATACCCTTGACTGCCAAAAAGATGAGCAAATCGCAGTGCAGTGGTTAAGCTGTGCCCAAAACTCTGCTCACAGCTTGAATTCAATCACAATGGGCTCAATATTGACTCTGCCTTTCATCCATAGGAGGCTATTATAATGTTGGATGCAAAATACTAATTACCCAGAGAGTGCCACAAGCACTATGGGAAGATATATAAATATAATCACTATTGCTATCGCTAATGGTCTCTGGAGGTAAAAATGGTAACACTGAGGCTCTACTACTCTGAACACATCATGAGAAGAGAAGACTTCTGGAAAAGACAAGAATTCTGAGAAAGGTAGAAGCAAGCAGAAAAGGAAGAAGACCAAATGTAAGATGGATTTACTCACTAAAGGAAACCACAAGCTTGAATTTGGAAAAGCCGAGAGTGCTGCAGAAGACAAGACATTTTGGAGATCTCTCATTCATAGGGTTGCCATAAACTGGGGGTGACCTGATGGCACATAACAACATAGGTGAGGATAATGGGAACTGTAATTCAAAACATCCAAAGGGTTCCAATTTAATGAAAGCAGCAGGCAACACAGCAGAATTATCCATACAGCTATGCAACACAATATACCTCCTATTATTGAATTTTGAACTGTATTGCTTTGAATTTTATTTTCTTCTGCATTCTTATCCTCTTGGGCAAATAGCTTTTTTTAATCTGAATGAAGCATTTAACCTCCAGCAAGACACATTCACATATTGTAGCACAATGGTTTTTAACAGCTAAAGCATGATGAAATAAACAAATAAATGAATTAAAACATTTGCCAGCAAGATAAATAAATTATTTCCCCAAATGCTTCTATAGCTTGCATAAAGAGATCCATTATGGTAGCCTGTCTTGTAAGTTAATGATTCATAGTGATGGATTATCCATGTAAGGTAGTCAGCGGAACATTTTATTGTGACTCTAAAGGTGGCAGCAGAGGGGAGAATAACATGATTCAATTTAACTGTGCTTCTTCCTGTTTTGGAGTCCCCCCCCCCCAATTTCAGTGATGTTTTTACCCGGGGGGGGGGGGTAGAAGCAGCACCTACCCATGTCTCCACATTTTTGGTCTTCAAAGAAGTACTTGACCTGCTAGAGCAGTGATGGTGAAGCTTTTAGAGACCGAGTGCCCAAACTCAACAGGCTCCCATCCTCACTGCACCCTCATGCCGCATGTTGGCCACCCACGTTACAGCAGACAGGGGAGGGAGGAAGCACTCCCATTGGGCTGCTGGGCAGAGGGGTGGGGTGAACTCTGTGGTGGGGTGACAGTGCACGTACCCACAGAGAGGGCTCTGAGTGCCTCCTCTGGCACACATGCCGTAGGTTCGCCACCACTGTGCTAGATCAAGCAAAGTGCTATCTACTTAGCATTACAGTTCAGCAAAATATACTCAACCTCCAAAGTAGAGAAATGAGGCATGAAAACACAGAAATTGCTTACTTATCTGAAAAATAAAGTATATCACCCATTAATGTGAATGTTTTCCTCAGCAGCCATGTGTAGTTGTCAAAGATTGGGCTAGGAAGCATATGATCCACTAGCAACATATACACAAGCAGTCTCAGGGAGGGCTTTTGTTCCCCGCCCCCCAGATGTGCAGTTTCCTAGGGGAAAGGGAGGCAAAAATGGAGACCCCTTCAGCAGTGATGAGATGTAACAGGTCCACAACAGTTCGCCAGAACCGGTAGCAAGTTTCCCCAGCGTCCCAGAGAACTGGTAGCAGCTTTTTTTTTTTTTTTTTGGGGGGGGGGTGCACCTTCGGGGCTTACCTTTTCACTGGTTCCCCCACTGTGCATGCGTGCCAACACTTGGTGTGCATGCACAGCTACAGTGCTTGGCGCGTATGCACGTTCTCCTTGCTGTCCTCCCAAGCAGGGAGGAGGAAGAGAAGCTGCTAGCCTGAAGCTCCCTATAGCCTGCTCCCCAGGGTAAGTGACTCACCTTTGGATGTGGTGTGTCTGTGTGTATTTTAATGTGTATTTAATACCTTTACCTATATTGACATACTACCACAGTTCCTAAAAAGGCCTGGCAGCCGGCAGGCCTGGCTTGGGGTTTTTAAGCAAAGTCTTGGAGTTACCTCATCAATAAGCTACACCTGTGCTGTTCCAATTGCTGTTCCAATTGGAGAACCCTTAAGAAGGTACAGTTGTTTTACATTTACATTAAGGCATATTATCCTAGAGAGTTAGGCAAAGACTTAGTACCTAACTTCTTTAACTGCTGAAAAGTTGAAAAGTGCCAAAATGAAGCCATCTTGTGGTGAGTTCATTTTGTAGTTCCTTCCATCTGACCTAGTGTGAGAAAGATAAGCCAGAATAAGCTTTAAGCTCTGGTTTAAAAGCTCTGGTTGATTTATGTTTGGGGTGGGTGGGTGTATTTTAATGTATTTTTATTTAATTTATTTATTTAATTTATTTACGGGTTTGTGTTGTGGGTGAGTGGGTGGGTTGAGGGGTGTGTGTGTGCTTATTTTTATTTTAGTTTTTATTATTATTTTTTATTTGGCCCCGTCCAAAATGTCATGACATTGGCTCCACCCATGATGTCATTACATCTTGACTTTAGCGCCCCCCACACTGTGATGACGTCACGGTGGGGGTAGTCAAAATTTTGACATCCCACCACTGCCCTTCAGAGAGAACAGTTCTCTGTTTTAAGACTAATTCAGATTCTTCTTGGGTTGCTTTTAATTTTGTTTGTAACCTATGAGTGTGTGAGAGCATATGGAAACACCATTTCTGGTTTTGAAAAAATAATGGATAAGACCTAAACGTCTGTGAACAATAGCAATTACACTTACACACTGCCCCATAGTGCTTAGTGCACTCTTTGGGTGGCTCACAAGGTAATTAGCATTAGGAAACATCACTTCTTGCTTTGGAGAAATCATAGAGGTAAGCCTATGAGCGTATAAGTATGCATAAAACATCACAGATGCAGCCAAATGGGGGTAAGCCATTTCAATGAAAGTTTTAGAATCTTTGAAAAGCGATCTATGGGAGTGACCAGCCTCATGCATTCATTCTGTAAATGCATTCTACATATTGATCCCAAGTGGTTCCTTCTGCAAGACAAAACAGACCAGGAAAAGCTCACTAAGAAGCCAGCTGCCTGTGTGTTGTCTATGACCTTCCATTAGCTGATCACTGGAGAATTATCTAACGTTTTACAATGGGTGCCTCTTATTTATCATAAACAAAATAGTCTTCCTTGCCCCTACCCCAACCTGAAGAGTCAAAGCAGAACACAAACAAATTATTTAAAAAACAAAACAGAGCTATAATAGTAAAACCTGATCACACAAAGCATAATCTTCAAACAATCAACTTAAAAGCAGATCAAAAGTATCTCAAAAGGCACAGACCTCACAATCAAAAAGTCCTAGTTCTGCACCCAGTCAAGTTGCTCAAAGCTTGTCATGGGAAGGAGATGGTACTAACATTTTTCTCCTAAATGAAGGACAGTAAATCTGTCTCAATGCTTCATTTCTCTCTTCCCTCTCCATTCATTTTGTACTGCACCAGTTAAAAGTATGAGCCTGCGGGTAGGGTCTATCTTGCTTTTTACTCTTTCCAACACCAGAAAAAGCTTCAGGTGCTTTATAAATGATTAATAGCGATATTAATGGTATTTTAAAAAAAACATTTTAACTCAGCAAAAATAAAAATATCCCAGATAGCCTACAAAAGTAATTAATTACCTTGCACTCACATCTGAGATCCAATGATCATGACATTAAAAAGTCTAGGATAGTGGTGGCAAACCTATGGCACACGTGCCAGAGGTGGTACTCTGAGCCCTCTCTGTGGGCACCCGTGCAGTCACCCCAGTAACAGAGTTCACCTTACCCCTCTGCCCAGCAGCCCAATGGAAGTGTTTTCTTCTTCCCCTGTTACTGTGTTAGTACTTTATGATAAATAAGTGTGTTTTGGGTGGCAGTTTGGGCGTTCGATCTCTAAAAGGTTCACCATCACTGGTCTAGGAGCAGTATGGAAAAACAAGGTACACTCAAGCACTTGTCCCTCCTTACAAAGTTCTTCTAAAGACCATCTACAGTGAAAGCAGATTGTGCTTTTTGTCCATCTCTTGCTTTATCTCAGTGGAATAGAAGAGAGGAAAGTATAGGTACCACTGTATTATTAGCAGGGAGGACTACTGTAACCGGTCTAGAAACCATTCCCCATGAGGGAGAATTCAGGGAAGTGGATACATTTAACCTAGAGAAGTGAAGATTAGGAGGGAAAATGATAGCTGTCTCCAATGCCCTGAAGAAGTGGACTTGATCCACAAAAGCTAACAGTAAAAATATAGCAGTTAGTCTTTAAAGTGTTGCAGTGTTTTTGTTTTATTATATATTTTTTTGTTTTCTGATATGCCTGAACCACAGACTAACACGGCTACTATTCCAAAAATTCCAATACCCAAAGGACTCTAAGACAGAAGCAAGCATGTTTCTGCAGCTTCAAAGTGTAGGAGCAAAGCAGTGGATTCAAGTTACATGAAGAGACTCCTACTAAATATTAAGAAGGACTGCTTGACCATGAAATAGACTACTTCCTAACTCCACTGGAGGTAGGGGCCAGCTGTCATGGATCAAGTAGCTGTAATTCTTGCACTGGTAGAAGAAAAGGCCAAGATGATACAACTTTACATTTCTATCATTCTCAAAATGTAGTTCAAAGAATGCCTATCCTCCTGGCAACCAATTTCATTGTGTGACCCAAGTTCTAGATCAGCAGACCAAAGGGAAAAACACTAACCACTCGCTCCACACCATTTGTTTTTATTGACTTCTATCGCATTGCCCTTTCTCCTTTCCTCACTCCTACCAAAGGAAAGAAAACTGTTCCAGCAGCCCTCTTCTCTACCTTTCCTAACTCCTTCACTGCTTGTTGTAATGTTGTACGGATGAAGGAACCTCTTCCAAGAGCACTGGTGCCTCAAGCAAACCTGCAACAGGAATCTCAGATTACAGGTTTAAAAAACACATTTTACTCAGCAAATTGACTGCAGCAATGTCCCATTGAAGCTTGATGAAGCAATTCAAATTTTATCCAACTCTGTACCATATTGTTTCTGTTACACTGCAAGACATCAATTGCCTGTTTCCAGGGCACAGGAAGCCAATTCTTTGATTTCTCAGACTGTATTCAACTTAATGAAATTTTGCATGAGAGATAGGAAATATACAGTTAATGGAAATAGGCTGAGCAAACATTGATCTAAAAGCTGTGTTTTCGTCAAAACTGGTAACTTATAAAGTACCTATGGCATGTACAGTGGATTATATGCTACTTATCCTAATAACAAAACAATCTCCACAAAAAAAACCCCAAGGTTATTATTTCCATCATACAGAAAGGAAACTGAGGCTGCAAGATAAAAAGGCCATTAAGTGGAGTAGCTGGTATCTATGTATAAATTCAACCCTCTTAATTTGATAACCATTAACATGCTAGGATTGACCGCGTAGCAGTAATATAAGGATTAATTTGGACATTGAAACCAGACTTACATCTGGGAATCTTAATTCAAATTGGTGTGTAAACATGCCTGACTTTTAAGCAAACATATTTAACATTAATATCATGGGTTACAATTTTCTCTAGTCAGTATTTTAGGTGTTTTAATTAAAATATGCAGGTCTTTTTTAAATTCAAACACCCACATTAATTAAAAGAACATTTTCCCAATAGAAATGTTTCATACAAAAGCATTTTAAAAGCAGATCCTGAACTCAAGGCATTGTGTATATGTATGTATTGTGACACATTATTAGGCTATTCTCATGAGGTTAACATATGATGAATACACAACACTGACAGATGCAGCTCTTTCACAGCTTTTCAGATCTGTTTTTCTTTTTTGAATTCCAACATCTTTATGATTCATATAAATAATGGGCATTTGATTAAAATTTCAGCATTTCCACACCTCCTAACCATGTGATACTAATAATACTGTATAAGGTTGGAGAAATGGCAAGCAACCCTGTGCCTACACCAACTGCCAGGGGAAGAAGCCAGGGCAGGATGAGGACCTTGCCGCCCCTCCCCCTGTGCCCTCCCCAACATATTGTATTGTAATGTAATGTATTGTCTGTAAGCCGCCCTGAGTCGCCACGGCGAGTGGGCGGCAATATAAATTTGAACTAATAAATAATAAATAAATAATAAATAAATAAGCAACATGCCTCCAAACTGAACCAGGATTTAAAAATATCTTAGCTACTTATAGGCGGCAAGCTCCAGACTAGAGTATGCCTCGCCATAATGTCCTAGTCGTTTTAAATCTGTTTCTTTGAAATAAACCCTAGACAAGGTGACCTGAAGTCTCCCTGAATTACAAATGTCAAAACATGAACTCAAGTTATTTGCTTTAACAAATAGGGTACTCAGAAAGAGTCTCCTTGAAGATTGTGGCATTTCTGAACCACAAGCGGGGATACCCTGATAATGGCAACCTTGTGTTGCTGGCTAATCTTTCTCACACTAGGTCAGGCTATGGGAACTGCAGAATGAACTCACCAAAAGATGGCTTCATTTTGACAGTTTCTGGCCTAGACATGGAAGAAGCTTTAACAAATGATATTGAATTAAGAAAATGTATATCATTTAGCACAACTCATGAGGGTGAAGTGTTGGGTTTGAAAGAATGTGGAACTTTTCACAGATGCATATTGCAGTGAGCAGAAAAGATATGAGAGCATGAGTAGGAAGAGTTAAAATGAAGGAGCCATTAAAATAAAAAAGTTATTAAGTGCTCAATCTCAGCCTCAAGGCAGAGCTATATCAAACATGGAAAGACTGTTCCGTTTAAACCAGGGATTCCCAACCTAAGGTCTGTGGGTTGGATCCAGTCCACGACACCATTTGATGTGCCCTCCTCCTCCAAGGGCATTTGAGAAACAAAATGGCCACCCCTTTGAAGCTCTTGGGACAAAATGGCCACCCCATTGTGTAGGCAGGGCAAAATGGCTGTCTGGCCCTCTTAGCTGGCTGAAAGTGATTGACTGAGACCCTGGCTTGAAAAGGTTGGGAACCCCTGGGCCAGATGTTTTTCAAAAAAAGAGGGCCTTCCAGGTCATACAAATTTAATAGATTTATGTTAATTAGTTGCAACAGCAGCTACTCTCTCAGTTTCTGACGGTGTTTGCATGCCTCTTATAGGACAGGCAGGCAGGTACAATATGGTCCTTTTTACGCTAGGAACAGGTGTCCCTTCTGATTCTGGCTGGCAAAGACAGGCGAGAGTTCCATTTTTATTAGTTTTTCAGGAATACAGTATACCAAAATCCACAGATGTCTTCATATTTAGAATACAAAGAACTTGAAATGTAAAAAAAGAGAATCACATTTGCAAGAAAGCAAAACTAACAGATGTTTCATCAGAGCTAAGATCTTCCCATTGTGATTTTAGTGGAACTGAAGCATGGATAAATTAGTCTAGAGATGGATCATTCCCATTATGCTCTTATTTTGTTTTCTTTGGTACTTTGCAACAGTCATAAAAAGGCACAATTCTTTCTCTAATATAGCGCCTACCAGATGTTTCTGATATCAAATCCCAAAAGACTCATCCAAGAGAGATTCCTTAACCTTTTGCTGGTCATTTTGTTTCTTTTTAGCTTTCCTCCCCACTTCTTGGTTTTCTTCTGTTCATTTGTTCCCTTTTTCTTTTGGCAACCACTGCTCAACTGGGCACAGAACTATGCCAGATCTAAAGGGACAATAAAATAGCAAATGCACAGTTTGGCTTCTTCTATCTTCTTGATTCCTCGTCTCAAACAGACAGCAAAAATAACAGTAACCTTTTGTGAAGCCCCTGGGTTTTTAAAAAATGCTTTTAGCAAAATATCACATCTAATTTATCCAGTCCAAGGGGGATGACATAAATGTAGAATAAGTTTACACCATGTAGTGGTTGACTTGCATTTAAGATTGAACTCTTCATGCCTTAAACACATGCATTAAAACATTTTTATGTGCATTTTTTAGGAACATAGCCCCCCTCCAAATTTTGTGACATCCATACTTGAAGACGACCTCTATGTGAACTCAAAAGCTCCATTTATTTATAACTTTCCAATTATCCTCTCAATGTAATATTTATTTCTTTATTACCGGTAGTCATGTATCCATTCTGGGTGGTTTACAACAATAGGATACAAGCAATATGTAACAGACATACACTGTAAAAATTCAAAATAACATGAAACCTGAAGACAAAGCAAATAACAACACATAAAAGCATACAAAAATAAATTATACAAACCTGCAGGTGCCCCATTCAATTAATCTAATTAGTGACAGTATAACAAATTAATAGATCAACAAATAAGATGACTCTACAATAAAGAGTGCTAATATAAGAGGTCCATTTACAGAGAAAATGCTTGATGGTATAAAAACCTTTTCAAAGCCTTACAAAAGGCCAGAAATATGGGGGCATCTCTGATTTCAACTGACAGATAATTCCAAAGTCTAGGAGCTACAGATGAAAATTTTAGGTTTCTAGTAAAGACCTCCCTTATCTCTTTCACCATAGTCACCCTTAACTTCATTATAGTGTCATAGGAAGAAGCGCTCCTGTAGACAATATGGTTCTAAGCTGTATGGCAGCTCCCCAGTGACTTAGTGGTTAAGACCCTGAGCTTGGAGACTGGAAGGTTAAGTTTCAATACACGAGGGCTGCACTTGGGGTCATGAAAAGAGCCTCATTCAGGTTACCCTGAGCGGAGTTTCTCCAGCAAAAATCCTTTCAACCCAGAGTACTCTCTGACACAAAATTATTATAACTGTATGGGGCTTTGTACGTTAATACTAAGCCCTTGAATCTGGTAACGTATTCAATAGGTAGCCGATACAGCAGTGAGGGTGAACCTCTTAGAGACCAAGTGCCCAAAGTGCAACCCAAAACCCACTTATTTATCTCAAAGTGCCAACACAGCAATAGGGGAGGGAGGAAATGCTCGCATCGGGCTGCTGGGTAGAGGGGCGGGAAGATCTCTGTGCTGGGGGGAGGGAGGAAGCCTCCCAATGATTCTCTGTACCAGCCTCAAGAGCAGTCCCACATAGAGAACAATGTGATAATGCATGTTACTGAAATGGTTAATTGAACACCCTACAGAAGACATCTTAACCAATCACATTATAGGACAGAAACAATCATGTAAGAGGAGGAGTTTTAGAACACTGCAACTTACTTTTAAACTCCCAAATTAGGCTATGTAATTGGTTTACTCAAGTAGACACCAAAATGTGATTTAGCCTCAAGAGGTCCAATCTTTCTCCCTGAAAATTCAACAAAAATGTAAGTTTTGCCTGGCTTGCCTTTATTCATGGCACAAAGTAGGGATCTAACAAAGATTAGACTATGACAAGGAAAAAAGTTCTGTACGTTTGAACTGCTTGTAGATCTTGGTCTTATTCTCCGTTCACTGGTGGATAAATTTATCAGTTTCTATTTCTGCCTGTTTTTCATTTTCCCAGACTTAAGCTTGAATTTTGTGATATTTCCAAGTCAGCTTGTTTTTTTTTAAGGTAGTGAAACTCTGGCCCTCCACACTCATGATCTTCTGCTCCAGCTGCATTTTACTAAGGGCCATTCTGTCTAGAACTGAGGAAAAACAGACATTAACAACCTGTGGAAAGACACATATTCCTGAGCTCCAGCTCATCTAAGTAGCTCTTGCAGTGGCCAATTATATGCCTCTGCCTTCAAGTGTGACATTAGCAAAAAGTAATCACCCACCACCACTCCCAAGGAACTAATATTCAAAACCATGCTTCCTTAGGTACTGCAGGTAACATATAGCCTTTATGTCTACATATGCATCTGTGAATTTGTCTAATTATTGGTGCACAAAATCTTGTGCTGGCAGAGCAAGTCAATATTCTATATGAAAATTCTAAAAATGTGGCAGCCAAACAAAAATGTGTGACTTTTTGTAAAGGGGTGGCTGTGCACAGCCATGGTGAGCTGCCTGGTCCTACCCACAAGGACAAGGGAGAAAAGGGGACAGTGTTTCTTCCTAGCCATGAGTTGAGAAAGATGTTCTATCAGAGGCGGAGTAAGGGAAGCAGGGGAACAGCTGGGGTAAATTGAGATGGTAGGGATAAGAGGTCAAGAGGGAAACAATGGAAGGATGTCATCCACACTAGAAGACGAGGATGCATGGAAAGAGAAGAGCTGGGTGCCCATCTTCTGCACAACTACAGCAGTGAGGAAGAAGGCTTCAAGGAGCCACCTTGCCCTATCTGGTTTGGCTGCCTGTGGAGTGAGTCAGGGACTGAAGCTCCAAAAACATGCTCATTCAAAGTAGCTGACCCATCCTGACCCAGCTTTGGCACTCGAACAGCAAACAGCAACACGTGCACTAAAGGAGCCACCAGGGATTAAAGAACAGTGAAGCCCAATTTATATCACCAGCCATCTCTTAGAGGAACACACTCTGGACTGGGACTCATGTGCTTGCTTCCCAGGATCTGGACTCTTGAGGAGCTCAGCCCTCAGGGAAAAGACAGCCAAGGGTGATGCTATACCTTTAATAAATAGGTGACCCTAAACCACTGATGGTGAACCTTTTAGAGATCAAGTGCCCAAGGAAGCGAGCCGATGAGTCACATGGGTGCTTGCACATGTTCTCGCCATAGGGCAGCGCACGCACAATTGGAAGTATAGGAGGGGTGTGTGTGGGTGTCTGGTCACTTCACCTCGCTGGGGCGATGGCGCACTTGTCCACAGAGAGGGCTCTGAGTGTCCCCTCTGGCATGTGTACCGTAGGTTCGCCACCACTGCCCTACACATTCTCAGATTTAAAATGGCTTATATTGGCAGCTCTTCAGAAAGGGAAGTACAGTAGTAAAGTTTTCTATAACATATTCAAAGTATTTCTGCATTACAAAAGCAAAGATCAGTTGTACTTGTTTCAGCCTTGAGTGCTTTCAGTAAAGATCCTCAGGATTGCTGAGACAAAACTCCTGACACAGGTTGTCAAAGTCCCTTGTCTGAGGCTATCTGAATCTTTGATTTATGTGTTATATGAAAAATAGGGAAGTAAAGAATACTAGTAAAATTCTTCATTATCATCAGTTTATATTATGTCAACTTGATGAGACTCCTTGATTGATAGTTATTGAGCCCCATGAGAATCCTTATCTCTTGTTGAGAGATGACAAAGAACCTTTTTAAAACCACAAATTGCAATTCTGTGCAAATTTCCTCTATGAAAATCTTGTGGTCTTTCTTGTTCTGAAGCAAAGCTCACATAAGGAGCACACGCTCAAGGACTGGCTAATTGGTTTTTTTTAAAAAAAGATGTAAATGCCCCCCTCCAATGCTTCTAGGCATTAAAAGACCATATAACAAATTGCTATTTTGCACAGCTTATTTGGGTTAAAGCATTACTGCCAGTTATCTTCTCTAGTGCAATAAAATGCCATGCTTTCAGGCAGGGTGAAGAGAGTAATTTTGCATTTCCTCATTTACATATGTGCAGAGGGAAATGAACATTATGTTCCTAATGACTCAAGTACTTTCTTTTATTTGTCCTATATCTTGCATATTTCACTTGACCCACACCCTTTTTCAGGAGCTAGATAGCTCAGTGGTTTATGTAGCTGGCTCAATAGCAGAGGTTGAGAATCAGATTCCCCACTCTGTCTCCTAGGAGAAAAGCCAGCTTCTATAGCCTGGGGGAAGCTGCACTATCCCAGTTCACACCCAGAAAAAGGGAACAGTCAACCATGTCCATGAACTATCTACATAGAAAAACCTGGAAAGGGTCACCATAAGTCAGAATTGATTTGATGGTGCACAATTATTACTACAGTGTTTGAGAGTCTCCAACGTTGTAAACAAGGAAATTTCTTCACCATTCTGAACATTTCCATTGCCTTCTTCTGAACCATTTCAAGCTCCTCTCACATTTCTTTTGGAGATATGCTGACCAAAATTACACACACTATAAGCAAGAAAAATTGATTCCCCCCCTCCCCAGGAAAGCATTATAATATCAGCAGTTTATGACGTTAAAAGACTAAGCAAGAGAATGACCCTTGACATCCTCTGAATGGATATGAGCCTCAAGTTCACTGGCTCAGATCCAGAAAGAGCTTTATGGCAAGAACAAACATTCTTGATGGCACGCAAGAGCAAAACAAATTAGAAGATGGAGCTCACTAGACAAGAGACAACATTAAAGGAGGATATAGCTGAGAAACTCAACCTCCCCTATGTCACTTTGAGGACCTTAAATAAGCTGAGGGTTGGAGTGTCTAAATAGAAGACCAACATGTTCAAGTAGGGGCTACTGGCAGACAATAACACACTGAATGTGGACAGACACAGAATCTGGCTCATTTACTGGTCTCCCAATTATTGCCAGAATCATGAACTAATGAGGACTTAAATTTGACCAACAACAAAGCCAAGATTGAGACACAAAAGAAGAAGGAGTTGTTGTTGTTTAGTCACATAGTCGATTCAGACCCTTCACGACCCCATGGACCACCGCCCTCCAGGCACCTCTGTCCTCCACCATCCTTCTCAACCTACTCAGCTCTGTGCCTATTGCATCTACAATACCATCTAGCCATGTCATTTTTGGCCACCTCCTTCTTTTGCCCTCAACCTTTCCTAGCATCAAGGTTTTCTCAAGTGAATCCTCTCTTCTCATTTGATGTCCAAAGTACTTTAGCTTCATCTTCACTCTTTGGCCTTCTAAGGAGCAGTCAGTGTTGATGTCTTCTAAGATCGACTTATTTGTTCTCCTCGCTCTCCAGGGTACTCTCAAAACTCTCTTCCAACACCACATTTCAAAGGCATCTATTCTTCTGCGCTCAGCCTTCCTAATGGTCCAGCTCTCACAACCATACATTACCACCGGGAATACCATTGCTTAGGTTTCTTATAGCTTGTCTCCCAAGAATCAATCACCTTTTTATTTCATGGTTGCAATAAGAATTGAGTTAGTGTCCATCATAGGGTTTTCAAGATAATAGCAATATATAAGGAGCGGTTTTGCCAGTTCCACACCAACAGTGACTTTCTGTGGCCAAGTAGAGATTTGAATCACATTCTTTAGATATCTTGTCTGTTACTCTATCCACTATACAACACAGAGTGCCTTAAGACAGATATACATTAAAATAAATTCAAAAGTACACGTGTACACACACATCCATGGAGGGCCACTGCTTTATATCAATCGTTCACTTTCTGATCTTAACCATTTTTATAAGAGGTCTTATTTTATCTGTTGAATGCCAGGTATGCCCAGGAGTATGTGATGAATAGCTTCGTCAAACTTCTTTTGACAATCCAAACAGAACTCACAAAGAACTCTAAGCAATTAGTAAGAAAGAGTTTATGTTTACAGAAAACTCATTGATTTTTCCTCAGCAAGCCGTAGCTTTCTGTATACAGTAAAACCTCATATAACACTAAAACCTGGTTCCACAAGTCTTCGTGTTATATGATTTTTCGTGTTATCTGATCCTCTATGGGATCCATAGAGATACATTGTAACCACACAGGCTTTCGCGGTTGTTATCTGAAGCATCCCATAGAATCTTAATGTTATCTGATGCAATTCTTCCCCCCAGATTCCTTGATGTTATGCGATTTTCGTGTTATTCGATACTAATGTTATATGAGGTATTACTGTACTTGACAATTTTATCCTTATTTTAGCTGTCCATTAATTTACCAAGAGCAAATGTTAAGCCTCTAGCCTGTAATCTCCTGGAAGCTTTCTGAATGAAGCTTCTTTAAAAATTGTATTACCCTGGTATACCCTTGGTATAGAGCCAGCTATTAGGAACACACTATCATCAACTGCAACTTATATCCGAGAACCGGCTGTGAAAGCACTCCTTGATAATATCCTCAAGGCTGCGGCAGTCGATTGCAGTCCTGGGAACACACTATAGTTTCTATGTTAAAGGGTCAATTTAATTTAACAATTGTCCAATGCAAACCATCTAGAGATGGTGGACTGGTTATCTGCTACTTGTTCATAATACAGTACTGTATCTTGAACTTTCTCTTAACAGCATTATTTATCTCATTCCATCAGATTTCCTTCCCTGTTTCATAGGTACAGGAATCTGCCCTATATTTTCACAATGAAATCCTTCAAAAATTCAATTTACTTCTCTATGGTCATTTTATCCTCTTGTATCACTCCTTTAATTTCCTTATCATTCTATAATCCATCCACCCCTTAGTTATTTAGCCATTTCCACTAGCATTAATTTAATATCTTCTTGCTGTTAAACCTCCTAGTTTTTGGGAGACAAATATACTGCTCCAATGTGTGACAAGCCAACGTCAACAGACATTTCAACTGGGACATAAGGTGAACAGAAATTAGATACTGTACCATTGCATGCTACAGAAGCCATAAGATCTGTGTCAAGAATGGAAATAAAATTGCTAAATTCCTAATGATCCAAAATTGCTAAAATCCTAATGATGATAAATTGTGATGAGGAATTCACAAGTCCAGCAAGATTCCATGCCACCAATCAAGATCAAGACAAATCTCCCTCTCACAGAGTTGCTAAAGTGCCCTAGTGTCTTCATCTTTGAGAACCAAAGCATGGATGTGTTTTCCCACCTACAAGCTGATTCTTAAGAAAGATGCAAACAATCCATACAATGCTTCAAATTCTTAACCAAAGCAAAGTAATCCTCACTTGCATGTACCGGTAATTTGTGCAGTTTTACTAAAAAAAGGAACACTTTGCTTAAAACCAATGTGAAAAATTATATTAAAATGCCCGAAAATTCCTTGCCTTCCTCAAAGACGAGGCAGGAGACTACTGCAGCTTCATTCTAATGTTTGGGACAAGTAAAACATGAATTTACCTCAAACTCACATTGAAATATGTATTAACTCCACCCATTTGTGTTTTTCTATTCCATCTGATAGTACAAGATCTGAGGGGAAGGTATAAATATGCTTTTCTAAATGTAATCACTTATTTACACATTTTACTCAACTTGTATATTTTCCTCACTGACTGGAGTATCTGTGTGCATTATTCAAATGTGCATGTTTTTATCATTTCCATTTATTTGTTTATTTACTTAATCACTATTATATCCCACCAATCTGTTAATAAGACCACTCTGGGTGGTTTACAAGCAGTGAAAACAAGAAAAAATACATCAGAAACAATCAAACATACTGTAATGCAATAAGAGATGGCTCCAAATACCCCATCTTATCTCATGCATCAGGAAGATACTTAATTAATTCCATACTGTAAGCAATAAGCACTTAATTTTTAATCAGTATTTTCAAACAGACCCATACTATGATATAATTTGATATGCTGGGGGGAAACAGACACTAGGGAGAGAGATGAACAAACCAATGGAAGAAATTCCTCAGGGAGAACTTTCTCACTGAACCAATGAGTCTAAGGACAACTGTGAGTTAATAAGGTATGGCAATATTAATGTAAAAATATAGATTTTTATTGTAAAATATGTACCTTGTTTGCATATTTCATTTGGTGAAACACCCTACTGTATTATCCTCAGAAAAGTGAATATTCTCATGGAGAGGCATGTTTCTTCTTTCAGTAAATTTTCAAGAAAATACGTGGAAAGTTTTTTCATTGATACTGTCAAACTCAATGAAATTCATTCTCATCCTTCTTTCCTAAATAACGGTGTCATGCATAAATGCTCAAAAATCTGGTTTAATTTAGGCAAAGAGAAAGCACTCAAGAAATGTAGATTTGCAACAGAAATTAGATCAAGTATTAAAATATATTACCTACTATTAGGAATCATGATGAGTCACTAGGAAAACAGTGATAGAGGTGGGAAACAACATGAGTTCCCCAGATATGCAAAATCAGAGTGCCAAAAAGAATGTGTTTGACTACCGCTATAAATACATGTGATATTTGACGGAGAATCAAGAATTATGGAATTTGTGGACAATATATTTTCAACAAATGTATCTGTATAGGTCACCCTTGCTTGGAAACCAGTCATGTCTGACTCTAGGGGGCAGTGCTCATCTTCGTTTACTGCCAAAGAGCCAGTGCTGTTTGTGTCTGCAGACACTTCTGTGGCAAGCATAACTAAACGCTGGAGTGCACAGAATGCTGTTACCTTTCCCAGCAAAGCGGTACCTATTTATCTACTTGAAATTTCTTGCTTTCAAACTGCTAGTTTGCCAGGAGTTTGCACAGGTGACAGGCGCTCACTCCATCTTACAGCACTTGGGTCTCAAACTGCTGACCTGCAGACTTTCTAGTCGTCAAGTTCAGCATCTTAACCACTAAGCTACCGCAGCCCCATCTGTATACCTATATACAAATTAAAAATCAAAGAGAATTAACACAAATTATAATTACTAATAGAGACCAAGAATTCTGGTAATTCTGCAGATCAGAAAAACTGAGTGTGCTTAGCTTTCATTATCAAATGTCAGAATACACAGAAACATATAATCATCACAGCAGCTTAAATAAACATGTCCTCTGAGCTGTCCATAAAAAAGAAATTACACTAAAATTCAGTCTCATCTTTCCAGAACTGCAGCATCAGAGCAATCTCCAAGGCTATGAAACTCTGCTGTCAAGACGGGAAAAAAAATCATGGGTTTGTGTTTCTGCCTCAAGCCCTGATAAATCAGTGGCTTGCAGTGGTTCAGTGGTTAAGAAGCTTGCCTTGTTAGCTGGAAGATCAGCAGTTCAAGACCCAAGTACTGCATTGTCACTTAAACTCTCAAAAAGATGAACAGCTTTTAGGTAAATAAATCAGCCAGAGAGGTTTTGAAATGGAAAAAGAGAATTTTATCTAAGTTTTTCAATCATACCATAACAAAACACAATAATAACACATGATCATGGTGTATCATAATGCATGAATGCATGGTCTCAGATCCATATTTAGATCCAAGGACCTCCATAAATGATTTAGCCAGCCTTTTATACTCTTCATGAAGCTTCGCACACATGTTCTTCAGTCCAGAGGGGGCCCCATTGGCAGTAGACGTTTCACACTTTATCTTGATGTTATATATTCAACTAGCACATTCCATGATGTACATTTACCCAGTTCTCTTTGCTTGTCACATACACTCTAACATGTTCAGTGGTAAACATGTCCGCTTACTTCAGATAAGACCCTTTTGGTTGTGTTCCTCAGCAAGCTAGTTGTAAACAATCATTAACTAGAGTTTCATAATTCCGAGATGACTCTACTTATGGTCATCTAATTGCATACATTGTGTATACACTGCTTTGTAAAGTAATATGTCAACAAACTAAAAATTAATTCACTTACAGTGTCAGCATGACGGAATGAGTGCCCATCATCCGTCCCAGCTCCTATCAACCTAGCAGTTTGAAAGCAAGAAATTGCAAGTAGATAAACAGGGACCAATTTGGTGGGGAAAGATCCTGGGGACAAAAAGGAGCCTCATTTGGGCACCACCTGGCGTTCCTCCAGCAAAAATACTTTCAACCCAGAATGCGCCTTTGTGTGGTTCTGACACAATTTTTTTTTTAAAGTGGCTTGACAAAGCTGTCAAAATGGGGTGGGAAGAGAGAGGTGATTTAACTGTTCACAATAACCACTGAAAAATCTCACTGAACTTTTGTTCCTCACCTCTGTGCCACATCACAGGAGGCCATGAAAGAGAGAGTGACCTTCATATAGTGATCTTGGATATATTGCGGCCTGAAACAGACTGCAGCTTGACTTAGGCCCAATCCAGATGCATAGCATCCAAAGCCAGGATGGCCTGTGGTCAGACTGCTAGAGGCTCAGCCCTAAATCCTCCGACCACAGGCTTTTTAGGCTCAAATCTAGCCATGCTGTCCCTACCCTCCTGAAACAGAAAATCCCCTTCTACTGCTGACAAAAATGTGGTCTGTTGGAATTCTCATAGTGCTCAGGAGATACAAGCTGTGTACATGGAAGTTTAATCCAAAACATTCCTAAATCTAACACTGTATACACAGAAACCTTTAGGTAAAGGTTTCCCTTGCTTGAAAGCCAGTTGTATCCGAATCTAGGGTTTAGTGCTCATCTGTTTCAAAGCCGAAGAGCCAGCACTGTCTGCTTCTGCAAACATTTCTGTGGTCATGTGGCAGGCATGGCTAGACACCAGAGCACACAGAACACTGTTTACCTTCCCACCGAAGTGGTCCCTATTTATCTACTTGCAATTTCTTGCTTTCTGCTAGGTTGGCAGGAGCTGGGACAAAGATGGGAGCTCATTCCATCCTGCAGTACTCGGGTATTGAACTGCTGACCTCCCGCCTTCCAGTCAGTGTCTTAGCAACTTGAGCAAAAAGCAATTATCCCAAAAACCACTAAGTGTAAATTGTTTTAAATACAGGTAAGTAAAGGTTAAAATTACAAACAATATGCACCAAATGCAGAAATGTCTGCAAGTCTAAATGTTATACTGGGTACAGCACAGATATTATTATGCTGAAGACCAATTACAGTACAGCATTCAATGCACATCAAAATCAGTTTAGTTCCCACAGTTCTACAGCTTGTTATGACTACAAGTACAATAGCCATCCACCAGCACCTGCTTTGAAGGTCACATTCCTTCTCTGCCACAGGAATAAGAAAACAAAAATCTACTTTACTCTGAAAATGCAAAGCCCTCCACTCTATTCTTTACAACAGGTAATAGGACATTACACAAGCAGGACAGGAAGGTCTCATTTAAAACAATAAGTGCTGAAGAGGTATTGATTACAACAACATAGAAATGAGACCAGCCATTGGTTTACAAGCTGCAGAGTGCCTGATATTACTTAAATTTATAGCCTAGTTTATATTTTGCATTTGATCAATTTACCTGTGGAAAATTTAGGGAATTAAAATCTCATCTCACCAATTCAAAAAGGAATAAGTTTTATTATACTATTTTCACAAAAGGCAGAAAGTGTATGATTAATGTACTCCTCTAGCTACTATAAAACTAACCTACTCGCATCATTTTATACAGCTAAATCTAATTGAAATTACATATTGGATACTTTGCTTTCAAAAACTAGAACCCAGCTTCAATAATTCCTCCATACCAACTGATGAACAGGCCAGTACAAGAAATACAGAAAATAAGAAATATATCCAGGTAACTCCAGTTGCTAAGAGAATGGTTTCTGCCTGTGGAACAGGAATGGAAATACAATAATTTAATATTTATCTATCATCTATATCTTTCACTACATTGCAGATGTAACAAACTGTAATTTGTTGCTATGAGAACAAGCTGTTGTGAATCTTAGGCTTATTGTGACTCTCTCTTTGCTCAATTCTATCATGCCATAAGGAAGAGAAAGAACCCTTCTTTTTACACTTTTAAACTATGCAAATCCAAATTTGTAGCACTGTGAGTTGCTTTAAGTCAGTGATGGTGAACGTTTTAGAGACTGAGTGTCCAAACTGCAACCCAAAACCCACTTATTTATCACCAAATTGGGGAAGGGAGGAAGCTTTTCCATTGGGCTGCTGGGCAGAGAGGCGGGACGAGCTCTGTACTGGGGTGACTTCATGGGTGCCCACAGAGATGGTTCCGAGTGTCACCTATGGGTTCACCATCACTGCTTTAATGAAAAAACAATCCAGGATCAAAAACCAGTTTCAGATCTTAGTTTGTTTGCACTAAACATAGTTAAAGCAAACCACATTAAAGAAATATTACAAGAACACTAGATAACACCAGTGGAGGACGCTAGAGGTCCCAGAACAAGAATCTTGCATCTCCCTTGACACCAGATGAGGTAAAAAAGGACATGAAGAAAAAGCCTTTCTAGAAAACAAATGAAATGGTCTGCAAATATGACTAGCAAGAATTGGGGACTGAAAAGCTCCAGAATTTTCTAGTCACTATGATCCACCTGTTTTAACTTTCTTCCACTCATAGACAGGAAAAAAACCTGTCATCTTCTGCTTTCACCAAGTTGTCCCCAAGGTCCACTGTGACCAGCTGAAACTCTTCCAGGCTACACCTACAAATATGCAAAGCTCAGTAGTGATTTGTCAGGTTTCAACCTGGCTCTACCTGCTTTTCTTCTAATGGCTCCTCCTGGGAAGGGCAGCATTGGCAAAAAATATGCTGTTGATGCTCGATAATGTAAATGTATGCACCAACTCCAAATAGAGAGACCCAGTGTCCTCTAAATTACTGCAAGTTCTGTACAAGGACACCGTTCCACATTTGACAAGCACCTGCCTTGTTATTATAAATTCCATAATTGTGAGGTGTTGTGCAATCTGTAAAGATTTGTGCAGGGATTTATAGGTTACCAGATCTGGCTTATCTACCAGCATTTTAATGCCTGCATACATAAGAGAACTATTTGCTTTCTGGGTCTGTGCCACATTCACCACAGTGATTTTAGCTGCCTGTGATTCTTATTATTGCTCTGCCCAGGCCTCAACAAAGCATCACACACACAACAAACAGGCAACCTGCTGTTTGTGTCAGACAACTAACATTTTGTTTTGGAACCAGCACTGCCCTTTTTTTGCAAGCCATTGCTTGGGTAATATCTTGTCTGAAAGAAGAGTAATCCTATCGTTCTTATGACCCAAGGAAAGCTAATTCTTTCCTCCTTATGCCTGCATCCTTCCCACATCCTGGTAGAAGATGAGAAATATATCCAGGTAACTCCAGTTGCTAAGACTGGACACTTTGGACACTTTTTTTCCTACTTTGCTGGGAAAAATAACCAGGACTTTGGCTACTGTGAAGAGAAGAATTTCTGAGTTTACATGCCGACTATGAAATGCAAATGTCAGTGAATTTAATGGTGCTGACTCATCTACAAGAAGAAATTAATTGGACATCCTGTATTGCAAGAGAGATCTCCAAATTTTTTCTACATTTTTATTTGATGACCATTATTTTCCTAAATGTCTGAAATCCAATCTCTCTCTCTGCACATAATTGGATTTTCTATTGCAAGAGAGACACAAAGACTAAAAAAGAGGACGCTCACCTGAAAAGTTCTAGGACAGTTAGGCAAACCTGTGGCATGCAGAGCCTTCTCTGTGGGCCTGCACACCATCATGTGCAATCCCTGCCCTGCTGCCGCCAATGCCAGCACCACTTCCCCATCCTCTCCTGTCCCTATGGAAAGGCGAGAAGGCTGAATCCTACTTGGGAGGTGTTGGTGGGGACAAGGTGAGGTGGGTGGGTCAGGCACACCCAGCAGGTGCACATGCCCATGTGATGTCACCTGTGTGCCTTGTGCGTGTGTGTACATCCAATTGCTGGAGGTGACCTGGCAACATCACATGTATGTATGCATGGACACGTGCGGTGCCTGCCTCTGCACCTCCTCCTTGAATACTTGGTGTCTAAAAAATTCACCATCATTGTTCTAGGAGTTACCTTTCAGTTCTATGCAAGGATACCTTTTTCCATATAAGGCTGTTCCAATTTTATATTACCCCCCCCCCCTTTTCTGTTAACAACGTGTGCTAACTGTGCCATCTTTTAAACCAGAATTGTGGGAGATTTCCAAGAGCAACAATAATTTTTTTGCTAAAAACTCCCTGACAAGTCCAACAGACCAATGGGAGGGTCTGTAATTTCCACCTCTCCTCTCTGCAGCCAGTAGGGCTGTAAATCTCATTTATTGTGTGAAGATGGATGAACTAGGAAATTATTCTCCTCATATGCAAGAAGAGAAGGTATTCTGCAGCATTATCAGCAAATGAAGGGGATGGGCATGAGAGCAATTTTTGTGTGCGGAAATTAGTACAAGTAATGCAGTCCTTCTGAGCTCACTGTAAATGTGTAGGCTTTGCTTCTCAAAGTGAAAGAAAGACGCTGGCTTTGCACAGAAAATGCTTGTACAAATTACAAAGATGCAGATAGGGAAAAACAGAATGCACTTGGATTCGCTTTTGCCCGGAGGCAAGAAATCTTAACAGAGCTCTAGAATTCCTTGTTGAGTTGGAACAGCCAAAACTGAGAACTAAAAAATTCATACAGACAAGCAATAAAATCTCCATGCAATTGTGATCAATAACAATTAAAAGAATATGTGCCCGTTCAGGGGTGTGCTGACTATGCTAAAAGGGCGCTGGACAGGGAGGGAGTGGTGGCACCTATGGGGGAACTGCATGATGTCATGGATTGTAGCCGCCAGGTGACATACTTCTGCCCATGTTTGGGGGGGCGCTCGTCACTGGGGCGCACCAGGACTTGTCCTTGTGTCTCAAATGGCCAGCATGGGTCTGTGCCCGTTTATCATAAACAACACAATACATGGAAGTTAGATACCTGAAATACAAGGCACAGTAATGGTTACCCTAAGACAGTGATGGGGAACCTTTTTAGAAACTGAGTGCCAAAACTCACCTTCACCACAGACTCAACAGGCTGCCGTCCACACCACACCCTCATGCCATATGTAAGCTGCCCGCCTTACCCCAGACAGGGGAGGGAGGGAGCACTCACATTGGGCTGCTGGACAGAGGGGCAGGAAAAACTGTCCTGGGGAAGGGAGAAATAGCTCCCATTGGACTGCTGGGCAGTGGGGTGGGGCAAACTATGTGCTGAAGAGGGAAGAAGTGCACATATGCCATAGGTTTGCCACCACTGCCCTAAAATATGCATGTGATGATCCGTGTTTTTAAAATGCACTAATTTTCATGTGTCAGTATGTTTGACATCTGTAGGACCAGTAACAGTCACTAGGTGCCAGACTATTTCACATCTGTATACACTTTAAACCTGGGGTTGTTGTAGGGAACCCCATTCCCTCATGGGTGTGTAAGGGTTTTCTCTGGCAGAATATCTCTAGCATCTCAGGTGAGGCAGGTACCATATGACCAACTCTGCCTGCAATGAACTTTCTCTGTAACATGTTAAGTTTAAGAGAGCAAAAGAAAGAAAATCATGCACACACATTCCTCTCTGTCAACTCTATATTTCTGAAAAAGAAGACAGACTACATAGTGCATATGTGCTAACCTTTCTATACTGCATCGTATTAAAAATCCTTCCTATAACAAGCTCAATAATAAAATGTGAAAGGAAGCAAACCATATGTAGCTAAAATGAGGGCAATCGCTTCATGCAGGAATGAGATCTAACAGCAACATATTACATTAATTTACATGAAATTATCTTAATCCTGCCCCTTCATTAAAGAGTTTATTTCATCCCACTACCCTCTATCTTCTTTTTGTAAAGTACTGTACAGTATTAGCAAAAAAAACAAACAAAAAAAAACAAGAATATAAACATATAAAGAATTATTAGTTTCATTTATACTCACATTTTCCTCCAAAGATCTAAGGAAAGCCTCCATGTAGAGACAGTAGATAGTCTCCCAATTCCACCATAGCTTGAGCATTTGAAGCTGAATCTGGCTCAATTACACACCTGTCAATCATGTGTTAGGCAACTCAGGCATTCAAATGCTGTATATTTGAAACAAACTAAAAGGGGTATACCCACTAGTAAATATATTAATAACTGCAGCCTTGGGCTGCTGTTGCACAGTCAATTTGATTCCTTCACATTTAAGAGAAACCTAAGTGAGAAGTACACATGGTCTGGGATTAGACGGCCACATGGGGAAAATTTCCTAGGCATTTGCACATCTTTCAAGTTGGAACTCACAAATGTCTTCCCTTCTCATCTGACCTCTGCTTTTCTTTAACAATAATTATTTCCTACCTGGCTGAAATCCATTTCCCTTCTCTTGTTTTGTTTTGAGAAAATATACATATCTGGTCAGCATTTTTAGGGAGTACACATTGACTCCACAATTTCCCCTCCCCTCCCCCCAAAATAGTATACCTGTTCTTTTTGCATGCATTTGAGAAGTGAGCTTTTTTTAAAAAGTGTATATTTTACAAATACTGTACAGTATTTGGAAATTTCCTGTTCGTAGAATGTTTCCAGTCTGGAGAATGCAGACTGGAGAAAAGTCTGTATAAGATGTCCACTGACTGGATGTTTTACACATCCCTACATCAAGCCCTTCTAAGTATTCCTTCTCGCCTGTGACTTCTGCCTTCTACAGGTAACTAAGAACTCAGGGTATCTTTTTGTAATGCTGCTAAAGCAACTCAAAACATTGCAGCAGTATGGAGGAAAGAAACTCTTGTGTCTTTTCACCTAACTAAATAATTGTATCTGCAGGACTATCTGGAGTGCGTGCAAGAGGAATGCAAGGTGAAAACAAGCATAACATTGTGCATCATTGCAACACACAAACTTTTAAAAAATCCACATGAACTTGATGCAGCAAAGAAGGATTCTGTGTCTCATCTATGGAAACCTAGGGATGAATTGATTTACCACGGAAGTGCAGGAAGGTTTATTAATAAATCAAACAGCATTTTAAATGGTCTTCCTTCATCAGCAGGATATTTCTTTTTAGAAAATGCAGATTTTGTTAATGCAAACATTCCTTTCTGCCTCTAAAGGGGGTATCTCTTTTAACATAACATCTTCTGTAAAACACATATGTGTCATTAGAAACATTAGTGAGAGATCATAACTGTCCCTTGGGGGACAATCATTTCAGATTTCCAGTCACAGTAATCTATTCTTCCCAAAGTAACCCTTAGAATGGGAAAGGACCAGGGCAAACAAATGTGGCCCTGAAAGATCACTCCCAAAGGAATACAATCCTCAAGAAAAAGTACAGTTGTACCTCGCTTAAAGAGCATAATGCGATCCACAGGATTGCTCTTTAAGCAAGTTTGCTCTTTAAGCAAAACACCATTGTAAATGACCAATTGTGGGGGGGATTGCGAACCCCGATTTATTTGTTAAGCAAGTTTTTGGTTGGTTTTATTTGTTAAGCGAAGCGAACATTCAGAGAAAATTCTGCTCTTAAAGCGAGTTACTCTTTAAGCGAGGCGCTCTTTATGCGAGGTTTGACTGTAGATCTCATTCTAAAAACAAAGAGTATCTGTTTTTCCTATAATTTTTTCTCTTCCTATATGTAATTATTTGCTGGCTGGATAGCTCAACCTGTGAGGTATCTAGCTGTAGACTCTACTCTAGAGCCCACGCCCCATCCAGGGACTTCAATTCCCAGAAGCCTAAGTCGGTACATTGACTGGTCAGTGCTTTGGGGAATTGACTTAGGCTTCTGGGAACTGAACTCCAAAAATCAAAGACTGGGAATAGAGGTCAGGAATTCAGTTCCCTGTTGTGTATTCTGGAAGAGCTTGTTTATATGATGTTGAGTGTTCCAAACTCCAGAAAGCCCCCAAAAGAAGATAGATAAACCACTAGTCTCTACCTGGAAAATTCTGAAAAGAATCATCATATGTCTAAAAGATGAATAAGTGGGTCCTAGAGCAAGCCAAGCTACAACGGTCTCTGGAAATAGAAAAGATGAAATTGAGGCTGTCCCGCAGGCACTCCATGAGAAGGCTAGTCTCTCTGGAAAAGACAATAATGCTGGGAAAGGTGGAAGGCGGCAGGAAAACAGGAGGATCAAATATGAGATGGACTGATTCCTATAGGGAAGGCACAGGCTTCGGTTTTCAAGAGCTAAGCAGGGTTTCTGAGGACAGGATATTTTGGGAGATTCATAAAGTTGCCATAAGTCAAAGATGACTTGATGACACATACTGACTTGACAGCACATAATTATAATGTAAATATATGAGATGGGAAAAGCTTAAAGTTAATTTAAGATTCCTTTAATACGATGCTACTTCACATATACTTCCATGGAACAAAAAAAAGACTGTACAGTATATACCCGTGATGGCGAACCTTGGCATTCCAGATGTTCTTGGACTTCAATTCCCAGAAGCCCAAGCATCCTGTGAATCCACACAAATGGGTTTACTGCAATTCATTCATCCCGCGCTGCCCTCGTCGCTCCCGGAAGTGGAAGTAAATTGCGCCCGTATGGGCAGGGCTGTGGAGTCGGAGTTGTAGAGTCAGAGTTGGAGGAAATTTCGGGTACCTGGAGTCGGAGTCAGAAGTACACAAAACTGAGGAGTCGGAGTCGAAACAATGATCTACCGACTCCACAGTCCTGTCACAGCTACTGAACCATTGCTGTGGAGTTGGAGTCGGAGTCAAGGAGTCGGAGTCGAAGTGAATCTCAGGCACCTGGAGTCGGAGTTGGAGTCAGAAGCAGGCAAAACTGAGGAGTCGGAGTCGGAACATTTATCTACCGACTCCGCAGCCCTGCGTATGGGCGCATTTTACTTCCGCTTCCGGGAGCGACGAGGGCAGCGCAGGCCGGATGAATTGCAGTAAACCCATTTGTGTGGCTTCACAGGGTGTTTGGACTTCTGGAAATTGAAGTCCAAGAACATCTGGAGTGCCAAAGTTCACCATTATGGGTATATACATTCTGTAATATTGTGATCCAAGCAGCTATGAGAGTAATGGTATTGAAGTTGCCTCCTTCTGGTTAAAAAAAAAGTAGTCCAATAATTTTAACATTTTAATTTGTTCTCAATTGTATCTATATTTTATATACACCCATATGCAACAATATCAATTTGTAGCAAAGCAAAAACTGTACGGTGTGACATGTGAGATGGTGAACTACAGCTTAATCTTAATTTGTAGTGCAATTTTTTTTTAATTCAATGAGGAAAAAAAAGAAGATAGTCAAATATACATAACAGGGCAGCACGGCATGCCCAGCATTAGACAGCACTGACAAAATAAATCTCTCCAGAGGTCTGCATGAATTTGGAGATGGTGACAGTGATTATCATTCAAGTTTATATAATCAATAAACGGAGACAATGTGGAATAAAGCATTAGAATAACAGGATGCCAACCCTACATGCTTGGGACTGGTTTTATGGACTATTAATCCTACATAAACATCCTCTCTTAGAGGCATAGGAAACACCATGGATACCACAAGCAGAAATCTCAATATAAAAGTGCTTCAATTCACAGCCCAATTATTTTACAGTTATCCTACACCCTGTAAGAAATATTCCATTAATGATATATAAACTAACACTGTGCATTGCTCTTCTGGAATTGTAAACAAGTGTTGCTTGAAAATTGATGACATTCTAAACATAGGATGGAATAAATTCTACTGAAGTATAGTGTATTGTGGCTTGCACTGTTTAGCTTTCATCTCTTTCCATTGGGACAAAACCTAACTCCAAGATTATATTTTTATTCAAACACTGTGGACACGATTTTGGCTGAACTCCAGTTGGGAAGTAAATTACTACGATCAAAAACATATTCCAACATCTGGTTTCTTCTACAGCAGGGGTCCCCAACCACCAGGCTATGGACTGATACCGGGCCACGGACTGTCCCAACCTAGGCCACAGGGGTGAGTGGTGCTGGGAGCCCAGATGATTGCCTTCTGTTCTCAACATGCTCCACCAGGTTTGCCTGGCAAACGGAGCAATTAGACACAGCAGATAGGAAGGTGGCTGGGCCACTCCGCCATGTTGCTTAACTATAACACGGCTCTGCCCCCCCCCCCGGTGTGCAAACCTCACTGCCTGGATGAATGAAACCAGTCCATGGTGAAAAAAAGGTTGAGGACCCCTGCTCTACTGTATACAATCTATAGCATTTTTTAATTGTCCTTAAAGAGGTGATGGAAGCATCTTTTCACTCCACTTATTACAAAATTAAAACTTCAAAATTTATGTAGAACCGTAGAACTGCTGCCTCTTTTACCCCAACGGGTGTCAAGGGAGATGCAAGGTTCAAGATCTCTTATAATTGGTGATCATTAGCACAGGGTTTGGTGATCATTAGCATAGCAGAAATAACATGAAGACTAAAGTACTAAGGAGATTATCCTATAAAGCAGTGGTTCCCAACATGGGGGCCATACCCCAGAAGCCTAAATCAGTACATTTGGATGATCAGTGCTTTGGGGAATTGACTTAGGCTTCTGGGAATTGAAGTCCAAAAACCAAAGGTTGGGAAACAGTGCTATAAAGCAAGTGGCTCAATATTCAGACAGACGGGCTGAAATCCTGTAATGTAATAATATGCCTTGAGAAGTGTGCTGATCTTTTTAGCCAAGCAATCAGCAGCAAGCTTGCAAAAGGGTTTCATGGGTATTTTATAATTTAAAATGTCAAACACTCTGTTTGAATTACTGAATTTAAAATGTTGTACACTGGCTTGGATCTCCAAGAGGGGAGAAAGACAGGATAAAAATAAACAATTTATTTTCGCTTCCCCATGATTTCCCCTCTGCCAACTGCAGCTTCATGTTATGCACCTGTAACAGTGCAACAGGATTTGAGACAGTGTATAACATCCAGCTTCCCCATCTTACTCCTGTGTTAAGCACAGAAAGTAAAAGATGGTTCCACACTATTCTCTGTAGCTAAAGTTTCATTCACAGTGAGTACAGCCAACAGCTTCAAAAACAGTGCAGTGCTTTTCTGTACAACAGCTCTCCATTATACCCAATGACTGACAGATTCAACCAACTTAGAAGAGATAGCTTCCATTTAGTTTTAAATTTGCAAATTTCAAGTTAAATGCAAAAAGTTCCTATCAAAGATAAAAGCCATATACTGTATCTGTGGCACAGATTTCATGACTTCTACTAGCAAGCTGATTATGTAATCCATGGCATGCTAGAAATGTGACTCTCAGATTAATAAGAATAATTCAGTCCAAGGATCCTGGGCAAACTAACAGTACAGTAAGACCCACGGTACTCAACAAGTCTTCCTTTTTTCTAAGTGGCCCCATGATCTATTTGTAGGTTCAAGTATCTCCATATACACCTATTATCCCTTGCACATTTACACTGAACGGGTCACCTGGTATTACCCACTCTTCTTCTGTGTCTAAACCAGACGTGAAACTGCCAAAATGAAGCCACCTTTTGGCGAGTTCATTTGGCAGTTCCTAAAGTCAATGCAGAATTATAACTTTTATTCAATGATATGGGGGACTGGGTCTTACAAGGTCAACACCCTGGAGGTTCCTGAACAACAGAGACTACGATATCACCTGAAGACCATTCCCATCCCACACGTCCTTGTTTTCTTTAAACTTGTTCGCAATCCTGAATAGTGGGGGGGGGGGGGCACAGATTTCAACCCATAGAGCAGTGTAGTGTTACAAGGTATTTGAGGTTGGTTTGGCTATTCAGAGAACAATAATTTACTCTACAAAATATGTCCTCTTCTTTTTTATATATGTACCAATCCAACAGCTGCATTTTTGGATTCTTCATGAGGACTCGTTGGCTAGAAGATTGGTCAGCTTTTGAATTTACCACTACATCACTGTCTCTGTAACATCTTAAGGCTGCATGTAAACATCTTTTGAAAGACCTGTGTCTCATCCCCCTCTCACTGAGAAATGTCAACATCAGTTATTAGTCAAATATTAGCCACTGTGTCTTTCTTCTTTTTAAATGGCACCTGGAAATATTACACAGGGAGGCACATTTGATGCCAGTGACAAAATTCCTTCTGACTTCTTCATTAAGATTTCATCCTTCATCAACAGTCAGGGGAATACATAATGCTCAATAACTAGAGCCCATTTTAATATGCTGACATCCAATATAAAACTTTCAAGGTGGCAATTTCCAATCACACCTATCTTTCTAAAAAAAATAACGTTTAGTGGCAAAGCTGCACAAAACAGCACAGTTAAGTTGTTGCAAACCTAGACGCTGATATTGTCTGGACTGGAGTAAAATAGAGCACTGTCTTTCACCAGAGAATCGCAATATTTTAAGATTCAATATTCGTCGCTCTCTCCCATATTTTAAATGCAGTTGACAGCAGACATTTTCAAGTTGTGAGTATCACCTACCTACAACAAACAGCATTGTCCTCAGCAATCTACGAGAAAAGTGAATTCTGGCTGATGGAGAACAATAATAGGAGAAAGCTACACCACATACTATATTAGGGTATTTTCTCCAGCTGCTCACAGAAATGAATGGTGAATGATTTGTCAAAATCTTACCAGGGGTGGTTGGGGACCAACAGCTGCAGGATGATTTCTAAATCCTTTTTAAAAAGAACCGATCTAATTTAGAGGTATCAGTCAATCACTTTATTACACTCTACGACCAATACAGAATAAGAGATTTTAAAAAAAATAATTCTTAAAAGATAGTTAAAATATGATATTTAAAAACATATCCATTCAAAGTTAGGAGAAATTGATCTGATTGCTAATTTTGAGGTATATGAAGGGAGGGGTCAGAAGGACGAAACATAGCTATTTATCTTGGCAGGTGTTTAGTAACAGGGGGAAAGACACAGTCAAGGGCTCCTCTTCAAAGCGAGAAGTAATTCAAGGTGGGTTCGTTACCTCGCCTCGATGCACTTGACTTGACGTTTTCTCCCTAATAATTTGGAAGCGGGTTAAGTTATTTTTGCTGAGCCATCTGGTGCGCGCGCGACGAGGGTGGGAGGAATTTTCATGCAGAGTGACTATCCAAGTCCACGGGGAGGTATAGAAAATAATAAATAAATATATAATTATTACATCTAATTTTTACATAGAAAACCGAAGGATTTTTTTTTTAAAGGGTCAGATCTAAAGACTAGAGCTCAACACCTGTAACAATGCAAACCCGTTGCTAAGCGCTGAAGGGGGGGATTTATCTATAATATTATACGCAAAAACCTCCACACAAGGTGGGCGGGCAGGCAAAAAAAAAATTTTAAAAAAGAGAAATATTTCCAAATATTTTTTAATTTTTTTCTCCGCGCGCAAGGAGAGGCTTGAAGGAGCGCAGCAGTTGCTTATGTGCCGAAGTCACTGGCGGGAGTCCCTTCCTTACCTGCCCAAAAAGAGAGGCTCCGGTAGAGGTTTGCAAGCGGGGCAGAACCGGGGGACCGAACTCCCGACCACGGGTACTGCGGTTCCCGTTCCCTTTCCCGCGGGGAAAGAAGAGCAAACGCGACCCACCGACCTCCCCCGAAGCGCCACCTCGGGGATTGTTTCGGTCGCCTCGCGCAGCGCTTGGAATAGTTTCCATCTCCCCGCCCCGCAATTTCTTTATTTGGATATGACCGCGCCTCCTTCCCCGACTCTGCCTTTTGATTGGACGCCGCCGCACCCCCTCCCCACTTAGGTGGGAGAGAAGGAAGCAACCGAGTCTTGAGAACTACTAGGAGGGAGGGGGGAGTGCAACGTCGTCCAATCCGAACGCAGCTTTGGAGAAAAGGGCGTGGCCGCGTCCCCACTTGAGGGGAGGAGGGAAAGAGAAATGAAGACTCCGTCTTCGCAATGCTTTTCGGGAGTTGTAGTCCTCTCGCCTCGGAAAGCGGACTACAGGTCCCATGGGCCCGTGCGGCCGCCGGCTAGTTCCGGACAACGCCTGGTGTGTGGTAACGGCGGCGGCGGCGGCAGCCTGAGCGGCGGTTGGCGAGGACTGGACGCTTCTTTTCCGGCGGAGACTTCCGGCAGCCGGGACGACGGAGCCCGCTCGGGAGCCCTGAAGGCGTCGAGGGGCGGGCGGGGCAGGGAGGGGAAGGTAAGGCCCGGTGGAAGGGATAGTGTGGTCGGGAGAGGGTTTGGGCTCCCCTTTGGCCGGCGGTGGGCTGGGCAGTGGCCGCCAGGGTCACCCGTAGTTTGGTGCAGGGCCTAGTCAGTCACGACGGTGGGGAGGCATTAAGAAGAGGACTGGGAGAAGCGCTGAGCCCAAGGTGAGCCGCCTCAGCAAGGCTGAGCTTGGGCCTGTCGTGGAACCAGGCGCCCTGGGAGAGCAGGTAGGAGCCTCCCTCACACACACACACACACACACACACACACACACACACACACACACACACACACACACACACACACACACACACACACACACACACACACACACACACACACACACACACACACACACACACACACACACACACACACACACACACACACACACACACACACACACACCATGGCCTTGAGGGAGGGAAAGGAGAGCCGCCTCTTTCCCCGAAGGACGGTTCCAGGAGAAAGGAGTTGGGTTGCTTCGCCAGTGGAGTTGCTTCTTCCATGTCTAGGCCAGACTCTCAAACTGCCAAAATGTTGCCACCTTTTGGTGACCTTTTGGCAAGAACAAACATTATCGAAGTCACGCAAGAGCAAAACCAAGTTGGAAGATGGAGGAAGGAGCTCACTGGACAAGGAGCGACATTAAAGGAAGATACGGCTGAGGAACTCGACCTCCCCTCTTAGAGCAGGGTTTGGGACTTCAGTTCCCCCAAAGCACTGATCAGCCAATGTACTGACTTAGGTTGACTGTGAATTGAAGCCCAAAACCCAAAGGTTGGGGAACCCTGACTTAGAGGACCCTGAATAAGCATTAGAGTACCTAAATGCAAGAACAACGTGCTCAAGTGGGGCCTGTGAATGTGGAGAGATACAGAATCTGGCTCATTTACTGGCCTGCCAGTTACTGCCAGAAATATGAATTGATGAGGACTTAAGTTTGGCCAACAACAAAGCCAAGAAGGTGGCTTCATTTTGGCAGTCCAGTTTGCTTGGGACACGAAATAAGAAAATTCTGCAGTTCCTTTTGCCTGATCTAATGTGAAAAAGATTAGCCGGTACAACAAGGTTGCCATTACCAGTGTACACCGAATTGTGGTTCAAAAATACCATAACCTTCAAGACGGCTAGTTCTATGCACACCTGTGTGACCTAGGGAAGCCTTTGTGGGCTCAGGATGGGAGGGTTAGCCTTTAGTGTTTGAAAAGTTAGTACTGCCAGGACTAGTACTGGGTGCAACAATTTTTGAACATCAAAGGCTATTCTATTCCCCCAACAACAGTCCTTCAAATGTTTCTCCCAAGTTTAAGTGGATCCATAATGATTCTTGAAGCCTGAGGAGGGGAAGGAAAGAAGGCAATGGCTGATGCCATAATTATCCTTACACATGCTTTGGTCCATGATAACAAATGAAGGTCTACTTCTTCTTTCATGTCTAGGCCAGAGGTGAAACTGCTCAAATGAAAGCACCGTTGGGGAGTTCATTCCGCAGTTCCTTTCTCCTGAACTTGTGTGAGAAAGATCAACTAGCAACACAAGGTTGCTGTTACCATGGTATGCCCGATTATGGTTCAAAAATACCACAATATTCAAGGAGGTTCTTTCTGTGCACCCCAGTAGAATTGCTGAGGGGAAAGACTGGAGACAGGTCCAAGAAATGGAAGGGGAAGACAGTCTACTCTCCAATTCTGATGGGAGGAGGTTTGGGAGATAATTTTGAGAAGGAAGGGTAGACCACCTAACCCACTTGGTCCGGAGAGAACTACAGTAATACCTCGGATAACGTTTGCCTCGGATAACACTAAGATCGCATAACGTTAAGTAATCTGGGGAGGAGAATTGGATCGAATAATGTTAAGGTCCTATGGGATGGATCGGATAACAACCGCTAAAGCCTGTGCGGTTACAATGTACAGTATCTCTATGGAGCTTTAACGTTATCCAATCCATCCCATAGGATTTTAATATGCATTGGATAACACTAAAAATCTGATAACACCAAGACTTGTGGAACCAAGTTTTAGCGTTATCCAAGGTATTACTGTATCTGAACTTGACTTCACCAAAAAGTGGTTTCATTTTGATAGTTTCACGTCTGGCCTAGACACGGAAGAAGAAGAAATTGGGATTTCATGTCTTGGCAGGAGAGTGTTAGTCAGTTAGCAGTTGCTATTTACATTGATCTCATTTTCAGCAGGGTGGGTGTAGAGTTGAGTTTTATTTCTTTTAAATAGCTGCAATTCTCATTTTGCATTACACTTTAAAATCCAACTGGTTTTCTTTCGTCTTGCTGAGAAATATTCTTTCCTCTCCGGCTTGTGCTGACAGAACAGCTCAGTGTTCCTAGAATATTAATGCAGTGCAGGGGAATTATCAAGCAATTCTAACTTAGTAGCCCTAAGATGATAACATGCTTATTTAGCATTAATGATTATAATAGGTAAAGGTAAATGTCTCTTTTGCTTGAAAATCAGTTGTGTCCAACTCTAGGGGGCGTTACACATATCCATTTAGAGGAAAAGAGTCAGTGCTGCTTGTCTGCAGATGTTTCTGTAGTCATATGATAGGCATAACTAAATGCTGGAGTGCATACAGAACACTGTTACCTTGCTCAGCAAACCAGTACAGTAATACCTCGGATAACATTTACCTCGGATAACGCTAAAATCGCATAACGTTAAGTAATCTGGGGAGGAGAATTGGATCGAATAACGTTAAGGTCCTATGGGATGGATCGGATAACAACCGCTACAGCCTGTGCGGTTACAATGCATCTCTATGGAGCTTTAACGTTATCCGATCCATCCCATAGGATTTTAACATGCATCGGATAACACTAAAAATCGGATAACACCAAGACTTGTGGAACCAAGTCTTAGCATTATCCCAGGTGTTACTGTACCTATTTATCTACTTGCAATTTCTAGCTTTCAAACTGCTAGGTTGGCAGGAGCTGGTACAGACGGGAGCTTACTCAATTATGCAGCATTTGGGTCACAAATTCCTGCCCCGTCAACCTTCTGCTCTTCAGTTTCAGTGCCTTAACCACTAGGCCTCAGCAGTACCAAAAGCATAAAGAGGCCTTTTTAAAAAGGTTAAAACCAGACTTGCCCTTGGAGGGGAAGGAGGGACAAGAATGGGAGCGGGGGCAGAACTGAGGAAGTAGAACTCCTTGTCTGCCTCTCTGGTCTGGGCTAAGAGAAACCTTTCCACTAAGTGCAATGTAGGGTATGGGGAGAGTTTATCTCTTTCTGTCCGTCCCTCCCAATGCACACTTGGGCCAAAGATAAAACAAGACAAGAAACCGCTGTGGCATCTTAAATACTCTCTACTGTAGCTTAATGTTAGCTTTTGTTGATCATGTCCATTGAGAAGGTGCCACAATGTTTTCTGTCTTTTTTGTTTGGTTTGATTTACTGTCTGATATGCTTGCACAGACTAACACTGCTACCACTTCAAAAATTTCAGGCCAAATAATGGATGCAGTTTAACAGATCTGGCCTCTGCAGGATGCAGTGGAAGCATTTAAAATTGTACCTGTTAATGCTCCAGGTGATATAGTGTGGTTGCAAGTGTTTGAATATGTCAGAGAGTGAGGGGGATCACTATGCTGGAAAACATGCATAAGGGGAAAGAATGAACTGTAATTTTGACCTTGTGTTCAGTTTTCTGTATCTCTGGAATTGCTTTTTACAAGCAATCGTTGTAGGGTTGCTAAAATACATTAAAGAAGAACAGTTTTATCACTTCTTTTGCTTTTTATTGACAAGTGCTTAATATTGGATGGTAGGTATGGACATGTATATTTCTGTCAAAAGCTAGTACAGGTATGTTTATTCAGAAAGGACAACTGAACAGACTGAAAAAATAGAGTTTGGGATTTCGGGCTAGAGAAACAAATATTCTGCCCGGCAACCTGCTGCTGCGTTAATATACATAACTGCTATCTTGTTGATTATTTCTTACTCTGTTAACATTTGTGAAATATGATTATTGGTCCCTGACAAGAAGAATTTTTACAGTCAACAAGGAAATGATTTCAGATTGCTCCAAGAGTTCCAAGAACTGTGAAGTTATTTTGCCAGTAAATGAGCATTGAACAGAAGAAATGGAAGGCTTCATATCAAAGGCTAAGAAAGACTAGCATTGCCTTTGCTGTTGAAAAAATCAGGAAATATGACATTGCTGTCCAGTTTGAGGTTCTTTATTTTATTATCACCAGGAATTTATTAAGAAATTTGTTAAGTGGGAGAGACATACAAATTTTGATAGTTGCACTGCTATCTCTACAAAGTAGTAGTGTAACTATCATAATTAGTATGCCCAGTTGTTGCTTTTGTTTATAATACTGTATTTAACAGGATGGGACAGTTTGGTGTGTGGTTTTTTTATTTAAGTTAAACATCAGCAGATGTCTGGAGGCTTGGAACTGAATTGTTGAATTGCCGGTGTTTATACAAATGATGTTAATATATTTTGTATCTTTTTTCATATTTCAATGTATTTTTGTTTTCTGAGCCCACCTTTTCAATATCTCAGGCAGTGCTGGGAAATCTTTTTTTCTTTTTAATCTAGCATTACCTTGGTCAAAACCTGTTGAAATCTGCATTTTGGCAAGAGCCAAAACTAGTGAAGTTAGACTTTTTTCTTGGTTGATAAACAACAAGAAAAAGCCATTTCAGCTTGGCATTTCCAACTTGAGCATGGCTTTAACTATCAGCTTTGTTGTTGGTTGGGAAAAAATCAGAATACAGCACTGTACAGTAATACTTACATATGCCTCGAGTTACATAAAATTCAGCTTACATAACAATTTTTGCCCTAAAACCATGTCTCAATTTACATAAATGTCCCGATTTACATAACATACTTTCTGTAATAAACTAAGTAGTAGTAGTAATTTCCTATGGGTTTGCTTCGAGTTATGTAAAAAATTCATTTTTCCTATGGGGTTGGTTCGATTTACATAAATATCATTTTCCTATGCGGTTGCTTCAAGTTAAGTAAAAAATTCATTTTTCCTACGGGTTTGCTTCGAGTTATGTAAAAATTCATTGTTCCTATGGGATTGCTTCAAGTTAAGTAAAAAACCGATTTACATTAAAGCCTATGGAAGACTTTTTATGTAAGATGGGGTTTTACTGTATGTTAAAATGACTTGGTGTGGGGATCATGAAGGGATATTGTATGAGGAGTCTGCAAGTATAACCATAGGAAACTTATCGAAGTGGTAGCCATGCTAGTCTGTAGAGGCATATCGGAGAGTAAACAAAACAAAAAAAGACCAAAAAATGGATGCTCAAGTTTTTTTCGCCCATTTCAGGCTCTCTGACCACCACCCCTGCCAGTTCCGGGGAGGTCGGGGGACCCGATCCGTGCTTTTTCTGGAGTTCCCCCACCTCCCTGGCCAGTGCAGCAAGCCAAAATGTTGAGATTTGGAGCCTCCAGGGAGGTGGGGAAACTTTGGAAATAGCTTGGATCAGGTCCCCCGACCTCCCCGGAGCTGGCAGGGGGGTCAGAGAGCCCGAAATGGGTGGGAAAATGGACTTTTTTTGCACATTTTAGCACAGTTTTCCATAATTGTTGCATAACTTTGAGTAAATATTAGCGGAGGGTTTCTGGGACATTATCAGATTTGATACACAGATTGCTATATGATTTTATATATTATATTACACCTGCCCTGCCAATTCTCTTTAGCAAAACAGAAAGTAACCAGGTACAGTGTTTTTGTTTATTTTCTGACATGCATGTCAAAAGTTGATCAGAGACCAGAATGGGCTTTCTCAGCAACCTTGAGATTGAAAGGGAGTCATGTAGAGCTAATCTGAATAATCTGTTGTTGCTAATGGCTGTGTGAAGCTGTATTGTTGTGCTTGCTTGTCTGTCATCTTTCTTGACCACACCCATCTCCCTGAATTTGGTGTATAAAAACCATGCCTGTAAGTTTCACTGTTTGTCTGAAGAAGTGGACTTGATCCACGAAAGCTAACAATAAAATAAAGCAGTTAGTCTTTAAAGTGCTGCAGTGTTTTTTTTTTAATTTTATTTTGTTTTATAGTATGTTTGAGTTAAACAGACATAGCTGTGGAAAAGGATTTCTGCTTGTTTCTCAGTTTCTGTTGACCAAAAAGGAGATATAAACCAACCATTATAAGCAGAATAGTGACATCTTTTTTTCTGGCAGTTCTATGTAATTGCCATTTATATCTCGGTTGTAACTAAATTATTTCTTTGAACCAATTTATCGCTTTATTTGTTGGCGCAGTAAGACAAGCCATCCTAATTTAGAAGGTAATATAATTCTAATTGAGGATTGTGAATGTAATTTTAAGGACATAATGGACTTTTTCACGATCATTCTATATGTCTTCCACATATGCACATTGAAATCAAGAATGATCCTTCGTGCTCATGTCTATGCAAAGAAGAGAGTGTTCATTTCAAATTCATAAGTGCCTATAATCCTGTCTCTGTCTCAGCTCCTGCCAACCTAGCAGTTTTAAAGCAAGAAATTGCAAGTACAGTGGTACCTTGCATAACGAACGCATCATATAGTGAAAAATTCGCACAACAAATCGTTCATTATGTAATGGCGATATCCCGCATAACAAAAAAATTCATTATGCGGGATTTTTGGTAACTGGGGTATACCCGCTTAATGGGAACCCCAGTTAACAAACATTTTTTTCCCGTTACATGGGGCATCTCCCATAGGGAACCACATAACGGAAAAAACCGCATAGCGAAGAGCTCCATGGAACAGATTTTTTTCCGTTATGTGGGGTTCTACTGTACAGTACTGTAGATAAATAGATACCACTTTGGTGGGAAGGTAACAGCATTCTATGTCTAGTCATGCCTGCCACATGTCCATGGAAACATCTGCAGACGCAGACAGTGCTGTCTATGGCTATAAACGGAGATGAGCACCAAACCATATAGTCCGATACGATGAGCTTTCAGGCAAGGGCAACCTTTACCTAAAATCCTGAAATTAAAAGTTATTTTAGACTTTTGGGACTGGGTGTGTCTGCTTTATATAAATCTTTGAAAAATTCTACACATTTTGGGAATTCTGAGCCCTATCAATTACTAATGAATATTTTTTTTAATTTGTAAAGAGACTAACAAGACCAAGTATGACTGGGATAATTTTTTTTTTACTAATTGCAGCTAATTGGCTATGTATTGTGGAGGTGCCCTGAATGTGACATCTCTTCAGTTAGCCACAGCAAGTTGCACAGAATTTAATATTGTACTGGCTATTGCATTAATCTTGAAATTAGAAGTCTCCTATGTGTGATTATAAATTATGGTTGAGATTCAGAGAGATTCTTCGAGCAAACCAGAATGCTTGTAATAGCCCAATAGGAATGTTGAAAAATAGTTAAATTAGGCTCACTTCATAAGCTTCTTTCTTTGAGATCTTTCAGTGTGGTCCTGGAAAAGTTCAAAGCATTAAGTTCCCATTGTGCTGATAAATCTGGTGCTGCGTAATATCTGAAATTATTTATTTTTATTATAATGTAGAACTGCTTGTCAGAAATGTGACCTTTCTTTCTATAGCCTTTCTTTCTTTTCTTTTCTTTTTTGATCACTGGATTAAAAAGAAAAGAACTTCAAGTTTTCTGATTATTTTAGAGACAAATGTATGTGTCCAGAAAACCCGTTTTTCTATACTTTAATTATTGGTTACAGAATATAGTGCTTATTTATCTTTTGCACTCTGTTGTTTTCTTCAACCCATGGAGAATGTGTCAGGTGATTGGAGGAGGGCTAATGGTGGCCCTATCTTCAAAAAGGACCAAAAGGAAGAACCAAGGAACTACACAGCAGTCAGCCTGACATCAATCAATGGGCTTGGCAGTGTGCTTGTGCCCTGAACAAATATACAAGTCCCATCTTCTATTTGGTTTTCTCTTTGCCTTAACTCGGAAATTGGGGTTAATTGCCATACTTTGTTGTAGCTCCCTTAAATTTTTTGTCTTTACAGCAAAGTCAGTTTAGTGTAATAAGGAAGACAAATTTTATCCTCTATGAATCGTGTCCCCTCTGAACCCAACTATATATCTGCCTGACACTTGTGCTTCTCCCCCCAAGGATAATGTAGAATTCCATGAAAGGTCATTGAAAATCATACTTGCAGACAGTAATAATTTTGTGTCAAAAATTATTCTTGGTTGAAAGGATTTTTGCTGGAGAAACTACTCGGGACGTCCGAATGAGGCTCCTTTCACATCCCTAAGATCTTTTCCCACCGAAGTTATCCCTATTTATCTACAGTCAAACCTCGCTTAATGAGCGTTTTGCTTAGCGAAAAACTCGCTTAGCGAGCAGCCTCGCAAAACAGATCATTTTCGTTATACAGTTGTACCTTGCTTAAAGAGCATAATGCGTTCCACAGGATTGCTCTTTAAGCGACTTTGCTCTTTAAGCGAAACACCATTGTAAGTGACCAATTGTGTGTGTGGGGGGGGGGGATTGCGAACCCTGATTTATTTGTTAAGCGAGTTTTTGGTTGGCTTTGTTAAGCAAAGCGAACATTCAGAGAAAATTCTGCTCTTTAAGCGAGTTACTCTTTAAGCGAAGCGCTCTTTATGTGAGGTTTGACTGTACGAGGTATGACTGTACTTGCAATTTCTTGCTTTCAATCTCCTAGATTGGCAGGAGCTGAGATAGAGACAGGCAATTATTCCGTCATGCAGTACCTGGGTCTCAAACTGCCAGCTTGCTGGCCTTCCATCTAACAAGGCAAGCTTCTTAACCACTGAGCCACCACAGTCCTTTGCAGACAGTTATTGGTAGTGTTAGCTGCAGGCATTAATTCAATTGTCCTTGAATCAATGTTGTACTCCAATGCTGTGGAGAAGTGATGGAAATGTATCAGTGCATTCCACTGTTATTTTGAAGGAGAGAACCAACTTTCATCAGTTACCAAATTTAACTATTTTCATAAACACTTGGAATTTTCCACTATTTATTTACTTTATTATATATTTTTCTCAGTTGGTTCAGATTGGATTCTGGAGGAGCTATTTCTTTGTAATTTTTTATCTGTTTTCTATGTGTATTTTATCTACTTTGAGTGCAATATTGGTAAAAAGATAGGATATAAAGTTAATAAATCAAATGCTGCTATATGCTGCTCCCCTCGAAATAAAAATCTTAAACAGCAGCAAATGATACAAAACTTAAATTAGCTTGTACAGTATTTGTAGCTAGGGAATGTTTTCAGTCTCCCTTTTTATTGACAAGTGGGCATATGCACAAAAGTTTGTCTTATGAAACTTGTATACCATGAAAGACTGGAACATGTTCCAAAGTCTGTCTTGTTATCATTGAAAGCTGGGAATTGTGAACCAGCTGTCATTAAGGCAGTCTTTTAATTATTGACCTTCCTACTGAAGAACCTGTTATAAACTTGCAGTAGTGTCATCTATTTCATTTGGAAAAGTGGCATGGAAATCGATTTCTAGCTGTAAACCATAAAATGTAATAAGTGTTGCAATTTCCTGGTTAAAGTGAAGGAGTATTTAGCTGGGGAGTAGGTGGGAGTTAAGCTTTTAAAATTGGCACTCAGTCAGCAAGCTAGGAGCTATACCTGTCATCTGACATACATCCCTCAGCGAAGCTTCTGCTCTACAGTGGAAAAGTAAAATGTGGAAAAAATAGTAAGATTTCAATTTATGATATAAACAATCCCCTCACAGTTCAAACTTACACAGAAAATATGTGGGGCCAAACCAGTAACACCTTGCTGGATCAGGTAGTTTATCCTTATGTCTTTGCTTTAGTTTTGCTATGATTAGTCTCAGTGATAAAAATAGTCGCTAAGAACAGAACAGCTATGACTTAAAGTGTGCCTTCTAAGGTTTTTTTCTCTCTCTCTACTACCTGTACTTTAGAAAGATAGAAGATGTACCTCAATCTGTTTTTTAGTCAAGTGGCTGTGTTTTGAAATAGCAGATGTGCCTCAGTTTGGTGCTTTTAGCCATTTTGATGTGGATATTAATTGAAACATTTTTTATACTTTAAACTCTTATTTGTATTGTTTCACTGTTTTCCACGAGATGTATTCTGCCAGCCTTGGAAGACTGCAGATTTGTAGAAAGACATTACATTTCTAACTATTCCACCCAAGTTTTGCTCTGTAACTTATTTTACTCAATGCCTAATAAATCCTTAAAAAGATTTTCTTCTGAGATGTTACTTGTCTCCGAATAAGCATGAATTGAGATGTATCCACAAATTATAAAAACATCTTGCAAGGGTGCTGAAATTTCAAAAGGCTCAGTTTTTCTTCTTTGTTAGTCTTTGTTATGCTAGAAAGAATCTCTAGAAGAAAAGCAGCATTCTGTGGTTTCTCTTTTATGACCTCTCCCTCTCCTCCTCCCTCACTTCCAGGGAGAACAGGTAGTGTGTTTATGCTTAATGATCAAACATTAGAATTTACAGCTTGCATTTTAGGACAGCAGTTGCACCCAGCAGTCTTCCTTGTATTGGATTGGCTATTCTCTGCTGTAGATTGGTTTACCTACTTGCTATGAGTGTCAGAATTTTATTCTCCCATCCCAACTTTGAAATGTTCTAATTCATTCAAACTTGGGTTGACATGATAATGTAGTTTCAGGTTCCTTGTGTTTATGTTGTACACCAGGAGTATGCAACATATTGCCACAACCTTCTCACACTGCAAATTTCCTTAAATTGTTTGCTTATAGTTTCTTTGTGTAGAACACAATTTTGCCAGGTTGTTGGGACTTTTGACATCCCTATGGCCCCATACATCTCAAAACATTTTTATAAACACACAAACATGGTTTTGTCAAAATAAAATAAAAAAAATTGTTTGTACTTTAGCAAAGGGAGATGTAAATTAAATTCTAGGCATTTCTTGTAGTTAAAACTTTGAAACAACTTTTATGTAACCACTGTATTTTTTAAAAAGAAAAATGCAAGTTACTATCTATATCCATGCCTCTCCCCCTTCATCCATGCTCCTTTGGGAATGTGGTCCTCGGGTTGATGCTCAACTTACAAGTTGGCACTCTACAATTTCCTGTTATAGAGGAAACACTGATGACCTGGGTAATTATTCATATAGTGTTCTAGATAAACTACAGTAAATCCCTGTTTTACAGAAAAACCCGTTTTACAGAACGTGATTTCCCAGAGTGCATTGCGCCTGGTGGGCTATAAAAGACTACCCGCAACCATTCTGAGCTTTGTGGGTGGCAGTAGAGTGGTCTGGAGAGGAATTAGAGTGGGTTTTTTTCATTATTGGGTTGTGTGGGAACGTTTCTCCCCTAATTCGTTCTTATGAGAATGCCTCATTTTACAGAAAAAACTAAGTTAAGGAAAAAGCTATGGAACGGACTTTTTCCATAAAATGGGATTTTACTGTATGATTTTTGATGTGAATTCTATGAACATCTTATGTTTCGGTTGGGTGGTCTGACAGCTCTTGCAATATAACGAAAATCATGTACTTTTGCCAAGCAGCAACACCAAAACTAAGGCACCCACGAAAATAAGGGTTATGTCATTTGAAAGACTGTCTGGCCAATTTTAGAATTGGTAGAAACCGAAAGTCAAAAATGCAAAGCGATGACATCATCGCTTTCGGAAGTAGCATCAGAAAAGTGACAGTTTTACTGGGGGGGGGTCGGGAGTCTAGAGAAAAAAACTACCCAACCAATTCAGATGATTCAGGTGTGTTTGAAAGAGGAAAGGTTAACCTTTGTGGGGTCACTTTCAGATTTGGAATTGGACTTCAGAAACATAATCTATGAAGCGTTTTTCAAAAAAACCACTAAAAGAGGTCACACAAACCCCCAAAAAGGAAGTGAAGCCAATTTAAGTAGTGAATATGACAACTTCCCGAGGTGGATACAGTTCACATACAACATGTGGAGAAAAATGACGCCAAAGCAGGAATCCACAAAAAAGATATTGAGGAAAAATGTGACTTGTTGAAATGACATTTCTGCCGGGGGGCGGTTGGCAGTGATCCAAATAAAAAACTGATTGACCGATCGAAGTGATCTAAAGTGCACTTGAAAGAGGACAGAATAACCTTTCTTTTAATATTTATACAATTTAGATTGGACTTCAGAAACATTTTCTATGAAGGTTTAAAACAAAAAAAATCTTTCCTTCAAAAAAGAATTCTCCACACAAGAATACATTGGTGTGAGAATGGATACACTGTAGCAAGTTTCTCCTTTGAAGTCATAACCAGTTTCATTTTTGGCTTTCCCTCTTATTGAAGAACTGCTTTCAAAGAATCGTGAAGGAATAACTCTCTTTCTTTACAGTTTGACTATTGAAATATTTATTAAAAATAGATAATTTAAAGTTATTCACCTGTGGGAAATTTTTGTTTGTTCAGTAGGCTGCTTATGGACATGTCGGTAGAGTCCGGGAGAATGGAAAATAAAGGTTAAAAGCATCTTTATTGAAAAATAAAATATTAAAAAAATAAAAACAAATGAAATTGGGATTTCTGGTTTTGGATTAAAACAGTGTAGCAGTTCAACAACAAGAAATTGCAAGAAGATAAATAGGGACCACTTTGGTGGGAAGGTAAGCAGTGTTTCATGCCTGCCACATATCCATGAAAGTGTCTGCAGACACAGACACACGCTGGCTCTTTGGCTATAAACAGAGATGAGCACTGAAACCTAGAGTTGGATATGACTGGCTTTCGATCAAGGATGACCTTTACCTTAGCTCAGAAAACCTTAGATTTTATGAACATAATGTCTTTATTCCCCCATTTGAAACATCACCCTTAACTAATGAATGAAATAAGAGAAATAAATGAACTAATGAGCATAATTCAACACATCAAATTCAGGCACTAAATCCCTGAGGGTAGTGTCCTTAGACTCTACCTGCCACTTTTTTTTATCCCCTAAGAAGAAAAGTAATGGACTGCAATGCATGCAATACCTGTTTCCCAGACTCATTTTCTTTCTCATCTTTAGGAAGATTGCCAGTTGCAGCATGAGAAATAATTTCAGGCAAACTGAGACTTGTGTTTCAGAAATTATTATTTTTTAAATGTGTTAGTTAAACTCATTCCCCCATTCCCATCTCTTTCCTTTGCTATTTCTATCTTTTTCTCTTCCCCCCTTTTTTGTTCTCTTTTATCTTATTTCGTCCTGTCTTTGTTTTGCCTTTTTAAAGAAACTTAACCAAATACAAGTTGCACTGCAAACCATCTGTGTGACTTGACCCAGAAGGTGAAGGCTAGTAAGTAAAAGTAAATGCTGTAATAATTCTATTTACTACACTTCTTTTAAACATGTTATTTTCTTTGCAAAGATCTTACAGGGAAATATGTAAGATCTTTGAGAGTGACTATAGTCAATCATCAGGTACCAGCCACAAAGCTTTAGGCATCTGGTTGACACTTATCCTTTTAAAAAAAATGTTAATAGATAGCCGACATATTTCTGTACCAATACTTGAAAGTCAGGTTCTTTGTTCAAATCATTTTTCTAAGCATAAAAGGTTGGTTAGGGTGGAGCACCTCTCAAACCATATACAATTACATGAACATTTATTTTGCTTTGAGCTTAACAGATGATGACACACCCTGTATAGAAACAACTTAAGATTTCTGTTTTTTATAAAAACAATCTATAATACAGAGATTTGAGTATGCTTTTGAAACTTTTAAATGTTTTCTAGTTCAGAATTCTAAAAACTTGGTTTATTTTATATGTATTAATCTAAAATATTATATATGTTACTTGCCATTTGGTATTATTACATGACTTTCCAAATACGTGTCTATAAATAATGACTTAAGTTCTCCAGCATTGCCGAATACTTACTATATAAATATAAAAATAGTATTGACCTTTAGCATTTTAAAGACATCATTTATTTATTTTCATTGCTCTTTCCAAGAGAGCAACTGAACATAGACTTGAATTAATTTCTTAAGAGTGTCTGTATTACATACAAATTGTTGGCTAAAGTGAAATACATTTGAAGGGAATTAAGTGTATGGAGATAATACCAAATCTTCTTCTGACAAATTGGAAGCACTTATAGGTTCAGAATTTATAATAATAAGTGTTTTCTCTCTTCTAGGGTAATCTATTTCTTACATGCTCTAACAGTCTGACATAACAAGAAGACATTGAATGAGGAGTCCATTGCTTCAGTAGCCGTTTTCTTCAAGAGTAGGTCTTTGAATGAGGATGACAATGGAAGAGATGAAGAATGAAGTAGAGGCCAGTTCAATGGTTTCAATGCCTCTTTATGCTGTTATGTATCCTGTGTTTAATGAGGTGACAATTTTTAAAGTTAATTTTCTGCACATTACAGTGTTTGAAAGCAGACATTTCTCCCACCCCCAATTTTAACTAACTCTCTACCATAGTAGTAGCCAGTTTAAATTATATAACCCTTACCAGCAAGTTGACACTAGTAACAATTTGTTACAGTTACACTCCAGTTAACGTGTGCACCGCACAGCGTTAAAACCAGATAACGTCGGGAAATTTGAGGGAAACTTTTGCTCTGCATAACATTAAGTTAACGTTGTGCAGTGCAAAAGTTTTCCTCAAATGTCCCGACATTGATCTCCGGATCGCTAACGGACTTTGAGATCCAAGCAGAGGTTTCTGAAGAGAGGCTGGGGAAAGTTTCCCCAGCCTCTCTTCAGAAACATCCCCCCCCCAAAAAAAAAAAAAAAAAAAAAAAACAGCAACCTGGATCACTAAGCCCCTTAGCGATCCAGGCGGAGGTTTCTGAAGAGAGGCTGGGGAAAAGTTTCCCCATCTTCTCTTCAGAAACACAAATCGCTGTCTGGATTGCTAAGGGGCTTAGTGATCCAGGCAGAGGGTGTTCTGAAGAGAGGCTAGGGAAAGGGTCCTTAGCCTTTCTTCAGAAACACACACACACACACACACTGATCACTAAGCCCCTTAGCAATCCAGGCAGAGGTTCAGAAACACACACCCCACCTGGATTGCTAAGGGTCCCCAGCCTCTCATCAGAAACAACCCCACCCCCACCCCGTGCCTGGATCAATAAGCCCCTTAGCAATTCAGGCAGAGATTTCTGAAGAGAGGCTAGGAAAAAGTTTCCCCAGCTTCTCTTCAGAAACACACACACTCCTGGATTGCTAAGGGGCTTAGTGACCGGGGTGGTGGTGGTGTGTGTGTGAAGAGAGGCTGGAAAAGGGATCCCCAGCCTCTCTTCAGAAACACCCGCCCTGGCCTGGCTCACTTAGGGGCTTAGTGATCCAGGCCAGGGCGGGTGTTTCTGAAGAGAGGCTGGGGATCTTGTGGAACCAGGTTTTAACTTTATCCGGGGTATTACTATACTTGTTTTCCCAGTTACATGCCAAGTTATATGACTGGCTTATGTCCAAGATCATGCACAGCAACTAATTAATTAGCAACAAGGAGTTGTGATTTCTTATGTAATTACACTTACAGGGATACAGATCTCCAAAATGGTTTTGGCCAGTTTTCATACCTGTCTATGTGTATACGTTTTATTACACTTCTGAGGAATTCAACTCTCAACATTTTTTCCTTAAAAGTGGCATCTTTAATAACTATTAGTCTCAGTCTGTTCCTTAAATTTGACTTTTCTAATACCTGTAGCTTCTAATGTACTTTCCATCGTTGTACTAGATCCTGATAGATGAAGGTTTTAATTTGTGTCAGATTTAAACAGCTATGGGCTAATACAATGTTTAACACATTTGTAGACCTTTTGAAGAATTTTTTGCAGTCACTGTAAATGATCTGTGTTAAAACATCATAGGATCTATATTTTTCTGATATGACAAATAAGGGCTTGTTTTAAGTGTGGGTGGGATCAGCTTCCTTTGGTAAGCTTCCTAGCAAATGATATATGAATATAAATTTTATTTTTAAAAGTTTCCCTCAAAGTATAACCATTTCAATCTACTTTGAGTACTGTATAACATAGATCAGACTATATTCCAATAATGCTCATGTGTATATCTGTAGCAGTACATTTCACTGCTTTCAGCATAGATTGTTGTCCTGCATCGCTTCATTAAGCTTAGTTGTACGTTTTCCTCAACTGTTGTGGAAATTAATTTCATTCTTTTATTTGCCTAATTCTATTGCATTGTAATGGCTAGTACATTCAAGTCCTGGATGAATTCACAGAACAGTTCTATTGCATGGATATTTAAACTGGAAATGCAAATTTTTAATGTATATTTATATTTTATTCTGTAGTGTATTTCAGTGTCTTTATGTTCAGTGCACTGGGTGATCCTTTGGCCAAAAGGACACCATTTAAATTTAATAATAAATTAATTAAATAACATGTTGTTGATTTTCTGCTTTCCAGGACATTGTGTGTATTGGTTCTTTATGCATGAGGTGCAATTCTGGTGCATTTCAGTGTAATAAACCTATCTGATTTTATGCAGTTCCTCTGGTGCTTTAGTGGTAAAGACGCTGAGCTTGGAAACTGGAAGGTCAGGTTTCAATAACCAAGGGCTGCATTTGGGGACGTGAAAGGAGCCTCATTTGGGTGTCCCATGAGTAGAGTTTCTCCAGCAAAAATTATTTCAACCCAGAGTAATCTCTGGCACTAAACTATTATCTGATTTGACAGATAACCTTATAAAAGAAATTTGAACAAATGAAAGATGATCATTTGTGTACTTTTTGTTTAAATTAATGTAATAATTTATTTATTTTTTGCAGCTAGAACGAGTAAATCTGTCTGCAGCCCAAACACTGAGAGCCGCTTTTATTAAGGTAAGAAAAGTGATTAAAACATATATATAACAGTAACAGCTGGCTAGGTAGCTCAGTGAGTTAGGTAAATTTGTCTACAGAGCCAGAGTTTGGGAGTTCAATTCACTGCACTGCATCCCAAAAGAGCCAGCCTGCATGGCCTTGAGCAAGCTGCACAATCCTAGGATACCCCCAGAACAAGGGAGTGGTAAACTATTTTGGAGTACTCTCTACCTGGAAAACCCTGAAAAGGATTGCCATAAGTCAGAATTGACTTGACAGCCAAAAGATTGTACTCTTTGGTAAAGTGCTTTCATGGCAAAAGGCCCTAGTTAAATCTCATGCTCTCAGTAGGTGGTGGGAATTCTTGCTGAGACCTCCAATTTACATCCTATAGCTGTTTTTGGATGTATTTTTCTGATTTTAATTTTTTTTGTCTGCGTACTAAATAAATGTTGTTTCAAATGCAGGCTGAAAAGGAAAATCCAGGTCTCACACAAGATATCATCATAAAAATTTTGGAGAAAAAAAGCGTTGAAGTTAATTTTACAGAATCTCTACTCCGTATGGCAGCTGATGATGTAGAAGGTATTTCCAATTAATTATATATATGCTTGTTGATCTTTCATCAGTATTTAAATTAGATAAAATATTTATGATTTGTTTCTGTGATAATGTTTGATTTCTTGTTTATGATAGTCAGGTAAACTATTTATTAATGTAACACTATAAATACAGGACTTGTAAGTTGTGTATGCTTTTAATTTGCCATTTTCCCTTTGTAATCATTCCTTTTTAAACTCTTTTAATCTCTGTAATTTTTAATCTTGATTTTTATACTGTGTTTTTATTGAGTTTTAAGTGTTTTTAAAGTCTGTTAGCTGCCCTGAGTCCTTGTGAGGAGGGCGGCACAATCATTTGATCAAATAAATAAATACATTTGGTTGGTGGGTGGTAGACAGGTGCATTTGCATTTCTACTTGTTTGAACCCAGAAAATATTATTCATATTATTCCTATTTTAAATCAAGTAAATTGTCCATACAACACTATTTTGTGAATTGGAAATATATATCTACCTGCAGAAGTTGCCTTTTCTGCCTTTTTCTTTTTCTGCCAGCTGCCTAACACATTGCTTGAGAAGCAGGACCCCAACTGAATAAAGTATTGATGTAAATCAGGAGTGCCCAAACTATGGCCTGTAGGCCGGATCCAGCCCATGGTGCCAAATAATCCAGCCCATGCTACCCTTGCCGCTCCAGGAAGCAGAAGTTAAATGCACCCATGCATGTGCAAAATGCTGCCGAGCATTAATGCGCAGGCGCTCTATGTACATGTGCGGGTGCGTTTTACTTCTGGTGGGAGGAACAATGTGACTGGCCCGCTCAACCACATGACCGGCCCACAGTACAAAAAGTTTGAGCACCCTGATGTAGATAGTAGAATATGAGGAATGGGCCCCATCTGTTCTGCTGAGAGCTTCATCTCCCAAAAGTCCCTGCATTCTTTACTCCACTATGAAGGGACCCCTACTTCCCCCACCATTTGGAAAGGCTGTACAGGAAGGTGCAAGTGGGAAGATCAGGTTTTGGGTTTGTTTCCCCTTCTGCAGACATATATCCTCATTCAGATAAGATGGTAGTTCAATCTTGGGTACTTCTGATTTTTTTTCTTAAGGAATTTGCCAGATATTTTCAGTGTTTTGTTTTTGTTTGTTTGTTTGTTTTTGGGTAACTGACCTGACATAAATAGCTGCTTAATTTATTATTTCCCTTCAGAGTATATGATTGACAGACAAGAGCCAGAATTCCAAGATTTAAATGAAAAGGCACGAGCACTTAAACACATTCTCAGTAAGATTCCAGATGAAATAAATGACAGAGTGAGATTTCTTCAGACAATCAAGTAAGTGCCTACATCTCACTCATTTTTGTTGATCAAAGTGAAAAGCTAACCTGAAATATGAGCCTACTTAAGGTATTTTCTGGTTACACTTGTTTGTTGATGTGATAAGTATTTTAATTTTAAAAATTTTATTACAAGGTGAAGTTTTTTCCACAATAGAAGTGAGTCACTGGTGATATCTAATGTTCAACAGTAGATAGTGGCTGTGGTCAGGATGCTGACTAATTATTTATTATTATTTATAATTGACTTGTCATGTATTAATTTAATGATTGCCATGATTTGATTAATTGTATACTGTATTACAAGAAATCAAGAATAGGCACCTCACCCTTTTCATCAGGATCATCTGACAGCACATTATAAGAGCAGACATCTTTCATCCTGTTTCAAGGGATGTCCACTCTCTCCTCTTGATGAAAGTACATGCTGGTGTTTGCTTAACTGCAGACATTTGTGAACCAGCAGTACAGGATTTAAGATGTATGAAGCAAATACTGTGGCACCAGTATTTGCTCATCAGTAGTGGCATTGATTGATTCATATTTATACCCCACCCTTTGGAAGCAAACACCAATCAGGGCGGCTTACAATATATACATATAAACACATATAAAATATCAGCTTAAAATCATACGTTAATAACAAGAAACAAAACCAGACAGCATCAGAAATCTTAAAACCATAAACATATAATAAACACTATCAGCAGCAGTAAATGGGTCACCCTTGCTTGAAAGCCAGTTGTATCCAACTATAGGTTTTGGTGCTCATCTCCATTTACAACCAAAGAGCCAACGCTGTCTGCATCTGCAGACGTTTCCAAGGACATGTGGCAGGCATGACTAGACACAGAACGCTGTTTACCTCCCCATCGAAGTGGTATCTATTTATCTACTTGCAGTTTCTTGCTTTTGAACTGCTAGGTTGGCAGGAGGAGGGGCAGAGACGGGAGCTAACTCCATCATGCAGCACTCGGGTCTTGAGCAGCTGTCCTGCCAACTTTCCAGTTGTCAAGTTCAGCGTCTTAACCACTAAGTCACAGTAGTCCCTTCAGGAGCAGTAAGTGGAGGTTAATGATAAAAATAATACATCCAAGGCCAACACTACGCAGTTCTCCTGATCTTATAAGCCTTTAAAGGCTTGCTGACAAAAATAAGTCTTTAATGACTTAGGGAATGTTAATCGAGTAGGAGCGGTTCTTATCTCCACTAGCAATTCATTCTAGAGGGTGGGGGATACAGCACAGAAAGCTCTTGATGTGGCGGCTTCTTCTTCGCCTCTCGGTGCTGCCTCTTACAGAGCCCTATGTGTGCTGGGTCCAGAATATCTAAAAAACTATATCCTACCATATGAAACTGCCCAGGTTTTAATTTTTTTACAGATGGCTGTTTTTTATTCCATCACCCTCACAGCACGTTTGATGATGACATGAGAATGGGCTTTCTCATTAGCTGCAGAACTCCCTTTTGAGTGAGACTAAGCTGGTCCCTTCCCTGCTCTCCTTTCACTGACAAGCAGGTTTTTTTAAATTAAAACAAGTCTTACATTAATGTGATCCTTTTTGTGTTTGAGGTTCATCAAGCAGCCTGCCACATGCTCAATGCCTGACTTGAAGAATTTGGATGTTTGCCCCTATTCTTCTTTCATGTTCAGGTTAAACTGTCCAAATGAAACTATCTTCTTGGCTTTGTTGTTGGTCAAAATTAAATGATCATGGGTACATATTTCTGATAATAGTCGACAGACTGGCGGATGAGCCGGACTCTCTGCATTCACAAGCATGTTGTCTTCCACCAGCAGCTGCCACGTAAGCATGCTGGTCTTACATTTAGGTTGGGGGTGCCCAAACGATGGCCCATGGGCCAGGTTGCTGCCAACTCCAGAAGTGACCTGCCGCTGCTAGAGGTCATGAAATTGTGATAAAAATGCATCAAAATGCTGCGAAAACACAGCAACAAAATCCTAAAATGCGGTAAAAGTGCCCCCCTCTCTCTTGCCACCATGAGAAGCAGCAGAGGTGGCAAAAAACACCTGGAAATGCGCTGTGAATTCATGCGCCTCTGCTGGAAGGAACCACGGGACTGACCCACTCAGTTGTCTGTGGGGGCAGGGTCAGGCCCCTGGCAGGAAAAGTTTGGGCACCCCTCATCTAGGTACTCTGACTCAGCATATTTCGGATCATTGACAAATTGAAAGTCATTGGTGTCTGCCCAAGTTAAAAGTGCAGCATCCCCATTGGCCTTGAGTCACCACGGTGAGTGGGTGGCAATATAAATTTGAAATAATAATAATAATAATAATAATAATAATAATAATAATAATAATAATAATAATAATAATAATAATAATAATAATAATAATAATAATAATAATATCCCCAAGCCTTACTATGACAATTAAAATCTCCAATACCTTGGATTCATTATACAGCGAGGAGTCCACACAATAGTAGACATCTTCGTGATGACATTTCGCACATGCAAATGGACCTGGAAAATCAAGTCCATCTGCATGGGTTTTTTTTAGCCATTTGGATATCACGTCACCTGCTGGGTAGGCGGGCCATGATGTGTGTCCTCCGCTTTTACCTTGCCCAAGGGACCTGACAGCAGACACTTTGGTGAGTCTTAGTCCCAGCCTAACATTGTTGACATGTGATGGGTGACACTGCCTAGTTAGACCGCTCAAAAATCTCCAATAACGAATTTTATTTGGTCATATATAAAATGGTCTGATTCTTTAAAACTAAATTTTGCATCTGGTGGCTTATAAACAGGGGTAATAGAGAATTGTGGGTTTTGGATGTTGAGAATTTCAGTGTTATTTTTTTCCTGTAAATGTAGTTGATAGACTGAGACCAGGTCTAACAAAACTTGCACTCCCATACTGGTCATGTGGTCTCTCAATCACTAATTCTATTCTACCCACTTTGGGTGTTTCCTGGAACAGAAGTATGTCACATTTATTTTTACCACGCATGTTGTCTTCTAGTAAAATACTCTTATTACTAGAAAGTCCTTCAATATTTACAGAAATTGTTACTACAATGGCCATTTTTCGTTAATTCATTCCATAGTTCTGTTGGTTTGATCTTGTGTGAGAAAGATTAGCAGGCAAATCAATGTTGTTGTTGCTCAAGGTACACACAATTGTCGTCAAAAATGTAAAATACACCCACAGTTTTTGAGGCGGCTCCTTCTGTGTACCCTGTTTGCTTTTATTGTAACATTGGGTCTAGCTGCGTCAAATTCACGGAAATATTTTGTTACAGGTTTTCATTTGTTAAATTATAATTCTCACTTTTTCGTTACTTTGAATTGATTGACTCCACAAGAGTCCCTTCTAAACTTGATCTGCTTTAGTTTTCCAGTAGTACTTCTCTGTTTACGAGGGTGGAGATCATAATATATTCAGTTATACCAGAAAACTTTGATTAAGCCATATAAATTCTTCTGAAACTGTTTCTATTTTAAAAAATAGTTTTGGGGAGAATTTGTTGTCTTAGGTTGCAATAATGGAAACCCTGAGAGTTGTACACAGAATACAGCATCAGTTTATCTCTATTTTGACTTCTCATTCTTAACGAACACAAGGCTGTTTAGTCTTGTTATATTGTGAGCTAAACCCTTCCAAGTTACAACTAGATTAAATTGTCTCCATTAACCCTAAGGAAGAGGGACTACAGTAATACCTCGGATAATGCTAAGACTTGGTTCCACAAGTCTTGGTGTTATCCGATTTTCAGTGTTATCCGATGTATGTTAAAATCCTATGGGATGGATCAGATAACGTTAAAGCTCCATAGAGATACATTGTAACCGCACAGGCTTTAGCGGTTGTTATCTGATCCATCCCATAGGACCTTAACGTTATTCGATCCAATTCTTCTCCCCAGATTACTTAACGTTATGCGATGTTAGCGTTATCCGAGGTAATCATCCGAGGTATTACTGTACTAACATTAAATTGCTTTGAAGAATACTTGCCATGGCAGTTTCCCTCACTGTGATTAGCTTTATTTAAATGTCACAGGCAGAACTAGATAGCAACCTTATTTTATAAAATTGTGTATCCTGAATAGTTAAGGCAAATTGTGGGTCACTTTTTAAATTCAGAGTAATATTTTTATTCAGAATGAATTCAGTTCATTTTATACGTACATACTTATATTTAAAAAGGAAAACTTCATTTTGAAGGTAAGCCAGGACACTTTCTGCTTAATGGTGTTGTGATATAAATTTCTGTATCAAACAGATGCTTTCTTTCTGGTAGGAAGACAGCATTAAACCTAATTTGAGCTTTGAAGTGCCATATAATCTAATTACTTATTGGTGTTTGGTCTTGCTGTGCCATATCTAAAACTCACTTTGTCAGACAGTAAATCCTTTAGAAATAGATGTCAGATGTAACTTTAAGAGTGTCTAAAATTCTATATTGAGTGTGTCTAATTTTAAAGGATGTCACAATTATCTTTCCTTTGCCAAACAGGGACATTGCCAGTGCAATAAAGGAACTTCTTGACACAGTAAATAATGTCTTCAAAAAATATCAATACCAGAACCGGAGGGTATGTGAATTAAACTTGTGCTGCGTTGTGCTGTCAGAAATAAACGTGCTAACAATGAATATTAATAAGTCTGTGATGTTTGTGCTTAGATGGTAGGATTATAATTCATTACTGTCATTGCTGGCAGTCAAGATAAATTTGTAGTTGAACATGAAAACTAAGTACATATTTTCTTGCTATTTGATTTTTAATGTGTATGGATTTTAAATCTACAGTGGCTTGGTATTATGAAATATTGTGTGTTAATTTTATTGTTGTAAATTAACAGAAATTGTTTAATTTCTTAAAACATTGAATTTTGCCATCAGTATCATTTTCACCTGTTTTCTTTAGTGTGTAATAGCTAAAGTAGGATATTTTATGAAGGGTGCGACTTTAATAGAATGACTTTTCATATTTACAAATTTCAGGCACTGGAGCACCAAAAGAAAGAATTTGTAAAATATTCCAAAAGTTTCAGTGACACTTTGAAAACCTATTTTAAAGACGGAAAGTAAGTATGTTTTTAAGCAGTTTTAGTCCTGCTTTGTGTGTGTGTGTGTGTGTGTGTGTGTGTGTGTGTGTGTGTGTGTGTGTGTGTGTGTGTGTGTGTGTGTGTGTGTGTGTGTGTGTGTGTGTGTGTGTGTGTGTGTGTGTGTGTGTGTGTGTGAGAGAGAGAGAGAGAGAGAGAGAGAGAGAGAGAAAACATCTGTTCTTTGACCTGGTTCATTGTTCTTGAAGCTAACTGAGCAGTGCTAATACACAGACCTTTCCAGTCTTCTGCACTTTACAGCGTTCAGTTTACTTAAAGTTTATAGTAAGACATTATTTTGGTTTATTAAACTTTACAATCTAGGAATTCATTGGTGAAACCAATACGTTCTATTTCGTGTGACAGAAACAAAACTAACACCAGACTTGTCCTTGGTCTTAATTATCTGTTCATATATTTCTATCTATTAAATATAAACACTTACTAGCTTAGAGTTGCAAGTTAATAGAAGTCATTTAATCTTATTGTTAAGTATTTATCAGTAGTTTCCCAATTCCTGCCATATAGGATTTCCTTTCAAATCAGAAATCTCCCTGGAATGTTGAAAAACTATCATAATTGCAAATATTTCTTGGAGTAGGTATTTGTGCTTGATCAGTGGTGGCAAACCTATGACATGTGTGCCAGAGGAGGCACTCAGAGCCCTCTCGGTGGGCATGCACGCTGTTGCCCCAGCACAGTTTGCCCCGTTCTTCTGTCCAGCAGTCCAGTGGAGCACTTCCTCCCCCCCAGCACAGTTACCCAGCCCTTCTGCTGAGCAGCCCAATGGGAGCACTTCCTCCCTCTCCCCAGCTCAGAGTTTGCCCCGCCCCTCTGCAGCGTAGACAGCAGCATGTTGAGTTTGGGCACTCGGTCTCTAAAAGGTTCTCCATCACTGCTAGATTGTGGGAGCAAAACCAGACAAGAACCTTGTGGGACATTAAGGATTATGGTATTTTTATTTGACAAAAAATGTTAACTTTTATCCTACTGGAGCTGAATTTCATGAAATATTTGGGCAAATAAAACTTGTTACTCCTTAAGATGGCACAAGAGTCTTTGTTTTGTTGTTTTGTTTTTTTTGTTTTAGCTATATTTATTGCCACCGAACATTGTACAAAGGGGTACTCTTTGTATGTATGATGTTACCCTGATCAGACTATGTGCTCACAACATTTCTAAGCCCTCGAAAGTTCTAATTTTAACCATTATAGTATTTTCATGGCCTTGAACCCAAATCCTTGAGAGATTACCTTTTCTGTTAGTTCATATCTGCATAGTAATCTGGTGACCATACCCTTGCTACAAGAATTTTGAAAGTGAGAATTCAGGTTTCTACACTTCAAGGCTTTCTAAGCAACTACTGTTTAGGTTTCTAAACAATTAATATTTAGGTTGGGATTAGGAACATCAGACACTTACATTTTTTCAGCCTTGCTTCCGATACAAGGAAAAGGCCACCTCAGACACTTTGCAAAATAGTGATTTATTTATTTATTTGGGGGGAGGTTGATCTATACTTCAGTGCTATATACATCTAGACAAATAGAGTACTCCTGAGTTCATTGTTGCTTATTCCAGAAAAGCAATTATAGAATGCAGTTGTGTTTGCTTCTCAACTTTTTTGCTATTCCATAATGTCTTGTTTGGGGATTTTTTTTAAGGGGGAGTTTAATAGGACACATAACTTTGAATGTGTAAGATTTTTAAAAACACAAATCATAATTAACCAATAAGGAGATACAACTGCGTGAACTTTTGCAACATGTTTTTAATTACAAGACTATCTAAATTCTTTAGACATCTGATTAATGAGAATGGTTTGTTCCTCCTTATGTCCTGCATTGATTTATTCTTGCACAATATTATATAGATAAATTCCTTATTTCAGCCTCAAAAGTGAGAGCAATGACAATGGATATAATGCTTTGTGTAATTTTAGTAGTGGAATCTAATTACTTTTTTTGACTTAGGAAACTTGTAGAACTAGAGAGAAGGAAGTTCCTCCTTCATTATAGTCCTCCATATTTGCTCTGAAAACTAGTTTTTAGGAGTCTTACAACTCAGATTTTCAGGTGTTATGAGAAATTGGGCTTCAGAAAAAAAAATAAGTTCTTTTGTACCATTTTCTTCTTCTTTCGTGTCTAGGCCAGATGTGAATCTGCCAAAATGAAGGCACCTTTTGGTGAGTTCATTTTGCAGTTCCTGGCCTAGAGTGTGAAAGATTTTGCATCATGATGCTTCAGTTCCTCAGTATTGAATTTCTCCAGTATTTTTGCTTGTAATCCATTCAGTTCCTTGTGGACAGTTTATATATTTGGGCATTTCAGGAAACTACCACTTCTAAATATCAGTTCAGATCTTTATTTCTACCACTGAAGAGAAAATACATCATGCTAATCTAGTCTCTTGTTTGAATATTTAAATGTGTAAAATAAGTGCATTATTGAAGTTTTTGAAGCTAGTATGGTCCTTGAATGGAAGACAATATACCGCACTCATGATCTGTGGTGAAGTCAGAGTTATAATTTTATCCTATCCAGCACCCTTAAAACATGCTTTGGTGCGTCCCCTCCTGAAAAAGCCATCCCTCGACCCTACGGTACTTACCAACTACCGACTGGTATCCAACCTACCCTTTTTGGGTAAGGTTTTGGAGAAAGCAGTGGTGTGGCAGCTACAGGAAGTCCTGGATGAAGCGGATTATCTGGACCCTTTTCAGTCAGGATTCAGGCCCGGATATGGTACAGAAACTGCATTGGTCGCATTGGTGGATGATCTCTGGAGAGAATGGGATGGAGGTCATCCGTCGGTCCTGGCTCTTCTTGACCTCTCAGCAGCCTTCGATACCGTCGACCACGGTATCCTTCTGGGAAGACTCCAAGGATTGGGGATCCAGGGCACTGTGTTGGCCTGGTTTTCTTCATTTCTGAGGGGTTGGACCCAGTCGGTGTGGCTGGAGAGTGGGAAGTCCAGCCCTAGGTCCTTTCAATATGGGGTGCCTCAGGGCTCGGTACTCTCACCTCTCCTATTTAACATCTGCATGAAGCCACTGGGTGAGATCATCCGTTCCCACGGGGTGAGGTATCACCAATATGCAGATGATACCCAGCTGTATATCTCCAATTGATGCAGTAGAAGTCCTATCCAGGTGCCTGGAGGCTGTCAAAGTCTGGATGGGGGACAACGGGCTACAACTGAATCCCGGCAAGACTGAGTGGCTATGGGTAAGGGGTCCTGCACTATCTCGGGAGTTGCCATCTTTGGTTCTGGATGGGGCAGCTTTGCCCCAAACAGACCCGGTGCGTAATCTGGAGGTCCTCTTGGACTCACGACTACTGCTCGAAGAGCAGGTGGCAGTCGTGGCCAGGAGGGCTTTTGCACAACTTCGTGTAATACGCCAGTTACGCCCACTCCTAGATCGGGACTCCTTGCTCATGATCACACATGCTTTGGTCACCTCCATACTTGATTACTGTAATGCACTCTACATGGGGCTGCCCTTGGTGACCATTCGGAGGCTGCAGCTGGTCCAGAATGCAGCTGCTCGGGTAGTGATGGAGTGCGGGCGTTATGCTCGTGCCTCACCACTACTTCGGGAGCTGCACTGGTTGCCAGTATGTCTCCGGGTGCAATTCAAGGTGCTGGTCATTACCTTTAAAGCCCTACATGGTAGTGGGCCAGGATACTTAAGAGACTGCGTCACCCCAAGAACATCTGTCCGTCCCACCAGGGCGGATCGGAGAGGCTCTCTTATCATTCCATCAGCTAGAGAGGCGCATCTCTCTAGCACCAGAAGGAGGGTCTTCTCCGTGTCCGCCCCAGCCCTTTGGAACCTCCTGCCAACTAAGTTACGTCTACAGACAGAGCTCCTGCTCTTTTGGAAGGGCCTAAAAACCTGGCTGGCAGGGCAGGTGTGGGGCTCCAGTAATATGGGGTCCCATTTTGGGTGGCTGATCTGATGGGACAGCCACCCCTCTCACTCTTTTAAACTTTTAAATCTTTTTAGTATTTTGTAAATTTATAGTTTAATTTTTTTAATTAATATTGAACCTTAGGTTTTAATGTCTGAATTTGTAGGGGTATAGTGGGATTGTTTAGTTTGTTTTGCACTCATGTGTGATCTTTTTCTTTTTGTAAGCCGCCTAGAGTCAGGTTCGCCTGATTGGGGCGGGATAATCTATCTATCTAAATAAATAAATAAATAATTTGAAGGCTCCAATTCTTTATATACCTTTCCAAGAGTAATTCACATTTAACTTGGTTGGATTTCTTTTGAGTAGATATATGTTAGTTTGTATTGCTTGAATATATGTTATCCAATGATGGCTTTCTGATTTCTAGCTGAACTTTTTTCTTTCTTATAACAGGGCAATAAACGTGTTCATAAGTGCCAACCGACTAATTCATCAAACCAACTTGATACTGCAGACCTTCAAAACTGTGGCCTGAATAAATAAATAAACTGTATATGTTGAGAGCTGTACTTTTCAATGGTGGATAAGATACCTTTATATGTAAACTTTAAAGTTTTGACTGTATAAATTATCAGTCCCAGTTGAGGGGACTTAATGCAGGATTTTGAATGGGATTTATTGCCATCTCACACCATATTTTTGTAAAAACATTGTAGCTGAATCATAATCTCACAATGAAGATTTTGCATCACTTTTTTGCTATTATCATTCTTTTCAGAATTATAAGCCAAAAGAATTTACGCCTTAATGTGTCATTATGTAACATTCCTTATAAGAATTGTAAATACTTGGTGTTCTGTTTCTGACATTTTAACTTGAAAGCAGAAAACTGCAAGATTATGTATTTAACAATATTGGTGGCAAATATTCAATAAATAGTTTACATCTGTTAGATTATCTGTATAGTCTGTTCCCTTGATATCTCTTGGGTTTGAAAGAGACAGGGAAATGCATGTAATTATTCCACAACCATGAGTGGTTTAAATCCTACCCCCAATATTATAGCATCTTTAAAATCAGCATGTGGGAAACTTCTTAGAAAAATGAAAATGCCAACTAATACAGATGGACTGAAATATCGTTGAAATTAAGTGTAAGTAAGTCATTTAACTGTTACACTGTCCAGAGTGGGAAAATATCCCAGTTAGGCGGTATAGAAATTTAATTAATTACATTTCCACAGAGGAATGAGTGATAGAGTCCTTTTGTTAGTGAGTTGCATTTTATTAGAGGCTGTTTTGGATGATGCTGCATGTGGGTATCTAAGATCCCTGATAACAAGTTTGTTACCCACTAATAAAGATGCAGGGACTGCCATGGCTCAAGTGGTTAAGATGCTGAACTTCCTGACTGGAAGGTCGGTGTTCGATTCCTGCGTACTGCATGACAGAGTGAACTCCCATCTCTGTCCCAGCTCCTGCCAACCTAGCAGTTCGAAAGCAAGAAATTACAAGTAAATAAATAGGGACCACTTCGATGGGAAGGTAAACAGCATTCCATGCATCTCAGTGTTGAGGCATGCATGCCACATGTCCATAGAAATGTCTGCAGACACAGACAGCACTGGCTCTTTGGCTATAAACAGAGATGAACACTGAACCCTAGAGTTGGATATGACTAGCTTTCAAGCAGAGGCAACCTTTATGTAATGAAGATGCAATTTCCAGCAGGGATTTATATCCCAAAACATCTGCAGGACCAGAAGCTAGTTCAGCTACACTGTTAGGGAGTTTTCCTAACATTTAATCAAAATCATCTTTCTTGCAATTTGAATCTGTTACTTTTGGCCCTACGCTCCGAAACTGCAGAAAACAAGCTTGCTCCACCTTGACCATGAAATGTTGGATAAAGACTTGGAAAGAGGCTTCAATCTACTCTTCTCCAGGCTACAACAGGAAGTAATGGGAACACCCCTGCTTTGTAAGACATAACACCATAAACTGTTATTATGTAAATAGGAATATATTAAGCTGCCTTTTACAAGGTGAAATTGCTCCAGTCACAGCTGTTTTCCTGAGGTTCATGGCAGGGGTCAAATTTCAGGGATAGAAACGAGCATTCTGTGTATAAAACCATACAACTTTATAGTAATAGGATTGCTCTTTTAAACTCATTTTACAGAAAATGCTTGCCTTGTTGATTTTGTAGAATGTAGTTAGAAGTATTGACAGAAAACTGACTGGGAGGGGACTGAGTGCTGGAGTACAACTTTGGAGATGGCTTGGACCATCGGAAAGACAAGTGGATACTAGATCACATTAATTCTGAACTTTCTTTGAAAGGAAAAAAAATGAAATAGGTGTCATATTTTGGGCACATGGTGAGAAAGTGAGGCTTGTTAGAAACAATGCTATGAAAAGTTGAAAGCAGCAGGAACAAAGAAAGAATATGGGATGCATTTACTCCATACATGAACCACATGCTTGTGTTTGGAAGTGTTGAACAGGACTGTTGGACATAGGAAACTTTGGAAGTCGCTCATCCACAAAGTTTCCACAAGTCAGAGGCTAATCTATCACACTGCAAAAGTCTTTAGTGAATGTGTGCTGCTGGGGAGGATAGCTCAAACACACAAACTCCAAACATAACCAAACATGGAAAGGGTTGAGAAGGGAGTCAGAAGAAGACTCCAATTTTGGTGTGTCCAGGTAACTTGGGGACTTAGTTATGCCCCTCCCGCCATGACTCATTGAATTTCCCTAAACCAGCTGATGGTGGCCTAAGACTTTCTCTCTCCCTCTGTCTGGGAGATGTTCCCATTCTGGGCAGTTTACATAGTTAAAACCCCAACATATTAATATAATCCCAATACCCAACACAGCAGTGACGTTGGAAAATATGTGTGTGTGTGTGTATGAGGTTCCTTTCATGTTCCCAGCTCCCCGGGTCGTGAACTGCTGACTTGCCAGCCTTCCAGCTAACAAGGCAAGCTTCTTAATCACTGAGCCACCGCTGCCCCAGGTAGTAACTATGCAATGTGATGGTGGATACTACAAATTACATGAAATCACAGGGTCCCATCATCACATCACAGGTAGCAATTATGCAATGTGATGATGGGATCCTGTGATTTCCATGTTATTTGTGGTATCTGAGGTATTGTGCGGGAGGGGATCGAAGCATTCAGTTTAATTTGGGAGACAGCTTTCCGAGATTGCTAGTACATTGCATCCATCTCCAATGAGGAAGTTCCAGTTTTTAAGGATACCTATCAAATATCTGTTTCTTTTGTGTGAGATCCTTTTTCCAAGTTTTCAGGGGTCTTGGTCTTCTCCAACTTAATATGATGTATGCTTACTCAGAAGTAACACTGACTAGTTGCAAAAGCTGCATCAGAGTCCATGCCACAGCCCATGCTTACTCAGAAGTAAGTTTATTCCCAGATCAGCGGACATAGCATCTGACTACATAATTCTAGTATGCCATATGAACTTTCCAGTTAATGTGAGGATGAAGATCAGCTCTCTAAAAATTGGGCAAAGGCACTCGAGAAGTTTCAACTGAGAAATGTCTCTGCTTTAGTTGGGGAAGTCTGTTCTATCTACCTGTCTTTCCCAAACCCTGGTGTAGCTTTTTTTTGGGGGGGGGGGGGTGTCTAAAGGTCCACTATGGAAAAGAAGGAATGGACAAGCCTTTCCAAATCCCACTTGAATTTGCTCATATTTCTACTCAACCCTATGGATATGAGTTTGCTAGCCCCAATATGAGATAAGCCACCCTGTGATGCTTTGAAGCCCCTCCTACTCATTCAAGTATGGCTTTAGACCTCAATGCCTGATGGCACCATCTAAGGATTGGAGTAGTTTACTGATTGGCATTTACATTCAGTTATGTGTTGGGTTTGGGATAGGCTACCTTTCAAAGTCTAATTATAACACAGCTTAGACATTAGCAGCATATTACAGTTACCCTTATGAGTTACCCTCCGTTTAATTTTGAACAATGAAGCTACATTACAAAAATATTGTAATGGGTTGCAATGAAGTCATGCTTTTAGTTCCTTTTTAAAAGTACAGTACAGTTAAAATGAATTTGAATGTATTTATAGATGCATTTTGGTATGCATTTGCCATTTGCCTACCAAGTTTATGTTACTTTTAAATAAAAAGGGGGAGCAATAGAATGTTACTTTTTAACACACCAATAAGCAATAACAAAAAAAAAATTGGGTTGTAACATTACAGAAACTAATAGGACTGGATTACTTTATAAAGTCCTAGTAAGCCTCTAACTTCTCTCCCACCTACCTCAATTCAGGATCTTCTCTGCCTAACCTTGTTCTGGCAGAAATAAATCCACTGGAAAAATATGACACAGTTATTGACACTTCTTCCCCTTTCTGGAACATTTAATCTAGAGATGCACTGAATGTTTGCATAGCAGTCAGGATTCTGCCCATGATTCTATGGAACTTGCCAATAACAACTGAGGAGATCAAAAAGTTCATGATGACTGTCAACAGGACAAGGTATGCATGTAAATTCAAGCATAAAGTGAGCTCCTTGTCATGTGAACATACATGCTGAACATTTTTGTAAACCTTGACATATTGATTAGTACTGCTGTGGGGCTTCTCTCTGAGCCTGCTTTGAGAGTGTTGCTAAGTATGCTCTTTATTTTAGTCACTCATTGGAGGACGGAGGAAGGACAGCCAACTGATGTTGTGCAGGGTTGCTAAGAAACCCTTGAAAGCTGAAAGAAAAGGGAATTGAGCCACTCAAAACAATCCCACAAATCCCCATAGTATCAACGTTATACTCCAGAATGAGGAGGGCTGAAGCTCACATGATGCACTTAGAAATGATAATGGGATTTTAATCAGAAAATAAATAGTACATTAGTACTGCCAAGGTAAGCAAAACAGGTTTGCTATTGGTGAACAATGTTTAGTACATTTCCAGGAAACTAGAAATTATTATAAATGTGCTTGCTTTCAAGAGAGTTGCTTATGTTTCCTACTTTACTTGTAATATACCCAGAGCAACTGTTTAACCTTTAAGAAATGCAATTTAAAAATATGACAATCCAAGCCTATGTTTAGCTGTTTCTATTGTTTCCTAGTGAAATCCCTCCTGATTTAGTTCTATATTCTTGACTAACTGCGGTGCCAAGAATTATTTTTGGAACAACATAAAAATCTAGGAAAGAAGTCTGGTTGACTCATAAGAAAAAGATAATTGAACATGAATAACAAGAATAACAAGACTTCTGAGACAATGAAAACTCAGGGAGCTACTCGTGGTCAATATCCAAATGAGAGCAGAGAATCTGTGACTGCGAAAAGTCTGGAACAACTTGAAAACCAACTGACTATTCAGGACTTTAGGAAAATGCAAGCGCTGTTTAAGGTGAGTGAGTAATTGAAAAAGAGGGGTAGCTTTCTTTAAAAGATCACCTTTTCTACTCATCATTTGGTTAGAAGGTGACTTGAACTCAGATGAATTTCTTTTGGAGGGACTACATTACCAGCATTGTGGATTGTAGGCTACAAAGGTAACTTTTCCAAGCTGCAAAGGTTGGGTAGATGGACCAGAGCAAGGGGGTCCTTTCGGTTCAGGCAACAAATGGAATATGGGTGACCAAAGCTCAAATCTCCATAGAATCAAGAAATTCAGTGGGTGATCTTAAAACAGTCATTCTTTCTCAGCAGGGCCTGTGAGGATAAATTGGAAGGAAGGAGAGCCATGCAAGCCAATTTGAGTTCACCAGAGGGTAAAGAAGGAACAAAGGTTTAAAAACCCCAAATGAATATATTAAGATGTTATGGTTCATGAACAAGACAGTTACCATTGTTTTGTTGTTCAGTCGAACAGTCGATTCTGACCCTTTGCGACCCTATGGACCATTGCCCGCCAGGCACCTCTGTCCTCCACTATCTTCCTCAGCCCGGCCAGCTCTGTGCCCATTGCATCTACAATACCATCTAGCCCAGTGGTGGGCAGCAAAAAAAATGCTACCATACTGTGGGTGAAGCCTATGTTGCGGGCAGAGTCTATGTCATGGGCGGATCCTGCATCATGGGCAGAGCCTACGTTGTGGGTGATCTAGTCATGCCTGCCATATGGCCATGTATACATCTACAAGCACAGGCAGCACTGGCACTTTGGCTGTAATTGGAGATGAGTACTGCACCCTAGAGTCGGATATGACTGGCTTTTGAGCAAGGGAGACCTTGAACCACTTGCAGGGTCAAAACCTGATGGGGCAGGGCAGGGAGGTGGGCATGGCCACCCAATTTCATTACCCCCCCCCGCCCGCCTGAAGGCCATCCAATTTTGCTAACCCCCTCCTGGGGTACGCGAACCTGTTGCTGCCCACCACTGATCTAGCCATCTCATTTTGGGAAGCCCCCTTCTTATTTTGCCTTCCACCTTTCCCAGCATCAAGGCTTTCTCAAGTGAATCCTCTCTTCTCATTTGATGTCCAAAGTACTTTAGCTTCATCTTTACTATTTGACCTTCTAAGGAGCAGTCAGTGTTGATTTCTTCTAAGATTGACCTATTTGTTCTCCTCGCTGTCCAGGGGACTTTCAAAACTCTCCTCCAACACCACATCTCAAAGGCATCTATTCTTCTGCGCCCAGCTTTCCTAATGGTCCAGCACTCACAACCATACATTACCTTCAGGAATACCATTGCTTTGACTAGGCAAATTTTTGTTTGCAATGTGATGTCTCTACTTTTCACTATGTTCCCCAGGTTTCTCATAGCTTGTCTCCCAAGCATCAGTCACCTTTTTATTTCATGGCTGAAATCACCATCTGCAGTGGTCTTGGATCCTAAGAAAGTAAACACATGACTTATTTTCTATTATCTTGTGGTATGTGAGGAATACTGTACTAGGATTCTAAAACACTGGCCTTTAACTATTTCACTCTAAGCATTAAAGCTATTTTCTTGTTTATTCAAACTTATAGGACAGTCTTCTGTATAACCACTGATAAGTAAGGACCATGCTAAGTTAAATGCATCTTAGCCCTTGAATGTTAGTGAATTAAAGCAGGTTTGTATTAGATTATGCCTCTTGTCTTTCAAACATGCTCCCAATCCCTGTAGCCTGTTTCCGGAGTAAGCCTTATTATGAGGGAGAGTGTGACCTGATTTTGTCACCAAGCCTACTTTTGATATCAGGGCCTAACTCTAGAAAAGGAGATCTAATATGCAGAGGCCTGTGGGTTTTATGGAATTGTAGGATAATGGACTTGGAAGTGGTCTATAACACCATTCAGTCTAATTTATTGTTCAATGCAAAGATCCAAATAAAAATATATCTGTCAGATGGCAGTTTAATGTTCTCTTCAATGAAGCCTCCAACACTGGAGTCCTCACCACTTCTTTAGGTAATTGGTTCCTTTGTTGTACTGCTCTAACAGTTAAGACATTTTTCCTGATAAGCAAAATCCAGCTCACCTCTTCTTGTATCTGCGGGTTTGGCATCCATTGTTTCCAAAAAATATTATGTGAAAAATTCCTGAAATGCATCATATACACATATTTCAAAAGTAAGGACTGTGGTGGCTCAGTGGTTAAGAAGCTTGCCTTGTTAGCTGAAAGGATGGCAAGTCAGCAGTTCAAGACCTGGGTAATGCATGACAGATTGAGCACCCATCTCTGTCCCAGCTCTTTGGGACATGAAAGGAGCCTTATTTGAGCATTCCCTGAGTGAAGTTTCTTCTGCAAAAATCCTTTCAACCCAGAATAATTTCTGACATGAATAATAATAATAATAATAATAATAATAATAATAATAATAATAATAATAATAATTATTATTATTATTATTATTATTATTATTATTATTATTATTATTATTATTATTATTATTATTATTATTATTATTATTATTATTATTATTATTATTATTCCAAGGTGCATTACCAGAACAGGAAACTAGAGACCACTATATACAACTGAATTTGGGGGCAGGGGGAATTGGTGTTTCCACCAGACCGATTTTATGAGTGCACATGAAGTTTGACAGACACATTTTCAGCACCACCCTGCTTGTATGACTCCAGTTTGTGTTCTGAAATACAGGATTTGCTGCATTCCTTTGTTTCAAGTGGAAGATCTTGGATTGTATCTCACACAAATATGGGAGGGGGGCCCTAAAATAGTATTTGCTTTTTTTGCAGCCACATCACACTTTTGGTTCATATTCAGCTTGTGATATACAACAATTCCAACATCCTTCCATCTTGGAACTGTGAATTTAGTTTCTTTTTCCTAGGTGTGGAACTTTGCAATAATTTCATCCTGTTCTTTTCAGCTAGTGTTTGAGGCTTTTTTTGACTTCCAGGATATTGGCAATTCTACCCAATCTTGTGTTGTCTGAAAATATCATGATTTCAAGGAAACGTTAGTGATTCTGAGTGTTCTTCAGCCAGGTCCTTCAATACTCTTGGATGCAGTTTATCAGGCCCAGGAGATTTAAATTCGTTCAAAGTAATAAGGTATTCCTTAAATATTTGTTTATCAGTATTGAGCTGTAATCTTGTTCTGCCCGCTTGTGATTCACATATATCCAAAGGATAATAGACTGTCTTTTGGGAAAAGCTTGAGCTAAAGTAAGAACTGAGCATTTCTGCCTTTTATTTGTTGTCTGTTAATCATGTTTTTCATCCATATTGAGCAGCTGAACTCTTATTTGTTTTTTCTGTCTCTTGCTTCACAGATACTGTATGTGACAAATGCTTTTATGTTGTTTTTAGCATCTCTTGCCAAGCTTCAGTTCATTCTCAAGGTTTGGCTTCCTCACACCATCCCTGCAATTCTTTGCTACTTATCTGTACTTTTCCTTTGTGGCCTGGAATTCCTTCCACATCATATATGTGTCCTGTTGGTTTTCAAGTCCTCTCTGAACTTCTTGTGAAACCACATTTTTTCCTTTTATTGCTGACTTTCACCTTTTTTTCTTATTGGAATTGTTTGTAGTTGTATCTTTAGAAGTTAATTTATTTTTAAAAAATAAAAAACCTCCCACTCGTCCTGGACTCCTTTTCTTATCAAAAACTCCTGCTGTGAGACCTTCCTTATCATTGTTTAAAGCTTGTTAAAACTGGCTTTCCTAAAATCCAGCATATATGTTGTGCAACTATGCTTTTGCTTCCTTCAAAATCAAGAACTCCAGTATAACATGGTTAATTTCCTAGGACCACTTCATCCACCAAGTCATTTTTATTGGTTACAATCAAGTCAAGAATAGCTAATCTTCTGTTGTCTTCCTACACTTTTTGTGTGAGATAATTATCAGTTGCACAAGCCAAGAATTTCTTTGAAGGGCTTTCAAGATACAGTAATCGAAATTGAAATCCCATTACAGTATTAATATACACCTTGTCTCTTTGAAACAAAGGTTTCAGCCCCACCTTTTTTAGTTGCCAAGTTCCTCTTATTTTTCACCTCAGTTATATTAATCTGGTTGTTTGCAATAGGACAACCAAGCGTATCCTCCTGTATTTCTGGCTTATATAGTGTAGGCTTCTCTGCTCTTTAAAAGTCACTTTTAGCCTCTTTTTAACTTTTAGCCTCTTTTTAACTTTTTAACTCTTTTAAATAATTGATGGGTGGGGAGAGTAAATTTTAGTGTTTTAAGGTTTTAAGATTGTAGTGTTTTATGTTATTGTTATACCTCCCAGAGTCGCTCGCTCGCTCAAATTGCGCGACAGTATATAAATTTGAAATAATAAATAAATAAATAAATAAAGTGTTGATTCCACTTCTCTTTCTATTCCTCTTCTTTTTGAACAGTTTATATACTTCTGTTACTCTATTACAGTCATGGGAATCATTCCACTCAGTAATAGTTATCTCTATCAAGACACATCAACCCTTCCCATTTCTTGTTGTTTGTTTTCCATATTTCTAATGTTTCCATATAGGCACCAGAGATTGTGTGATATGTAGCTCATGTATATTTTCATCAAGACAGTCACTGGGCTCCATTAAAGCTGCTCAGTCTTTTCCTCTTTTTGTGTATAAACCTTTATCTGTTCTTACCTCTGAGTTTGCATCTCCCTCCTCCTTCCAGAATTCACCAGTCAAACTAACTCTGAGCATGTACAGAGTGCTTTTCCTTACTGACGACTTCTGTGCCATCTGTCACTTATCTAGGATGAAAGGGAAAAATTGTACAGTTACATGGATTTAGAAGAGCCTAAAATATTTCAGGAAGAGAAGAGATAAAATATCAGGGGAAAAACAACAAACATATATGTCTAGGATTTGGAAGACAGCTGGCAGGTTAAAAGGTGTTAATGCTTGGCTCATTTTAGCCTCTTCTGTTTTAAAGCATGACCACCTTCTTCTTGTTTTTATGTATCTGAATCTGAATATTGACAATCCTCATGATGATCAGCCATCAAGACTGTCATGAGAATATAATGCAGTGGCCTTTCATCTGCTTTCCGCATCGCAGCATGACACCCATACCACTGATCCAGTTCTGTGAGTCACTTTCTTGTCCTGAGCCCTTTTGGCAAGCAAAGTCTTCCTCAGCCCCAAGCTAGTATTGATAAGGGTGCTGCCCTCCATCAAGAAGGATTCAAGTGGGATTTAATCCATTTGGGGACTATCACCCTTACATGTGGACTTTGATATCCAAGTCTATTAGTCCTCAGGGTTGTCAGGTTAGTTAACTGCCGCCTGACACTTGGCGTTGAGTCACTGACAGTATGGTCTATTACCATATCAGGATACCCTGGCCAGCCATGGAAAACATGACCAGGGAACCTAGAGTGGCAGAGATGCTGAAAAGCTTTAAAAACTGTATCTTACCCTCCAAGCATCCAGAAATCCAGTGACTATTCCTATGAAAATAAATGGTTGCTTTCAGTTGCTTCTTCAGCACACACAAATAAGATGGCGTCATCCTATTTTAAAGGGCTGCAAAAGTCAGAAAAGCAGAATGGCATGGAGCAAAAATCCAAACTGTGCCTCTGAGCTAACGCTGTTGAGGACAAGAAGAATGACAGGTATTTATAGAGCAACAGTGTCAGTCTAGAAGACAAACTAATCCACCAACTATAAATGCTAGTCCCTAAGGGCGGAGAGATATTTTTTCACTCTAAATACAGAAGCTACCCTTGGAGAAAACTTTTCACAGCCCAGAGAATTAAAAAAACCTCCTGTTTTCTTATGCTGCCATTTCACAGTAATGGGGCTTTGAGTGCTCCCACCTCAAGAGATTGGAGGAGAAAATTTTGTTTTAAGGGTTCTCTTTTCATTCTGGCATTCAGCTATGCCAAGGATTCTCAACCTGCGGCCTGTGGCACCATTTCATGTGGCCCCCTACTGCCTCCACCACACCCAGAAGTGCCATGTGATGGAGGAAGGGCAAACTGACATTCCAGCCCCTGAAGTTGTCTGAGGGAGCGTGACCTGGCCCCCATCTTTAAAAGGTGGAGAACTCCTGAGCTAAGCAAGGGACATTTGGGCTCAGCCTGTAAAAGAGTTTGTATTGATGGCACTCATCTTCCCAGAAATGGCTCCCTTTTAAAAGAGGATTTTACCAACAACATCTAATTTATGTTTTCTTTCTTTTTTAAATAAAAATGATTGTGTCCTTTTTTTGGCCCTATGCTTGAGGCACAAAGGTGGATGTGTAAATGGTTCCTTTGTATAAAATATATTGAATTTTATAGGGAAAGAATGTGGTTGCATTTCTCTTCAAAATAACCAAATGTTAATAGAAATGAGGAAGCAAAGCTTCACCATGAACCGCAAAGGCACCTCATTCCACTGCTGAAGTAATTGAAATATCCTGAGATGGAAAACTGAGATAGATGACCTGCAGAACACTCAATTCACTAGTAGGAATGATGCCAATATTTGTAAATCTCCAGTTTCAGAATGGGACTCCTCCCCCGCCGACAGCTTTTAATGCTTGGCTATATTACAAATTGAAGGCTGATGTGGCTTAGTGATTAACATGCTGAGCTTGATGACCGGAAGTTTGGCACTTCAGCAGTTTGAGACACAAGTGCTGTGTGATGGAGTAAGCCCCTGTCATCTGCCCCAGCTCCTGCCAACCAAGCAGTTCAAAAACAAGAAAAATGCCAAGTAGATAAATAGGTACCTCTTTGGTAGGAAGACAACAGCATTCCGTGCATACCAGTGTCTAGTAATACCTGCCATATGACCACAGAAATGTTTGCAGTTGACTCTGGGCCCCTCCCATCGCCGGGGAGGAGAGAAAAGCATCTGGGTTTCTTGGGTGGGGGGGGGGGCAGAGACTGCCACCATAGCTGAATCTAGTCCCCTCCCATGGCCTGGTGAGGAAAGAAAAGCAGTCGGGCTTTTTGGGTGGCCAGTGACTGCCACCAGCTAACTCCGGGCCCCACCCTTAGCCGGGGAGGAGAGAAGAGCAGCCAGGCTTCTCGGTGGGGTGGAGACCACCACCACAGCTGACTCTGGGCCCCTCCCATGGATGAGAGAGGACAGGGAGCCGCTGCTGACTGACGGGCTCTAGCAGGACATTGAGCTCTGGGTTCCATTGAGGACATTGAGCTCCAGGCTCTGTTGAGGATGTTGAGTTTCGGGCTCCATTGAAGTCCTTGAGCATCAGACTCCGGCCTCTGGGCTCCCACCAATGCCCGGTCACAGGGCCGCGGCAGAGGACATTATGTTTCCAATGTTTTCCCCCCTAATGTCTTATTATTTATAGTGACTGTATTATATCCTATTATATTTTACTATACAGTGGTACCTTGGATAATGCTTACCTCGGATAAAGCTAAAATCGGATAACGTTGGGGAATTTCCCAGTGTTGATCTCTGCCCCAAAGCAGATCAAATTCCCCAATGTTGATCTCTGCCCCGTTCTTCCCCCAACCCAAGTGGCAATTGCAGAGTGCCTGTTCTTCCCCCCAACCCAAGCAGCGATTGCAGTGTGCGATCACCACCTGGGTTGGGGGGAGAACCAGCATGCGTGCCCGTTCTCACCTCAACCCAGTTGGCGCTTCTGTTGTCCGTCTGCCTCTTTGGAAAGGGCAACGGAGATTTCCAAAGAGGCAGATGGATCACCCCCCTGTTCCCTTTTCTCTTCAGAAAAGAAACAGGGTTTTTTTTTAATGTTGTGCAATCAATGCACAACATTAAAAACTGGATAACATTAAGACTTGTGGAACCAAGTTTTAATGTTATCCAAGGTACTAGTGTACTGTAATATTAGATGCTTTGTGGTATATGTAAACCGCCCTGAGTCGCACTGTTGATTGGGTGGCATACAAATCCAATAAATCAAATTAAACACAAACAACACTGGCTCTTTGGCTGTAAATGGAGATGAGCACCACCTCCTAGAGTCAGACATGACTGGCTTTCAAGCAAGGGAGATTTGCTTGAAGTTCCAGATGCCTATGGATACTGGGAACAATATTATATGGGGCTTTCATAGCCATCAAAGGCTGCTTCTGTTATAAACATCTGGTATGTTGAAGGGGTTAATGAGCTCATTCAATGTGTCGGATATTGAAATTAAACACTTCCCTTCTCCTCTGTAGAGAGGCAGGGAAAGTGTAATTACCTGTCCCCCCTTTTATTCTGATTGCTGCTGCACTGCATTAGTAGGGAGATGAAAAAACTATTCTTCCTTTTTCTCTATAGTGCCGATTGAAAAGGCAGCTGGTGAGCGATTTCTCAATCAGTGCTATAGAGAAAAAGGAAGATTTTTTTTTTTTTAAAAAAAATTCCTAATCCATACAGTACAACAGAGATAAGATGGGAGAAAAATAATTACACTTTTCCTGCCTCTCTGCTAAGGTCACTTTTACTGATTGGACATACGGAGCAGGCTAAACATGATTTAGTTCTTTCCCTGACACCACATGATCTTGAAAGATGCAATCCTGGGCTGAAAAATTCAAGCCTGAATTTTTGAAACATGGAAATTATTAAACTGAGACTACCATACTTTGGGTGTACTTTGAGAAGACAACACTCACTAGAAAAGACAATGTTGGGGAAAGTTGAAGGCAACAAGAAAAGAGGAGGACCAAAAATGAGGTGGTTTAAAGCCACCTCATTGACTTTTCATGACCTAAATAAATCTGTTACTGAGAAGACCTTGTAGAGGTTACTAACACATGTATTTGTTACATGTCATCTAGTTGTTTCTCATATATGACAATCCTAACAGGATTTTTGAGGTACGGGAATATTTAAATAGTGGTTTAATGACTGTCACTGCCACCCCCTCCATAATAGAATAACTGAGTTGGAAGGGGCTTTATATGCCATTGAGTCCAACCTCTTGCTCATTGCAGGAATCTAAATCAAAGCAGATATGACAGATGGTTGCCCAATTCTCTCTTGAATGCCTCCAGTGTTGGAGCGATCACCACTTCTCAAGGCAGTTAGTTCCACTGTCATATTGCTTTAACTGTTAAGAAGTTTTAACTAATCTTTAGTCTATATCTGTTTTGCTGTACTTTCAGCCCATTATTACACACCCTGTGTTCTGGGATGATGGAGAACAGATCCTGCCCTTCCTCTTTATGGTTATATTATTTTGTTGTTGTTGTTGTTGTTCAGTCGCACAGTCGATTCCGACCCTCTGCGACCCCATGGACCACTGTCTTCCAGGCACTCCTGTCCTCTACCATCACCCTCAACTCGCTCAGCCCTGCACCCACTGTCTCCACAATACCATCTAGCCATCTCATCTTGGGCCGTCCCCTTCTTCTTTTGCCCTCAACCCTTCCAAGCATCAAGGCTCTCTCAAGTGAATCCTCTCTTCTCATTTGATGTCCAAAGTACTTTAGCTTCATCTTTATTATTTGACCTTCTAAGGAGCAGTCAGGGGTGATTTCTTCTAAGATTGACCTATTTGTTCTCCTCGCTGTCCATGGGACTCTCAAAACTCTCTTCCAACACCACATCTCAAAGGCGTCTATTCTTCTGTGCTCAGCTTTCCTAATGGTCCAGCTCTCACAACCATACATTGCCACAGGGAATACCATTGCTTTGAATATGCGAATTTTTGTTTTCAATGTGATGTCTCTACTTTTCACTATGTTCCCCAGGTTTCTCATCGCTTGCCTCCCAAGAATCAGTCGCCTTTTTATTTCATGGCTGCAATCACCATCTGCAGTGAGCTTAGATCCCAAGAAAGTAAAATCTGTCACTGCTTCTACTTCTTCCCCATCTATTTTCCAGGGACTGATAGGGCCTGTTGCCATTATCTTGGTTTTCTTGATATTGAGTCTCAAGCCAGCTTTTTCACTTTCTTCTTTCAACCTAATCAGGAGCTTCTTTAGGTCCTCCTCACTTTCTGCCATTAGGGTGGTATCATCTGCATATCTCAAATTCTTGATGTTTCTTCCAGCAAATTTGGTCCCACATTGTGATTCCTCCATCCCTGCATTGCGTATTATGTGTTCTGTGTATAAGTTGAATAAGCAGGGTGACAAAATGCAGCCTTGTCTTACTCCTTTTCCTATTCCAAACCACTCCGTCATTCCATTTTCTGTCCTAACTGTTGCCTCTTGATTCATGTACAGATTTCTCATGAGGCCTATAAGGTGTTCTGGTATTCCCATCTCTTTAATTACTTGCCACATTTTGTTATGGTCGACACAGTCAAAAGCCTTAGTGTAATCAATGAAACAGAAGTAGACTTGTTTCTGATACTCCTTTGTTTTTTCCATGATCCATCTTACGTTGGCAATGTGGTCTCTAGTCCCCCTGCCTCTTCTGAAACCCGCCTGCACTTCTGGTAATTCTCTCTCCATGTGCTGCTGCAGTCTATCCTGTATTATCTTGAGCATCACCTTGCTAGCGTGAGGGATGAGCGCAATTGTTCGATAATTTGAACATTCTTTGGCATTACCCTTTTTGGGGAGTGGGACATATACAGATCTTTTCCAATCCTGTGGCCATTGTTGTGTTTTCCAAATCTGCTGGCATATAGAATGCAATAATTTGATTCCATCATCTTGTAGGGCTTTGAAAAGTTCAACTTGGATACCATCAACTCCACTGGCTTTTTTGTTTGCAGTGTTTTTTAAGGCCTTTCTGACTTCACTCTCTAGAATGTCTGGCTCATGTTCAATGTTCTCATCATCATGATTATCAGGGGTGTTGAGGTCCTTTTTGTAGAGTTCCTCTGTGTACTCTTTCCATCTTTTCTTAATCTCTTCTGCATCTGCTAACTCCTTGCCATCTTTGTCTTTTATCATGGTCATTTTTGCTTTAAATGTTCCCTTGAGTTCCCCAATTTTTTTGAAAAGATCTCTAGTCCTACCCCTGATATTGTTTTCCTCTATTTCTTTGCACTGTTCGTTCAGGTAGGTTTCCTTATCTCTCCTTGCTTTTCTTTGAAATTTTGTATTCAAGTGAGTGTATTTTTTCTTTTCTCCTTTGCCTTTTGTGTCCTTTCCTCTGCTGTTTTAAGAGCCTCCTCGGACAACCACTTAGCTTTCTTACGCTTCTTTTCTTTTGGTTTATTATTATTATTATTATTATTATTATTATTATTATTATTATTATTATTATTATTATTATTATTATTATTATTATTATTATTATTATTATTATTATTAATTCAATGTATATGCCGCCCTACTCGGTGCAACCGACTCAGGGCGGCTCACAAAACTCACAAATATAACATTTAACACTATAATCAACAATATATTACATAATCACAATAAATTTGAAATTAAATATAATAGAAAATACAATACAACAAAACAGAAAAATAACAACAAATACATCAATATTATCAGTGTATATCATAGAAACAATTACAAACAATCACTTCCCTCCAGGCAGATAATTATAATTAGAAAGCAGCAGAATAGCAGCAAATACATTAATATCATCTGTACATATCATAAAACAAATTGCAATGCAAAACAATCTTTCAGGTATTTAAAGAGTGCTATCATATCCCTTCTCAGCAGTGGTGGGATGTCAAAAAATTTACTACCCCACCATGACGTCATCACAGTGTGGGGAGGAGCTAACATCATGATGTAATGACATTGTGGGCAGAACTAACGTCATAACGTCATGGGCGGGGCCAAAGAAAAAAAAATAAAATAAAAATAAGCACACACACACACCTCAACCCACCCAGCCACCCACTCACCCACAACATAAACCCGTAAATAAATAAAAAATACATTAAAATATACCCACCCACCAAACTACCCCCCCACCCCCACCCCCACCCCCACCCCAAACACAAATCAACCAGAGCTTTTAAACCAGAGCTTAAAGCTTATTCTGGCTAATCTTTCTCACACTAGGTCAGATGGAAGGAACTACAGAATGAACTCACCACAAGATGGCTTCATTTTGACACTTTTCAACTTTTCAACAGTTAAAGAAGTTAGGTACTAAGTCTTTGCCTAACCAGTTCTCTAGGATAATATGCCTTAATGTAAATGTAAAACAGCTGTACCTCCTTAATTGGAACAGCAATTGAAACAGCATAGGTATAGCTTATTGATGAGGTAACTACAAGACTTTGCTTAAAAACCCCAAGCCAGGCCGCCAGGCCTGTTTAGGAACTGTAGTAGTATGTCAATATAGTTAAAGGTATTAAATACACATTAAAATACACACAGACACACCACATCCAAAGGTGAGTCACTTACACTGGGGAGCAGGTTATAGGGAGCTTCCTCCTCCCCACTTGGGAGGACAGCAAGGAGGCCGTGCATACGCACCAAGCACTGTGAAAAGGTAAACCCCGAAGGTGGTTCTCCCCAAAAGCTGCTGCCGGTTCTCCGGGACACTAGAAAAGTTACTACCAGTTCTGGCAAACTGTTGTGAACCTGTTACATCCCATCACTGCTTCTCAGTCTCCTTTTCTCAAGGCTAAACATGTCCAGTTCCTTCAGTCTTTCTTCCTAGGGCTTCGTTTCCAGTCCTCTGATCATCCTTGTTTCCCTTCTCTGAACCTGCTCTAATTTATTTGCATCTTTCTTAAAATGTGGTGCCCAGAATTGGACACAGTACTCAAGATGTGGCCTAATTAGAGGGAGACTATTATCTATGATAATATCTAGAGGGAGACTATTATCTCCTGGACTTTGGAGACGACTTCTGTTAAAGCAGCCCAAAACAGTGTTGGCCTTTTCTGAAGCCATTCCATGGCTGAGTGGTGATTTGATCTCAGATTTCCTGGGTCCTGTCCTAGCACACTCTCCACTACATCATGTTAACTCCATTACATACATAGATTTGCAATGAGTCAGAAGTGAATTGACGGCATACAACAATAAAAAAGATTTAAATCTTTTAAATTGCCTTTCGCTAGCTCTTTGACTGGCTTTTCCAGCTGTTCTTTTCATGATTTTTAAAAGCCTCTATGCTCGTGTCTGTGTTTTATCTTTGCATTTTGCATATGAGCTGTGATCTTTTTGACTGGAAAGCTACCGACATACACAAGAAGACTGGGTATATAGTTCAGATAAACAAACATGACAGAATCTGTCATGAAACCCTGAAGACTTTGTGTTTGTCAGAGTCCACAATACTGGAAGATCTTCTCTAGCCAGACTTTGCCGTGGAGCATGGGGCTGCAGGGAGAGGCGCATAGGTCTAGCCCCAAGCTAGCCCCACTTCCATCAGTCCAACAGAGAATGTGAGGACCAGCGGAAAGTAAAGGCTTTAATATGCCTCCACTGTGCATATTGATGTGCATTAAGAACATTGTAAAGGTCAAGCTAACAGAAAATTTAGTATGAATTCCAGGAATTAAATGACTATGTTTAACAAAAAGGGATGCTCATGATACAGTGAACTATAGGAGAGGAAAAGGCATAAAATAAAATACAGTTTAACTGAGTTTGGTGTATAAAAACCATATCTGTAAGTTTAACTCTTTGTCTGAAGAAATGGGGTTGATCCACAAAAGCTAACAATAAAAATAAAACAGTTAGTCTTTAAAGTGCTACAGTGTTTTTTGTTTTTAATTTTTTATTTTATTTTGTTTTGTTTCCAAATAAATAAAGTTATTTTAGAACTAACAAGTTTAAAACTAGCAAGAAGCTACCCCGCCCTTCAAAATTCAGTTTTAGCCCTGAATCACAAGAACATTAATTAAACACAAACTAGACAAAGAATAAGAGGACAGCACAGTTCAACATCTTTAAGCATTTTTAGGGAGTGTGGTGTTTGGAACAACATGTGTAACTTGTTGAAATATGGGAGAGTGAATACTTTGTAAAAGATTTACTGCATAAACAGTTTTATAGGCTCTTATAAACTTGTTCGGAGACTTTTATAACCGTGTAAAATGCTAGATAAACATCCAAGATGGTCTTTCAGAATTGTAAATTTGCACTGCACCTTTTCTGAAGGGGAAAAAACATAGCATATAAAATAAACATACTTCAGGATAGGACAGCTGTGGGTTTCCCCCTAGAAATAAAGTCATGTAAAAATTAGGGGTGTCCTTCATGTATGGAATTTATTTGAAAAAAATGTGAGGATATTTATCCATTTCTAAGTTGACCTGAAGCAAAGTGACAAAGAACACAGAGTGCTCAAAATGAATTGAGGACTTTTCTTACAGCCTAATGTGGTTGTTCTTTGCCACTGACTTGGTTAGTGGTAATGTTTTAGTAAAATTAATGGTAAAGTTATTTTTCCATCTTTGATATTTAAGGCAAGCCCCTGTGCTTCTTCTAGTATGTTTACTTCCTTCCATTGTTTTGTTGATTGTCTTGTCTTCTTTCTCTGACCCCTGACCAAGCAACAAGCATAGAGGTTCTCTTCACATGCTGGAGATTCTATCTTCTCTCCTCCTCCGAATGTAACTATAGATTGTAACTGTAAGTAAAGATACGCTTTTCTACTTTCAATACTTTCAGAGTGCATTTTATCAAATAAAGTGCATGTTTGCATACAAAACAATCCTCAGAAGAGGGGGGAATAAATCCATGTTTTCTGTGTTGTTTTTCTACTTCATACTCCATTAACTAGAAGGAATAACAAAAATACAGCAGTTAGTCTTTAAAGTGCTACAATATTTTTGTTTTATTACGTTTATTACTTTTTTGTTTTTGTTTTCTGATATGCCTGAACCACAGACTAACACAGCTACTATTTCAAAAAATATCCCCATAATTTATAATTTTTTTTTATATTCAAAAAATGCAAATAAGTATAAATGCTTAAAAATATTCAGATATAAATCAAATTGGCTGTGCTACAAATCAACACAAAGCCAAATGATTGTTTTTTGCAAAACACTTAATTCTAACGGGATCAAATCCTATGGTATTCACATTAGACTTATTAGACTTAGATCCTCCCATGCTATGTAGCATATTAGGCAGCAATTCACATACGTATACTGTATTAAAAATGTGTCAAAAGTCTAGTTTAGTGCTTACTGTTTTGGGAAACGAAAATTGCTAAGCCTTTGTGGCTCACTGAAAGTCTGTGTAGTTGATTGATCTGAGTAAGAACTGAATGTTGACTCATAGACAGAAGGGTTGCAGGGAAAGTCTTTGATAAATTAGGAATCTATTCAGTCTTAAATCCCACCAACTCCTGCCTGCAAACAAATTTATATTATCAATTTAAGGAATGCCAGAGATAAAATATATGTGAAGAGGTATGATTTTAGCTTCTCTAGATTTGTTCTTGTCCATCACATTTTTCATCCTGTCAAGGTCAAAAGTATGACACTCAAACAAAATCCACAAAGTATTATAGAATTATATCATCCTTTGGTACTGTAGTTTGAATCTGTGGTGGTCCATCACAGCTAACATTTATCCTTGTAAGGCTTAAGTACCAGTGTGAATCAAATAATCATGACAGTCATAGCAAAGTTCATCAGGATATCAAGGTACAAGCCATTTACTTGCTCCTGCTGACTTTACCAGGAATAATAATAATAATAATAATAATAATAATAATAATAATAATAATAATAATAATAATAATAATAATAATAATAATAATAATAATAATAATAATAATAATAATAATAATAATAATAATAATAATAATAATAATATGCTGCCCCAATTGCTTATAGCAACTCTGGGTGGCTCTGGAATGTCAAGGTGTAGTAATTAATCAGTCTGGATTCCTTGCTGGCTCTCCAAAACTGTAGCTTCTAAACCTGCACCATTTCTTCTTCAGAGGATGAGAGTAAATTACTCCACTTATGGCAGAGCAAACAAAGAAAAATAACTCCTCACATCATTAGTTTGCCCAATTTTACAACCACTATCCATCTATTCACTATTCACATTGCTTCTATGCATATAACATAAAGATTCTTCAAAGCAGTTGAAAACATGTAACAGGCGTGTTATTTCAAAATCCATCCTTACCGCTATAAACAAAGCTATAGTTATGGAGACTGAATTTAACTTGTAGGCAAATACTTATGCCAGTCAAATATATTTCAATGTAAACTTTCAACTTAAAAAGTTACAATTAAAAACTTAAATTTTAGTCCAAAAATACAAGAGGTTATAGCCTTAAAAAGCACATTGTATATAAAAATGTGTAACTCTATAATAGTTTTCTTTTTTGCTTCTTTTACTCCTTTGGATGTTGAGGAAGATACAAGATTCTTGCTCTGGCACGTCTAGTGGACTTCACAGGCATTATTTTGTGTTCTTGAAATTTTTCATAGATGTTCTCTCTCCACCTTTCTCTGGGTCTGTCTTGTGGTCTTTGTCCTTCTCTTTCCACATAAGCCTCATATGGTATGGAATACCAAGCCATTCTTTCGAAATGGGCAAACCACTTTATTTATTGTTTTTGTATGTAGTACAAGAATGGTTCTATTTCAGTTCTTTCCCTTATAACCTCATTCATGATTTTATCCCTTCCATTTACTCCAGCAGCCTTCCTCAGACATCTCATTTCCACGATGACCAACTTTCATTTATGTTTTGTTGTAAGTGTTAGTGTTTGGCACTGGTAATGTAAAGTGGGAATGAATACGCTTCGTATTTGCCTTACTACACCATATGTTAATCTCTTTGTCCAGTTTGCCATCGTCAGTAAATGTTGTTCCTAGGTATTTGAATGTTGCCACTTGTTTTATACCTGTTCCCTCTATTTCAATAAAGTATGCTGTTTCCTTCCAATTGCCATTACCTCAGGCTTCTCTTTATTGGAAAATCTATAACAGCAGAAGTACATTTCTTAGCTTTCTTGCATAGTTGAATATATACAGGGAAAATTACAATTTCTACATGCTCACTCAAATGCTGCTACCATTCCCCTCCCCCCCCCCAGCTTTTCTGCTCAGTTTTTTGTGGCTTCACTTGTCTCTATGGTGCCTGACAACTGGCTTACGATACACCAACCCCTTTATAATTATGAATGCTTAATTATCTTTATATTTTCTATCTCACTGGGAAGATTCCAACAGCAGGAGACTAATTCTCATAGACTCTGCTATAGAAGTACAGTAACAAATTACTTGAGGGAGGGATCTTTTCCTTATTTTTTCCAGCCTGAGATAGGAGAATCTATGCATGTTGTCATTAGATTAGTAGCAAACACCATCCATTCTTTACGAGAGTTGCAACAGCTGTGGACCCAGTAGAATTTTCCATAGGTTCTCCTATTAATGGAGATAACACGGGAAGTAATATGATTTTATTTTGCTCTGCAGTGGCCTCTAATGGATATTCATTATATTGCATCTAAAACTGTTAATACTTTTTTCTTTTCCTCCCTGCTTTCGTGGTTGCACCTCTGCCCTGAAGAAAACCTAACCAGACAGTTCCTTGTTATTCAAACGTCTGTGTCCTAATTATATCTCATACGTATACAATTATATTTCCTATATCTTTGATACTATAATATAGTATTTATACAAAATTCAAATCTGTTGCTCTGTAGTCCAGTTTCACAATATGTACAGTACTGACATTTTCACCCCACAATGTAGGAGTGAAAATGCTCTTATTTGTTGCTTCAATGAAATATTTGATAGTCCAGTGGTTGACCTAGGTCACTGGAAGGGTGTTTCTTTCTCCATCTTCCTCTAGTAGTAAGACTTCATTTGTCTGTGATGTCTTGCAGTTTTATTGCTTGCAAAACTTAGCTTTACTCAGTGCAGTCACCTACAATTATTTATGAAGTTCTGGTCCTTCTTCTGGTGATATTCTGAACATGTTGCTGGTGTCTGAAAAGGAAGAGAGAGAGTGAGAACAAACCTTCCTCCTCCTCCTCCTCCTCCTAATATTACCTCAACGGGTGGTGAGGGAGATTCAAGCTTCTTGTTCTGGCACTTCTAGCAAGCTTCAGGCATTATTTAGCACTCTTGTAATATGTCTTTGAAGTTCTTGGATTTCTGTAGCAATATACTATCCATTGGCCCTGTAGCAACTTCACCTGAGTCCCTTTAGCCAGCTCACCCTTAGGGTGACCCAGGAAGGCCATGGCTGCTGTAGTGGTTCTGTGGCACAAGGCCAAGCCATACTTTGCCCAATCCTTACTTTGGCTATTACTACTTATCACAATGTAGACATGGGATTGGACTTTGAGAGGCTTTGAGAGCTGTGATTCAGTTCCTAAAAACAACAATAAACAACAAACAAACAAACAAATACATTTTGTATCTTGAATGTGGGATATTGTGGTTCTGTATCCCTGATTGAAAAGGCCAGAAAAAGGCCTTGTAAGACGGGGCAACAGTATGTCTGCATTGCCAGGAGAGAGAAGAAGGATGCCAAGCATTACATAGCAAAGGGAAGCCTGACTGATGACAACACCAATGGCAGCAGTCAAGATACTTTACATCAGGGCCGTGGACCAGTCACACCCCCTCACAAAGGTGAGCGGGCCAGAAGCTTGGTTCCTCCTGCCACTTCTGGCACTTCTGGTAGCAGTGGCGGTGGCGGTGGCAGCAGGTGCATTAGCGGTGCGTTTTCACTACTTCCCATGGCAGTGGCAGCAGGAGTGAGGGAGTGCATTTCTGCCCATTCTTGGTGTGGTTTTGGCAATTCTGCCACTCCTGGTGACAGAGCCAGGATCCTAACCATGGGCCACATTAATTGGCACTGTGGGCTGGATTTGGCCCATGGGGTGTAGGTTGGGAACCCCTGGTTTACAGGATACACTTCTTACCATCACTGCCATTCACAAAGAGACACGAAGCAAGGAAAAATCTCAGTAGCTGATTCCACTTTTCATCAGTTAACTACTTATTACCCAAACACAAGTTGACAAGGATTATTTTTTAATTTAAATGATAGTGAACACAAGAGGTTATCAATTAGGATAGTTATTTATTTATTTTTCAGATAAAGCTGCCTCTTCCTTTCACCTTCTTTCAGATGAGGCTTTTGAAATATCAAAAGGAGGAAAATGATTGTAGGATCCAGAGAAATGCAACACAATCAAGACTGAAAGATTTTCACATCCTAGTTTCACCTCATGTTCAACCAAAATCTGCTGTCATCTAACTTTAAACCTATTATGTCTACTAAAGCTGTTCTGACTGAGGGAATCTGGAGAGCTGGAGTCCAAGTAGCTCTTTGGAGTTCTGGTGTTTTGCTCTTCACCTTTTCCACACCAAATATATACACAATTCCTTTCATTCATTTGCAAATAAACTTTCCTAAATCCCTACTGTTAGGGCTGTAAAACATTACAGATAGGCATTTGTCATGCTGTCTGCACACACAACTTCTCCCCTCCCTCCCTTTCCTCCACCTTTAAAACTCTTGCCTGAGGAAGAGTTTTGTAAAACACAAAAGCTGCCTCACAATCCTGTATGGGTTTCATGTAAGACATAGAGTTGTTACAGTATGGTATGTGTAACCTTCTCCCCTGCTTTGCATTTGCTTATTCCATGTGGTTGCTTTCTAAGCGTGATGTCCTGGCATGTCTACATCTAGTGAATGATCACACTCAGTCAGGTCAATTGTGTGACTTCAGTGTGTAATAGACAGTCCAACATGGAGAATATAAAAAAGCTCCCACTATTCAGATGTGAGTAGATGCAGAAGTAGTTTATTCGTTGACAAGAGCAGCTGCCAGCGAAAAGCAGAACAGAGGAGAGACAGCAGAATGAAGCACAATCCTCTTTCTTTGGGGGGGGGGGGGAATATAGCTGAGGAAAGAAGACTTCTTGTGAAGGGGTGACACCTCTTCCTGTCATGAAAACCATTCAAACTCTCAGGGTAATTTTCTATCATTTTGTAATCCAGCCTATCCTTCACCTCTCCATTGATAATGGAGCTTTTAATAGCCTCACACAGAGGCCCAGGGCACTGGAACAACAATTTGTGGTTCCTGCTATTTACCGCAAATAGTGGTACTGAAATCTCAAACCAACATCCTCTCTAAAGGTTATACGCCCAAGACATATGTTGATTTCTTTTCTTTTTCTGTTTGACATGTCTTGGACTTGGGTCAACCATTTTTTATTTGCACAATGCAGCCCTAATTAACTCTGCATTATACATGATTTCTCTATCATTCACAAAAATCTTTTCAATTTGATGTGTTTTTGTTGGGAGTCACTCATCTCCAGCTGCCAGGAAATTGCCTCTCTAAAGGACTACATCCTTAGCAGATGTGTTACTCAGGCAATGTGGCTTGATATCCTGCACTTCCATTATTTTCATTTTAGTGCTGGATGACTGTCAATAGCAGAGCAGGGATCTAAGTAGCAGATTAGTTTGTTCATTGGAACAGGCTCATAGAATCTATGCAACTGGAGCTTTCATGCAAGCAAAGCTTTCCACTCTAAATAGAAGTACCAACTGGAACCCCATGCTATCTAACCAGCACAGATAAGTACTGCACTAGAATTTGAAAGGACCTTTTCCTATGGTGCTAGGCCAGGCTACTGGGACCTGTACAGGAAGAAGAGGCAACCTTTAATTTTTGCATCTGGAGGAAAAGCTCTGATTGCCAAGCCCTACTAAGGATCCTGTTGTTGTTTTTCACAAAGGTGGACATTCACAAGTCATGTTTGTTCCAGTTGTTGAGGTTAAAACAAAAATCAATTATCTCTAAGGAGAAAGGCTCAGATCTGGAAAAGGAGGAGGAGGAGAGTTCGGTAGTTGCAAGACTACCAGCTGAGAGTTGAAAAGGAAATCAGAGAAGGTACAAGACAATTTAGGAAACTGGGGAGGTTTTTCTCTTTCCCACACACAGTCTCAGTCCCACCTCTCTATCCCTTCTCTTTATCTTTATTCTCCTGTACTTTGGACATCAAATGAGAAGAGAGGATTAGCTTGAGAAAGCCTTGATGCTGGGAAGGGTGGAGGGCAAAAGAAGAAGGGGGCGGCCATAAATGAGATGGCTAGATGGTATCGTAGACACAATGGGCACAAAGCTGAGCGAGTTGAGGAGGATGGTGGAGGACAGAAGTGCCTGGCGGACAGTGGTCCATGGGGTCGCAAAGGGTTGGAATCGATTGTGCGACTGAACAACAACAAAACCTATCTCCCACGTCACATCCAATGGGAACTGTCTACAGATGATAGTGCACTGGTGGCGAACCTATAGTACGTGTACCAGAGGTAACACTTGGAGCCCTCTCTGTGGGCAGCCATGCAGTCACCCCAGCACAGAGTTTGCCCCATCCCTCTGCCCAGCAGCCCAATGGGAGCATTTCCTTCCTCTCTTGTTGCTATGTTGGCACTTTGCGATAAATAAGTAGGTTTTGGGTTGCAGTTTAGGCACTCAGTCTCAAAAAAGTTCACCATCACTGTGATAGTGCATGCATTACTGCCATAGAAATAGCAATTAGCAATAGCGATTACACTTATATACTTCTTCTTTCGTGTCCTGATCAAACCCAGGACTGCCAAAATGAAACCACTTTCTTGGTTTTGTCTTTGGCCAAACTTAAGTCCTCATCGGTGCATGTTTCTGGCAGCAATTGGCAGACCAGTACATGAGCCGGATTCAGTATCTCTCCACATTCACAATGTTTGTTGTCTGCTAGCAACCCCCACTTGAGCATGTTGGTCTTACATTTAGGCACTCTGACCCTCAACCTATTCAGTATCCTCCATGTGACTCAGCCATTTTCTCCTTTAATGATGTTCCTTGTCCAGTGAGCTCATTCCTCCATCTTCTAATCTGGTCTTGTTCTTGCCATAATGCTCTTCCTGGATCTGAGCCGGTGGACTTGAGGCTTATATCTGTTCAGAGGATGTTGAGGGTCATTCTTTTGCTTAGTTCTTTCAGTGTCTGATGCTACTTCTCTCCTTATCTTAGGTGGAGTGATACCAACAAGAGGGTATATTTTCTCAACTGGTGTAGCTTTGAGACTTTGTGCACTTTCTGGGCGGTTCACAAGTTAATTAGCATTTAGCCCTCAACATGCTGTGTACTCATTGTACCAACCTTGGAAGGATGGAGGGCTGAGTCAACCTTGATCCCTGAGCAGTACAGCAGTTTAACTTCTACACACCAGGGCTCTTCTAATTATCTCTGTTTTGTACATGATTTCTTTCTAATTCACAAAAATATCTTTTTAATTTAACACGTTTTTGTTGGGAGTCATTCACCTTCAGATGCCAGGAAGTTGCCTCTAGAGATAGATGCCTCCTCCATCCATGGAAATGAACAGTTTCAATCCCACATGCTGGCCTTCCATAAGACTTTGTCTTGAGAGGAGTCTGTATGTGGTTTCTGGCTCTAAACAGATCAACAGCAACAAACCACTGATCCCAACCAACAAAAGGGAGGTAAAGAAACACAAAGCAGAGAGAGGTGGGGCTGAATAGACACGGTCGCCCTAGTCCAGAAATATCCCACCTAATCACTCTAACTACAGGCAGCATGCAAGGTTGCCATAACATTCCAACAAGAAGAAAAGCCTTTCTCTTTCATTGACTCCATGTTATGGAATTACAATCAGTTCTCACGTTCATTGCTTCTAAGGAACGTATGAAGATCTTCAACTGGGTCAGCAAGGTGAGATCTGTAGGCCACGTGTGGCTCTCAGATGTATTTTTCCAGCTGCAAAGACCATCCTAGAGATCCTCTCATTTTCTTACAAAGAAATATGAGGGCACCTCAAAGTCTCTGCTCTCAGACAATAATAACAAGTCAAAATGGGGCATTTCCTCTTTATGCCCCCTCCAAATGGCCTTGAAGTTGGAGTAGGACGTGACAGAGATTGAACGCTACAATTTTGCCCCCAACTTGGCTATAGTTGCCTACCTCTGCTGTAAGGCATGACCATAGGTTGCCCTTGCTCGAAAGCCAGTTGTATCCGACCTAGGGTGCAGTGCTCATCTCTGTTTATAGCCAAAGAACCAGGGTTGTCTGTGTCTGTGGACATTTCTGTGAACATGTGGCATGCATGGCTAGACACCAGAGTGCATGGAATAGTTTAACTTCCCACCGAATTAGTACCTATTTATCTACTTGCAATTTTTGCTTTTGAACTGTTAGGTTGGCAGGAGCTGGGACAGACTATGGCTGCTCCGTCATGCAGCACTTGGGTCTAGAACTGTTTACCTGCCGACCTTCAAGTCTTGAAGTCCAACATCGTAACCACTAAGCCACCACAGTCCTTTAAGGGATGACCATAGCTTCATTTATGTTCTGCTGGAGTGATATCTGTTTAAGTAGTTTAATTGCCTCAAGTGCAGGCTGGTGTCCTCTTTTTCAGAATATTTTTCATTGCCATGTTTCTTCATACCACATGGAAGAGCAAACAAAGGGTTTATGCAAGGCCCTTCCCAGGAGAGAACTGTCCCATTTACATAGTTTCTTAAAACAAAATGATTTGAAGAAGCTGTTCAGTATTAGCTCTAAGATTAGTATTACATTTATATGTAAATGTATAATGCTGCGGATGGAATGACCCATGGGAGACTGAGTGGAATTCAGACTATTTCTTCCCTAAGTAGGTTATTGTCATATGAAAAGTTATCATTATTGTTGCTTGTGCTTGGAGTGTCAGGAGAATGAATGGCTAAGGCTAGCACCATTAAAAGCCACTGAGATGTAGTGGTTAAAGTAAGGAACATAAACATTTGGGGTTCTGCCAATGGATTAGAGTTCGGTGGGAAGGGAAACAGCAGTCCGTTCACTCCAGTGTTGAGGCATGCCTGCCACATGTCTAGAGAGGAGCACTGAATCCTAGAGTCGGATACAACTGGCTTTCAAGCAAGGATGACCTTATTCTTTACCTACGGTAGTTCTTTTCCTCCACATTATAGTCCTGCCTCTTGTGCAAAAAGAAGAAGGGGACCGCCCAAGATGAGATGGCTAGATGGTATTGTGGAGATAATGGGCACAGAGCTGAGCGAGTTGAGGGGGATGGTGGAGGACAGAAGTGCCTGGCGGACAGTGGTCCATGGGGTCGCAGAGGGTCGGAATCGACTGTGCGACTGAACATCAACAACAACTTGTGCTGTTCCCTCAAGATTCACAGATGTTTGGAGGGAGGGGGGAGAGAAACTGTCTTTGATTTTAATCTAGAAAGGGTTACCAGGATGGTAACCAATAAGTAAATGCACATTTTAGGTAGATGCTTTGAATTTTTCTATTAGTTATATATACTAACTAGGTATTGATTTCATCAATAGAGGTTGGCTTCAGACATCCAGTAACAATTCTACAGCCTCCATTGACTGCTGTGTCTATCTGTTTTGCATGTGTCATTATGCAATAATAATAAATAAAACTTAAAAAAATAACAACAAAGCATATGTTGCCATGAATTCAGTGGTGGAAAGGAAGAATATCAAGGTAGGTCAGGAGTTCTCAACCTTTTAAAGCCAGGGGCCGGGTCATGCTCCCTCATACAGGTTCCGGGCCGGACAGCCATTTTGCCCTTCCTCCACCACATGGCACTTCCGGGTGTGGTGGAGGCAGTGGGGGACCACATGAAATGGTGTCATGGGCCATTACCTACCTGATGTAGGTAATATCATGATGAAAGAAAGTCTATTTTTATGAAGAAGTAGAAATTCTTCTTTATACTGACCCATATTTGATGAGCATCTATGCATCTACTCTTGAAGGTCCATAGGTTTGTAAGCAGAAGGTGTCACATTTGGTGCCCAGGTATAGCTAGTAACATTTCCACCTATGACTACTACTACCTATCTATCTAGGATGGCAATATTAGACTAGACTAGGCTCACTCTGTGCAGGATAGCATTTTCTGTCTTTGTGTTGTTTCTTTATCTGAAATTCTGTTGAGTAACTTTTAATGTTAGCTTTCGTGAATCAAGTCCACTTCATCAGACATAAGAATGGATATCATGGAATACGGTATTCATTTTTGTATTAGAGATCTAGAGTAGTTGCACATGTTCATTGGACATGGAAACCAATGAGTCATTTACAACCAGTAATAAAAAGTTTTACAGCAGAGAACTTCCATGTCCAATGAACATACACAGCTACTCTGGATCTCTAATACAGAAATGAACACTGTATTCCATGATATCCACTCTTATATCTGATGAAGTAGACTTGATCCATGAAAGCTAACATTAAAATACAAGAGTTAGTCTTTAAGGTGCCACAACTTTTTTGTCTTATTTTTGTTTTGTTTTGTTTACTCTCTAACTCTCTAACACGGCTACCACTTCAAAATTTTCTGTGAAACATGATGTTACACTAGCAGTTTAATTCAATGCCCCAAAATGGAAGTATTGCTCACAAAGCACTTCTTAGGCACATTGTGCAATCAGTAGAAATGTGACCCATGAGGTTGCCAAGTTGAATTGTGCAGTCCTCATTGTCTGGGCAGACTGCTTGGTATGATGCAGACAAACAGGATTCCATCCTATATTTGCATAGGTTTGCTGTGCGTGCAGCTTTACATAGGATAATTCTTAATGTCACCCTCTGTTTAAAAATCAAGTCAAAGTCCAGTTTAAGGACAGTAGCCTTGAAAGCAGTGGCCTTGACATTTTACCATCAACAACGAATTGAGGAATTATGCATCTTCACACTTTTCCTCAGCAGGGTGAGTGGCATTGTATTGGCCACCCAAAAATGTGCTAAAAGCCATCTGTCCAATACCTGTGATTTAGAGAAATAAATCCTATCTGAATAGTCCTATGCGACATATAGCAACCTTGGAGACAATTTTTAAAGTCATATTATTTAGATGTTTGCCATTGTCTGTGTCCATGAGCAAACACATCATGCATACATGGAGAAGGTATATAGATATCTACTCTTCTATTTCTCCTGGACATTATTAGGTCTGTATTAACTGTCCGTTCTGAAGGTTCAGTCAGTGCTGTTGTGCTGTGTCCAAACCAGCCTCCTGGGTTCTTCAGCTATTATTTATTTATTTATTTATTTATTTATTTATTTAGATTTATATTGCCGCCAACTCGCCGAGGCGACTCAGGGCGACTTACAGTCAAAACAACAACAGTACAATAAAAATTATAAAATGCAACCACATAAAACCACCAAACCAGAACACAAACTAACTCCTGTCAGGCTGTTGTTGTGGGCCCAGAGGAGGGGACGAGGTTCTTTTCTATATTTCTCTCTCTGTTTTGTGTTACTGTGATTAAATGTAACAATCTATATCAGGGTGTGGCAACCTATGGCCAGTGGGCTGAATCCGGCCTACAGTGCCAAATCATCTGGGCCCTGCCCTCATTCCAACCACTGCTGCAGTCGCTACCACCAGAAGCAGCTGTGGATGCATTTATGGTGGCTGTGGATGTATTTACAGCAGCTGCAAATGCATTTATGGTAGCCATGGATGCATTTATGGCAGTGTTTATAGCAAAGGGGGTGCACCAGCCTGGCCCCCCTCAACTATATGAAGGAGCATGACCCAGCCCGTGGTTTTAAAATGTTGCCGACACCTGATCTATATTTGTTCATTTCTCTTTACATGGTCCAAGACTTTTAGCTTCCTGTCGTTTATACCTTTTATGATTATGATCCTATTGTCTAAATGTGGAACTGAAGGGAAACCACATTAGTACCTCTCCTCTCATCCCCAGCGGTTTTCTGATTGCATGTTTGTCCTTGCACTGGTTATGAGATCAATTAAACAACTAAACACACAACAGAAGCAGAAGGAATAAATAATCTCATTTCTGCTCTGCATTTGCAACTGGCCCCTAATCTTGGTCTTTACTCATTTTCTTTAATATGTTTTCACTGGTCACCCTCTCTGCTCAAGAAATTCAAGTTAACCTGAGATAAATCCCCACTTCCCAATGAATGTTTTGTTTTGTCTTTAACACAGCCAGTGTCTTGCTTATAGTAAGCCTCACTTTCGAATTCATCCAATGGTAGGCCTTTGAACTTGTAACAACTGTCTTTTTGAGATTTGTTGAATAACGAAGACTGTAGCATTTAGTGAGGGTAGAATCATGATTGATTCAGTAGAATCTGTCAGGGAGGAGGCTTTAAACAGGTGGATGATACAAGTCATAGAAAAAGCTCTTTGAGCAATTTTAAGATGAATAGCTTGCTCGAAATTTCAAAAGCGCTGATAACAAAGTAAGGAAAATCTCTCAAGTCTTAATCTTTGCCTTCAATTCCTTCTGATGTTTGGAAGAGTAGAATAAAGAATGAATAAGCTCAGTCACAAGTCATGCTTGCAGTTTCTTTTTCTGTTTTGTACCAGTACCCCTACGTGACCACCTAAAGCAGGGCTGCCCAAACTACAGCCCGGGCCCCAGATGCGGCCCCAGATGCCAATTCATCTGGCCCGTGAAGCCCTCGTTGATCCTGGAAGTGGAAGTAAAATGCATCCATACGGTCGTGTTTTCCTTCTGCTTCCAGGAGCAACGAGCGCTTCAGTGGGTGAACTAATTGGCATCAGAGCCCGCATCCGGCCCCCGGACTGTAGTTTGGGCACTCCTGAACCATGTGACTAGCCCATGGCCTGAAAAGTTTGGGAATCCCTGATCTAAAGTCTCTGAAACTTGTCTGATATTTCAGAGCAGCATGTCAAAAGTTGAGACAGGGCTATTACTTGAAGGGGGCTTGTGACACAGTAGTCAAACTGTTCTGCAGCAAAAACATTGTGAGTTTGATCCTGAAGGGGAACCAAGGTTGACTAAGCCTTCCAGCCTTCCAAGATCGGTAAAATGAGTACCCAGCATGTTGGGGCATAGTGCTAATTAATTTGTGAATCACCCAGAGGCTGAACAAGCGCTAGGGGGTGGTGAATATCTATTCTTCCCTGGAGTCATTGTCGTATTATTTTCTTTAAAGCTGTGGTTCCCGATTCAGGACCCACAGGAGAACATCAATTCCCAGCAGCCTAAGTCAGTACATTGGCTGATCAGTGCTTTTGGGAATTGACTTAGGCTTCTGGGAATCAAAGTCTGATAACCAAAAGTTGGGAAACACTGCTTTAAAGGATGAAAGGCTGAGTCAACCTTGTGTCACATCAGGATTGAATTCACAACATTTAACAACTGCACCACCACGCCTCTTCTTATCATCTCACAATCTTGTATGAAATCCAGTTCCGACTTCCTGCCTTATAATCTAATGCTTAAGGCTTCTCAGCAGGATGAGCTAGGCAGTGTAGGGTATTGCCAGAGGCAGCAGATTTGAGCTATCATAAAAGAGGAGCAAATTGTTTTTCTGTGATTAGCTAAGAGCTGTAGTTTTACACTTAAGAATGGGAAGAGGAATTTGTGGAATTCTTTGCCTCTAATAAGGCTGGCTTTTTTACTTGTGTTGTGTGGGCATGTTGTTGGGCAAGTTGTTGGGCATGTTGTGTGGGCATGTTGTGTGGGCATGTTGTTGCATCTCAGGCAACAAAATGTCTTGGGCCAGATTTGCATTTTAAAACAGATTTTACTGAACAGGTCAGTGTTTCTGATACTGTTCTTTGGATGGGCTGAAAAAATCTACAGGTGTTGGCTACAATCTTGTTGATCCTCATGTTCAAATCAATAATTGTATTGGCCTTTAGAATTCCGTTGCTTTAAACTACCAAAATATATCTTAATGACATATTTTGTTGTTGTTCAGTCGCACAGTCGATTCCGACCCTTTGCGACCCCATGGATGACTGTCCGCCAGGCTCCTCTGTCCTCCACCATCCTCCTCAACTCGCTCAGCTTTGTGCCCATTGTGTTTACAATACCATCTAGCCATCTCATTTTTGGCTGCCCCCTTCTTCTTTTGCCCTCCACCCTTCCCAGCATCAAGGCTTTCTCAAGCGAATCCTCTCTTCTCATTTAATGTCCAAAGTACTTTAGCTTCATCTTTACTATTTGGCCTTCTAAGGAGCAGTCACGGTTAATTTCTTCTAAGATTGACCTATTTGTTCTCCTCACTGTCCAGGGGACTCTCAAAACTCTCCGCCAACACCACATCTCAAAGGCATCTATTCTTCTGCACTCAGCTTTCCTAATGGTCCAGCTCTCACAACCATACATTGCCACCGGAAATACCATTGCTTTGACTATACGAATTTTTGTTTGCAATGTGATGTCTCTACTTTTCACTATGTTCCCCAGGTTTCTCATAGCTTGCCTCCCAAGAATCAGTCGCCTTTTGATTTCATGGCTGCAATCACCATCTGCAGTGAGCTTTAATCCTAAGAAAGTAAAATCTGTTACTGCTTCTACTTCTTCCCCATCTATTTTCCAGGGACTGATAGGGCCTGTTGCCATTATCTTGGTTTTCTTGATATTGAGTCTCAAGTCAAGCCAGCTTTTGCACTCTCTTCCGTCAACCTAATCAGGAGCTTCTTTAAGTCCTCCTCACTTTCTGCCATTAGGGTAGTATCATCTGCATATCTCAAATTGTTGATGCTTCTCCCAGCACTTTTGATCCCAAATTGTGATTCCTCCATCCCTGCATTGCACATTATGTGATCTGTGTATAAGTTGAATAAGCAGAGTGACAAAATGCAGCCTTGTCTTACTCCTTTTCCTATTCCAAACCACTCTGTCATTCCGTATTCTGTCCTAACTGTTGCTTCTTGCTTCATGTACAAATTTCTCATGAGGCATATAAGGTGTTCTGGGATTCCCATCTCTTTAATTACTTGCCACATTTTGTTGTGGTCCACACAGTCAAAGGCCTTAGTGTAGTCAATGAAACAGAAGTAGACTTGTTTCTGATATTCCTTTGTTTTTCCCATGATCCAACATATGTTGGCAATGTGGTCTCTCATCCCCCTGCCTCTTCTGAACCCCACCTGCACTTCTGGTAATTCTCTCTCCATGTGCTGATGCAGTCTATCCTCGATTATCTTGAGCATCATAGTAAATGTAAAAGTTGACGTTGTTATTTACCTTCCCCACCGAAGCGGTACCTATTTATCTACTTGCAATTTCTTGCTTTCAAACTGCTGGGTTGACAGGAGCTGGGACAGAGATGGGAACTCATTCCATCATGCAGTACTCAGGTCTCAACCTGCTGACCTGCTGTTGGACAACCGGCCATCTTACTCGACGCCTCCCCTGCATTCCAGAGACTCAGTCTCTTTACGGGAACTTCCACCCCCCCTCTGGTAAAAGAGCCGGGCTGCAAAGACCTGCCAATCACAGCAGGCATCTTACTATGATCGATCATTCAAGGGAGCAGATTGGGGAGTATGATATCCAGCCTTCGTGTGTGCGGTTTACCTTTTTGGTGATAAAAGAGACAAAGACCTTTAAGCGAAAACAGTAGGTTTATTGATCAGTCCATAGTCCATAAAAAAATGATGTAAGCAAAGTTCAGTAGCACAAAGCAGTCCAAAGGCAGAATAAAAGCCTATGTAATCATGATGGAAAAGAAAAGGGAAATATCCCCAGTCATAGATGTTAACCCATAGACAACCAAAAACGAGCTAACTGTTCTCTCCAAAATGGAGATTCTTGAGTCAGGTGGGGTACCCCCTAACCAATCAGGGATAGCTTTTACTGTAACAGAAAGTTCCCAAAACATGGGAACATGTTTACACACATGTAAAGACCTATAGTCATAACAGGAGAGAACTCAGCAAGCTTAGAGATAAAGGTTATGCTGAACTGGAAAACAAGCTGTCTTGTGAGACAGTCTTATGACACAGAGAGGAAATGATTTTTGAGGCCTAGTGAAACTACAACCTCCAGCTTTGAGAAACATTAGGAAAAGATGTCTCCCATGACACCTGCCGACCTTCCAGTCATCAAGTTCAACATCTTAACCACTAAGCCACCAAAGTTCTATACCCTAAATCAGTTCAGATTCCTGTTTGCCAGCCATTTTAAAAAAAAGAAATAAAAGAAACAAAGGAGACATAGGATTAAAGGGGGGAAGGGTTGTAATTTGCATTCTAAAATATTGTTTCTGTAATGTATTGGTTGGCAGTGGAATAGATATTGTTGAAATATTAATGGAATTTTTATATGAAAATTAATTAAACTTCCTTTTCCAAAAAGTTATCATGCTTTTGCACTTTAGACATCCCTACTTTTTTATTTTATGTGAAAAAGCTGAAGTGCCTTTTAAAAAATTTGCTATCCAGTTAATTAATTATAACAGTGGATTAACAGGAAGAAGCTTCCAAAGTATAGCAGTATGTCTTATCCCTGCCTCCCTGTTCCTCCTGACACATTTTCATTTGTGAATATTAGAAAATTCTTTAAAGATAATAATAAGAAAATGTCTCCAGGGGAAAATAGATTAGGTGATTATTAAATAGGATAAAAAAATTCTTCTGACTGAAGGATCCAGAATCATTATTCTGACAGCTTTTCGTCTAAGCATGTGAAATGATTTTATGGTCTCAGGTATTTGAAACAGGAAAATGTCATTTACAATCAGGTACTAAAGTGGAAGAAGATTAGCTAACCAGCTTAATTTGCTGAAGTACATTGAAAGTTATTTGATGAGTATGCAAGGCTTTGGCTTTGTTTTCACCAGTCTCTATAGCCAGCAGCTGAACTCATATCTTGGGAACAGAATATGTATCATAAAAAGCAATAAATATATTATGGAAACAGACTGTTCTTTTTTAAAAGTGTATTGTTTTGTGAGCACATGTGTTGGAATATGGAGGCAGTGAAGCTTTGATCAGGTGGGCACCCACTGTTTGGTGTACTGTGAGGAAGTCTTAATCTGTACTCTATATTTTTTAATTTTTTAGTGATCACATGACATAAAAACAGGAGTTTTGTTGTTGTTCAGTTGCACAGTCAATTCCGACCCTTTGCGACCCCATGGACCATTGTCCACCAGGCACCTCTGTCCTCCACCATCCTCCTCAACCCGGCCAGCTCAGTGTCCATTGCATCTACAATACACTTGTTCCTCGCTTAAAGAGCATAATGCATTCCACAGGATTGCTCTTTAAGCGAATTTGCTCTTTAAGCAAAACACAATTGTAAATGACCAATTGTGTGTGTGTGTGGGGGGGGGATTACAAACTCCGATTTATTTGTTAAGCAAGTGTTTGGTTGGTTTTATTAGTTAAATGAAGCGAACATTCAGAGAAAATTCTGCTCTTTAAGCAAGTTACTCTTTAAGCGAGGCGCTCTTTATGCGAAGTTTGACTGTACCATCTAGCCATTTCATTTTTGGCTGTCCCCTTCTTCTTTTGCCCTCCACCTTTCCCAGCATCAAGGCTTTCTCAAGTTAATCCTCTCTTCTCATTTTATGTCCAAAGTACTTTAATTTCATCTTTACTATTTGACCTTCTAAGAAGCAGTCAGGGTTGATTTCTTGTAAGATCCCCCTCCTCTGGGCCAACACCAACGGCCTGAGGGAAAAGAAGCCATGGTCTGGCAGGCGGCTTAGAACATAGCCCCCTCCTCTGGGCCCACACCAACAGGCTGAGGGAAAAGAAGCCATGGCCTGGCAGGCAGCTGAGAACATCGCCCCTTCCTCTGGGTTCACACCAATGGCCTGAGGGATAAGACACCATCGCCTGGCAGGCGGATGAGAACATCACCCCCTCCTCTGGGCCCACACCAATGGCCTGAGGGAAAAGACGCCATGGCCTGGCAGGCAGCTGAGGACCTCATCCCCACCTCCAGGTCCCCATCAACGGCCAGAGGAGAGTTAGTCTGTGTTCTGCTTTGGTTGTTTTGTGAGGTTGTATTTTATGATTGTTACTGTACTGTTGCTGTTTTGAGTGTAAGCTGCCCTGAGTTGCCTTGGTGAGTGGGTGGCAATATAAATATGAACAAACAAATTTGTTCTCCTCACTGTCCAGGGTACTCTCTAAACTGCTCTCCAACACCACACTTCAAAGGGATCTATTATTCTGCGCTCAGCTTTCCTTATGGTCCAGCTCTCACAACCATACATTACCACCGGGAATACCATTGCCTTGACTATGAAAATTTTAGTTTGCAAGGTGATGTCTCTACTTTTAACTATGTTTCCCAGGTTTCTCATAGCTTGTCTCCCAAGAATCAGTTGCCTTTTTATTTCATGGCTGCATTCTCCATCTTCAGTGATCTTTGATCCTAAGAAAGTAAAATCTGTCACTGCTTCTACTTCTTCCTCATCTATTTTCCAGGGACTGATAGGGCCTGTTGCCTTTATCTTGGTTTTCTTGATGATGAGTCTCAAGCTATCTTTTGCACTCTCCTCTTGCAGCCTAAGCAAGATTTTCTTTAGGTCTTCCTCACTTTCTGCCATTATGGTGGTATCACCTGCATATCTGAAATTGTTGATGTCTCTCCCAGCAATTTTGATTCCAACTTGTGATTCATCCAACCCTGCACTGCACATTATGTGCTCTGTGTATGTTGAATAAGAAGGGTGACAAAATGCTGACTTGTCTTACTCCTTTTCCTATTCCAAACCACTCTGTGGACCAATCTAATTCCAGAGAGCCCCTGCATACATATTTTTAGCCCCTGTCAAGGGGATTTTGGTTTTTTGGTTGAGTTAGGTATGTTCTATCTAGTTTAATCCACTCCCAAACATTGCAAATATTCTTTACATTCCTCCTTGACTGCTACCTAGCCCTTGGAAATTATGTGTTTCAAATAATGCTGTTGCTTGTAATGAGTTAACTGTTCCTGTAGAAAAAAAGAGTATGCTTCAAAATTAAATTGAGCAGGAACAACACTACTTTATTGCTGATAACAAGCAATATTTTCTAGTTCCTTTTGAAACTTACTCTTAAAGAGAAATGTTAAGCATTTAGAATATTTTGGACTCTGCTAGGTGAGAGCCTTGTTGAGCTGCAGGGACTTGAGCAGTCTAATTAGGTAGTGCTGCCCATCTCTTGCCAATGATGTTAGGTTAGGACTAAAACTCACCAAAACGTCCTCAATCAGATCCATTGGGCAAGGTGAAAGTGGAGGGCACATGTCATGGTCTGCTTAACCAGTGGGTGACACTGTATCTGAACAGCTAAAAAAATCACATGCAGATGGACTTGATTTCTCAAGTCTATTTGCATATGTGAAATGTTATCATGGAGACATCTACAAATGTGTGGAACTCCTCGCTGAATAACAACTCCAAGGTATCCAAGGTTTGGGAATGTTATGCCATTCAGTCATTGGTCCTAAACATTTTTTTAAAGTAACAAAACCACTTCGCCTTTTTAAATACTTCAACCAATAACAGGGATGGATTACTTTCAAACCATTCTTGACCATTTCCTAGTGTTCGCCTTCTAGGACCAATCTGTACTAGTAACCAGAAGAGAACAACAAAGCTCTTTCATGTTTGGAAAGGCAAGCAAACAGGCTTCAGGAAGCTCACGTTGTAGATTCCGAAGCGTGTAGCAGCTCATTTGTACCAACTAACATGTGGGTGGAACAGGCAGATATGCAGCCCAGATCCCCCTGTGCTTCGATTGCTACTTTCAGGCACCTCCTTCCTTCTCTGAAGTCATTTCCTGGTTCTTCTCCTTTGTCAGAGAAATTACTGCCAGCAGAACTACATGCACAGAAACCAGAACTAGAATTTTGTCTACCTAGATATAGGAGTTGTTTTGATCCTGCACAATGGAAGGATCTCTTTCCTTTTGAATCACCCTTAACTGAATTGTCTACTGCAGGGGTTTCCAACTTTGTCAAGCTGGGGGCTGGGTCATACACTCTCAGTCAGCTTCAAGGGCCAGATGACCATTTTCCCCTGCCTGCATGATGAGGATGGCCATTTCATACCAACAGCTTCAATGAGGTGGCTATTTTGTTTCTCAAATGCCCTTGGAGGGATGGGGGCCACATGAAATGGTGTTGTGGGCCAGATATGGCCCATGGGCCTTAGGTTGGGAACCCCTGGCCTAGTGAATGAACTATTGGTCCCCTACTTCCATCTGTAGCCTTATTACTATCTCCAGAATTGTTATTCCATCTTGATAGTAACAACCACTGAAGTCAGCCAAAGGATCCTGCATGATTAAGTACCTAACTTCTGTAATATTACTGAGAGTTTTTCAGTGGTAGGCCAGTGTTGATCTCCATGGAAAATAAGCTTCTGTTGTTCTTTAAACTGAAACTTTGTCTCTGCTCTGTTTTTCTTGCAAGTCCCCAGGATCAAATGGGAACATGGGAACAATGACTCGAGAAGAGTTCATGGAAAAAATGTCCACAGAGATTAGACGAGGCACGAAGGAGGAATTCAGAGAGTTGTTTGATAAGATAGACTTGGTCCATGAAGGTTTCATTGACTGGGACAAGCTGACCTCCTTTATGCTGCTTGAGCTCTATGAGAGAGATGAACGAACCAAGCTATCTGTCATCCCTCAGTGGAAGGAGATCCAGCTTCTTCCATTAATCCATAAAGATTCTGTTCAAACTATCATGTTTTTGAAATCCCATGCCAGCTACCTGACTGTAAGCAGAAATGGATTGCTTGGTCTTTGGGGAGAGAGTGTAAAGCTTCAGAGGACTCTTCAGATTACAATAGAAGCTGTAAAACCCAAAGACCTTTGGGTAACTTCTCTAGTTGCATTGCCCAATGTCAACAAGGTGAGTAGCTCTCACAATGGAAGTGGACACTTGCTTTTGAAATGTCAAGGCAGATGATTTTTTTTATGTGCTTAGTAAACCCATCCGTGTTGTCCTACTTTGACACCATGACAGCACTGCTCTTGCGTTGTCAACATCACAGTACATTATGGCAGGGATCAGGACTGACCTTCCATGAGGCAGAGGGCAGCCACTGATTCAAATTATGGAATAGGAGGGGCAGTGGCTTAGAGGTTAAGTTGCAGAGTTAGATAACTGGAAGTTCAGTACAGTAGTTTGAGACCCAAGTGCTTCATGGTGGAGTGAGCACATGTCTTCTGTCCCAGCTCCTGCCAAGCTAGCAGTTCAAAAGCAAGAAATTGCAAGTAGATAAATAGGTGGGAACTGTAACAGCATTCTGTGCATTCTGATGTTTCATACCTGCCATATGGCTAGAGAAACCTCTGCAGATGCAGACAGTGCTGGCTCTTTGGCTATAAATGGTGACTGAGCACTACCCCCTAGAGTCAGACATGACTGGCTTTCCCTATCTCACACTGGTGATTGCTGTTAAGTTACCCTCTGGTGCTGATCTTCTGCTATGGGCAAAAATGACACAGAAGTGGAGCTGTTTCTCTAGTAGAGATCCTCAGACTAGTAGCTTGCTTCCTTTCTCTCTTTGAAGGAATAGAAGATTTCATGTATCACTTCAGCTATAGTGCCTTGTTTTCAGAATGGATCCCTCAGAGAAAAGCAGGGTTGTTGTGGGTAGACCATTATGGAGATTACTCATTTGTAGGGTTGCCATGAGTCAGGGTTAACTAGATGACTCATAACAACAATAGCAGCAGCAGCAATCGTTTTAGTAAAACTATGGTATTAATTTGTTATTGCAGTCATTAGGAACATGTGTTTTTATTCTTTAAAAAGTATTTTGAAATCATTCTTTTTAAAAATTAATCACCCAAAGCAGTAAAACAAAACAATATGATATCTTGCTGAACCTGACAATGTTGTCCCTGTAACCACAAAAAATAAAATAAAATTGAAATCATTGTGTAAGATGAAGTACCATATTTGCCAGCATATGATACACTTCCTCACTTAAAATACACTAGAAAAACAAAGTGCATTTTACACTCTGATGAATCTTATACACTGGCAAATACCGTATTTACTGGTGTATAAACACAATTTCCCCCCTTAAAATACACCGGAAAAACAGAGTGTATCTTAAACTCCACTGTGTTTTATATGCCAGCACATATGGTAACTAATTAGGTGATAATGGATTAATATTTTGGTACTAAATATATAATGTTTTTGATATGTGATATGTGATATTTTGTGATGTAATATTTGTAGTTTATTGATATGTTATTGATATGTGATTTGTGATACTTTGATGTTACTGATATGTGATACAGTTGTACCTTGCTTAAAGAGCATAATGCGTTCCACAGGATTGCTCTTTAAGTGAGTTTGCTCTTTAAGCGAAACACCATTGTAAATGACCAATTGTGGGGGGGATTGTGAACCCCGATTTATTTGTTAAGCAAGTTTTTGATTGGTTTTATTTGTTAAGCGAAGCGACCATTCAGAGAAAATTCTGCTCTTTAAGCGAGTTATTCTTTAAGCAAGATGCTCTTTATGTGAGGTTTGACTGTATTTTGATGTTATTGATATGTGATATTTGATACTTTGATATGTCATTGATATTTTATATGTAATACTTTGATGTTTTGATATGTGATATTTTGTGATCTATATTGTTAGCTGCTCTGAGTCGCTTCGGTGAATAGAGCGGCATACAAATCCAAAATACAAATAAATTGACCTCTAGATCCTTCTGGTATTATAGGACACATAACAAGTAAATCCCCCCCACCCCCCGAGTTACTTGTGGCTGAGGCTGATAGGCTGCTGCAGTATTGTGACATGGTATTGATTGCATTGAATACTGTATATTGTTTGGATTGAATATAGTATAATTATTGAGTATTGTGTATTGAGTATATTGTATATTTGTATTGTTATATATATATTGTATAATTATTGTGTGAGCCGCCCTGAGACGGGCTTCCTGATTGGGTGGCATATAAATGTGAAAATTAAATTAAATTAAATATTTAGTTAATAATTTCCAAGATCTGGACAAAAATGCAGCAAAGTGACTGAAAAAACATTTTTTTCTCTGTCTGTCCATAAGAAATTAGAATTTTTATGGGAAATATTACTTCTTTGAAGCACAGTGCACCATTTCCCCCCAGTCACAGTACAGATACTGGCCATGATGGCTAGTGGGTTCTACGGGCTCAAATCTAACAAAGTAAACTTCTTAAGCTCTGATAAAATCCCTATGGTGTACTGTGGGATAACTCTGTTGGGAAATATTAAACAACCTATCTTGCGTACGAATGTTGATCCAGTAAAGCTCTTAAAAGAATGGAAAGAAACCATACTGTGCAGAAATTCTGATCTGTGTCTTGAGATTTACTCGTTATGTGTCCTATAATGCCAGAAGGTTCTAGAGGTCAATTTATATATTTAGTACCAAATGCTCAATGTATTTCTTGCCTGCTTTCTCATAAAAACCTAGATTTATGACTTTTACAAATCATAACACCAATAGCAACATAAAGTCTATTTTGCAGACTAAAATGGAATGCTGCATTTCCAAAGAATGTCACATCATGCAGACAGGTTTTAAAGGATCTCACCTCTGTCCTATTGAGATTATAGTGATTTGATTTTTATATATTTTTATTATTAAGGGGTGGGGAAGTAGGAAGGTGGGGTTGTGAACTAAATGTAACAAGAAGTAATATACACAGTGATGGGATGTAACAGGTGTGCACCAGTTCGCCAGAACCGGTAGTATCTTTCCCTAGTGTCCCGGAGAACCGCTAACAGCTTTTGGGGGGAACCACCTTCGGGGCTTACCTTTTCACTGGTTCCCCCACTGCGCATGTGCACCAAGCATGTGGTGTGCATGCAGGCCTACAGTGCTTGGCACGTATGCACGGCCTCCTTGCTGTCCTCCCAAGTGGGGAGGAGGAAGAGAAGCTGCTAGCCTGAAGCTCCCTATAGCTTGCTCAACAGGGTAAGTGACTCACCTTAGGATGTGGTGTGTCTCTGTGTATTTTAATGTGTATTTAATACCTTTACCTATATTGACGTAATACCACAGTTCCTAAAAAGGCCTGGCTTGGGGTTTTTAAGCAATGTCTTGGAGTTACCTCATCAATAAGCTACACCTGTGCTGTTCCAATTGCTGTTCCAATTGGAGAACAACTAACTTCTTTAACTGTTGAAAAGTTGAAAAGTGCCAAAATGAAACCATCTTGTGCAGTGATGGGATGACAAAAATTCTACTACCACGCCATGACGTCACGGACATCATGGGCGTGGGCAATGTCATGACGTCATGACGTCATGGCCGAAGCCGACGTCATGACGTTGTGGGCGGGGCCAAAAATAAAAATAAATAAAAAATAAAAATAAACATACACACACACCCCCTCCCTCTCAGCCCACCCACCCAGACACAAATAAATAAATAAATAAATAAATAAATAAATAAAAACAACCACCCACCCAAAACACAAATAAATTACCCCCTCGCTTACCTTTCTTGGGACCCGGCACCCCGACTGCGTCCACAGCCGCCGCCGCCGCCGGAGTTGCCTGCACCCCTGTGGTGTCCTCCTCGGGCCGGTACCTTTTTAGCCCGGCTCCGGCCACAGGCAGGGGCGGCGGGCAGCAGTGGCTCTGGCGGTGGCTCCAGCCGCGGCTGCCGAGCCTCCCTGGGCCGTCCCCATGCCGCACCGCCACCGCCTGCAGATTCCTCATCCGCCAGGCGCTGCAGCCGGGCTAAAAAGGGACCGGCCCAAGGAGGAGGCCACAGGAATGCAGCCAGCGGCAGCTCCGGTGGCAGCGGACGGCGGTTGCAGGCACCCAGCCCACAGGCGCCCGGAGGAGGAGGAGGCATCAGCGGTGCGCCGCGCCGGGCGTCCCCAGGGCATGGGGCTTGTCAGCAGCGGACGGCCCAGGCAGCCCTCAACGTGCCGTGGGGGGAGGTGCCCTCCTCAGAGGGCTGGTGCCGCTGCCGCCGCCCTGAAACTCTAAAACAATTTTTTTTTTAAATTGGAGCTAAAATGGCTCCAATTGACTGCGCATGCACAGAAACTCAATCTGACGCATGCGCAATGCGTCAGATTGAGTTTCTGCGCATGCACAGTCAATTGGAGCCATTTTAGCTCCAATTTTTTTAAAAAAAATTTCTTTCGGTGAGGCGTCCGGAACCGGACGCCTCAAAAGTGGACTCCCCTCCCGGAGAACCCTCCGGAATTGGTCCTACCGGTTCCAGGGAACCGTCTGGAACCGGGGACATCCCATCACTGATCTTGTGATGAGTTCCTTCTGTAGTTTCTTCCATCTGACCTAGTGTGAGAAAGATTAGCCAGAATAAGCTTTAAGCTCTGGTTTAAAAGCTCTGGTTGATTTGTGTTTGGGGTTAATGGGTGGTGTATTTTAATGTATTTTTAAATTTATTTATTTATTTATTTAATTTATTTACGGTTTTGTGTTGTGGGTGGGTGGGTTGAGGAGTGTGTATGTGTGTGTGTGCTTATTTTCATTTTATTTTATTTTATTTGGCCCCACCCACAACATCATGATGTTATGATGTCATGACGTTGGCTCCGCCCATGACATCATGATATCATGATGTTAGCTCCGCCCACACTGTGATGACATTGTGGTGGGGTAATAAATTTTTTGACATCCCACCACTGAATATACAGTATATAAATAATGGCAAGGGTTTATGCAAAATATGCAAAGGTTTTAGGCAGAATAGACAACCTGATGCCTTCAAATGATGGTTCTCATAAGCCCCAGCTAGTATGGCCAGCATCCAGACCTTATAGACATAGTACGTAGTTTAACTCTTTGGTTAGAATCAGGCTGTGGGAAAGGCTTGACTGAAGTGTGGGGAGGCATGAGCGGCATGCCACATGATAGACCAGCTTTCCCAACCTGGCAATTCCATCATGCAACACTCCGGTCTGGGACTGCTGTCCTGCCGATTGTCTGGCCATCAAGCTCAGTGTCCTAGCCACTAGGCCACCATGGCCCTCATTATTATTATTATTAAAAATGATTTCTATAAAAGCAAAGTTAGTCTTTCATTTTTGGGTCCACAGGTAGGTTTCAAACTAACCGAAGGGCTTCTAAAACTGATGGCAACTCCATCCCTGATTCCATCCCAAGATGTACTGTACTGTATCTCTTATTTTGTGTATGTATCATATCCCAGGAGAACATTTGGCCTAATCTATAAATTCAGCTGTCAGCGTAAGAATTGAGCTCACTCTGTCACACAGTACTTGGGTCTCAAACTGTTGGCTTGCTGATCTTCCAGTCATCAAGCTCAGTGTTTTAACTACTAAGCCACCACGGCCCATTCAGGAGTGGTAGAACAGGATAAATGCTCCCTCCTCTTTCACACTAATGTTCTCTCTCTCCCTCTCTCCCCATAGATAGCTGTTTCATTTACAAATAAAGAGATCTATTTTGTTGAGCTGAACTCCAAACAAGGATTCTCGTATCAGTATAAACTTCAAGGCTTTGAAGGACCCATCCTATGTATGGACTATTGGTACAATCCTCATGATGGAAATGATGCTATTCTGACCATGGGAGATGTCTGTGGCCAGGCAAGTACAAAATCTCACAGGATAATATTACAATGGACTTGTTATGCATCAATCCAGTGAGGTCAGTTCAGCTAAACAGCCTAGAGAGAGGTTTGAGCGCCCGTTTCTGTCCTATCCCAGCTCCTGCCAACCTAGAAGTTTGAAAGCAAGAAATTGTAAGTAGATAAATAGAGATCATTTAGGTGGGAAAAGATCTTGGGCACATGAAAGGAGCTTCATTTGGGTGTCCCCTGAGCAGAATTTCTCCAGCAAAAATCTTTTCAACCCAGAATAATTTCTGACATGAAATTATCATTAGAACCTATGGTAATGGCATGTAAGTGGGCAACATTAGAGTATTACATGGCTGGATAGAGAACTGGTGGTGATGAAACAAGGAAAATTCTTTTCAAGAGACCAGGTGTAGTCTCTAAAAGTTAATTTATCTATCTCAATTAGGTATTTCTCATTTGTAATATCTAGGCTCTTGTGCCTACATAAAATTTCATTTAAACTGCCCAAGGTTTTGCCTTTAGAAAGGGCCACCTCCGCCCCTTTTGCCATAGTTGTGGTCTCACCAAGCTATAAATCTTACCAAGCTATACATATATAACCCACTCCCATTGTCCTCTTCTAAGCAAATCTCTGCAGTCTCATTAACAAAAAAATAGTGCTAGCTGCGGCCATGAAATTTAAATGCCTGCAAGTCATGAATTTATAACAAAGGGAAAGGCTTTGTCTGATAGTCAGGTTATCAGCTTCAGTAATGGGTTGCTTTGAAATGTTAAGAACAGCTGAGCAATTTATTTCCTCCCCACCACACACAAAAAATTATTTCTATCCATCCTAGGTTCTGGCAATTGTCTTCAACACAGCCCAGATCTCATTCTTTGAACGACCTTCCCATTCCCCTGAAGATGAAAAAGTGATGATGACTATTAATAGGCAGGAGCTGGTCTCTGGATATCACAGTTCCTGCCATACATTACAGCACAGCCTCCATGAAAAAGAGTGGGTGAGACAAGGTATGGATTGTGGGAAAGAATACAATATTTTTGAGGTGATTCTTCCTCTTTGGCTGCAATCCTGCATGCACTTATCTATGGGTAATCAGTACCAGAGCTGGTTCTATCATTAGGCCAAGTGATACAACTATCTCATGCAGCAGATGGTATTCTAATTATCTTAGAACTGTAGAGATGGAAAAAAACCCTGTGGATCATCAAAGTACAACTCCTTTCAAGGAGGCACAGTGGGAAATTGAACTTCCAACCATTGGCTCTGCTATTTAGTTGTCAATGTTGATAAGTCTGGTCATGCAGAGAGTACATAGAAGATACTGTTTTCTTTTGGTTACCTTGGCCTCTTTCTCCACTGATTCAGGTAAAGACTGTTTTCAATGGCTGAATGGAGTGACAGTTTCCATCTTTCAGCCACATCAGTCTATTAGTGATTCTTTCTGTGCTGCAGTGCATGACCCATAAGAGAAACCAACACTTCTTCATCAAACTGCACATTCTCCAGTGTTGAATTTTTTAAGCAATGGTGCATTTTGTTAATTGTGGTGGTTTTTTTTTTAAAGATTGCTTTATGTGATTTTCACTGCAGTGGCCAACAGTAATAGCATTTTTGGGAACCATTCAAAATACAGGTACTGTACTTCATCCCAATCTCTGAACTCATGCTCTAGTTTCAGAGGTCAAAATCTCTTCCCCCCCCCTCCAAATTGGCTTTATACTGGGGCCCAAGAAGGTGTGATTTCTAGGTGAACTTCCAACACACATTTTCAGAAACCAAGGATTTACAATAATGCACTTTAACCATGCAATCTGACCTCTTTCTTTCAGAAATTTTATAGTCCAATGAACAACAAAATTCTTTCCAGTTCTAAATCAAAGCTGGAAGATGAGAGTTGTTCCAAACTCTAAGGCCATCATGCATCTTCTGAAGCGGTTCTTTAATTTTGAAATCAATAAAGCATTTTGTGTGTCTGATATAAACCTAAATATTCAAGGTTGAATAATTAATAGATTTCTTGTCCAGTGAGAGATACATCTCTTTTTTTCTGCTGGAAAAATGTTTTGGTTAATACAACATTTTTCCCCAAATGAAAAGATCTTTGGTTTTAAAAAGCAGAAAGCTGTGATTTAAGTTGTAACCACAAAAGTAAGAAAATTCAAACCACAGATAACTAAGGAAAAGAGCGCATTGATGCACCCTTTTAATAATTTAACATCTATCCCAAACAGGATTAATGTCACACACCGCTCCCTGTACATTTCATTTGAAATAAAATGAGGCTACAGTGGCTTAGTATTTAAGATGCTGAGCTTCACCAGCAGGTCAGCAGATCACCAGTTTAAGACCCGGGTACTACACAATGGAATGAGCTCCTGTCTCTGTTCCTGCCAACCTAGCAGTTTGAAAGGAAGAAATTGCAATTAGATAAATAGGTACTGTTCAGGTGGGAAAGGTAACAATATTCTGTGTGCTTCTGTGTCTAGTCATGCCTGCCAGATAACCACGGAAATATCTGTAAATACAAACAGCGCTGGCATTTTGGCACTAAAGGGAGATGAGCATGACTAGCTTTCAAGCAAGGGAGACCTTTACCTTCCCTGAAATTAAATACAACAGCTACAAACAACAGATTTGTAGCACAACCTTAATAGCCTAGCTTAGTCCAGTTGATCTACATTCCTGTCCTGCTCAGATCTTGTGCTTGTAGAAGAACCCCCTGCTTTAAATAGAGTGATCTCTGCTTCACAAAAAGCACAGTGCTCATGGAGCATTGCGTCCCATGGTTTCAGAGGAAATTCTGGTCATTATAATTAATGGTAAGATGGTAAGATATTTCTACTTGTTCCTTAGTGGGGCTGCGGTGGCTCAGTAGTTAAGAAGCTTGCCTTGTTAGCTGCAAGGCCAGCAAGTTGTCAGTTCAAGACCCTGGAGAAATTCCACCAAGACTTCAATAATTTTCACCCAAATATCAAACTCAGTTTGGACCAGTCTACACAACAAGTAAATTTCCTGGACACCACTGTGAAATTACAAAATGGACATCTTAGTACCACACTATATCGCAAACCCACAGACAGATGTACCTACCTGCATGCCTCCAGCTTCCACCCAGAACACACAACAAAATCCATTGTCTTCAGCCAAGCCCTCAGGTACAATCGCATCTGCTCAGACCCACACGATAGAGATGCCAAGCTCACAGACATTGTTTTCAATGCATTCCTGTGGGAAATTGCATTCAATGCATTCCTATGGGAAATTTAGTTAAAGTAATTTACGCTGTAAGAAAGTCCCAGGGAATGCATTAATTAAGTTAACCAAGATCTCACTGTATTTGTATTCTGTCCCTTGTTTCTTTGTTTCTGGTCACATGCATCCACTGTGAGCAATTTTTCCTAAGTATCAGCAGGCACTGAATTTTTATTTAATGTCTGGGGAATTTGAGACTACTTATGTTCCAATCACTGTAAATCCACTCCACTCCACATATATGCTGAAACCATAACTCTGTTTTATTGTATATAACACTTTGCATGGGGGGGGGGGGTAGGCAAGCATGAAAAAAATTGGTGTATTTTATACCCTGTGTTCCCTAACATACATAAGATATAACTTGGTTCCACAAGTCTTAGTGTTATCCAATTTTAATGTTACTCGATGCATGAATTGGATAATGTTAAAATCCTATGGGATGCATCGGATAACGTTAAAACTCCATAGAGATACATTGTAACCGGCACAGGCTTTAGCGAACGTTATCCAATGCATCCCATAGGATTTTAATGTTGTGCGATGCAATTTTTTTTCCAGATTGCTTAACGTTATGTGGTTTTAGCATTATTTGATGCAAACGTTATCTGAAGTATTACTCTATTTTAATCTATGTACTAGATCCATCCTTGCTCTTTATTAGTCTGGAAAGAGCAAAGTGGGTTAATTTACTTAAAACTGTAGACTAGACAAAATTCACCAACACAGCCATTTGAGATAGATCAGCTTTAGCTTCTTTGCCCCTGTCTCTTTTGGAGTCGATGCTATGGTGTTTTCACACAGATGGTCAGAGATTAAAATGGGTTCCTGTAAGTGTTAATAATGAAACATGCATTGGAGCACCCCTTCCTGAAGAAACCATCACTCGACCAGACGGTATAAGCTAACCTTCAGCCTGTAACCAACCTTCCCTTTCTAGGGAAGATATTGGAGAAGGCAATGGCATGGCAGCTACAGGAGGGTTCTGGATGAAGCAGATTATCTGGACCCTTTTCAGTCAGGATTGAGGCCTGGATTTGGTATGGAAACTGCATTGGTCACACAGGTGGATGATCTCTGGCGAGAATGGGATGGAGGTCATCCATCCGTCCTGGCTCTTCTTGACCTCTCAATGGCTTTTGATACCGTTGACCATGGTATCCTTCTGGAAAGGCTCCGAGGATTGGTGATCCAGTGCACTGTGTTGACTTGTTTTTCCTCATTTCTGAGGGGCTGGACCCAGTCAGTGTGGCTGGAGGATGAGGTGTCCAGCCCGAGGCCCCTCTGTTATGGGGTGCCACAGGGTTCGGTACTCTTGCCTCTCCTATTTAACATCTACATGAAACCACTGGGTGAGATCATTCGCTCCCACAGGGTGAGGTATCATCAATATGCAGATGATAGTTGTATATCTCAACCTGTGGGGACCCTAGCGACGCAGTGGAAGTCCTTTCCAGGTGCCTGGAGGCTGTCAGGGTCTGGATGGGGAACAACGGGCTTTAGCTGAATCCTGGCAAGACTGAGTGGCTGTGGGTAGGGGGTCTTGTGTTATCTTGGGAGCTACCATCTTTGCTTCTGGATGGGGCAGTTCTGCCCCAAACAGACCCGGGGCATAACTTGGGGGTCCTCCTGGACTCATGACTACTGCTCGAATAGCATATGGCAGTTGTGGCCTGGAGGGTTTTTGCACAACTTCGTGTTGTGTGCCAGTTACGCCCGCTCTTAGATCGGGACTCCTTGCTCATGATCACATACGCTCTTGCCACCTCCAGACTTGATTACTGTAATGCGCTCTACATGTGGCTGCCCTTGATGGCCATTCCTGTAGCTGCCGTGCCACTGCCTTCTCTAAAACCTTGTCCAAAAAAGGCAGGTTGGACACAGGCCAGTGATTAGTAAGCACCGCGGGGCCGAGTGATGGTTTTTTCAGGAGGGGGCGCACAAAAGCATGCTTTAAATTCACTGGGAAAACCCCCTACTGTAGCGATGAATTTATGATTGATGATAAAGATTGATGATAAATTGAAGACTGTGCCTGAGGATATGCATGATTGTAGTACTGGGGTGTATGTGAGAAATGTCCTACAAGTTGTAACAATCCTCTTACTCCCAAGTAGCACTCTGGCATCCTGGTGATGGAATTGCACCTGATCCTGCTTCATCGGCCCTCTCAGACCCAGCAGTTCGGACTTTTCCTAAAAGTGTGCCCAGTCATCCCTGACCTAAATCTAGGTAGTGAACAAAGGGTGGCCATGAAATTAGTGTAGATTCAGGTAATGTGAGCCAAGCAATCACTCCAGGTCTCTTCAGGTAGTTCAAAAGTATATTGAAATCAAAGTAAGGTACAGAATAAAGTCCAGCAAAAGTTCAGAAAGCATTTCAAAATAAAGAATTAAAGAAAGCTGCTTATTTGAGTGAAAGCCCATGGCCCCGCTTTTGGTTAAATAGGCTACATGATTGCAGTTAAGATTCAAAGAGTGTCTCTTCGATCCCCACCTTCTGGGTTATATCTCCTCCCTCCGGGTGTACCTCCCAGCCATTCCCCTAAGGGATTCCAACCAATGATCTTACAGGATGACATGTCCATCACATTTTAGGTTTCATTTCTCCCAACTCACAAGGCCAACATTGTTTATATTCCAGTCCTGGTATGAAGGGATTCCCACGCATTGAAATCTCCATCTCGGATGAGGCTAAAGCACAGGGAATATATCATTTCATTACACAAGTTGATAGTGGTTTCCCCAAATTTTGTTTGGACTTTAGTTGTAAACTGCAGTTTTAGCAGTTAAGATGCTGAGCTTGATGACCGAGACCCAAGTGCTGTATGATGATTGAACCCTCATTGTCTGTCCCATCTCCTGCCAACCTAGCAGTTCAAAAAGCAAGAAATTGCAAGTAGATAAATAGGTACTGCTTCAGTGGGAAAGGTAACAACATTCTGTCTGCATCAGTGTCTAGTCATGCCCGCCACATGACCATGGAAACATCTGCAGATGCAGACAGAGGCGTATCTTTGGCTGAAAACAGGGATGAGCACCGCCTACTAGAATTGGACATGACCTGCTTTCAAGCAAATAAGACCTTTACCTTTACCTAATTTTCATATGAGTAATCTGTGGTTTTACCTTTGGATATTTATATTTTATGATTTTAATTAAGTTTTTAGTGTGTATTGTTAACCATCTTGGAACCATCTTGGAGTCACAAGGTGTGACAAAAATTGAAGTAATTAGACAACAACAATACCAACGATAACAATAGTAATAATAGTAATATATTTGGTAGCCTCCTCCTGAAACACAGCTTGTAGATAACCATCAGTGGTAGGAAGTGAAACTTGAAACTTGAATTTCCTGCAATACCCTTGTTGCTCTGTTGCTCTCTTGCTCAAGACTGTTTCCTGTCTCCATCTTCTACTTCCTTTTGCCTCTGCTTCATGTGACTAAATATTCTAATTTGCCATATTCATTTTTGCTGTGGAAATGACTGTCACATCTTTTTTACCCCCCTTTGGGTATTCTTGAAGGAGTCATTTAGTTAGAAACAAGTTGATGTCTTTGTTGCAAACTGTGAAGGTTATTTGGCTCCTAACATACATAATGTTTTATTCTCATAAAAGTCTCTAGAGCTTGGAAAGGCAAGTCATGAAATAGGCTGTGAGGTTTTGGATATGTGTCTTGCAGTTCAAAAAAGAGAAACTGAAAAAGAAATCCTTGCCTGTTGGAGACTGCAAAGGAAAAAATAAATTATGGCAGCATGTGATGGATGTATTTTCCAGAGAAATATGCTTTTGGATACAAATTATACCTATTGTAAATGTTATCATGTATTTGCAGACGAATAAGAGCTAATGTTATACTTTGGAGTTCTTTCAGATGAGGCCAGTTCCATGACCTGCATTTCAAATTAGGGTTTGTACAACAGGGCTCTGAATAGCTACTGTTACAACTCACTGAATCCTCAGATAGTCTGCTGGTTGGGGGATGCTGGATGTTGTAGTCCAGTGGTTCCCAGTTAGTTTTTTCTATGTACCACTTCAAGAAAGACCTCAAACTTATGTACCCCTTATTGCAGGAACGTTAAATATCACGTACCCCTTATTGCAGGAACGTTAAATAAAAAATGAAATCAGGTGTATTTTATATTTATTATCATCAAAAGACATTCTAATGACAGAGAACACATTTCATTAATGTGACAAATGTGCACGTTGACAATGACGAGCAAATAGGCGGGAACGGGGGCAGCCGCGATCGGGTGACGCGAGACGCGGGAGGCGCGGGAAAAACCGCCGCGGCGGGAGAAAGCGCTTGATGCATATGATTGACTTACCTACTGATCGTTTAATTTAATTGAACAATTTTTTGGCAATTGTTATTGCATTATTGTTTTTTTAAGGATTTAATATTTTAGTTAAGAGATTGCTGTGCATACCCCTTGATGCAATCTTGCGTACCCCTGGGGGTACGCGAACCATTAATTGGGAACCACTGTTGTAGTCCAAATAATTTTTTCCTGAACTCTGCCATAAAATATTTCCACAAGTTGTGCAATCATCTTCCATGTCTAGACCAGATGTGAAACAGACAAAATGAAGGCACCTTTTGGTGAGTCCATTCTCACACCAAGTGTGAGAAAGATTAGCTGGCAACACAAGGTTGCTGTTACCAGGGTACGCCCGGTTATGGTTCATAAATTCCACAATCTTTGAGGAGGCTGTTTCTGTGGGAAGGTAAACAGCATTCTGTGCACTCCAGTGTCTAGGCATGCCTGCCACATGTCCACAGAAACGTCTGCAGATGCAGACAGCACCGGATCTTTTACTATAAACAGAGATGAGCACTGAACCCTAAAGTCAGATATGACTGGCTTTCGAGTAAGGGTGACCTTTACATTTACCTTTCATACCTGAAAACATAATTGTAATACAGAAGAATTCAAAATGACCCATGTAGAATGTGTATTTCTACATGTTCAGGACCATACACTTATCTATAAGTGCACTTAAGAAAAGGCGTAGCCTTTAACTCTAGTCATATTTGTTGAGGGCAAAATCCCAAGTTGTTGCCAAAATTTACCCAGGGTCTAATACTAGATTTGCTAGGACTTTTTCTCTTGAGCTCAGCCTAGGCTAGGGGATATCTACACTTTATAACAGAGTTTAGTACCTTCCAGAGTTTGGAGAACTTCATACTCCTACGAATGGACCTTGCAAGGCTGCATCAGTCCTGCATCAATTAAATATTTTTATTAGAAAGGGTTTTAACAAAACTCACACACAGAACCTCCCCTTGTTATCTAGTGGCCACTTAAAAATACTCAAAAGTGGGGAGATGGGGAAATTTCAGGGTTTCTTAAATGTAGAAACATATCTGGGGGAAAAAAAAACACCTCCAGTAGGTTATACTTTGTCCACCGCTGGCTCAAGGAATATTTTAAAGAACCCTAGGGAAACAAGGACCTTCTGTTCCCAAAGCGTCCATGAACAATCAAAGCAGTAGCAATGAAACAGAAGGTAGCTGGTTCTCAGTCGTAGGACCCCAAATATTTTTGGACTACAGCTCCCACAAATCTTGGTCAGCACAACTAATACTGATAACTTCTGGGAGTTACAGTCAAAGAACATCTGGGTCCAAAAGGTTTGGAACCACCATGCTAGATGAATAGATAGGCTTTCTTGAATAGTGCACAGCCTGCAAGGAAAATTAAAATAGAGGTAATAAAATCATGTTTGGAAATAGGTGGAAAAGGAAAAAGCTAAAGTATCTTAAGGTAAGGTAGGGTTTCCCTTGCTTGAAAACCTTTTGTGTCTGACTCTAGGGGGAGGTGCTCATCTCCATTTACAGCCAAAGAGACAGTGCTCTCTGTGTCTGCAGATGTTTCCATGGTCATGTGTCACTATCACTAGACACTGGAGCATACAGAACGCTGATACCGTTCCCACCACAGTGGTACCTATTTATCTACTTGCAATTTCTTGCTTTCAAACTGCTAGGTTGGCAGGAGCTGGGACAGATGATGATCACTCACTCCATCACACAGCACTTGGGTCTCAAGTTGCTGACCTTCTGACCTTTCACTCATAATCTTAATCACTAAGCAACTGTGGCTATACCTAAGACTTTAATTCACTTTAACGTAACAGGAGACAGCTCCGGACAATGGAACAACAGCAAAAGCAAACAAATAGAGATAAGGCAACAGGCAAGGGATGATGCCCACTTGTATACTACCACCACCCTTAGCAATCCACAATCATAAAAGCTAGAACATTTTAGCCCTTGGCATATCTGTTGCTTGCCATATGAGCCCAGCCAAAAACAGTTAATAAAATGAACAGACCACATTATTAACCTTCAGAAACCAAAGGATAAAGTAGTTATTTGAGCCCTATCTCAGCTTAGACCAGGGATGGCCAACCTATGGCCCATGGTACCATTTCATGTGGCCCACCACAACCTTTGCTGCTACCGTAAAACACGCCTGTGCATGTGTAAACCTGCCCACATCTGCCATAAACACTGCTGTAAATGCACCTGCGGTTGTCATAAATGCATTTATGACAGCTGTGGACGTGTTTTACAACAGCATTTAAGGCAGAAAGAACCACGTGACTGGCCTGCTCAGCTGTCTGAGGGCATGGTCTGGCCCACAGCACAAAAAGGTTGGGAACCCCTAGCTTAGGCTGTCTGAAGATGGGTTCTGCTTGAATGGCCCAGAAAAGGAACTTGAGTTTTCCCCAATGCTGGTTTAGGAATAATTGTTGGCCAAAATCTTTTTGACCTCTTAACACGAATGGTGTAGCTTCTGGCAGCAAATTGCTGCAATATTAACAAGCTGGCATATACAATATACATTGTGTGCCAAGTCACATAGCTTGGTATGCAACATATAAAGTCTATGGTGAATTCTTAACATGTGGCAATTTACGCCATTGGTGTTACACTTGTAGCTATAATTGATATGTTTTTGGTTGTTGTTTACTGAAACAGAACAGGATATAAATAATGCACAATAAATATGGGTCCAGGGAAGCAACTTCTTTTGCAGCTACTTAGACACCTACACATGTTGATGGCAGTTTTTACCATTAGTCAGAGCAGGTTGTTGATGCATTATACTTTCTGCTCTGCACTAAAACTTGCTCTCTTCAACTGCAGCATTGATATAAGGTTAATCTGTTAGGCTTCTATAGCTGGAATACATCTAACATGGGGAGCATTTTGACCCATGTCACAAACAAATTGTGCTGATCCAGCATCTATATGTTCTTTCTGAATTCAATGGCACTCAGCTCCACTTCCATTTTTGCACCTGTTTGATTCCATCTCCCTTTGGAAGTCTTTAAAATAGACTCCTCAGGGGAAATGATGCTGACTTTAGGAGAACATAATTGCTCATCAACTTGGACAACTATCACACATCATTTAAAGTGTTGCACCGAAGTTGCATAATTTCATCACAAACGGCATCGCAGAGCTGCTGCTTATGCTTAATCTCCTGTCATCCCTAATCAGACTAGAAGTTGATTAAACCTTGTTTTGCTACTCATATTTTAAAAAATCATTCCATAGATGCAATTATAATGTAGACAATTTTCATGCCTCCTTAATTTTGTGTTCTCAATTGTCCAGAGAGATGGTGGAGTTTCAAAGTTTCTTATTTCAGTACTAATAAATCAAATAAAATATTTGATTGATCCTAGCTAAGAGATGTGTATTTGACACCATTTAGTCAATTTTATTTAAACCTGCATTTGATCTTTCCCTCTTTCTCTCTTCCCTCAGATACCCACAGATTTGTTTTAAAAAAAAACAACCAACAAAATTCTGATCTTCATTAACTGTTACTGGAGCAACCTGTTCTAATTTATTTCTTTTGATGTTTTTGATCCATATCAAATTTCATAAATCCTATCTCCTGTCTTCAACCATGGAAATGAGAGCTGATCTAATGAAATAATGAGTTAAAACTCTCTTTTTTTCTGCCCAAAATAATTTGACAATAGTAGGCTTCATAAAGTTAAAAGTAAAAACTGCAATCATTTTCCCTTCTAGTTCAGTACTATCTTCCCATTAACCCAATATGGTCTTCTTAACACAGTGTTTTCAGAGTCAGAGGGATGGGTAAGAATTTTGTTCCATTGTGATCTTTGATAAGAATTCTATATTTCAGGCAAGGACTAAAAACATCTGCATCTTGAGTCTAAATTTTTAGAATTTCGTTTCAAATCAGATTGTATCTGCAGCCAAATAACATGATCTAGCTGCTTCTGTACGATAAACTTCAATATACTTACCATCCTACCTGCTTCCTGCCTACCTACCTACCATTAGCTGTGCATTAAATGAGAATGCTTGAAGAGTTCCATACTACCTAGATTAATTTGTAATTTGGAGCATAAATATTCATAAATACACTTTTGACTGTCTCAAAAATTTGCAATGAAATTCTGAGCTTAAAATATATTTGAAGATAAAATATATAAAATAAAATAAAAATATTTACATTTGAAAATATATTTTTGGGTAAAATTATTGGAGAAAAGTATATATCTAGCTGAAACACATTTATAAATATATATTCTGTGAGAAAATTGGTTGAAGGTATATATTTGCATATTTAAGTATGTATTTGTACCAAATTTCTTTGCTAATTTCTTTATAAATACCACAACTCATGGAACAGGGAAAGATCACAGTGCTGAAATGAATGATCACATGCAAAAATGACACAGATTAGAAACAAAAATCTGGTATTTCCAAACCTACCAGAATTGAGCATCCAACAAGAAAATAACTAATGATCCACTTCAGTTGACTCAATTGTGTTTATAAATTATTACTTGATGGAGAATATAATTCAAATTCTCATTTTTCTTTCAGTTGCATACAGCTCCTCGTTAGATGCTTTTATTTCTGTTACAACCAGCAGTACAACCACACTGGTGTTAGCTTGGAGAGAAAAATTACGTCCTCATCTTACTATGACGTGTTTCCATATCACCCAAGGAGTCAATGCATTTGATTTCCATTCCAGGCTCAACTTGATAGGTACGTTAGCTTATAGTTTCTCTGTTATTGTAAATTCTAATGGGGACAGTCAATAGTATATGGAGAATTCTGCATTGTAGACTCACACTACCTTACTAGCCATTCCTCTCATTGGGAGAGTATTGAGAGCTGCCATTTTGCAAAGTTGCTTAGGAATTTCCTAGTAATAAGAAATGGGGCAGATGAGTTAATATTAGTTTGAGAAAGCTGTTCATCCAGATCAGAGCTGAATTAATTTTCTCCTGTTGCAGAGCTTTGAAATAACAGATTACAAATAACATTACATGTTCCACTCCATTCCAGTGGGCAGTGAAGATGTAGTAACATTACATTTCAAAAGTATATAACAAGTGGGAACAACCTTATCATATATTTTTAGTACAACAAACAATGTGTCCTACTTACTCTTCCTAGTTATGATATAAAGCAGTGTTTCCCAACCTTTGGTTTTTGGACTCCAATTCCCAGAAGCCTAAGGCAATTCCCCATAGCACTGATCAGCCAATGTATTGACTTAGGTCTCTGGGAATTGATGTCCTCCAGTGGAGTGTGCCCCCCCCATTGGGAATCACTGATTTAAAGGCATATTGAGGCATTTTGAATGCAATTTCCTATACGTACTGTATTTGATGCAATTTCCTTCTCAACTCTGTGGATTCCATCACAAAGGGGAAAATATTTTAACAAGTTACTTTCTTAAAACTCTCATGAGTAATGCCAACATGTTGTATTAAAGAAGCCAGCAATGAGTGATAGGAATAAATTCCTTCTAAAGAGCAATTTTTCAAGGTCTGCCTTGTTGGTAATAATTGTGGGGGCTAGTCTTCTAATCTTCTGGAGGGTGAAGCAAGAGTCATAGTTATCATGTGAAAGGAAGTGTGATAAAATGAAGGAGTCATATTCTGGGCTGCATTCCATACAGTAAAGTGCTGTAAATTGCAGTAATATTGTAAAACATGGCATTTACCTAGTGGGAGCTGTATCTTAGAAGCTCTTAAATGCCTAGGGCCTATATATCAGGGTACTTCCATGTGACAAATGTGAACTCATCTGAGATAAATATACCAGCATTGGTTTTCTCCAGGATTCCTGCAAGCCACAGTTTTGTGGGGGCTCTAAGAATTCTCTCTTTCTCGTCTTGCCACAAAATGGCATTTCATGAGGAGAAGTGGTAAGGGTTCAGTTAATTTAAGTATAAGGTATAGATTCTTACTTCCAGAGCCCACAGATATGCAGGAGATGGCCTCTTCACTGTGCTTTTCTCTAAGTTGGACATGTGAAGACTGTGTCAGGAGGATTTTTTTTTTTTGACAAACATAGAAATGGCGTTCAGTTCTGAATGGAAGTGGATCAAGAGGTAAAACAGAGGGAAGGCAACCCCAGAGTTTCCAGTTGATTTGGGCCAAAAAGACAGTAAAAATTATTACCATGAATGGGAGAGGTTGTTAATTTTAGAACATGACTAGAAATTGCCTAAGAATTGGTGCAGTGCTTCCCAACATGGGGCCTACGCCCCACAGGGGGACTTCAATTCCCAAAAACTGATCAGTGCTTTGGGGAATTGACTTAGGCTTCTGGGAATTGAAGTGCAAAAACCCAAGTTTGGGTAACTCTATATTAGTGGTAGAAAACTAGAAGGAAGAAGAGCAAGAGAGGCTCCCATGTGGCTGGAAAGATGGAGATGTTTACAAAAGCATCTTTTTCCAGTGGCAAAACAATGAGAAAGACTAGAGCAAAGAAAGGTCACAAGACATGCAAATAGGATTATGTGACCTCTGAGACAGGAACTTTTCTAACTGACTACTTAGAAACAAGCAATGCAAACAACTTCCTTTAGGCCAGATATGTCTTGCCTGTTTCACTGGCTAGGGTGCAAGCATTTACTTGAAGTATTTATTTCATGCTGGGGTTATCTCAGAATACTCAACATTTTTCTCTATTCAAGATCCCCCACTGTTTAACCTCCAGGGGGGTTACTTGTTTCTAGTATTATGAGAAAGGAGAATGGTTTTTCTTCCTCACGTAATCTACAGTAATCATAATTTCATATATCAAGTACTTACAATTTTTCCTGGAAAAGGCATTATACACATATCCCATCACAATATTTTTGTTGTTCAGTCGCACAGTCGATTCCAACCCTTTGCGACCCCATGGACCACTGTCCGCCAGACACTTCTGTCCTCCACCATCCTCCTCAACTCGTAGGAGACAATAAACATTATAAGAGAAAAATTTCCCCATAACATTTATTTAAGATGACTTTATGACATGACTAATTATTTCAAAAGCAATGCTTCTTATAAATGACAAGCAACATTATGGAAAATTACTTATTGCTTACATTAGTTGCAGAAAGAGAAATAACAGAATAATCATTGTGAAGGGGTACGCAAAAAGAGCCTCCTCAAAGATTGTGGTATTTTTTTAACCACGATCGGGTGTACCCTGGTAACAGCCACATCATATTGCCAGCTAATATTTCTCACACAAGGTCAGGGAAAAGGAACTGCAGAATGAATTTACCAAAAGGTGCCTTCATTTTGGCAATTTCACATCTAGCCTGGACACAGAAGAAGAATCACTGTGAACATAACATATCAAACTCATCAATACATTTGTATTGAGGTTCTCTTGGTTACAAGTTCAAGAAAGAGTTAATACAGATTTTAAATGTCAACAAGAAAAGGAAGTGTCAAGCTTCTTACTGAATGAGAGGAACAGAGGCAATTACAATGAAAGCGAAAGCTTTTCATTTCTCCCATTAAGACATAATAAATCTTTCAACACTGAGTAAACTCTAAGGATGCATTCTTAACTCATTTTAACTTGAATAAAAGTTAATATGGTAAGATACAAAAAAAGAAATAAGCTATAAAACAATTAGAAAATTGTACATTTTGTCTAGCTATCTCCATTCTCAGGAGAGCATCTCATATCTCAGTGATAGGAACAAAGTGTAATCAAAATAACTGCAGAAAGTGTAAACCTACATCCATCCCCCTCCATGGCACAGTCTCCTGGTGATCTTTGAGCAAGGCTATCAGCCTTCACTGATTTTTAACCCATGAAACAGACTCATATTTATACTTTGTAAAGGATGATGTGATCAATACTCCCCTCCTTATCTTAGCTATTTTGCCCCTTGCTCACTTAAGCAAAGTGATTGCTTGTGTTGTACTCAGTGGTCACTACAGACTATATTGTTCCCCTTTCTCCCCAATTTCTCCTCCCTCCTTGTTAAACAACATCTTCTAGCCTTAGATTACAAACATAGCTATACAAACTACATCAAGAACTTCACAGATTGCATTTAATGCATAAATAATTTCATATCATCTCTTTGGGAATGAATATGATGACAATCCTTAAGATACCTACTAGAAAGTAAGACCCGATGAAAACAGTGGGACTTGCCTCTGATGAAACATGTTTTTTTCCAAGAACTACAAGTCTATGATTCAACGACTCTGTGCCTAAGTTTGGTATCTTTTTATGTTTCATTGCATTATATTTGTATGTGTTTGGCAGTTCCCTTGGCTATTTTTTTATAGATAACATTTTCAGATGGAAAAGCTTTTTTTTTTTTTTTGGGGGGGGGGGAGGGGTGTCTGTTATTCACCTGGGCACTCTATTATAATATATTTCTTCAACCCTGTGAGAGAGTTTATAGTCCCGTCCTATTATTTTTTTTAAAGACTGGAAATTGAACCTGAGGGATTGCATGGAATAAGTTTCTGGAACAAGCTGTGTTTCTATCTCTGGATCACACTAGTCCTAAATCAAGGGAAGCAGTTGCAAAAATAGATCACATACAGTATTTTACAAAGAAGATAAATAGAGGAGGGAACAGAGACAGAGATAAAACCTCTATGTGATCAGAACTTAGAATGAAATCCATCACATGTTTTTTCTATTTTCTTTTTTAAACGTTGGCTGGCATATTCATTAGCTTCTTTTTGGGAAGGTATGCATATAATTTTTAAAGGATGTCTTTCAACTTTGCAACTTTGAACAGCTACAGCGGGGATTGATCGGCGTGTTTGTCTTTGGAATCCTTATGTCACATCCAAACCTGCAGGAACCCTGGAGGGTCATTTAGATGCTGTAACTGCCGTCCGATTCATTATGGAGCGCAGGCTTCTCGTCAGCTTCGCCAAAGATAAGGTGGGTGTTGGAATAATGCAGGAAATAGAACCATTAGCCCTCTTCTGGGAAAGGCACCTAAAAAAATAAATGAAATTCAGAGCCCCCTTCACTCGTTTCTCAACTCAGTACATGTTCAACTTTGCAATATTTATTTAAAACAAGAAGTCACTAATTTTAACCTAAAGTCTGAAACACTGTTGTGTTGTGCAGGCAGAAGCAAAATAACAGAGCATTCACTGTCCTTCAACCAGGATTCTTGAGTACAGTATTTGTAAAACCAGTAGGGGCATTTGCCCCAAGACTCCCACCAGTAATAATAATTTCATGTCAGAAATTATTCTGGGTTGAAAGGATTTTTGCAGAAGAAACTCCACTCAGGAAATGCCCAAATAAAACTCGTTTCATGTCCCCAAGAGCTGGAATAGAGATGGGCACTCAATCTGTCATGCAGTACTTGGGTCTCGAAAGGCAGACTTGCCAGCCTTCCAGCCAACAAGGCAAGCTTCTTAACCACTGAGCCACCACAGCCCCAACACTCCCACCAGTGGCTCATTGCCAGCTAGAAGCAACTGCATGTTTGTTTGCCCTTTGCACATGCATCAAATCAACAGGATTTCCATCCACATTCATCTGCCTTCATCCTGGAACACAGGAAATAAGGAGTTATCTAAGGTCTATGAAAGAGCCACAGTGGTTTAGTGGTTGCTGATAGGAAGGCTCCTACCAACCTAGCAGCTCAAAAGCAAGACATTTCAAGTAGATAAACAGGTACTACCTTGGTGGGAAAGCTAACAATGTTCTGTGGACTCTGTTGTCTTGTCATGCTTATCACATGAGCATGGAATCATCTGCTCATACAGACAGCACTGGCTCTTTGACTGTAAACAAAGGTGAGCATCACCTCATAGAGTCAGACACAACTGCCTTTCACGTAAGACAGACCTTGACCATTAACATCTATGAATGTTTGATATAGAGCAGGAATTCTCAACCTGTGGTCCGTGGGCCAGATGCATTTCCCGGGGCCATTTCATATGCCCCCCCTCCACCACACTTGTAAGTGCCATGTGGTGGAGGAAGGGCAAAATGGTCATCCAGCCCCTAAAGCTGACTGAGGAGTGTGACTCAGCGCCCAGCTTAAAAAGGTTGAGAACTCCTGATATAGAGTATGTGGTTTGCCCTGGTAACTTTAACATCAGTGACTCAGTAGGTGTTGCCTGACTAAGAATTAATGAAAAAGTTAAGTTTATTTTAGCTAATGCTTTGAGCTCCGCCCAACCTCAGTGGAGAATGTGGGTGTGGATAGCTATGTACAAGTGATTGAGAGAGAAAAGAGCAACAGACAGACTTCATTCTCTTCGCTCAGCCGATTGTATCAACCCACTCTAACTCTTTCTGCTTACTCTTTCCCTCTTTATTTGGAAGGGGGTATAAATGGCTCAGTCTGAGGGGGTCTGGAAGGCTTTTGCCATCTCAGTCATGGTAGATTTGCTCATCCAATCACAGTTTAGAGGATTCATCACAAAATCTATTTAGATAATTCATTCATTTCCCCCAGCATATTTTTTCCTGTAAGCCACACAAGAGTGTGGTGAAAGGTTAGGTCTCAGCTGTCACAAACAGAGTGTTGAAAAATCAATGAATGCAAATTTTCTAGTCATGGATGTTCTTGTAAATATCTTTTCATTTTAAGAAACAGATAAACTTAAAATATTTTTAAATATTTCACACCAGTCTTCACAGAAATAATGAGGACAACAACCAAACAACACACCCACACTTGTGTGTAGGAATACATGCATGAGTGTGTATACATACACGTATACATGCACTCACAAACGTGCACACGCACCCGCACGCACACCCGCACCCGCACCCGCACACACACACACACACACACACACACACACTGAAACAACCAGTTACCAGCAATTAAAATAACATTACAATTCATAAAGCAGAGTGTTAGTAAAGTGTATTCTCAGTGAGGCAAAACAAATGCCTGTTGGAATGGAGCTGTTGAAAGTGATTGGGTGTGATTCCGATTAGCTGCAAGAAGATACATGCCTTTCCAAGGAGAAGAGTAGAGAAAGAGATGACCTCTTCATGTTCCCTAGACCAAGAATTCTCAACCTTTTAAAGCTGGGGGTCAGGTCATGCTCCCTCAGACAGCTTTGGGGGCTGGACAGCCATTTTGCCCTTGTTCCACCACATGTTACTTCTGGGTGTGATGGAGGCGGGGGAGGGGACATGAAATGGTGCCACAGGCCACGTCCAGCCCCTGGGCCATAGGTTGAGAACTCCTGCCCTAGACTGACCTTTAGTTGCTCTGACCTGCACTGACTTTTAAAAATTCACATTGCTGTTTTTGAAGTTGCTGAAGGCTCTTTCTTCCCTTTTACACTAGTCTCTCTCCAGAGAATGTGGCTGCACCAGCCCAGTGAGTGGAAATTGGGCTCCTGCAACAACTAGACTTGTTGAGGGGGGACTAATGAACTGAGCTCTAGTCTTCTGCACTGACTCCAGCCAGAAAACACCCTTCAAGGAGAGCTTATATTGCCAGGCAGTTAAAGGCTTCAATGCCCCAAAGTCCTTCTTGTTTTCCATTACAGGTGTTTCTTTTAGTGCTTGCTCTTCCAGCACCTTCACTGGTTCAGGATGGTGCTAGGTACATGGCCACTTCCCAATGACTCCAAGGGATCAGTGACATCTTTGCCCTTTTGCTCTCTGTGCCTGGTTTAACTCCCCAGCCCAAGGGCTTCTCTACTATCAAAAGGCACTCTTCCTAAAAGATACAAACATCTCCCCACCATTAACTCCATTTTCCTCTCCTCCTCCTTTAAGCTGGGTTCTTGCCAGCTTGGTCATCCTCACTACCTTACCCAAGTGAAGCTCATCTGTCTCTAGCTCTTCTTATCACCTTGGGCCTTGGTCTTCCTTTTTGTGCCATTTTGGTGTCCTGCTCTCTGTTAAGTCTACTGGTGGATGTGAGGTGAGGGCATATAGTCTGCTAGGAATGGTCACCACCCACACTGTAGTAATCTATGCAGCAAACAACAGAAATTCAAGAGTAATCAAGCATGAGCTAGCTTGATCATTGAATAGCATCACATGGCTAAAGGAGCACTGGATGTGTGGGTCACTTCATTATGTCTCATATGAGAAACCTAGTTAGGGGCACCACATTTTCAGTGGCTTTTTCTTGATAGTTTTCTTCCCAGAACAGTTATGTTTATGGTAGGAAAAATGTCACCTGCTAAATTTCTCTATATTAGATTACAGTTAAGTGAAAAGGGTGACAATCCTAAACCCAGATCTCTCTTTAGTTATCTCCACTGCAGAATTTTTACTGCTGGCTAGATTTGTGACCAAAGACTAGACAATGTGCCCCAATTTGAACTTCTAAAAAGAGGCTGTTAACCTACTGACATGTCTTTGAAAGGATTTGTTAGCATTGCTTTCCCTTGGGCTGCTCAGCCATGATTTTTTTTACAAGCAATCGTGTGTCGTTCTTGGTATTAGCATGCATGCATTTCATTTTGATGGATGAATGGGCATCTCAGTTGATATCTATTTACATACAAGGCCTTGTGCATGGTGAGAGCTATCAGTGACTTACTGCCAGCCAACCCAAATCAAACATCTATTGAACAAGGCTGTGTATGATATTGGATAGAGTCAAGAAAGATGGAAAGACTCCCTTTGCAAAAAGCCTTGATCTGACAGCTTGGTAAAAGCAGAAATGTAGAAGTGTGTGATGGGTCTGTGCTTAACTGCAAACAAGGCCACAATTTAGCAAGAACTATTTATTTTCATTTGGTTACATCTACAATAGGGAACTATGGCACATTTAGGTCTAGAGTAGGGGTTCCCAACCTTTTCAAGCTGGGGGCCAGGTCACACTATCAAAGTCAGCTTCAAGGTCTGGATGGCCATTTTGCCCTTTCTGCACAGTGTGTGTGGGGGGGTGTAACCATTTTGTCCCAACAGCTTCAAAGGAGTGGCCATTTTATTTCAATAATGTCCCTGGAGGCATGGGCCTTAGGTTGGGAACCCCTGGTCTAGAGAAGGGGTTCCCAATGGTTTTTTTGGCCATGTTCCACCTAAGCATCTCTAAAACCCTGTTGCAATCCTCCCATGACATATAATTCTTATTATTCAAAAAAAATAAATAAATGAACTCCTATTCACATGGAGGAAGCCTAAAAGGCAATTAACTTGGTCTAACCAAGTTTCCAAAGAATTCACTGTTAAGAATACATTCTCTAATTGCTCCCCTTAAAAATCAAATTTCCCTCCTGTGGAGCGAGTTCCCAGGTTGGGAACCACAGGAATAGAGCTTAAAAGGTGAAGACTTTTGCAAGGTTGGAAGCAAGAATTGCAAAATGGTCAGGAACTGTACAATAGTGGAATGAATACTCAACTTCAGAGTTAGGTCCCCCATAACCCCAGGCAGGAAACAAAATATAAATTGGGAGAGGCAAAAATGTCTGATGTTTCTGTACAGGTGTTTCTCTAAGCTATGAGAATCCTTCCAGGTTTTTCTGGGTATAAAATAATTAGAAATAGGCTAATAGTCCCTCCTCTGGCATTCTGGGACAACACAGGTCCCCCAGAGTCATGCAGCCGACAACTTTGAGTTTGCTGGGAGCTTCTAGCAGGGGAGCACAGCTATCGTATACCCTTCACCGAAGAACAGTACACTCCTTCTATGTGGGATGGTTGTCCTCTTATACCAAGTGTGCAGCTTTGGGAGGGACGCACATGGAGCGGTGAGGGAGGAAGGCGACACACGGCTAGCCAGCCAGATTAGCTGAATCAATCCTGGCGATCAATGGGGTGACAGATGCCATAGCCGGATCGCCCTTGCATGCAAGTAGAAGGGAATGTAATCCCATTGCCCAGAAGGCTCTGGTGATCTCAGCTGACCATTCTTCTGGGAGGCAAAGTGAGGATCTGAGCTTCAGGTGCTCAAACCTACTATACTACCCTATTTGCTGGTGTATAAGACCCACTCTCCCCCCCTTAAAATACACTGGAAAAATGGAGTGCATCTTGTACTGTACAGTATATAGTGGCCTATAGTGACCTATTTTGGAAATAACAGGGTGCATCTTATACTCTGATTTGTCTTATATACTGGTAAATACGGTATATTAGCCCATTTTATGCCATGGATTCTATCTCCACACATAACAGTCTCATGAGTAATGACAGAAAAGTTTCTATTTTCATGTCTAATCATGATTTTTACTGTTCTGGAATTACACCATTGTCCATATTTATGGTTTTTCTACCATGCATTCCAAACATCCTTTTTGTTTGTATTTATTTTGATTTAAAATAAATTCTAGGATATAGGCGTCCTATAAAGGATGCTGAATTTTTCATAATATTTTGTTTGGTCCTAATAAGGGTATTGTCCTATCAATGTCTTTATTTCTCTTCATTCCTATGGATCAATATTATTGTAAATGTTTTTCTTTTAAATTAATGAACTGATTCACTTTAAGCTTTGGCTTTTTTTCAAATTATGAAACATTTCCCAAAATCAATGTTCCTTGCAAGTTCACATTAAAATCATTGCACAAAAGAACAATGATTAATCATTCTTGTCCCATAATGCAATGTCTGTCCTTTTAGTGAGTGGTAGAAGGAGAGCATGTTAAACCCTGTTAGAATAACTAATATTTAGTAATGAGAGAAGTGATCTCAGCCAGATACTGGTGAGAAACTGCTGTAGGTATTGCAGAGGTTTTAAAAAGAATGAAGTCAGATTGGTTGCTGGTGTACAATCAGTGATGAGATGTAACAGGTTCTCACCAGTTCACCAGTGTCCCGGAGAACCACTAGCAGCTTTTGGGGGGAACCACCGTTGGGGCTTACCTTTTCACTGCGCATGCGCACCAAGGGTAAGTGACTCACCTTTGGATGTGGTGTGTCTGTGTGTATTTTAATGTGTATTTAATACCTTTGCCTATATTGACGTACTACCAGAGTTCCTAAAAAGGCCTGGCAGCCGGCAGGCCTAGCGGCCTGGCTTGGGATTTTTAAGCAAAGTCTTGGAGTTACCTCATCAATAAGCTACACCTGTGCTGTTCCAATTGGAGAACCCTTAAGGAGGTACAGCTGTTTTACATTTATGCTATGGCATATTATCCTAGAGAACTGGTACAATGACCATATCCATCTTGCAACATGGTGCTGCCCAGGCACTTAAACTAACAGGTAAGTGATAGGTTTGTGTTTGGGGTGGGTGGCTTGATTTATGTTTGGGGTGGGTTGTATTTTAATGTAATTTTTATTTTAATTAATTAATTTATTTAATTTAATTAATTTATTTACGGGTTTGTGTTGTGGGTGGGTGGGTGGGTTGAGGTGTGTGTGTGCTTATTTTTATTTTATTATATTATTTTATTTTTTTCTTTGGCCCCACTCATGACATCATGATGTCATGATGTTAGCTCCGCCCATACTGTGATGACATCACGGTGGGGTAGTAAAATTTTTGACATCCCACCACTGTGTACAATACTCCAGAAATAGGACTTTTTTGTATACCAGGGACCCTGAAGCTTATTTTTAGGAAATGCTCTCATTTGCTCTCTGGCCATGCTGTTGTATTAGAGCAGAGGTTCCCAACCTGCAGCAATACAACCTTCAAACACAAGGTGCGGCTACAGTGATGGGCTCCAAAAAAATTTTACTACCACACTGTGGGCGTGACCAACTCTGTGGGCATGACCAGGTGACTGGGTGGGCTTGGTTAAACTGCTGACTTTTAATGTGAGCCTTTGTGGATCAAGTCCACTTCATGAGCCCATTAGTTAGCAATTACACTTTGAAGCTCTAATTTTCCTTTAAAGAATAACTGCAGCAGTTACTCTTTAAAAGAAAATTAGAGCATCAAAATGTAATTGCTAACTAATGGTCTCACAAAGTGGACTTGATCCACAAAGGCTCACATTAAAATACAGCATTTAAATAAATTAAAAATTAAACACATTACAATATATTAAAACTAAATACAATAAAATACATTAAAATAAATACAGTAAGATACATTAAATACATTAAAATACATTAAAATTAACATTAAAACACGGCAGTCACTTAAGTGCCCTCCCTGGCTGGGTGGGTATCTACCTTCCAGGCAGAACAGATGCCCTGCTGCACTGCTCCAGCAGTGGCACCTGCCTCCCTTACTACCTTGGTTTTGAGTTCTTCTTTCTTTCTGTGCTGTCTGCACAGGTGTTAAGGATCTGGGACATTCAACATCAGCTCTGTATGCAGAGAATTGCTGGTTGTTTCCCAAGGAGCGTTGACTTCAATTCCATACTTTACTTCAATGAATCTCATGGGCGCCTTTTCATCTCATTTAACAACCGACTGACATTGTTGGAAATGGAGAAGGATTTGGGCAACCATAGAGTCATAAGTCACAGAAAAGCAGTGACATGTGTTCTTTACAACTCTGTATTCAAACAGGTAAGCAGAACCTATTTTTTTTTAAAAAAGGAATGTTTTCTTGGATTTCTCTTCTACATCACTAGAGCTTTTCATTTGCTATTGATTTACTGTGATTATTTTCAACAGAAGCCTATTAAAATTTGACAGCATTATTTTATGTTGGAGGAAACTAATTGTAAGTTGCAGAGGCTCTTTTTTTTTTTTTTGCAAAGGAGGGCTGCAGTGACTTAATGGTTAAGACAATGAGCTTGATGACTGGAAGGTTGGCAGATCAGCAGTTCGAGACTCGAATGCTGTGTAACAGAATGAGTACCCATCATTTGTCCCAAGCTCCTGCCAACCTAGCAGTTGGAAAGCAAGAAATTGCAAGTAGCTGAATAGGTAACAGCATTCCGTCCACTCCAGTATCTAGTCTTCCCTGTCACATGACCACAGAAATGTCTACAGACAGAGATAGCGCTGGCTCTTTGGCTGTAAACTGAGATTAGTACCACCTCTTAGAGTCTGACAAGCCTGGCTTTCAAGCAAAGGAGACCTTTACCTATGGATATGTTAGAGTTTTCAGACATTATACATTAGAACTTCATACAACAATCGCCCCTTATAGCAATAAAATCGCATAACAATTAGGTTTTTTTAAAAAAATGCCATCCGCATAGTGATTTTCCCTATGGAAAAAATCATACAACAATTTTTCAATGGGAAAACCCGCTTAGCAAAAAAATTATTGTACAATGTATCCCATAGGGAAAATCACTATACGATGCATGCATCGTATAGCGATTTTTTCATCCAACAATGAGTCCCATGGAATGGATTAAAATCGTTGTATGAGGTACCACTGTATCTGAGTAATGTAAGGCTGCCCAACCTGGGTTCCTAGAGCATTTTTGCAGCCCTTGTGTTTTCCCCCAGGATATCACCCACTTTCCCCTGCAACATCCCATCTACATGGTTACTGGGTTAACAAGAGCAGAGCTGGCTCAAAACTATTTCTATCTGAAAGATAGGACAAGATGGTGCGACTTTTATACCAAAGATTCCTGGACAGCCATTGACTGTTATATCAATGGGACAGCCTCTCAAAATGAATGAATCCCAGGAGGGTCATAGATTCAGACGGAACAGACAGGATTATGCAGATGGCACATCTTTCAACTCTGGGCTACCACATGGATAACAACCGCACACATAGAGAAGAGGTCTAATAAGAGCTCTAATAAAACGGTATTGCAAGCAGAAGATGGTTTTGAAGTCTTCCTAGGAAATCACCTTCCTTTGAATGTCAGAATAGTTGTAAAATATGTATGCAATATAATTAGCTAAGATCTATGTTTCTGCAGGCCCATTTTCTTTGCAATGACTCGTAATATGCTGGCTCGGAATAATGTTTATACATTTTGCAATAAAATGGATCAGTTAAATGTAATTCCACTTGGTATGCAAGATGGGTGCTGTTTGTCTTCACAGTCCTGCAGCCCTTATGATCAGAGCGTTACCTGCATCTCAATGAATAGCTGCACTCCTTCAACAGGGAAGAGATGCCTTGGTGATTGATTTTCCCTCTTTGTCTCCTTTGGCCATGACAACAAAACAGCGTATTTTAATCTGCAGATTGAAATTCAAATAAAACAGGCATCATGGCTGTGTGCTGTAGAAGGATCAAGAGCTGCATAGAGATCATCAAAACTCTGCACTTTTTCTTAGGGACTGTGGTGTCTTAGTGCTTAAGAGGTGGAATTTGATGACTGTAAGGTTGGCAGGTCAACAGATCAAGACCTGCATGATGGAGTGAGCTCCCATCTCTGTCTCAGCTTCTGCCAACCTCGCAGTTCGAAAGCAAAAATTTGCAATTAAATAAATAAATACCACATGTCCATGGAAATGTCTCCAGACACAGACAGCACCGGCTCTTTGGCTATAAACAGAGATGAGTACTGAACCCTAGAGTCAGATACGACTGCCTTTTGAGCAAGGGTGACCTTTACCTTTACCTTTCTTTTAGAGCAACTAGCCTCTGATTTCTTCTTCTATTTTTCTTTTTGGAATCAATAAATGCTTTAGAGCAGAGGTCAGTAACCTTTTAAAGTCAGGGGCCGGGTCACGCTCCCCCAGACAGTTGAGGGAGCCAGACTGGTGGTCCCCCTACTGTAAACGCTGTCATAAATGCTGCTGTAAATGCATCTGTGGCTGCCGTAAATGCATCCGCAACCGCTTTTGGCGGCGGCGGCAGCGGTTAGAGCGAGGACAGGTGCTGGAGCTGGATGATTTGGTCCCGTGGGCTGGATGTGGCCTGCAGGCCATAGGTTGCTGACCTCTCCTTTAGAATAAAGCAGAAATATTGAACTAGTCAGATAAAACAAATACACTGAATATTTACCACCAACTTTGCTCAAATGAAATGCATAGATGTCTGTTGAATGCAACAGCACTTGCTTCTGAGTAAATAGATATTTTATCTAGTTGCGGTCTCATTTTGGTACAGGTTACTTACAAGAGCAGGAGGTATATTGTCACAAATCCCCATTCATAACCATTGTCTGGTTTTTACGTAAAGGTAAAGGTCGCCCTTGCTCAAAAGCCAATAGTATTCAACTCTAGAGTGTGGTACTCATCTCCATTTACAGCCAAAGAGCCAGTGCTGTCTGCGTGTGAAGATATTTCCATTGTTACATTGTTACACAAAACACTGTTACGTTTCCCAATGAAGTGGTACCTATTTATCTACTTGCAATTTCTTTCTTTTGAACTGCTAGGTTGGCAGGAGCTGAGACAAAGATGGAAACTCACTCCATTGTGCAGTACTCGGGTCTTGAGCTGCTGACCTTTGTTTTTACACCATCTCAAAATCCCTATTCAGGAATTTTTAAAAGAGTTAATTTGAAAGCATGAGCAGGGTGTGGATTGTAGCCCTGTCTCTCTTTCTTTCATTGTCTTCTGGGGGGAGGGGCTGTTTGAAGAGGAAAACTTCTACCATGCATGAAGTCTCTCAACACAAGAGCTTCTCCATCCCATGGAAAACCTCTATGAGTTGCAGACCCCCTTTTTCTTTTGACTGTACAAGATATGAATCTAAAAGCCTTTATCCATTATAATATTTTTCCACAATTTTATTGCACCATATTTTCCTGTGAGCTCATAGAACAAAAGCAATAGCAATTATACTTATAAACTGCCCCATAGTGCTTAGTGCTCAGGGGGGTTCACAAGTTAATTAGCATTTTGCCTCCAACATGCTGGGCATTCATTTTACTGACCTCCGAAGGATAGACGGCTGAGTCAACTTTGAACCCTGTCAGGACCGAACTCACAATGTTTTGGCTGCAGTACAGCAGTTTAATTACTGTACTATCATCCTACACATGTTCCATTTAAGGCACGCCATGTTATTTAATCTACAGAACTACCGTATAAAACAGGAGTTCTCAACCTTTTAAAGCTGGGGGCCGAGTCACTCTCCCTCAGACAGCTTCGGGGGCCGGATGGCCATTTTGCCCTTCCTCCACCACATGGCACTAATGGGTGTGGTAGAGGCAGGGGGGACACATGAAACTGTGCCATGGGAGGGATCCAGCCCACGGGCCACAGGTTGAGAATCCCTTCTATAAAATAATGTAGGCTGTCACTGAGCACATGCTGTTGTCTCAGGTAAAAGCAACAGCAAAGAGATCTTTAGTTTACAAAGGACTGTTAACAATATGGCCTTTTGGATGTCATCAATTCCTGGAATCCTCATAAGTCAGAAATGCTTCGACAACACATTGATAGTAACACTGCATTGTATTTAAACATTTGATCATCAGTTTAAGGAAAGTAACTGCAATAATATGCCAGGTCACGCAGTGAGACTTTTCTTTCCTCACCTTTAAGACAACAGAACTCCAACCTGGAGTGTGGACCATTGGCTAAGTATTTATTTATTTTATTTATTTATTTTTTATTTATTTGCTCGTATTTGCTATCCCGCCCCAATCGAGTAAACCCGACTCTGGGCGGCTTACAAATTAAAATCATAGGTTAAGCCTATGATAATCCTAATTCATCTTAAAAACTGAATACTTAAAACTTTTAAACTTTAAAAATCATAAGAGAGTTAAGAACAGTACAGGAAGATAGCATCGAAAGGGTGGCTGTCCCTTAGATCAGCCACCCTACATGAGTACCCCCATTCCTGGATCCCCATGCTTGTCCTGCCAGCCAGGTTTTTAAGCCCTTCCAAAAGGGCAGGAGCTCTGTCTGTAGGTGCAGTTCAATTGGCAGGAGGTTCCAAAGGGCTGTGGCAGACACGGAGAAGGCCCTCCTCCTAGTGCAAGAGAGATGTGCCTCTCTTGCCGATGGAACAACTAGGGAGCCTCTCCGATCCACCCTGGTGGGTCGGACAGATGTTCTTAGGGTGACGCGGTCTCTTAGGTATCCTGGCCCACTACCATATAAGGCTTTAAAGGTAATAACCAGCACCTTGAATTGCACCCGGAGACATACTGGTAACCAATGCAGCTCCTGGAGCAGTGGTGAGGCACGAGCATAACGCCCGCACCCCATCACTACCTGGGCCGCCGCATTTTGGACCAGTTGGAGTCTCCGGATGGTCACCAGGGGCAGCCCCATGTAGAGCGCATTACAGTAGTCAATTCTGGGGGTGACCAAAGCATGTGTGACCATGAGCAAGGCGTTCCGGTCTAGGAGTGGGCGTAACTGACGTATTACACGGAATGAGAAGCAATGAGAAATCTTGTGGCTCATTAAAGATTAATAAATTTATTGTGGAATAAACTTCTCTGGCTTTCTGTGCGTGCTTTCCTCTAGTGGTAGGCAGCTAAATATGCTCACAGCATGGATGGGTTTTGTTTTAAAAAGAAATTAGTTAAAGTTAAGAGTTCCAAGGTCCCCATAGATCTTATTTTCAATTAAAAGCAACTGTTTATTTTCCCATTTCTTATAAGTATTTGAAGTAATCACTTAGAGATTTTTTTTAAAATAGGAATACAGGTGTACTTTAAATTCAGCAGCAAAAGGAACAGTACAAGAAGAGGTGGGATTCATTTTTTTTACTACCTACTCTGTGGGCATGGTATGGTGGGTGTGGCCAGGGAGAAACTACTTTGTTTCAAAACTTGGATGGGTGGGGCCAGCCAGAATTTCTGCTACCAGTTCTGGCGAACTAGTGTGAACCTGATGAATCCCACCACTGAGTACAAGATAGCACTGGAACCATGTGACATTTCTTCTCCACCACTGACTGAAGCAATCCTCCTAAATACTAGCTGAAATTAGTTATATCATGAAAGAAACTGAGTCAACTGACATAAAATTATCACTGCTATGGTGGCTCAGTGGTTAAGAAGCTCACCTTGTTAGCTGGAAGGTCAGAAAGTCAGCAGTTTGAGACCCTGGTACCGAATGATGGTTTGAGCTCCCGTCTCTGCCCCAGCTCCTGCTAACCTAGCAGTTCAAAATCAAGAAATTGCAAGTAGATAAATAGGATGGAGAAAAAATCTTGGGGACACAGAAGGAGCCTCATACCGGCGTCCCCTGAGCGGAGTTTTTTCAGCAAAAATCCCTTCAACCCACAATAATTTCTGACATGAAATTATTATTATTATACCACTGCAATGTAATGTACCTAAAAACAAAGCAGTTATTTGAAAGTAATTGCTTCCTGATCTTAAATATTTTGTTACCATTCGTCTAGTATAGTACAGGAGTTCTCAACCTTTTAAAGTTGGGGGCCAGGTCATGCTCCCTCAGACAGCTTCAGGGGCCAGACAGCCATTTTGCCCTTCCTCCACCACATGGCACTTCCTGGTGTGGTGGAGGCAGTATGGGAACACGTGGAATGGTGCCGTGGGCCTCATCCGGCCTACAGGCTGCAGGTTGAGAATCCCTGGTCTATTATAGTCCTTCTGAGCTCTAAATATCTTGGTAGAATTATTGTAATATATTCTTCTGACATATCCATTTGAGGTTGAACTCTTCTCAGTAATAACTTGAGAAACAATCCTGATGGAACCCATTGTCACCTCACATTACTTGAACAAAGCTCTTTTGGTGTAAGCAGAATCCTGAGTTACTAAGCTAGATTTTTTCCTTCATTTTGTTTTGCTCTTTCTATGTCACTGTTATGTCCTATTTATATCATAGGCTTTGGTCATTTGTTTTCCCCCTCTGGTGTTCAATGAAAATGCATGATTAAAATTTAAGGTGTACTGATTTGTGGTCTCAGACCACATCTTCCAAAATCTTCCACGGGAAATCTTGGAACTGCAATCTGAAAAACCACAGATCTGCAGTTTTCTCCATGATCCACAGTATGTTGGCAATGTGGTCTCTAGTCCCCCTGCCACTTCTGAATCCCACCTGCACTTCTGGTAATTCTCTCTCCACATGCTGCTGCAGTCTATCCTGTATTATTTTGAGCATCACCTTGCTAGCGTGAGGGATGAGCGCAATTGTTCGATAATTTGAACATTCTTTGGCATTGCCCTTTTTTATGATTTGAACATATACTGATCTTTTCCAATCCTCTGGTCTTTGTTGTGTTTTCCAAATCTGCTGGCATATAGAATGCAATAATTTGATTCCATCATCTTTTAGGGCTTTGAAAAATTCAACTTGGATACCATCATCTCCACTGACTTTGTTGTTTGTAGTGCTTTTTAGGGCCTTTCTGACTTCACTCTCTAGGATGTCTGGCTCATGTTCAATGTTCTCATTCTTGTGATTATCAGGGGTGTTGAGGTCCTTTTTGTAGAGTTCCTCTGTGTACTTTTTCCATCTTTTCTTAATCTTTTCTGCCTCAGTTAACTCCTTGCCTTCTTTGTCCCTTATCATGTATGGAGGTTCTCCATCTTTGTGGCTGCAGAATATGTAATCAATCTGGTTTCAATGTTGGCCATCTGGTGATGTCCGTGTGTAAAGTCTCCTTTTGTGTTGTTGGAAGAGGGTGTTTGCTATGACCAGTGCATTGTCTTGGCAGAACTCTATCAATCTTTGCCCTGTTCATTCTGTCTTCCAGGACCAAACTTGCCTGTTATTCTGTTTACTTTTTTATTTCCTACTTTGGCATTCCAGTCTCCTATGATATTGTGTACATCATTTCTTGGTGTCTCTTCTATGAGTTTTACATCTTCATAGAACTGATCAGCTGTGGCTTCATCGGCACCCGTGGTTGGTGCGTATATTTGGATTACAGTGATATTGAAAGGTTTCTGACTGACATCACTCTATCATTTTTGAGATTATATCCCATTACTGCATTTCTCACTCTTTTTTTTGACAATTATGGCTACTCCGTTGTTGTTGGGTTTTTTTGAGGTTTTCTTGTCCACAGTAGTAGATATGATGGTTTCCAGAGCTGAATCCACTCATCCCTGTCCATTTTAGCTCGCTGATTCCTAAGATGTCAGTGCTTATTCTTTCCATTTCCTTTTTTACATCTTCCAGTTTTCCTTGGTTCATAGATCTTACATTCCATGTCCCTATACAGTATTGTTCCTTACAACACTGTATTTCTCCTTCTCCTTTCCTGTCCATCCCTTTCTTCTGATGTGATGTGCTAAGCATCCTGTTTCATCTAAATTGCGCCCTTTGTTTTGCCTTTTGTTTTGGTCCACAGGGTTCTCTTGGCAAACTTACTGATGTGGTTTGCCGGTTTCTACGCCAGTATCGTCCCATCATACATGTTATTACAGTTTAAAATAAAGTATTATCATGCATATTATCACAGAAGAGAATAGAACTCTTTCTGGCCACACAGCCAGTGACTTAAATCACTGAGTTATGATTGGATTAGACCAAAATTATTCTACTAAGAGATGCAGGGGAGTTGCTAGTTTCCTTCCATTCCACTTTACCTTGCCCAACCTGTAAGAAAACTTGGAGCAGTCTATATGGTCATCTTTTACTTCCCAGCCTCTTAGTTTTGAATTCAGAATCTTTATGTATCATGGGCTAGACTGAGAGATGAGATCACACAATGCACGGCATGTCTTAGTGGGGCTTTGAATTGAATCTGATAGTGCCTTCAGAGGTTGCTATCATCCAAATTACTGGTCAACATTGTCTAGGATAAGTGCAATTGTTACTCTTTATTTGGTGTGAGAAGTGCTATCTAATCAAGTGTCATGGGTTTCTGTGATGAAAAGAGTTTTGTGTTCATTTTTCCCATGCAGCAGCTCATATGTTAGGAGAAGGTTGGCTCTGTTGTATCCTCAACCATGAAAGCATGTATGAGCATGCTTTCAAGCATGAAAGCATGTATGCACCCCATCCTGAAGCTCATTCCCTCTTCTCAAAGTTGGGTTGAAAGTCTTTTCTTTTATATCCTAGCTCCCCCTTTCCAGCCATTCATCCTCTCCTGGAAATGACTTTTGTCTTTACAATAGATGTCTAGTTTTTGGATTTTTTCATCTTCTGTTCTTTTATCTTTGTTAGCTAGATGCCCTGCTTGGTGGTATATTACTCATGTATGACTCCTTTTATACTGTCTCAAGTTTTTAGAGGAGTAGGTCACTCACAATCCACCTTCAACTATTTTGAGGTGATTTATTTTCTGGAGTGTTTATGTTGTGGCAGACAGTACCCAGGTCCTAGTTTACCAAAGCTACAAAATCTCAGTGCAAACAAAACCAAAACCAAAAAAAAGACCAGAGTTCTTGTTATGATTTTTATCCCTACATAACATGTAGAATTAGACACTTAAAGCCCAAAGTAGTTTTGTTACAGGACGTTTGTACTGGAAAATTGTTGGTTATTCCGCTTAATTAGCAGAGTATGAGGTAGGAAAAAAACTCAACAACACAGAGAAAGAGTGGAGAGATCAGCTCAGTCTCATCAAGCTGCCTGGTGGTTTTTATTCCACAAAAACCAACACTTTGTATGATATCATTCTGAAAGTATTTAAAGTAGAAAAAGTTGTCTTTACTTATAGTTACCATTTGTCATTACAGTCAGTGAAACAGGAAGGAAATGCGGTTTTAGCACATGTAGAGAATCTCCATGCTTGTTGCTTGAACAGAGGGAGAAAGAGGCTATTCTCAAAAGCACATAGAAAACTAGAGAACATGTCTAATAGAAATTGATTCTAGATCAATTGTTTTTATATACAAAAGGCAAAGAGAGTTCCAAAAATGCAATGCAGAAGTAATACATGGACAGAGATCAGCCCAGTGTAGAAGACATTCAATTACGTAGTTGATTAAAGACTGTGGAGGTCGATAAGAAAAAATTGTCAGGCAGTCTCTATGCAACCATAAATGGCCAATAGGTTTCTGGCCTATGCTTTTATAAAAATGTTTCTAATTGTATATTTATGGCTGTTCTGATTGTACTTTAGCTCACCAACTTGGAATCTGCTGGGATACTGTTTCAAAATGTTTTAAATAAATAAATAAATATTTTTAGGTCGATAGCAGAAATGACAGGGGTACACTTTGCAAGGGAATGAGCCAGTGGTGGGCTCAATTTTTTTTACTACCACTCTGTGGGCATGGTATGGTGGGTGTGGCCAGGGGGGAAAGCCCTGTGTTGCCCCTGAATTAGGACTACTAATTTCAAAACTTGGATGGGTAGGGTCAGCCAAAATTTCTGCTACAGGTTCTGGCGAACTGGTGTGAACCTGCTGATGCCCACCACTGGAATGAACATATTTTGCACTGGAAATATCAGTACACTAGTACCTCGGATAACGCTAAGACTTGGTTCCACAAGTCATTGCATTATCCAGTTTTTAACGTTGTGTGATGCATTGATCTCACAATGTTAAAAAAAGCCCTGTTCCCTTTCCAAAGAGGAAAGGGAACGGGGGGGGGGCGCAGGTGCCGAACCCTCCCCAAACAGCCCTGCAGTCCCAGCCTCCATCCCACTGGGCCGTTCTGTGCCTGTTGAGGCTGGGATCTCCAGGCTTGTCTTGCAAAAGCAAAGGTACGGAGATCCCAGCCTCAACAGGCACAGACCAGACCAGTGGGATTGAGGTTTAGATCTCCTCTGGTAATGTACCCTTGCTTTTAAGAGGCTTGTCTCGCTGTTCTGTGCCTGTTGAGGCTGGGATCTCTGCCGGTAATGTACCTTTGCTTTTGGTCTCTAGCCCTGTGGGCTTTGGGGCAGAGATCAACGTTGGGGAATTTGTGGCAAACATTTGCATCGCACAATGTTATCTTAACGTTGTGTGATGCAAATGTTTGCCTCAAATTCCCCAACGTTTTCTGATTTTAGTGTTATCTGAGGCAAACGTTATCCGAGGTACCAATGTACAGAACTCCAAATATGAAATTTTAAAAAGCATGGGGGAAAAAACAGACCATAAAATATAGAAGCACTTAAAGAAGATGAAGACAGAAGAAATGTTAATTGCAACATGAACCAAAATGGGAAAGAAGATGAGATATCAATGCAGAAGAAGCTGTGCCTCAGTGGCATGGCACATGGTTTGCATACAGAAGCCTCAGACATCCAAAGCCAAAAGAATCTGGCAGCCAGTGATGGGAAATGATTGCCAGAGAGAACAGACAAATACTCAGCTTGACAGACAAATATGTAACTCTAATATAAGGCAGCTTCGTCTATCCCAAGCATTGCACAGTATTGTAAGAATTGGCAGGGTGAATGACTCGCCAGTGGCAGGTGTCAGATGACAGGTAAAGAAGGTGAAGGGTCATGGCAGGGCATTTCAAGACATATTGTTGTCTAAGAGAAAGGATAAGAGTCAGCCTACTCCCACTTCATATTCAGAAGTTGATCAGACTGACAGCTGAATCTCATTTCAATGCTACTGGCAGAAACACATCTTCTGCTACATCAAATGACAGCAGGTTAGCTTGGGTTCACGCAGTAGAGTTCGTTCAGTCTTTCAGTATCTTGCCATCCTATCATCATTTTAAAAAAATGATTAATTTTATAAAGACTATATGTAATAAAAATATAGGAAAAAACCACATGCAACTTTTTTTAAAAAAGACATTAACAAGAATTAAAATGCTAAAAAAAAATATAGAATTGAAAATAAAACTTAAATTCACATAACAGAGAAAACCATTCACCAGGACCATCAGAGATACTGTACTATCATTTCCTATTTTTACTTCAGTTCTTAGAACGTCCCACACCCTTTCCAAAAATAAGTTGTATTTTTTGTGGGTGTTTGGCCTTTATCACCAACTCAGTCTATAAAATCTTCCCTCACTTCATAACACACCACATCACACCACCCCGTTGTCACTCACTTTTTATTTTAATATTGGAAGTGAACTTATCACTAATTGCTAAATCTAAAACTTCATTATACCATTCACCCAAATGAAAATGATATTCAATTTTTTTTTAAAAAAATGCAATCTTGCTGCTGTTACTAAATTAGTATTTTTAATAATTAATTAATTAAATTTTCATACCGCCCATCTGTGATATTCTGAGTAGTGTACAATAGCTAAAACCAGAAATATACAAACAGTAACAGTTGATGGAATCCAAATTGGGATCCATAGTATTCAATTTTACTGGTGTCAACTGCCATCTGCATATTAATTTATTAAAAAAATATTTTATCCTTGTATACTCGATCTTTACAATTCTTTTATTCCATAGGTTATTCCACAATTTGAAACTTATTTCTCTTCCCAAATCTGCATTTCAGAGAGCTTTAAGACTTTCTTGATAATTTCCAAAATCACTTTATATATTATAAACTTTGTTTATCTTTCATTTCACTACCTTACTTTCTTTTTCTCTCTCTCTTTCTGGACTATAATTTCTCAAATGTTGTCAATTTTCTACATTTACTATTCCTTCCCTTCCATTCTCTGGCCCACTGAATTAACCGTATGACATCAATCCATTTTAACTTTCCCCTTCTAAATCTGGTTTTAGATTTTCCTCTTAGATTTCATTTTCTCTATCCAATCTGTTAATCTAATTATTTTAGATTATTTTAGTATTGTCTGCAAACATTTTTTTTGAAAAGATTTCTGCAAATCTCTCCAATTCCACAGTCAGAGTTAAAAGTGGAATTAATGGACTAATTTTCTATATTTATGATGGGTTTTTTTTTAATGAATGGATTTTCTTAACACTATTAGCATTTTTAGTCTAAGGAGATTGTCTAACTCAGCCTCATACTAGGGCTACTCCTAACAGGTGGAAATGTGTACATAAAATGGTGGATTATATAATAAGAAGAGAGTTTCTTTCCTTATTCCAAAGGGGCTATTATTTCTATGGAATACATTGAATCAAGGGAATGAAAATGGAGAAGTCCTAGTCTGTGCAGTGTGAGGATCCAGGATAGGAACCTTAAAGGATTGTGAGATGTCATGTACTGTAGGTTACATTTTCAGGTGCTGCTGAGAGGAAGGAACCCCCCCCCCCCCCCCCAGTTTGCTCTGTATTGTCTTGTTGCAATAACAGGTGATATCATCCCAGGGTCTTGGAAGGAAAGTTCATAATAGGCTGCTGGTAAAACTTTGCTTATTGAAAGCATATTGGGTGGCAATTTGCATGCCATTTTTAATTATGCTTTCAAGGCTTCAGAGGAGCACAACTAATTTAATATGATAACAATGTACAATATGACTACTTCAGAAGAAAGATTTATCTAATTACCAATGTTGACGGGCAGTGGACTTAGTTTACTTGGCTAGCCTCTTACTGTATGACACTGATAGTTTTCTTCTCTTAATGCTGGGTTACAACTCCACCAGTTGTTAAAAGTGCATCATCTAAAACAGGTCCTTAAATTTTGTCATAATCCCCCTAAAGCAAATAACAAAGGAATTACAACAATTTTCCTGCATTGTTAGCAAGAGGGTTTGCTCAAATTAAAATAAGTAGTTGATCAACCCATGCAGTCTTATTATGTTATATTGCACAAGGCAAGATACTGTATTTTCCAGTACAGTCCTTCTACAGTACAATATTCTAAGAACACGTGGCTTGCCTTGGTATAAGAATTGCAGCTTATATTTCCCATTCACAAGTCTTCTTTCTTCTGTGTCTAGGTCAGAAGTTAAATTGCCAAAATGAAGCCACAGTTGGTAAATTCGTTCCAAACTTCCGTTCACCTGACCTAGTGTGAGAAAGATTAGCTGACACAATAAAGTTGCCATTGCCTGGAGTATGCCCAATTGTGGTTCAGAAATACCGCAATCTTTGAGGAGGCTCTTACCATTTCCATTTATGTTAATGAGCCTCAAACCTGAGAGCCATATCTATCCCACACAGCCTTCCCACATAGCTTGCCTAAACTAGTGATGGTGTCCTCTAGCCTTTAGGTGATGTTTGACCCACAATGGTCCTCCAGAAATCTTGGTGGGGTCCAGCGAAAGTCATTCAACTTTCTGTAAAGCCCTGTCCTGCAGTCACAGCATTGTGAGCCACAACCTAAAGACATATGAATCACTTTGAAGTTGTAGTTGAAGATATTCTCCCTCCCTTCCCTCAAACAGGTAAAGAAACATTGCCTACAGAGGAATATTTAGCACACTGAAGGAACAGCAGGGTATTCACAAAAGAGCAAGTCTCTTTCAAGATCCCCCTTTTCTGTAAAATCAATTCTCCTTTATCTACAACAGTAGGGGTGAAAATCAACTTGTATTTGTAGATCCTGGAATATCTGAGGAATTTAATACTCTTGGAGGACAAAGAAGAAGAAAAGAGGAAGAATAAGACAGTACAAGTGGTTTCATCCGAAATAACTCCTTAGAAGGTTTTCATGATCTAGCCAAAATGTAAAGTGGATGAAAGGATGCCATAGTTGTTTTTGGCTTTTAGCAATACCTGTATATAGGATAAAAACAGAAATAACTGCAATCTTTTGGGTTGAGTCATATTAAAGGTAAATACAGTAGTCTTAATATCTATGATGAAGCAATTGCCTTGAAGAGATACTGGTAAAAGTATCCAGATGTTCATGTTACTGAAAGTAAAAATCAACTATGGCTTCCCAAATAGGTCCCCCCCCCCGCTCCTTTGATTTGACTGTAGTAAAAAGAACACCTTTTTTGCTAGACATATTTACAGGAAAAACTTAAAATTACATTGCATTACAGTAAAATAAATATTGTCTGCTATTTGGTCTAATCCATGTGTCTTATACTAAATCAAGTGCACTGAATCCAAATCTGAAGTCCGAATCTGCTTAGGACATCAGGATCTTAAGTTAGCAAATCTCACCCTCTTGGTTAGGTTCTTGCATTGATCACGTAAGGTATATTTGCCACAAATGTAGCAAAAATTGTCCGGTTTATTAACACAGCTGTGCCTACTCATCTTTAACTCAAAACAGACTCACTATGGCCTAGCTGTACTACCCAATAAGATAGTTTCGCATTAGAGACAAGCCCTTGGTCCATCTCGCCTTATATGCCTGTTTCTGATGTCAGCTCACTGACTTGCCCGGACATGCCTGGCTGCTGTTGGAACATTAAATGCTACCAGGTGATGTAATTCAGCTGAAGTGGCAGCTGAATGTTATAATGTAAAAATACATTACCCAGTTATCAACCATTTGAACAGCTATAGCACACCTTAAAATCTGTACATGATAGGCAAATTCTGAGTTTCGATTTGGAATCAGCACACTTGATATTATGTAAATCATATGTGTTATTCCCAGTAGCAAAATTGTTATTGTGCAGTGTTATAAGCCAGTAGGTCTTGCAAAGGCCAAAATGTATCCTAAAACTATGTTCCTAAAGCTAGTACTAACCAGCAACCCGATTGCCACATTTCTCATCAAATGAAGCTTCTAAATCAGGGGTTGGCAACCTTTTAAAGTTGGGGGCCGGTGATGCTTCCTCAGATAGTTGAGGGGGTCAGATTTGTTGTCGTCCCCTGTTTACAGTTGTTATAAACATGTCTAAAGCTGATTCTGGCAGCAGCAGCAGTGGCAGTGGCTGGAGGGAGGGTGGGGGCCGGATTATTTGGTGCTACTGGTCATAGGTTGCCTATCCCTAATCTAATAGTCTCCAGAAGCAATCTCATGGAAGAATGTGAAATGCTTTTTGTTTAGTAGAAGAAAAATAATTTCTATTTAGATCAGGAAGAAACTGACTGGTTTGTTTAAAGTACCTTCTTGAGGGATGTCCATCTGCCCAGTGTGGCTCAAAGTGAAACAACACAGTATACAAAAATATGAATTTACTCATATTTGTCTTGCTGTGAAGTCACACCAGGGGACTCAGTTCTTTTTGTTTCAATGGCCATGCAGAGACAGGAATAGCTTTTATTGTAGTTCTATTGAAGTGCCTTAAAATTGTGAAGTGCAATTTAAAATTGTGGAGAATAGGTGAAATGAAGCTGAGGTTGCCCTACCATGGGCACATCAGGAGAAGGCCAGGCTTTCGGGAAAAGACAACAGTGCTGGGAAAGGTGAAAGACAGCAAGAGACAAAAATCAAGATACAGTCAAGCCTCGCATAAAGAACGCCTTGCTTAAAGAATAACTCGCTTGAAGAGCAGAATTTTCTCTGAATGTTCGCTTCGCTTAACAAATAAAACCAAACAAAAACTCGCTTAACAAATAAATGAGGGTTCACAATCCCCCCCACAATTGGTCACTTACAATGGTGCTTCGCTTAAAGAGCAAACTCACTTAAAGAGTGATCCTGTGGAACACATTATGCTCTTTAAGTGAGGTACAACTGTAGATTGATTCCCTAAGGAACCATAGAATATACTGTTGGTGAAGAGCTTTATGGTGTGATACCCTCAGTTTGATCATTGCTGCTTATAGAGAAATGTTAGGCTTCAATTGACCAAGCTTCTACTTGTTTGTCTTTCTGGTGATCTAAGGTACAGTAATACCTCGGATAACGCTAAGACTTGGTTCCACAAGTCTTGGTGTTATCCGATTTTTAGTGTTATCCGATGCATGTTAAAATCCTATGGGATGGATTGGATAAGGTTAAAGCTCCATAGAGATACATTGTAACTGCACAGGCTTTAGCGGTTGTTATCCGATCCATCCCATAGGACCTTAACATTATTCGATCCAATTTTCCTCCCCAGATTACATAATGTTATGCGATTTTAGCGTTATCCGAGGTAAACGTTATCCAAGGTATTACTGTATCTTGAAAAGCTTTTTTTTTTTGCCAAGACTATGTTTTGAATGAATCAATGTTTTTCCTCTCAGTTCTCTTCATTGTCCAGTTTTCATGTCTGAAAATAATAATAGGGTATTCTGTAGTATGGATTTTAAAAACACTTAAGCAAACTACTGAAGGAAAAGGACAACAATGCTACAATTTGGAGCAACTAAATAATGTGCTAAAATTTTAGACTGAAGCTAATACATTCAGAGACATTCCCTAGATCTATTTTGAAGATCCATTACTCAATAGATCAATTTGCAGAGATAAGAAAGTTTGGTTTATCTCTATGCCTAGCACTAATTTTTAAAGTTTAATTTTTAAACTTAATTTTAATTGAATTTTTAACATTTTAACATTTAATTAATTGTAGTCTTAATTGTAATGGATGAATTGAATTATAATATGTACAAGGCATGTCGGAGTGCCATATTGGCTGGATATTTACTATGTACTGTTGTTTTAAGTCATGTCTTTTTTGGTAGTGTTGTAAGCCGCCCAGAGTTGGGTTTACCTAATTGGGGCGGGAAAACAAATTGGACAAATAAATAAATAAATAAACTAGGCACTTTGTTGAACACATCTTTTGAATTTATTTTGGAAAAGGACTTCAATCCTTGTTGCTAAGGTCACACAGTCCCTTTTTAGACTGAGGTACTGTATTATGTTTAGTAGGAGCAAGTCCCATCTCTTCTCTGTTGAATGAGAATGGCAGTTAAATCATTACACTTTAGTTAAACTGAACTTGCTGAGAAAACAGGTATTTAAGTTGGGACAGGAATCAGCCTATAAACATTAATGGAGAAGGAAGATAAATCTTCTAATGAGTTGAAAGAAAGTAAATGAGAAAATCAATGTCAACATTTTTCAGATTTGCATTTCAAATGTTGGTAATTATACCAGCAAAGTATGCGTAGGAAGGGGTTTGTGAGGTAGGTGCCAAAGAGAGCAAACAAAGAAGAATTTAATTTTGGTGACTTCTTTCTCTCTTCCTCAGGTAATCAGCTCTGATACAGGATCCACAGTTATCTTCTGGCTAATTGAAACTGGACAGAAAATCAAAGAATTTACCCATTGCCATGGCAAGGCTGAAATCAGCACTATGGCTCTTGATGGGACAGAGACCAGGCTCTTTACTGGTGGCATGGATGGAACTGTAAAGGTATGTGTGGCGTGAAAGTTCAGAGCAACTTCAAATAAATAGAGGTGCAGTGTTACATGATTCTTGGTTAGTCCAGAGCTTGCAAACATTTCCTATTTTGACTGGGACCTCCAGAATCCTCTAGCCAGCATGACTATGTGACATCCATGGAGACATTTTGCTGAGAAAAGATGAGTTCTCACTACCCCACACATTATTTTTCTCAACCAAAGTATGGAAGAAGTAGTGTTTGGGGGTTATGGGGTGCCAAGCAGTTGCTCCATGATTGATCAGTAGTTCCTCTCATATGCAGTCATGGATCTCTGAGAAGAAAGATGGAAGCTATTTCCCTTTGGATGTTCTTGGACCTAAATTCCTTTAGCAATAGCTTAATATGTTTAATGCCAGTGTATGAACAGAGATCTGTCTTGGATCCCTCTGATGATAAAGACAAGATATAAATTAAGTAAGTAAGTAAGTAAGTAACAAATAATCTAACAACATCTTGTGCAGGGATCAGTTTTATCTGCCCCGTGTGCCCCATGTAATGAGAATACAGTACTTTGGACATGGCTGTATCTATATCTATTTTAATACTGCTTTTGAAAATGCCAAGGAATTGTTTGAAACTATTTTTTTCTGATTTAATTCACAGGTGTGGGACTTCAATGGCCACTGTCACCATAAACTCAATGCAGGAAGAGATCGAGCTGTTGAAATTTCCCAGATCTTAGTACTAAGCTGGACTATATTAGTCCTAGGTTGGGACAGGTACTGTACATTTTAGCACACATTGCAGAAAAGTGTGTAAGTTGTAGAAGTGTAGTATTTGCTTTCCCTTTTCCTAGATAAAATCAGCCAAGGCTTATCTTTTTGGACTGTCAGAGTAATTCAAGGGGTATTTTATCACAGGATCCAAGCAATGATGTTGCACTCTCTGTGTGTCAGGCAACAAATAATGGGTTATGTACAGGAGTAGCATTGCAGCAAAGGTTCTCATTTGTCTTGATCAGGGAATCCATTTCAAATTTCAACAGTGAGGTTAACGAATTTCAGTAGATTTTAAAAAGAAATACATTTATATTCAAGATTAAGAGAGCAGTTCTGAGGGGAAGAATGGAACCAAGGATGTCCCTAACTCTAGTTGGCAAAAGTAATCATGGAGTTGATTTTTATTGTTGTAATTACTATTGTCAACCCCTATGAACTTTCATTTTCTAAAAGATAGTACAGGTCTAACCATTCTCCCTTTCTGGGGGCATGGATGTGAACTGGAAGGGTTATGGATAACAGTCACACACCCTTTATAATAGATCCAGCCAGTCTCCCTCCCTAGGGCATCACTACTACCACGAATTCTTTCTCTGAGCTTTGAGCCTCTCTGAGTCTCTTCAGTCATATTTGTGGTCAATCAATGAGAGGCAAAGCCACTTCTGTGAAAGTGACACAGTGGTGAATAAAAAAAAACAAATAATACATGAAATAGTGAACAGCTTGTGACAATATCCCTCTGTCACATGGACTGCAAAATTATGGTGGATGTATTCCATAAAACATTTATATAGCCACCTGCTTCTTCTTGATCATAAAGGAAAAGCTGGGGATGGGTTGCTTAGCTGTGGATTTTGTAAATATCTTCTTTGAAGATTGTGGTATTTTTGAACCACAATCAGGCGTACTCTGGTGACAGCAACCTTCTGTTGCTGGCTAATCTTTCTTACACTAGGTCAGGCAAAAGGAACTGCTGAATGGACCCAGGCGGCACTTTTTTGGGGCAGCAAAATTTCACAATAAATAAGACTTCGCCGCTGCCCCCGGACTTCCTAGTGGCTGGGGTGAAGAGGCTGCTGCAGGTACAGGGACCGGGACCATCCACCACCAACGGCGTCCTGGGCTCCACCCAGGGGGCAGCAAATTTGGCCTACACCCCAGACAGCTGAAACCTACGCTATGCCACTGGAACTCACCAAAAGGTGCCTTCATTTTGGCAGTTTCGCATCTGACCTAGACATGGAAGATGAAGAAGAAGAGGAAATAGACAGTTTGGTAGCAGAGTGGGTTTGGAAGCAGAGACTGAGAGAGAACCCAGTTAATTTCCCAGCTAGAAACATATGTGAACTATCTCATCTCTCACATGAAGTGAATAAAATGAAAAGTTCAGAACTTAAGCCTTGGATGTATTATTTGCATCCTTCTGAACAGTCTCCCAGTCTTTCTGTGCTTGCTCTCTGTGCATGATTTACTTCCATGCTGCTCACATGGTTCCTCCCACTGGAAGTGGAAGTAAAATGTGCCTTGAAATCTGTTTTGTAACAGATATGTTTTGGAACAGGATGAGATAGATTTTAGGCTGCCATTTTCTCTCCTTAAACTAGGGGTGTCCAAACTATGTCTCACAGGCCATATCTGGCCCCTGATGCCAATTCATCTGGCCTGCACAGGGACGTTTTACTTTTGCTTCCAGGAGCAACAAGGGTGGTGTGGGCTGGATGAATTGGCATTGGGGGACAGATCTGGCCCACGGGCCATAGTTTGGGCACCCCTGGCTTAGCTCTTAACTCACCAGAGACAATGGTTCTGGGTTCCAAATCTTCTTTACTAAATGCATAGGTAATAAATTTCAAGAGATTATTTCAGAGGAACATGATTTGCAAACTAGCTACCCCACACATGAAAATAAAAACCTCTCTAGCTCCCAGGCTTTGCCTTGGCTGTATCTAATTAGACAGCTACCTTTTGGCAGTTTTCTACTCACATTTCCATCCAGTGCAAAAGTGATCCTTAGCATTCCACAGCATGACTAAACATGTCTAAAACATGGCAAAAAACCTCTCTCTTATCAGAACACATTTTTCATCTTCTGCCCTCCTTCTAAAAGATTCCAGCCAACTACCACGTAGAATTACATATCTATTAAACTAGGTTTCGTTCCGGCAGAACACAGCATATTTTGACTAGGCTTTATCTTTCCCAGCTACTACTTTTGAAGGTCAAACATTTTCCCTCTGGTGTGAACAAAATTCAGAAATCTACTTTTCTGTTTTAAAAAGCATGCACCCCATTTTGTTTCATCACAGTTACAAACTTTGTTGCATTGGCTGATTTATTGCCCTAGGTCTGGTGCTTTTGTTTGTTCATTGTTGGAAGTAAGGAGAGAGGGGATGATGTATATTTTTGACATCAAGATGTTTTGCAGAGGTTATGGAAAGGAAAAAAAATATGGCAGGAATTAATTAGAAACCATTCTGCCCATAAATCTGAAATCTCAGACAACAAATACAAGATGCTTTCTCAGTGGAGGTGATATCTGGTGCTTTTCTTCAACGTCATATTATGCTGAAAAGCTGGAAATTAGGAGGAGATACATTGCTTTTACTGCCTGTTTAAACTCTATGGATCTTTTTACTGGTTCTATAATATATGTTTGTAGTCATACACATGTGCAGAAGTAAAAGCAAGGTCTAGTTATTTATTTTGCTATTATATTGGTATGTCACCTAACCTCCTTTCCCATGGGACTCAAGGCTACTAACAAGGAAATCAAATAAAACATGTAGAAGTAAACCATAAAACAAATCAATTGAAATATGAGACAAATTGAAAGCAGTTAAACTACATCAATAAAGGAAGAAAAACACAACCATCCAGTTAAAAGCCTCTTCTACAGTAGTGCAGTTTAATTGCTGAAGTCATGCCTAAATTTAAAAAAAGGTTTTGCTGCTGGCATACCTCAGCAGGGTTTTTCTCAATGTGTAGAAACCAGTTGCCATGTATCATGTGATGGGCCTTATTTTCAGGAATGTAACCAACACCTTGTTAATTAGTGGCAATTTTCCTTTATGGCTTAAATGGTTTTACTTATTTACATGTATATTGTCAGTAGAATTCTGGCCATTAATTTATATGTACTCATGCAAACTAGCTATAGTTTCTATAATTTAAATATAAATTTTACCAGAACAGGACTGTCTGTGACCAAGTGACCAGTCTACCTTCTAAGTCAGCTGCCCAGGTACTCAGTGAAAGAATATGGTTTATGTAAGATACTAGACTTGAATGAAAACAAATTTCCTATTCAAAAAAGTATAGTAAAAATTGTTGCTCTGCTCAAAAACCAAAACTAGGTTCTTTACCAAAAAAAAAAACCAAAATCCCTCAATAATTTTGTTTTTAACTCCAGCATGCTTGTTACATTTATTACTTATTTTATAGATTTATACCCTGTACAATGATTTATGAGGCAAATAATGACAAAGTTGTTTAAAGAAAATCATGGAGCAATGCATTTTAGACTTATATGCTTCAGAAGAAAATACAATCTTATAAAGTAACCTAATACTTAATTGAACAATAGGGATATATTACCATTCATACCCCAAGCAAACCAACAACTGTGTCCCCTTTATATAGCAAATAGTGATGTCAGAAATCTCTCTGATAGTTAACGAAAATTCACCAAGAACAAAGAAGTGAGTTCTGTAACTGAATGTTCACAGAACCTTTCTCTGCTTGTTTGGAAACAGGGAGGGAGAATCTTTGCTCCACACCTTTCCAGTTGAGAAAATAGGATCTGGCTACAGAAAAACTCAATTTTAAACCCCTTTGAGGCTTAATTTCTAAGGTTCATTTGTAACTAAACACTTGCTTTTTAATAAATGGGGTCCTTCAGGTTAGCAATATCAAAATGAGGTATAATAATACCTGACATTACTGTGAATGAACAGCCTCAAGGGTCCTACTCTCCTCCTTTGAACCCAACATAAGCTGGAGAGCACTTCGGATGGAGAACACTTACTAAGAAAGGGCTGCCCCTTCAGGAAAGGCTGTCTTCTGTACAAAAGGACATTTGTGCCCCATAAGAAGATGCTTCTGATGGGTATTGGGATTTATCTAGAAGTAGGGAGGCTAACGTGGGCAGCTGAAAGTTGGGGAACCACACACATACAACTACATGAATTCAAGCATTGCAGTCTCAATCTGTGCTATTCCCAGAACGAAAACAAAGCAACAGCATAGATGCCCAATGCCCATCTCAAGAAATCCAAGGGAGGTAGTGCCAGGGCCATGATATTGCTGTCTGACTTAAATAAACAAATAATGCTCAATGGACACCCATGTCAGTATGCCTAGTAGCCAAACTAGTCAGATTATTCAGGCACATGATGCAGAAAACCCCACAAGAATTTCTACTTTCCTTTGTCAATAAGAGAAGTTAAGTCACTAACAATTTGCTACTCTTTCATGCCATCAAATGTCTGTTACCCAAGGCACCTGTCTCACTACAATAAGTGGCAGAGCCAGATCTGGGTACTTAATGGAGAGTGCAGTGGTGATGCAGTGGTTAAGTCCAAACTCTGCTCATTATCTGAGTTTGATCCTGACAGGACCAAGGTTTACTAGCCTTTTATCCTTCTGAGATTGTTAAAAAGAATATCCAACTTGTTTTTGGCAAAATGCTAATTACTTTGTGAACTGCTGAAAGAGTGCACTAAGTGCTCGTAGACAGTATATAAGTTTAATTGCTATTGCAACTGGCTATCAAATGATAAATGTACCACTTCTGTTTTTACATTACCATTTTCACATGCTTACTTACGATAAACTGGATGTTGAACACTGAAGCCATTAATTATTACAGATCATTACCTCTAATCATGCCAGCCAGTTATCTAGTGATAGGGGCTGCATTGATAGAGAAGATTATCTAGTGCTTTCAATTAACTGAATAAACTCAAGATGTAAACTCATCTTTCAAAGGCTTATCTCCACTAAAGGATAGTAATTAATCCGATAGGAGACTTTGTGTATTGTAACTGGCCTGAGCTAGTTGCTCTACATGATTGATCTAGAACAGTGGTTCCCAATGTGGGGCACATACCCTACAGGAAGATGTCATTTCCAAGAAACCTAAGTCAGTACATTGGCTGATCAGTGGTTTGGGGAATTGACTTAGGCTTCTGGAATTTGAAGTCCAAAAACCAAAGGTTGGGAAACAATGATCTAGAACATGATAGTTTTAAGTATCACATATTGAACATGACTTTAGGATGCAATTCATAAAAGGAAGAGAGTGAAGCATGAATGGAAGATCTTATAACACTTGGAAACCTTTGTAAAGTAACTTTTTTTGGGACTGTGAGGTGATTTAAAGCAAAATTTTAGAAAATCTGCTTACCATGTGCTTGAAGGGAACTGAGAAAGTTGCAGTAGAGATGGCTTATGGCCTGAGCAGGTATATATTAAGCTCTCTTTGACAGAAGAATAGGGCATGGCAAATAGGTCGTTCAAGAATGCCCATCTATGTCCCCGGATTGAATGCCCATCTGTGTCCCAGCTCTTGGGGATGTGAAAGGAGCCTAATTTGGGCATTCCCTGAATGAAGTTTCTTCTGCAAAAACCCTTTCAACCCAGAATCATTTTTGACATGAAATTATTATTATTTTCCCAGAATTGTGGAGTTAGGAATATCCCCCACCCTGCACATACACTCCAGCCATGACCTGCTGGTTGGTTGTACATATAAAGTATAGGATAGCAAACTGATTTCTTGAAAGACTATTTTGCAATGGGTTCTAGGATGGAAAGCTATGGTGCCAACTCCTTCAGGAAAAGCCCCACCACTGTAAGTCTCTGGTTTTGAAGCTGAAGAGCCAAGCAGTACAGCTCAGTGACTTGGATTACAGCACTAACTTCTACCTGCTGTTTACCACTGGAGCGGAGCAATGGTAAAGCTAGCACAGTAGGAATTAAAAGTACAGTAATAGAAATGCAAAGAGTGCCTGTGTATTAAAAATGAATGCATTCCATAACCATAATCTACCCAAACATCATATCATGAAGACAAAAAACAAATGCAGTGCATAAACTTGTGGCAAGGTGTATCTTTTTATAGGGAAAGAAGAGGTTCTTCTTCTGCCGTATCTGAATCCCAATATTGGCAATCATCATAGTCAGCCATGAAGACTGTCCAGAGAATATAACACACTGGCCTCTCATCTGCCTTCTGCATTGCAGCATGACACATTGCAGCATGAAATGAGTCACTTTCTTGTCCTGAGCCCTTTTGGCATGCAAAGTCCGCCTCAGCCCCAGTGGGATTTAATCCACTTGGGGACTATCACTCTTCCCTGTGGACTTCAGCACCCATGGCTGTAGTCCTCAGGGTTGTCAGGTTAGTTAACCGCCACCTGACACTCCACGTTGAGTTGCCGGCTGTATGGTCTACTTTATTACCATAGCAGGATAACCTGGCCAGACTGGCAAAGAAGAGGATGTTGCATAGATTTATAGCTGTTTATGCTATCCAAAGCAGAACTACCCATACTTACTTGGGAGATATACTAGCTTACCTTTCATCAGCAACTTGGTCTTTATTTGTTGGGTGAGAAGGAAGAGAAATGAGCAAGTGAGATGTGAAAATTCAATGTCAGTCAAGATAGAAATGTGGTAGAATGGGAAGTGTGAGGCAGTCACATTTCCTGCTCTTCAGATTTAGTTTCTCAGTGAAAACACTCTCAGTGTCACATTAACAAGTCTGCCACCCATTTTGGGTTTTGTCCCCTGAAATAGCTTTCAATGGGAACAAATGGGTCAGATTATTCTGGCACATGATGCAGAAAATCCCACAAGAATTTCTACCTTCCTTTGTCAATAAAAGAATTTAAGTCACTAACAATTTGCTACTCTTTCATGACATCAAATGTATGTTACCCAAGGCACCTGTTTCTCACTACAACGAGTGGCAGAGCCAGATCTGGATACATAATGGAGAGTGCAGTGGTGGTGCAATGGTTAAGTCATGGCAACGGAGAGGAGCCAGTTTCAGATCACACTTCAACCTCTTAGGTTTCAAGGAAAGAGTATTACCTAAGGAAGACATGGAAAGTGAACCCCATTGAATCAGAAATCTTCTGCATACAAAGTCTGTCCTCTACCAATGAAGAACAGTCCATCTGTGTAATATAAGAAGGCTCTCACTAAACTTCATATACTACTATGTTTGAGAGGCATAACAAATAAATCTATATAAACCAATGTACGTGTAGTATAGATAATCTGCTAGTGTGGCTTATATGCATTACCTTTGCTGTTGGATAAGTGATTTTAATATGGCCAAAATCCTAGTCTATGTGATTACATTAACAGCCACCACAGAAGAAATAGGAATCTGTTTGCTGGCTGGTTTTTGGACTTCTTTTACTCCTCTACTTGTTCAGTAAGGATGAAAAATCAGGTTCAATATTGATGGCTAGCGAGTTGCAAAAACCAGTCTGTTGCATATATGGCATTTTGCAACAGGGTTTTGGTCAATCAATTAAATAAATGCACTTTCAAAAGTACCTGGAGATTTACAACCTTTCAGTTTCTGAGCAGCATCTCATATCATGTTAGTGCCGAAAAGAGGATAACAGCAACCTCAGGATTTGTGTTTCCTTTGCTCAATCCCTTTTCTGCCTGATTTTGCTCAGCTGCAGCAACCAGTTCTCCCTCCTTGCCACTGAATACATTTTATTGGCACAAAAGGGAAAAAAGGGGGGATCAATGTAAATAGGTTTAAGCAGAATGAAATGTGTCTACTTTGGGTGCTATACAAAGCCTGCTTTAGCTGGGATAAGTGTTGTGCTTTATAAACTATAGATTATACAGGATTAAAGGACTTCAGCCTCTGCCTGCAAATTTCTTTTCTCTTAGCTGACTGATAAAAAACCTCTGCTTTCAAGGCATGCCTCTACTTTTTCCTGCCAGCCCTTAGTTTCTGAAATGTGCTCTGGATCTGTTGTTTGGCCCCATACCTTTTGAATTCACCACTCACTGTCCATATCCTGGACAGCACCCCCCTTTTTTTGGCTCATACAGCTCCCAGAATTTCCTAGGCAGCATGGCCAGTTCAGCTCCAAAGGAGAGAACGTTTCCCAAGGGAGAGTTTTGTTAGCTTTCCCCTCCCTCTATATTTTTCCAGGAGAAAAATAAGGATTGCATGGCTCCAGATATTGCTGGACAACAACTTCCACCAGCCCCTTGTTGATGGCGAGTGATGAAGAAAATTGCAATCCAACAACATTGGGTGTTGATATCAGGAGAAAGATGGATGTATGCAGGATAGCATTGGCAGGTGCCATTTTTGAGAAGTTGTTCAATCCTTACATGCTGGATGAGTTTTAGCTTCTACCGGTCCTGTCTACTGGTCCTGTCTTTGATCCCAGCAGTTCAGTCAGTGTTGGGTCTGAGAGTTTCCCTTAAAGTTTTCCATAATGCCCTGGAATGATACTGTGTTGGATGCTGGGAGGGAAATTTAAGTGTCCCCTGCCAACCAGGGAGAAAAGTTTTTCACTTCTCATTCTTGCAAGTTGGAACAAGTTATTACACTATGTTTCATCTTGCCTTTGAGACATGTTCTGCAGGTATCAAGGAGAGGCCTCCCATTGTACAATTCAATTGTGTGTCAAGTGATAATTTGGGAATGGCTATTGCACTTCTTCTTCTTCCTCCTCCTCCTCGTTCTGATTCTGGTTCTGGTTCTTGTCCTCCCCCTCCCTATTCCTATTCCTCTTCCATGTCTAGGCCAGAGATGAAACTGAGTTTTTGGAAATAGTGAAAGATGACTGTGATATACCACATCTTCCAGGGCATTGTATATATCACTGAGAGTGTGTATATATTTGTAATTTTCTTTCTTTCTTTTTTCTTTCTTTTTCTCTTTTTGATATGTGGTATTCTGATAGAAATATAATAAGTTCTAATATATATATATATTAAAGTAAATATAAGCAAATACATATATACAAAGTCATTTATGAGTGTGGAAGTAGATAAATAGTTGATAAGAAGTATGTTAAAAGAATAAGAAATATATACTATGAATATTGAGGAGTTGAATAATGTATTAAAATGCTTTTAGTGTGCCATAATGTAAATGTGGGATGTATTAGAACAGTAAGAATGTATTTTGTTTGTAATTTTTTGTTATACTGTATTTGTATTTTTCCCCTTTTTTGTCTTGTTTGTATTTTTGAAAATTCAATAAAAAGTTATTTTTTTTAAAAAAAGAGATGAAATTGCCAAAGTTAAGGAACCTTTTGGTGAGGTCATTCTGCAGTTCCCTTCACCTAGTATGAGAAAGATTAGCCAGCACAACAAGGTTGTGTGTGCCCAGGATACACCTGGTTGTGGTTCAAAAATACCACAGTCTTCATGGAGGTTCTTTTTGTGTACCCTATCCACATGTGCTATGATTATACGATCAATTAATGTTCTATTCTTTGGCAGTGACCAATCTACATAATTATGAGTTGTGTGCATAATCATATGCATTGGCTAGCATGTATAATTTTTTTCTGTGCATGTCCAATTTTGTTAACATTTCATTGCAGCTAATTTGTTCTATTAATTTCAATGGGACATATGGATAACATCTTTCTCTGAAATGTGATGCTGCTAACTGCTAGGTATTACAGTACCTGTTGAAGTAAGTCCCAGTGAGTTCAATAGGTTTTGAAAGAGTTCAGCGATTCTCTAAGAAGCTACTGCAGAATAACTTGAGTATTCTTTCAAAGTTTTCAGTAAGGGCATGCAAAGGTTTAAATTACTGTAGTTACATTGGGAGGTAACAGCAGGTTCTCTGTGTCTCTAGAACAATGCTTCTCTTTTCTGGAGTGGGCTTGTGTGATTGACAGCAGGAAATATCCATTTTAAAATCACACCCTATAAGGAACTATTCTGGCAAGATCCAATGTGATTTTTATGCCATTGTCTGACTAGACCATAAGGCTTTCTCCTAATCCCTTTTCCTCTCCTAACCGATCTGCCGTAACTGATAAGTAACAGGATGCCTTTTTGATGGACAGTAGGAATCTTCTTTCTATCATGGTGAGACACAGGTCCTTCAACAAAATGATTCATGGCACTTATTATACCAAAGGCTGACAGGGCAGGGAGCAAAGTCAGGCTGATTCGTGATCTACAAGATGTGGCATATCATATGTACAAGAGGGCATGGAGAACAGATGGTGACTCAATTCTTGTTGTGGATTAGAAATGCTGTATCCCAGCTAAATAATATCTGTGCCATGCTGGTGTACTCCACTATTCTTGGGGAGTGTCCCTGATGAATGCAAGAAATGCATACATAACCTTCTGAGCATTCATAGTCTGCAGTGCAGTAACATTATAAACTGTCCCAATAGCACTTAGTGCACACTCCGGGCGGTTCACAAGTTAATTAGGATTTTGCCTCCAACACGCATGGCTCTGGTGACACAGTGTTTAAACTGATGTACTGCAACCAAAAAGTTGTGAGTTCAATCCTGACTAAGACCAAGGTTGACTCGCCTTCTATCCTTCTCAGGTCAGGAAAATAAGTACCTAGTGTATTGGGGGCAAAATCCTAATTAACTAATGAACCACCCAGAGAGTGCACTAAGCACTATGGGGTGGTATAGAAATTTTATAGTCTGTAGTGTTATTCTGGTAGATATTTAAAATAAACATAGGAGATTTCACTCAGTTAATATATTGGACTTGTTTTGAATCCCATATTTATTTTTCTCTTTGATTTTCCATATTTTCTTTTCAAATGTGGCGATTTTCTTTTAAAGAAACATCAGCTTTGTGGATCACAAAGGAGACTTCCACATTAAACATCCCCCTCATCTACTTGTACGATCAGAAACAACGTTCAGTATGCTGGAGACAAATTTCCTATTATGTTTTGCTTGAACAATATGTGAGGAAAATAAGTATATATCTCAGAATGATTCTTCTAATGTTTTTTTTTTGACGGGGGCGGGGGGGAGGGACAAAGACTGACAAAGCAAAAGAAAATAAATTGAAATGAACTATTTAAGTATTCCATTTCAAGTTACCAGGATATCTATTTTTTTAAAAAATTCTTTTCTTGAAGGTTCATCCCCTTTTGATCAGTGATTCTGTTTCTAAAGTTAGGGATTTCTCACAAATTGCATCACTCCAATATAGAAAGATGAGCTTGGATCTATGGGACAAATTAACTAGGAAAAACCCAAGAGATGCTCAGATGGAGACTAGTAATCAGGGAATGAATGGCTGTGCATCGTTTGTCAATGATAACAAATATTAAGCATTTATTAGGCATAGGATCTGTTCTGGCCGATAACATCCAATTTTATTTTGAAAGAGCAATTGTGCAATCTAGTATTTTTTAAATTACAACTAACCATTTTTCTCTAAAGACTTCAGGATATTGTTCATGGTCTTCCAATTCTTGCTTCCAAACAATGTATTTGGGTAGGTTAGGTTGAAAGGCATTGACTAGCCCAAGGAAATTCCCACATCAGTCTTACATCCAAGTGAGGTTGTAGTGGTTCAGATATGAACTGCGGTTCAAAGGTGGAAGCAAAGACCATCAAGAAACAAAGTAAGGATGGTAACCTGGAACAAGGTTAGACAGCCAATCCACTTTATGAGAAATACTTTGATTTGAATTACTTCACCAAGCAGGGGCTTGGACTTGGTGGCTTTATAGACCTCTTTCTAATTCCATTGTTCTATGATACAATGCCCCAGGAAAATGAGGCCCACTGAAAGTTATAGAATCAGCAAAGTTCAAGGAAACTTTCCCCAGCCAATGGAAATTTGGGTGCTAGGGTCATTGTGTAACCCTCCAAAAGGTTAACTCATTCTTGCACATGTGTTCCACAACAATCAGTCCCAGCTGTAACAATGTGCTGAAGTTGGACCTGGGACAGAAAAAAGATAAGAAGGGCTCCTTTCAGAGCTCCAAGCTATTTATACCTTTAGCACCTCTCAAGGCTGTTTTGCCTCTACTCTTTTCTGCCTTAATATTGCTGTTAACCCCCTTAGGGCAAGTTCTTCACAGCCTCTCTTAATCTCACAGGTGCTTCTTGCAAAAGTAGGAATGTCTCTCTTCATCAATCTAACAGAAACAGAATGAGTTGTGAATGATAGGCAAATTATCTATGATTTACAGTTGGAACACAATTTAGTAAATGTTCGTCATACTTTTTTTAGTGCAAATATTTGTAGAGCTAGCAATATTCATATTACCCATATTACAAAATATTGCTATTGCACAGAGTTCTCTTCCTTCTAGTGCATTGACTTTTAATTGTCTGATTCAAGGAGTTTGTGTAGAGACATACTGACATTCCGAATAGGAGCCTTCAAAGCAGAGATGGGAAATACTGTATCTGCCTAAAGATTTTGCTTAACTATAATTCCCATAATTTATATCCAGCGTAGTTAGTGGGAAGGGATTCTGGGAGTTGAAGGTGAGCAATATCTAGAGGGCAATAAATTCCCATTCACTTTATAAAGATGCTCTTTCCGTATGCTCATACAGTACTCGTACAATACTTCCCTCCCTCTGGAAGCTGCTGATACATCTCTTAGTGAGAACTACAAGCTCATCTGTTGATCTAGACATGTGTGGACAACAGAAGGCCAGTTATCACTAGGATTTGTATCTAATCCTCCTTCATAAGTATGCTCATCTATATCTCTCCTCTGCAACCAAATTCACAACTTGGTTTTGGAACACATTTTCAAAGCTTTCTCTGTACTCATGAGGATAAAAACTTGCAGGGTTTTTTTTATTGAATAGAGTACAGTATCAGAAATTCCCACAATGGGTTCTTCTGCTTCAGATACTAGAAGATGAGGATATAACATTTACAGAAGTTGTCTTCTGCATGCTATTATATGCCCAAATATGCCTCATTTTGCTTTGTTTGTGCTTGGCTCTTTTGTTAGGATGATTACTGTCTTCCAGCTGAACAATCTGATTCAGTTTTCTGTGCAGCCTTCAGAATGGAAAGGAGGAGCTCAGCACCAGGATGACATTTTATGTGCGGCATTTTTACCTCCACAGACTCTAGCGACAGGTAGTGTAAAGTTGATGGCCTAATACATCATTCCTGAGTTTAAGACTTGGGTCACGCTGTCGTCTATATGCTTGGCTGGATGTGTTATTGTCTGGGGTGATTGAGCTACTATGCTGTAGCAGAGCTGCAGTACTTACAAGGGACAGAGATCAGGGAGCTTTTTAAGATAAAGAAAGCACAGGATAGAAAAAGAAAGGGCCTAAACTGCTTTTCTCTCAAATCACATTTGAACCTCTAGCAGAAAAAGCTTAGGAATTCTTTGTTTCTTGGATGGTTCCTACTGAAACAGAGGAAAATAGGAAGTTGCCTTCTACTGGATCAGAACATTGATCTCTCCAGCCCAGTATTGCCACCTCTGGACTGCTAGCATCTCTCCAAGATTTCAGACAGACAGAGTTCTCTTGTAGTCCAACTTGGAGATACTTAGCATTACCTAGGAAACTCCTATGAAAATGGGACTGCTGTGGCTTAGTAGTTAAGACACTGAACCAAGTCAGCAGGTCAGCAGTTCAAGACCTGAGTGCTGAACGACCTAGCAGTTTGAAAACAAGAAATTACAAGTAGATAAATAGGTACTACTTTGGTGGGAAGGTAAACAGCATTCCGTGCACTCTGGTGTTTAGTCATGCCTGCCACATGTCAATGGAATGTCTGCAGACACAGATAGCACTGGATCTTTGGCTATAAAGAGAGATGAGCACTGTACCACAAAGTCGGATACAACTGGCTTTCGAACAAGAGTGACCTTTATTATTATCTAGGGATGATATTTTTTTCTTGGATGACAAATCCCATTATTCTCAATTTTTTGGAATTCAACCTGACAGACAGGCATTTCACAGATATCCTGGGGGGGGGGGGGAGGGGGGAGTCCTAAACTGGAAGGCTTCAAAGCTTAGTTATATGTAGCTCTCTTTCATCTTTACCCTTTTTGTCCACTGCTTAGTGATCAGGAACAATCAAAATTGCCATTTGATATTTTGCACTTTTGGAGCGCATGGAATTCTTTAAGTATAGAATGGTAAGTTATTATATGACTGAGCTTAACCTTTCGTACAGGTTCCCTTTCCCTCTCCTCAAATGTAATTATGAGGTGTGTGTATGGAATGGGAATTATTCAGTTGAGTTTTGGCAAGACATGGCATACTCTATTGTCTAAATCTGCAGAAATCAACACTTCAAAGGATCAATGCTGAAATGTGCATTTGATAAGGGAAGGTGAAAGCTGAGAACAGAACCAGATAGGGTGAATAAAACTGAGTAACACCAGCTATAGGATCCTCGAGTTATAAGTGAATCAGATTTCGATACAGTAGATTTTTTTTAACTGCTGTAATTTGTATTCTTACAGTTCCATGAAGAAACCAAGCCTGCTACATTCTGGTCATCCTCCAACCCTCCCTTTAAAAACCCAAAAATCAAATTACAAAGTATTGCGCTTGCAAAAAGCTCTCTTCCTTATAGTGCATTTATTTTTAATTGTCTAATTTAGGGAGTTCAGGTGGAGAAATTATAGTATGGAACAACAGTACAGAAAATGCCTGCATCATGCTCAGAAGACCACCAACATCTGACTCAGGTTAGTATGTTCCATAATAACACTCATATTCATGACATAATGTTCCTTTTGGAATATGTCTGAAGATTATATGCATAGTTTTTCCCTTTCTAATCCAGAAAGAAGATTGCAAAGACCAAGCCAGGGCACTTCTGCATTCAAAGCATATGCTTCTGCACTGAGATTTGATAAATCCATGATGGACCAAGTTAAGAGTTTTTATTCAGCCTTCATCAGTACAAGGAAGGTGGAGAGCTTTGGCAGACAAAACATTCTTTTTGTCTGTAGGTACAAAGAGTATTCAGACCAGGATACATTAGACTACTGCTTCACCTTCACACATGTTACATCTAACACCCCCCCCCCCTGCCTCACTCAATTGTTTTTCTTCAAATCATTAACACCTGCTCTTAAAAATTATTATGCCCCCATGTTGTGGATATTCCCCACTATGCAGTAGATTAGTTTGGGAGCTGTCTGTTGGGACCCTGATATTGACTCCTACCAGTCTCCATGAGGCATTTTGCAAGACTTCAAAATTGAATGTCATAATACAGAGGTTTCTGGGAACAGATGGCGACTGAACCATGCAATTTCAGAGCTGATAGCTCATTCTGTTTCAGGCTCTGTAGTGAAGAATGTAAGCCACCTAAAACCTAGCAGTAATTATACATACTAGAGCAGTGATTTATTTATTTATCTATTTATTTATTTAGATTCATTATCCCATCCCAATCAGGCGAACCTGACCCTAGGCGGCTCACAAAAAAAGAAAAAGACTACAAAAATGAGTGCAAACCAAACCAAACAATCCCACCACACCCCCACAAACCCAGAAACTGAACCCCAAGGTTCAAAATCAATGTCAAAAAATTAAACTATATATTTACAAAAAAGCCCTCAAAATTTTAAAAGATTTAAAAGTTTAAAAGGTTTAAAAAGTTTAAAAGAGGAAGAGAGGGGTGGCTATCCCATCAGATCAGCCACCCAAAAAGGGACCCCGTATTACTTGAGCCCCACACCTGCCCTGCCAGCCAGGTTTTTAGGCCCTTCTGAAAGGGCAGTAGCTCTGTCTGTAGGGGCACGTTTTACTTCTGCTTCCAGGAGTGAAGAGGGCAGCACGGGCCACATGAATCACAGTAAACCCATTCGTGTGGATTCATAGGGTGTTTGGGCTTCTGGGAATTGAAGTCCAAGAACATCTGGAGTGCCAAAGTTCGCTGTGGTGCCTTAGTGGTTAAGACAGTGAGCTTGACACCTGGAAGGTCAGCAGGTCATCAGTTTAAGACCCAAGTACTGTGTAGCAGAGTGAGCTCCCTTCATCTTTCCCAGCTCTTGCCAACCTAACAGTTTGAAAGCAAGAAATTGCAAGTAGATAGACAGATACCACTATGGCAGGAAAGGTAACAATGTTCTGTGCACTTAGGAATCTAGTTATGCCTGATATATGATTCTGTCTGCATTCTCATGGATTCACTGTTCCATGGAGATAAGAATAGAACTGGGCTTGTAGGTTCTGATTCCATTTGCCAACTCAATACTGAAGGCATTAGTAAATCAAAATGCCAATGTTTGTCAACAATTTTAAAGGACAATGGTATAGACTTAGTGCTAGTTCAGGAAACCCATTTTGATAGATAAAGATTACATATCACTAATTACATACAGTCAAACCATGAGATAAGAATGGTTTGACTTAAGAAAAACTCAAGATACATCTGGAAATCTCAGGGGGGAAAAACCAGGTTTGAGATGAGAATTTTTACTATAATTTTTTTGAGATATGAAATTAAATGCATTCCAATGGGAAATTGCTTTTAATGCATTCCTATGAGAAATTCAAGATAACGATTTTTTAAGATACAACCAACCTTGAGGAACAAATTAAATTCTTATGTAGAGGTTTGATTGTATATGGAATTGAATGTGTAAACAGGACATTTATGGAAGATGTGACAAATTTTCTTACTTTATCTCCTCCTGTAATTGACTGGATCAAGAACTTAGACATGGCACTGTGATGAGTATACATTTATATTTTATCATATTTTATCAATTTCCCCCTATAATTGACCCATATTTGATGTAAATGTTAGTGGTTAGGACTGAGTTTGCCAACCAAAAGGTCAGCATGTTAATAGTTTGAGACCAAAATGCTGCAAAACGGAATGAACTCCTGTCTCTGTCCCAGTTCCTGCCAACATAGCAGTTTGAAAGCAAGAAACTGCAAGTAGATAAATAGGTATCACTTTGGTGGAAAGGTAGCAGCATTCTGTGCACATGACCATGGAAACGTCTGCAGACACAGACAGCACTGGCAGTTTGGCTGAATGTGGAGATGAGCACCAAACCCTAGAATAAGACACAACTGGCTTTAGAGCAAAGGAGGCCTTTACCTTAAATAGGAGAGCAACCACACATGGATTTGATTTTTTGTAGTGCCTGTGACTATGGAATATATGATTAAGACAATTTTACCATGCATGCTTGTGCTGAAGCCACAGCAAGCTCAGTAGTGGGCAGATGCAATAGATCAGTGGCTCCCAATTTTCTCCTACAGATCTTTTGGGAATCCACTCCCCGAAGTGCCAGCCTGCTGGACCAATGAGCAGAGATTATGAGACTTAAAGGCCAAAATATTTTGAAGGTCAGATGTTGAGAACTATTGCAATATATATACATCCGTGTGGGCAGCAAAGGACGCCTTGCCCCATTATTCAAACTTTTGTATTTTCCCCTCTTGGTGCCCTTGTCTTGTTATTTTCTAGTTCTATATTTAATATGTAAGTCACCCTGAGTTGCCACAATGTGGCAAGTGGGTGGCTATATAAATGTAAATTATAAATATAAAATAATAAATACATACATTGGTTAAATGCTTACTGCTAGAGAGTTGACAATTGTTAAGTGTTGGTTTGTTATTACCCTCATAGTACTCCAGTTCACTCATCTAGATTGTGATATCTTTGAACCACAATCAGGTGTACATTGGTAATGGCAACCTTGTGTTGCCGGCTAATCTTTCTCACACTAGGCCAGGTGAAGGGAACTACAGAATGAACTCAACAGAAGGTGTCTTCATTTTTGCTGTTTGACATCTGACCTAGACATGGAAGAAGAAGAATCTTTGGGATCAACCATGCCTGGAGCACTTTAATCTATGAAATTACCAGTGATGAGTTCTAGCCACAGGGTGGTTTATGGCTCTGCCTTGTCAGAGTGACAAAAACACAATGGTGAGGCTGCTCTTACTTGAGCATTTGCTAATTTGCCACCAATCCCAAGGCTATTGCTTATGTTTATTGTCTTGGCTCTATGTCAGCATTTTATATTATTACCTTCAGCAGGGAGCAACATCTTAATTATTGCCTAGTTGCAGTACAGGGAGATAAATAAGTGCAGGCAGCCTTCCCAAAACTGAACCTTCCAGAGCTTCCCCTTGAGGCTGTTCATAACCAGAAAATTTTCATCTGGTTGAGAGGCTTCACATGCTAATGGTTATCACAGATTAAGCACCATGCCAGCAGGAAATTCAAGATTGTTCCCTATGCCACAAACTGCTCCTTCCATTATGGTTTATAACAGGAAGGAGGGTTTATTGTTTCTATATATGATCTCTCCCACCTCCCCATTCTGCTGTTTAGATGACTTATAAAACACTAGGCAGCAAAATAAAAAAGAAGACTGGTGGTTATGTTGCTTCTCTGGAAAGATGTTTGTTTTTTTCAAAGCTAGAAATTGGTAGTTGCTTAATTTTAGCTGGATAAATAATTCCTGGAGATAATAATAATGATTTTGTGTCAGAAATTATTCTGGGTTGAAAGGATTTTTGTGGAAGAAACTCCACTCAGGGAAGGCCCAAATGAGGCTCCTTTCATGTCCCCAAGAGCTGGGACAGAGATGGGTGTTCAATCTGTCACGCAGTACCCGAGTCTCGAACTGCCGACTCACCAGCCTTAAAGCTAACAAGGCAAGCTTCTTAACCAGTGAGCCACCACAGCCCTCCTGGAGAGAGTTGAGAGGGAAATAATTCTGTTGAAGGAAAACTTCTGAACCTTCTTCTTCTTATGCCATATCCAAATCTGAACATTGGCAATCATCATGGTGATCAGCCATTTAGGCTGTCCTGAGAATATAATACAGTGGCCTTTCATCTGCCTTCTTCATTGCAACATGACACCCATACCACTGATCCAGTTCCATGAGTCACTTTCTGGTCCTGAGTCCTTTTGGCTCACAAAGTCCTCCTCAGTCCCAGGCCAGTATGGATGAAGCTGCTGCCCTCCATCAAGATGGACTCAAGTGGGATTTAATCCACTTGGGGACCATCACCCTTCCCTGTGGACTTTGACACCCAAGGCCATTAGTCCTCAGGGTTGTCAGGTTAGTTAATTGCTGCCTGACACTTGGTGTTGAGTCACTAGCAGTATGGTCTACTCTATTACCATAGCAGGATAACTTGGCCAGACTGGTTTCTGAACCTTAGATAACATAAAAGCCAGTGTGAAAATTCTAATGAGCTAGTGATCCTATGTGTATAAGGTGGAGCAAACAGCCTGCAACCACCATCTGGCTTTGCAAAGCTCAAAGAAAGTCCAGAGCACCAAAAATGTTTTTACTTAACAGAAAAAGTAGAAGAATCATACACCAAGGAGTCTTCAGGTACCAGGCCTGTTTTTCAAAACAAGGTGTAATTTCCATGTCATTTTTTTCCTGATAAAAGAAATAACATATTGACAAATTTGAAAGTGGACTTTTGGCTGTTCCCAATTATCCCCCCATCTCTAAAATTATCTGTACCTTTCTTTTCTTTTGTGTTCTTGTTTGCTTTAAGAATTTTAAATTCAACTTTTACAGCTATAAATTTGGCAAGTATGCCACATGCAGAGTTTGGAAGTTGTATGTTACAACTAAAACTTTTATCTCTAACATGCTATTTTGTGGCATAAATGATGCCATAAGAATATTCCTTTTGCAGATTGCGTAACTGCTGTAATACATTACTCCCCCCTCCCGACAAGTAATATTTACTCATTTCTATTTTTCATTACTTTTGGGAGGCAAACATTTCTTTGGGAAGCATTTGAAGACATTTTTTAAAATATGAGGCATTTTCTTTTCCAGATAGATTTTCTCTCTCACAAAGGAACAAAAGAGTAATGAATAATGTAGTAGGGACCTGTGTTGTTGCTGTTACTATTTTTGTAGGTCTATTACTGTTTCTGAGGAGGTGTGGCCTGCCCGCCTTCTTCCATGTTGAAATCACTATTCCGAGGCATTTTTCTTGCAGTGCAACTTGAATCTTTTAATACAAAACAAGGCACGTTAAAACAAATTTACTATTGACATGGACTGGTAGCTAGTTTCCCACTGCAAACAGCATTCATAGTCCTATTTATTTATTTCAAAACCACACAATATGGTGTGGGCAGTGTGAAAAGATTGCTGGACAAAGGTCCTTACACTAGCCTCTGACAGTCTCTCCTTTTTCTGTCATTTCTGTGTTCCTCTCAGCTCTGCACATCAGTGTTGTGTGTGCTCCCTTTTACCTACATAGGATGGCTTTCCAGCAATCTTTTCTCTAGCCTGTCTTTCCACCTCCTCCAGGGGAACGTACAACAGACCAGGTGCCATATCCAAGGGTGCTCTTTAAATATTACCAATCATCCACCCATGGAGTAAACCCTGTTCTTCATCCTTTAGGTACCTCTCCTTCCCTCTTCCCTTCCTTTTTAACCTCCCTCTCCTTCCTGCTCTTTTTCTTCCTCCAATCTCAGCTGCTCTATCCTTTCCTCTACCTTCATTAATCCTTCCTTTTCCTAATCTTCTACTTCTGTCTCAATTTCTTCATTCTTCAGCACCTCTTCCACTACCACAAACCTTCTAAATACCTCATAATCATCTTTTCTCCAGCCCACTGGGGAACCTTCTTCTTGTTGCTCTGTCATATTCAAATCCGAATATTGGCAATCCTCATGGAGATCAGCCATGAAGACTGTCCTGAGAATATAATGCAGTGGCCTTTCATCTGCCTTCTGCATTGCAGCATGACCCCCATTCTACTGATACAATTCCACTTGTCACTTTTTGGTCCTGAGGCCTTTTGGTACATAAAGTCCTTATTAGCCCCAAACCAGTATTGATGAAGCTGCTATCCACCATCAAGATTGATTCAAGTCGGATTTAATCCACTTGGGGACCATCACCTTTCCCTGTGGATGTTTCAAATTCTGGGTTGTCATCTACAGAGGTAGACATGCAACCTTCTTCTCTAGGCTCTCCATTACAGGAAATTTCAACAGTGAGTTTCATAACCATTTATTTTCAAGTACATTGTGAAATTCTGGGAAGGTAAACAGAGTTCCGTGTGCTCTGGTGTCTAGTAATTCCTGCCACATGACCACGGAAATGTCTGCAGAAGCAGACAGTGCTGGCTCTTTGGCTTTGAAACAGAAATGAGCACTGAACCCTAGAGTCAGATATGACTGGTTTTCGAGCAAGGAAAACCTTTACCTTTACTAATGATGTTAATGTGCATTTCCAATTACCGCTGAAGGGGTGACCTTTACCTTTTCTATCTTTCATCTTACATTTGAAATTGGTCAGCTTGGAATATCTGGCTCCATTCCTTCTGGTATTGGGGATCTCTGAGCCCCAAGATGGGACAGTGCCCTGTTGCCTAATGGACCCACTACTACCATTACTACACTCAACTTTTCAGGTGGTCTCATGGACACCTTCCACAACAGTTTCTGAAAAGTCAAAGGAGTTTTAAATACTGTTGCAGGACTCTGGTTGGCATCTTGAAAAAGGATATTTTCTTTTCTGGACATTAATTAGGAATTTCTTCAAGAGGGTTGCAGGTGGAGCAGAACATAACTCCCTCTTGTGGGCCATCCTCTAGAAGACATACAGTGTCTGTCTCTAAGTTTGCTGTCTCTGAGGCTGAAAATTGCAGTGCAATTACAAGACTCTTCTTCTTGGAGGACAGGAATGTGTCAGCAACAGGTAAAGGCTAAGCCGCTTTCACCCCATTTTCCCTATGTATCATGACTTTTGGGACACCCTATAGATTGCACTGACTGCTCCAAAAACAGTCCAAATCTGTTTCCCCATGGAATCTGTTTCCTCACCCTGAATGAAAAATATATTCTCACTCATCTGTAGGTTCAATACGTACAGCTGCTTCCTACATGGAAAAGAAATGTGCTGTGCTTGCCTGTTAAGCAGAATGTCTTCCCAAATAAAAGGAGGTGACAATCCCCACTAAGCAGAACAAAGATTGCTGAATACCCAGACAGAAAGCCAGACTTTCTCAAAAGCTAGGCATTCAGATCCTTAACCCTGGATGGACAAAATCTGGCAGTTTCCATCCCTTCTATATTTGTGTGCTTTTGTTTTCAATTGCATTTCCTTCTAAATATTAGATTTTTTAAAAAATGAATGTTGCTCTGAAACATAAGCTGAAATGAAATCCCTACCAGTTTCTAAAAGGGGATGACTCAGAATCACCTTGAATGAATTTTTTGCTCTCACTGATGGTTTGGTTCCTAATGCTCTTTTTAAATTGTTGCAGTTAAGCTAAGTACACTATGTATTGACCTTTCTTGTAGCCACACCACATTGTTGACTCATATTCAGCTTCTGGTCTACAACAATTCCATGATCCTTCTTTTAATATTACTGAGCCAAGTACTGTATTTCCCATCTTGTAACTGCATTTGTAACCCCACACCACCCCAGGTTTAGAATGAATGAATGTTTATTAATTGATTAGTCTTATGACCTTATCAATCACCCCAGGCACTTATCCCTATTAAATTTTATTCTGGAGGGTGGAATGATGAATACTGCTGTTATCTCCGACACAAGTTGAAGACTAGACAGGATGACTATGATGTCACCTGACCCATAAGCTTATTGTATGACCCACAAAGCAATCTGGCTTTTGTTTTCTCACCCTTGCTTGAAGGATACTCATTCTCATCCACCCACTCTACTCCCTTAATGAAAATTTCTAGGCCAACTATTTTGGCCCAGCACTAATTTAGCTAGCTTTTTATTTTGATTGAGATTCAGTTGACTGACTTGACTTTTGACAGTCAATTCCAGTAAACCAAATGAACAAGCCTGCAGCAGAAATGTGCATGTATGCTCACAATAGAACTCCCTATTGATTTATGGCTCATGCAAGTCAGTGAGGCACTACAGAAAGTGAAGGTGTGATGGAATTTGATCCAGTTGGATGTTCTGCAGCAGCTAGTGTAGAGAGTTGTAAAATAATTTCTCATCTGCTTTTCCAAGTGACTTTTGAATCATAGTGTTGCTGTTTTCCTCCAAGGCAAATTGGAATCTTTCTACAGATTTATCTGCAATGATATGGGAAATCTGTTGCCTTAAGTTTATTCAGGATTCTTTGGTGTCCATAAAGTACATAAAATTGACAACAAGAATTTTGGTCTGCTGAAGAGAGGAACATTTACATAAAGATTTACAGTCTCATGTGCATGTTTTGCAAATAGAAAAATAAAAGGTTGTGAAAACAGGTTCTCAAGGCCTGCTTTCTTATTACTGTAGCTTGTTTTGGTGTGGGTAGTCTACTGATTGGACTATATTTCAATGCTGTAGGAAAGCTGCAGTATTAAAATGGAGTCAAGAAGCCAAGCAAATAAAATATACATTCAGTAGGGTTTGCACACAGTGGAAAACAGCTTCCAATCAGAAAAGGACATTTGTATTCAGAAAGCAAAACCAGAGGACCCTTCTCGTCCAGGACATGGCAAAAGAGTAATTCAAAGTTAAGGCCGATATCAGATGTGCAGTTACAGATGGGAACAACCCTCCCCAGCCCTTCTGTCTGATTAAATCCTTTAGGACAAGAAAACTTGAATCTCTTTCTTTCAAATTTATTTTCATCATGATTTGCACAGCTTTGTTCTGATGCAAAGCAGTGTTTCACAGCAGGTCCTTTGGAGCAATGTTAGCCCCCTGAGGTGCTAAATTTGTCCGTCTTTGGACTAGGTAAACAATAGTACAACTCAGTTTAAAGTAACTTGACACAGTAAGAATTCAAGAGATCACAGAGTGATTTTCTTATGCCTAATTTGATCCCAGCACCATGCTTCCATATTGGACTTCCCTGAAGCTAACATTCCTAATGTGTTCTACTTTTTTCCCATGGTTTAGGAGGAGCAAACCTAGTATCTTGCGGAGGTGCTGGTTATGTCAGATTCTGGAGTACACAGAGGAACAGGTTACTAGCAGAGTTTGAAGCTCATGGTGGAGTGGGACCCATTATTATGACCATTGAAAAAAGAAACCAGTACCTCATTACAGGGGATTTAGTTGGATGGTTAAAGATATGGAACATAGAGGTAAGAAGAAGACACATTGATCTGTTGGAGATTAAGCAAAGAGAAGTAAAGATCACAATGATTCAAATAATATTGACCCTCCAGCTTCATAAACACAATAAAAAAGGCAATAAAATCAGTTAGGATTTTAAGAATACAGTACAGTACTTAGTCATGGCAGTGATGAGTAAATCTGACAATTTCATTTCCCCTGCATTTTTTAAAAAAACCCAAATTTTGCACTTTGCACATTTTGGAAGATTATTACAAAATACCTAAAACAACATGTCAACCCCAAATAAATAACTTCAATAGGTAACGATATCCTCAGCATGGAGAGGAAAGATTTTGTTTCAGCTTTAGACTGAAATTCAAGTCATCCCTGACCATTAGTTTGACTGGCCTGGGGCAAATGAAAGTCTGAATCAAAAACACCTTGAGTGCACCAAGTTAAGAGAGCCTGGGATGAGTGTTGGCCTCAATATGAACGAACATCAGAATGTCACTCTTGAAAGATTTATACTTACCCATCATGATTTGCATAGTTCTCATCATTATAATCACACTGCATGACCTGAATAAGTTAAGAGATTGGGTCCTGTTATCATTTTCAGAAGGTATACTTATGAGCATATCCAAGTCATGATCAGTGAGGAAGCTAGTAGTGTAGCTCCAACAGCAATACCACTTAGGCTGAGTAGCCTTTCCTGTGGTGTCCATGGATGGCTGCACGGAGGGAACATTTGCACACACCTGCATATGGGCACTTGCATCTAGATGTGTCCATGTGCAGATTTTCATATACCTTTCCACCTTGCACAGTTGCCCAATGTCTGTCTGCAGCCAGGGCAGGATGAGGACCTTGCCTCCCCTCCCCCTGTGCCTATACCAACTGCCAGGGGAAGAAGAAGCCATGGCAGGATGAGGACCTTGCCTGCCCTCCCCCTGTGTCTATACCAACTGCCAGGGGAAGAAGAAGCCATGGCAGGATGAGGACCTTGCTTCCCCTCCCCCTGTGCCTATACCAACTGCCAGAGGAAGAAGCAGCCAGGGCAGGATGAGGACCTTGCCTGCCCTCCCCCTGTGCCTATACCAACTGCCAGGGGAAGAAGAAGCCATGGCAGGATAAGGACCTTGCTTTCCCTCCCCCTGTGCCTATACCAACTGCCAGAGGAAGAAGCAGCCAGGGCAGGATGAGGACCTTGCCTGCCCTTCCCCTTTGCCTATACCAACTGCCAGGGGAAGAAGCAGCCATGGCAGGATGAGGACCTTGCCTCCCCTCCCCCTGTGCCTATACCAACTGCCAGGGGAAGAAGAAGCCATGGTAGGATGAGGACCTTGCCGTCCCTCCCCCTGTGCCTGCGCCAACTGCCAGGGGAAGAAGAAGGCACGGCAGGATGAGGACCTTGCCTCCCCTCCCCCTGTGCCTGCACCAACTGCCAGGGGAAGGAGAAGCCAGGGTGGGTTGAGGACCTTGCCGCCCCTCCCCCTGTGCCCACCCCAACATATTGTATTGTAATGTAATGTATTGTCTGTAAGCCGCGCTGAGTCGCCACAGCGAGTGGGCAGCAATATAAATTTGAACTAATAAATAAATAAAATAAATTCATGAGTGCCAGAAAATGGTAGCAGGTGACATTCAGACACTTGGAATTAGCACTGCTTGACATGAGGGATGCCCAGTTTCATTTTGTGGCATTTTTAGACTCCCACCAGCTTGCTCAACCTGATCCAGTTCTATTTTCTCCCCTTCAAACAGAGATGTGATCATGCATTTTGGTATGTATGTTTCTTAAAGCATGCACTTTTCTGTATGCTTCCAGTTGACCCAAATGCATTTTGCAAATAGGTGTATTTTTCTGTGTGATTATTTTCCAAACATTTACATGTTTGTGTGTTTGCTTTGCTGAAACACATTAGGAGGATCAGAAATGGAGAGTTTCCTGAGGCAAGAGATTCATTGTCCCATTGCCAATTTCAGTAGCTGGAAAATTTGACATTTTCAGAGAGAAATGAAAAGAATCCCCCCCCCCCATTCCTACCTGGGCACTGTCCTATAGCCACTCATTCCTTTAATGCCTGATAATATTGATCCAGTAAAGTTTTCCATATGCTCTTACAAGTGCTGCAGTTATTTAGTAGGGCACATAGCACCATTCAGTCATTACTGCACTAGAAGTGTCTGCCTAAGTCAGGGGTTCTCAATCTTTTTAAGCTGGGGGCCAGGTCAAGCTCTCACAGACTGTTCTGAGGGCCAGACTATTTTTTTGAATATAATTTTTATTTATTTATTTATTATTTATAAATTTCCACTCGGGTTGGTGTACACACAATATAAAAAAACACAACAGACAAAAAACAGAACAACCAAGCAAATACTCCCCCACCCCATTCCCCTTCCTACACACATGTAAAGAAAAGAAAATGGCACTCACACAAAGCAACAACATAATGAATTCAACAACTGGTGCCTCAATCTTTCAATGCAAATCTTTCTGGTGCTTTGCAAAAATGGAGTGCACTAACCAGACAGTTGAATGAACCTTAACAGATAACTCCCTTATTTAAAAAAATACTCCTCCCACCCACCCCCGCCACAGGTAAACAAAAGGAGCCTTCATATTTCTAGGTTGTTGTTGTTGTTTTTTTTGCTTTTTAGAATATGAAATTAGTTTTAAATGCATTCCTATGGGAAACTGTGCTTTCTGCCCTCTAGTGGCCATCTCTGGTAATTACCTGAAAAACAGTTGTTCCTATCCCCCCTCCCACCCCGGAAGTGCCATAGACTGTGAGGGCCAGAGGGAATGGCATTGGGGGCTGGGGCTGGCTCATGGGCCTTAGGTTGCAAACACCTGGCCTACATTGTATATATAGACAAGAAGGTTTGATGCACGAAGACAGCTCATTTGAGAGGCAATGGTTTAGGTTGGATGATGGTGACTGTTATCCTTCAGATGCTACTGGACTCAATCTCCCTTCAGCCTCTGGATTCTCCAGCTGCAGTGTGGGTCATCGTTTTCTGTCAGAGGCTGGAAAGTTACATTTTGAGTTATGATACCTGCAGCATCCTAGCCGGCATGCCTGATAGTCATGCTCGTTGGGGAATTCTGGGAGCTTTCAAATACTTTATCATTTTGAATTGGTAAACTGAGATTTGGAACGAAACCATCCCTGCACTTTCCCTTCAGTGTATTTTTTCTTCTGCCTTCCCTCAGGACTACTGCCTTACGTCAGGAGGTAATGTGACAACCCAGCTGCCTCCTCTGATGAGGTCGTTTCAGGCTCACAATGACGGGGTCACTAGCCTGGGGACCTGTGTACAAAATAGCAGCCTCTTCATCTTGTCTTCCTCAACAGACTGCAGTGTTGTTCTGACTGACATTTCCGGAGTTTCATTTGGAATATTTGGGCAGGTAGACATGCTGCAAGCGTACTCTTTTTTCTTTGGATTTTAATATGGTGGTGTTCTCATCAATGTGCTCATTATCAGCATTTTAGGAAGAACTGTTGCCAAGGATTCTTGCAGCTATTTTTCCCAGGAGAAAAACATAGAATGAGCAATCTAATATGTGTTATGCCAAGCAGCTCCCCCTTCCTTCAATTTCTCTCTTGCCACAAATACATAAAATAACATCTCACAGGGTCCTCTCACACATTTCCCCTTCAAATAAGCCGATGGCAACATTTGAAAATGGAGGTGGTGGTGGGGAAACTTTTCTCAAAGCGCAGATAACTTGCAGAAATAATTGGATGGCTTGCAATTTGTCTAAATAAAGTAATGGAACTGAGAGGTTTCCATATCCCAGTTGTGTGAGGCAGAGGCTGATCTATACTTCTTGACTTTTTTTTTTTTAAAAAAATATGCTCATTAGCTAACCAAAGAAGTACCAACTTTTAAGACATTTAACATCCAGCAGTGCTGTGGTGATAAACTGCAAGTAATAGGCTCCTTGGGCTTGTCTGTTGAAATTAATATAGAGAACACTGTTAATTTTATAAAGCTCTGCATTTTTTTTTAAATGGAGCACTGTAAGTACAGCAATGCAAATATTTCCAAAATGGAAACTATGGGGAAACATATGCCCACTTCCAAGACATCAAAAAAGGCACTAGTGGAAGAATTGGGTGAAAAGTATCCCTTGGAATCCTTTTTATGAGAGCCTGCCTGGAATGCCTGTTAAGGCACAGGCTGGATTGGCTATAAAAATGTCACTTATGGACAGCAGAGAAGGAGCAATGTGCCATTTGGTGTGTTCTTCCTATCCAAATGGGAAACAACTCTTTGCCCATTTTCCTAGATTGTCTGTGAGCAGTTGGGGAATTTTTAAAATGTCCATTGATAATTGCTGATGTGATGCATCATTTATTTTTTTAAGCCATTCTTATTTGTTCGTCTGCATGCTGCTGATTGAGAACTTGCCCGCAGCTGCAGTTTTGATCAGCAATACACAAATAAAGAAAAATGCAGGTTTAATTTAAATGAAATGATGCATTGCTTCAGCAGTAGACTGCAGGCATTAAAATCACTTTCCCTGACTGTTCACAGACAACCAGGGAAAATTTTCATTTATACCAAAAGCATTCTTTGAGAGGTCCTGGGAACAGCATATATGAGGGTGTTCTTGGACTACAATTCCCAGAAGCCCTAGCAGGCGCAGACACCAGCGTCCACCAGGGGGGCAACAAATTTGGCTTCCTTCAGCATCCAATGTGTCTGGAGAACATGCTCCCCCACACCTCAGGAGCAGACCTAATGCCTTTCTATATAGGCTCTGAACAGGGTGATATTTTTATTAGATGGTTAAAATGTTATAAATAAGGATAGCTTTCAGATCCTCCAGCACTCTTCATTGGGCAAAGATGATATGAAGTCTAAGGTTAATTGTTCAACATCTGGGCCAGAAGGTTATGATGGGCTGCTAAAGTTAGACTGCAAAAATGAGAGTTTACATTCTATATGAGATGTAGGTGACAAAAGTATTAGCTTAGATTTTTAATCAATCAAACTTTATCGCGGCCGATGACCAGTACAGTAAAAAGGGTTTAAGTGCATGAAATACCATCAAAACGCACCCCCGTAAACATATTCATTTGAAGCTTAGATTCTTCTTTCTCTGCAGACAAAACCTGTTCTGCCTTGGGGAAAGCTACATAGCATGCATGAGGGGAAAAACATGAAGTTGGGTTTCAGTCTCTGCCTCAGCAAAAAGAAAAAAAGAAAAAAGAGTAAAACAGTAGATTGTGCTAGCACACTTAAGTTTCAAAGTCAGTCTATCCAGTGGTTAGAGATGGAATCCTTACTAAAGTTCATCCTTACCAATTTCTCTTCAGCTGCCATGGGGTTTGCTTCTGAGCTCAGAGGGGAACCTGGTGCTTGTTAACCTCATTTACACTGTACCAAGAACCAGGCCAAGACATTTTGCTGCACGAGGCAAATCAGAAAAGGTTTCTGTACTCTGTGTGAAGGGATATTGTGCGGAAAACCAGCACAGTGAAATCCCAGAGGTGGTGATAACAAAGTAACTAAGCAATAATTCAGTGCATTTATCTGCTGCTTGAGATAACTACCATGCCCTGCCAAAGCTGGCCTAACTGTACCCAATTTGTGGTATGGACAGTTTAGAGCACTTTCATAAAATGTCATTTTTGTTGCTGACACCCTTCTGTCTGAATAATTTTGAAGTTTCAGAAAGTGCAAAAGAAGAACAATGTGATTTGAGTATCATGGTGTGTCTGCATTATATGCTAATAAAAGTCTGATATAGTTTTAACTAACTAACATGGATCCATCTTGTGGAAACCTGGGATTGCTGGTTTAATGGTTCCTTAGAGTTCTGTGTTAATAGTTTGAGGAAGCGTACTGCAGCTTTTCTAAAGACCTCCACAAAATACAGATGGCATGATTCCAAGCAATGGGACCACGCCAAGTAAAGTGAGACCAAACAACATGAACTGCATAATATCGATATGTTCAAAATAGTAAACAGAAAGATTATTTGCTTTAGTTCTTCATAAGATGAAAGTGATTGTAATGTAGTAAGGATACACCCATTCTTCTCTTATTAAATGCAATAAGAAAGCTAAAATATAAAATAGACCATGAATGCACACATTTATGGCTAAAATAACATGCCTCGTGGTGCTTGGTGGTCCTCACCCTGATTGGTTCATTTGAAAAAAATAGGGAGAAGAACAGAGGAGGAATGTAGCTGTTGTTTCCGGGGGAGCAGGGATTTAGCAAACATTGTAAATTTCTTTATTCATGGGTTAAAGAAAATGTCAGATTAAAAGAACACAATTATGGTAGAAAGGGTAACTGTGAGATTGCTTTACCACCAAACTCAACTGAGTATATTTGGAAAAGGGTAGTTTCAAATATGATGAGACAAACCTGCATGTTTATATTCTTGTGGGGGTTTGTGCACAAACCGTTTCCTGCATTTCTCACCTGTTGCCTGTTGTGAAGGTCACCCAATGCACTTAAGAGCAAATCGTGTCCTGCCCTTGGAGAAGATATGTAATTTCCCAGAGTTTTCATGATATTGACGGGAGCCAGAGTATTCTTCACTAAAGTACTAAAGAAACAGACCATTAAAAACTAAGACATAAAAGAGTAGAAATGAAGCTCTGCAATTCATTGAAAACAGCTGCCACCTCTGTTTATACCAATTAGGAACATGCAAAAGCAGAGACATTTTTATAATTAATAGCAAAGCATTACAGGGGGTGTATCTATCTCACAATTTAAACATGAATAATGTGAGCAATTAAAACTCAAATTACAAGTCCATTATTTGTGACCCATGTTGAGATCAAAATCTTCAGGCAATGGCTGTTGCTAATGTGATGTCAAGTCACTTCAGAAGATCTTCTCATTAACAGACCCGGTCAGGTATTGCAGACTAAAGGTTATTAGTTCCTTCATAGCTCTTGTGCTAGGTCTTTCTCTGCTTCATACCATTGCCCACTTTTCTAGTTTTATTATCTGTTCCAGTGAGTCTTTTGTTTAGTTATTCAGCATGCATGTCACATTCAAACTACTTCAAGAGGAGTGTGTCTTCCGTACAGTTGACCTCCACCCTTCCACAAAGGAATTTCTTTGGATATGTGTGCTTCAATAATTAGGCTTGCTAATGATGTTAATGTGCATTTCCAATGACCACTGAGAGACTGAGCAAGAGTGCTGCCACCTTTTCATGGAACACTTGTGCAAAATAAATGTTAAACCTGTCATCTAATTTGATCATGGGTGCCATCAAATATTAACAAATCAAAACAATCAACTTGTGTTAAGAGAAGTAGTGGACAAGTGCATGAAGACATGTTTTGGGAGCTGTACCTGGAGAATGACTTCTAATTATTGAGAGATCTACCAGTAGGTCTGTCTACATTCTGTCTGACGCTGCAAGTATAGTCTTGTAAACTGAAGATGGAACATAGAAGTTCATCTTGTGCATCTTAAATAATGCTCATGTGATTTGTATGTTATACAGTACTCTCTTTTGTTTTTTAGGAAAGGCATTGGAGAATTGGAAATCATGTCCCATCTTTCCCCAGAGATGAAAACAAACCACAAATAGAGGAGGAAAGTAAAATTAATAAGAACAGCCCCTTGTCCTTTGTTGAAAAAAAATCTCCCCCTCATCCAGTGGAACAAACAGTACCTGTGACAGAGGCTCAAGATGAATCCGCAGACATGTAAATAATTTCATTAAAAGCTGATTTACTGTGACATGTTTTAGGAAAGGGCAGACTATTAAGAATGAACAAAAGTATCTAATTAGCAGAAGCTTCCTTTCAAACATAATATTTTAAATAGGACTAGCTGCTACAGTATAGATGTCTTGCTGAAAATCCAGAATCCCTGGCCACCATTTCTTGATTTCATCCTGGTTTGGAAAGTTTTAAGGAAAAGAAAACAATTTTTATGACATTAATTTTTTTAATGATCCACTGTGATGAATTTGCACCATATTTTGCAGACAATAAGCATGTCCACACAGGACAATTAGATCAGTATTTGAGGCTCTTTGGGTGTACTGAAAGTTACAGCATCCACATTTGCTATCACCCCCATTTAAAGCTATTATGCTCTTTCTCTGGGCATTATATTTTTTGGAGGGCTCTCAATGATCTCGCTATGTTTCCCATTCATAGAATCATAAAATAACTGAGTTAGAAGGGGCCTGTTAGGCCATTGAGTCCAACTCTCTACTCAACACAGGAATCTGAATCAAAGCAGATGTGACAGACAGTTGTTCAATTCTCTCTTGAATTCACATGATGAGTTTATACCCAAGCGTAGCTGTGGCTGGTGTAATCTGGAGAGACAAATCTGTGGCATATATATAGCAGCTTATGACATTAACATGGATGACAGAGAAACTCCTTATTCTACTTTCATCTTGTCTATTTATTTTAATATTTCCCTAGCTAGTTAGGTACAATTCTACATACAAAATAATCATGCTAGGCAGATGCATTATGGTAGGCTATATCAGGTTTTTGTGAGTACACTTTACCAGTTTACTTGTGAGTAAGGAGGCAACAGGAACAGGAGTACAGTGGAGGCATGGTGATCTTGCTGTGGTACCAGTGACAATGGCAGTATCAAGAGTGCCTGGGGTGCATAGGAAAATGGAGGAAGTCAGTGGCGCAGTACTCAGGAGCAGCGGGGCAACATGGCTAGAAGAGCCTAGCAGAAGAGCTACTGAGGGAACCAAGAAAATTCTAGATATGAAGATAAATGCTTGGTGAATGCATTGCAGCTTTGCTTACTTTAAGGGATGGGGGAAGGAAAGAGTGCAGACCCATGAACCATGACTATAAAAGAGGTGGGCAGTAGCTCTTATACAACTACTGTGGTTAGGTTCTAGGTTAAAATTATCACATCAGACTGAATGCTTCACTTTTCACCCATGTTTAGCAGGTAAAGAAACAAATACAACAACATTAGCTTTCAGTTTTCTCATTTTTCAGGAAAGCTGACCATGTAAAATGAGGTAGGGTCATCCCTAAGGACCCGCTGTAAGCTGTATCACACCCAAAAATGAAATTGGGTTAGATCAGATCTCCAATCTAGTTTCAACAAACAAGGCAATGTGGAAATCAAAACAAACCAAAGTGGATGGTGATTGCATGCCATTAATATTAAGCAGATGCTTCCAGGAGTAGCAAGATTTCTGTTTTGCTGGAAATCAAATGAGGAGAAGGAAGTGGTGTATGTGTGTGTGCGCGCGCGCGAGCATGTCCTTCCCACTGGTATAAAAGCTTCACTTGATGATTTCCTTCCCCCCGAGAAAGTGGTAGAATGCAGAACAGTATTTTTATTTGCTAGAGTTTTCTAAATTTATTTTGTACCTGGTGCCTTTAAAGGATAATTAGAGACAACCCACTGGTACAGGATGTTATTATGTCCTTTAGCTACTGGAAGTCAGCCTTTTCAGTGTGGAAAGAGCATCATGAACACTCTTTAGGAACAACTTAATTTTTTTATGGTCTCTACATAGAGCAATTAAAATATGACCTGTTTTATCTTGCTTTATCTTGCTTTTCCAAGCCAAGGAGTTTGGAGGAGCAAAAGTATTGTTTCTGTCTCTACCACTTTCTTATAAAATCAGAGTGAGTTAAATTAAACTACGTAGATTGAACTAGGCATCATGTTTTGAGTCTGGCATAGGAAGTGCCAGATCACGTGTTGCAGACTGGGTTTCATTGGCAAATAAGGATTCAAAATCAGGTTGTTTGAGTCTCCATCTGGCACTGAAGACCACTACACTTGTCTCCTTGTATTATGTCATGTTAACTGGGAGTAGCAAGCAGGAAAAGCCCTTCTTGATTGTGGCTCCTGATACATGGAGAACTCTTCATGGGAAAGTCATCTGGACCCCAAGTTTTCAAATTTCAGGCAGCATATCAAGACTCTCCTACATACCTATACATCTTTCTGTACACATACAAACACAGAGACTTAGCTACAACCACAAACAGAGCAAGAGCTATTTTACAATGTTGCTTTTATGACTATTTTGCTTCATTTTTACATGTAGTTACTAAAACCTTTTACTACTCTGATCTCTGCTTTAGGAAATTGAGAAGTGCACTTTGAGATATCTAAAATAAACAAGTACATGTATTAGGTCAGTATCAGTGTCCTTTATTAACTGATTAGTCATCTGACCATATCAGGTTAAAATGTGATAAAATACATTAGATAAAACATGATTATATAAACAGAAAAAAACAGATTAAAATAGAATGATACAATCACAATAAAATGAGATATAAAATTTATTCAATAAAATTAACAGTAAAATTCATCACCTTTGCATGCAACCCGTATCTCAGTGGTGGCCAACCTTGGCACTCCAGGTGTTCTTGAAGTTCAAGTCCCAGAAGCCCTGATCAGCAGGAGTGCTGACTTGGGCTTCTGGTAATTGAAATCCAAGAACACCTGGAGTGCCAAGGTTGACCACTGCTGCCCTATTGAAACAATAAAACATCTTCTCTTCGAATGGCCCCAACTACAAACTTGACAGTTCTAATATTTACATATTTGTTTTTCCCGTGAAGTAAGTAAGTTAGTCTTCCTTCTTGGCCTTTTGGCTGAGACCAAGTGTAGTAAATGTATTAGGTCAAAAATTTTACTTGTTGTGTTCTCTGTAGCACATGTATTAGGTCAAAATTAACTCCATATACCAGGAAAAGTTTCACCCACAAATACCGCTGTGCTAAAATGCAGAAGAGCAGGAACTGTAATTAAAAGTGGAGTCACTGCAAATAGTATTCTATAACAGCATATTGCATGTGGCTGCGGAAATATATCTTTATCATTTCTTCATGTTAGAAGAGCAATATATAAAATTGCAGTTAATGAAAGGCTGGTCTAATTTTGCACTTCATATGTCTGAGAGGTTAGAGGTGCAAAGCTTTTTGATTCAGAGTGAGCTCATATATTGCAAAAATATATAAATCTTTCAGGGGTCTTTGTAATCTCCACTACGCCAGGGCATAAGAATAGTAAAATTAAAACTCTGGCTAAGTGCTTCCTCAGTTTTAAATAACTTCCTGGATGTAACATAATGAAGCTTTTGTATTATTAAACATTTTAATAACCTTGAGTAAAAGAATGCAACCTTCATGTGCAGACAAAGCACCCAAGGGAATAATTCTTCATGACCCTGATGCTAACAGCAGGAAAAGATGCTGATGAAATTTACAATCCAGGATCCAGAGACAGAGCCCATGCAGTGGTTTCTGCAATTGGTGTTCTAGTGCCTGCTAAGGCTGACCCAAATTGTTATTCTGCCTGAGGCAAGGGAAAAGATGGTGCCTCATCCTCCCTCCCATGCATAAATGTCAATCATCTAGTGCAGGGGTGGCCAAACTTTTAGCTCCAGCTTTTCTTGGACTTCAATCCCCAGATGCCCTGATCAGCAGCTGTGCTGACTTGAGCTTTGGGCAAAGTCCAAGAACACCTGGAGAGCCATGTTTGAGGACCTATGAGCTAGTGCTTCACTCTCTCTCCAGGTACAAAAGTTGTGTGTCAGTCTTGTTTCAGACTGGCAGTTATGGTTGCTATGTCTCTCAGAATATTGGCTGATTTCTTGGGAAATTGCCATGTTTCTCCAGGTTTTAAAGCAAGGAGATGAATCCAGTCATGAGCATGGCTGGAGAAATGGGGGAGTTTCATTTCATTTATTTATTAAAACTGGCACTGATATAACAGTACATGTGTTATCTGCAAGATTGTTTGTCTTACCATATAGGAAATCCAATCCATCTTTTTTTCCACACATTGGCCAAAATCCTAACATTTTGTCCTCAACCTTGAGCCCCCAGGTGTCCTTGGACTTCAGTTACCAGAAGCTCCAGTTACCACACTTGCTGATCTGGGAATTGAAGTCCAAGAAGATCTAGGGGCCCAAGGTTGAGAACCCAAGAATTTTTAGTATAGTAAGTCATGCTAAAGAAGGCTCATTGTATAAATGGCAGTGACTCAACTTTCCCACAAATTCAGTTGATTCAAATGGACTGACCGCCATCTATTGTCTAAGGTATGTTGCAATCAGAGCAGGGTCATTTGAATATGGATAGGTTGACTTAAACCTCCACTGATTCAGTGAACCAAATCTAGTTGCAATCTACTACACTAAGCAACAGGATTCAGGACATTATTTTACAATAGCTACACAAAATGGCTCCCTTTGAAGACTGTGCAGAAACCCATCAGGGTTTTAGCCCTGAACTTTCAGTGAAAAGGAAGTGACAGATCTATAAAACCTGATTTCATTACTGGTGAGAAGACAATGTCATTTGCTTACATCTGAGGCCAGCAGGATATTTTAGAGATTACGAACTGATAATGTGGTGTTTTCAGCTGTATTGATCCTGCATTGTTGCCTGACCTCATTGCCTAATCCACATAATGGTAGAAGTGACCCGATGCCAGCCCTGTCTCAGGAGCAGCTGAGCCAAAATTGCTCAGAAGACATTTTGTTCTTTTTATATATATATATAAAAATCCAATAACTAGAATAAGAACAGATGGTATGCTCTCAGTTTTGTACAGTCCTTTGAGATTGTTTTGTTCACTGGTCTGAGCAATAGCCACTCATGTCTTAGTGATTTTCAGGGTGGATTTCTGTCACATGCAGGGCATCAAGCTGTCTTTGAGAAGCATCCAAAACATTCAGTTAATACAGAACATCGCAGCCAGATGCTTGCCTGGAGTGTTCAGTTATATTACCATAGATTATTCCAACTCCACAGGCTGACATTCGTCTTCTGGACTCAGTTCAAAGTTCTGATAATTAAATAGATGAGTTGGAATGATGTAAGTGTAAGAACAACTCATTCTATATCTCCATGTGTTGCCTGTCAATTGCCCTCCTACATCTCCCATACGGTGATCCAATGTTCTGTGAGCATAAATGTGGAATATAAATGTTAAGATTAATATATGAATAAACTAGGGGATGGGTTGTTATTGGCTGCATATTGGCTTTTTTCTGTCTCCAGATCCCTGATCTCCACATAAGTTCAATATGATACTCTTCAGCCCTTATAAGCAACATTTTAAATACATTTTGATCAATCAAGTAATTTGAAGTTGATGTATTAACTCTTTGTTTAAGTAGGACTAAGTCCAAATATTATTCCAGTTACAATAATCCCATGGACTCAATTGGAAATTCTTTTACCTGTTTTCTTCATTTGGCAGGTCTGCTCTATTTAGGATCAACAACTGGGTTTCATTGTTAATCAAAACCTTAAATGTGGGCAGGTGGTTATTATTTTTGGAGTACTCAAGGAATTTTTTCCTGGAATACTGGAGTAGTGAAAATAATGTCAGTTAAAAAAAAATAAAAGCTACTGCACATTGTTAAATATGGATATAATTTCTTTTGTTTTGCTTTCATTTATTTTCATTACAGGAATCCAAAAGCAGTATATGTGGACCATATATTATTTAATTCAAAATAGAAGTACATGATTAAAATTAATTACCAATTAAAAGATGCCTCACAGCTTAATTTAAAATAATAATAATAATTTATTAGGCCTGCAATCTGTACAGACGTATCTGGGAGCAAATACCACTGAAATCAAGCAAAGATAGAGAGGATGGTGCTACACCTCCATTAAATGCTTGTCTGGAATGTTTAAATAAACAAAGGCATCTTTTTATTGACCATTTAGGACAATTGTTTGATTTTCCAACATCATGATCAGCTTGAGGGTGGAACAATTTCTGTCCAAGATGCAATTTTGTATGTAACTCCATCCCATCCTGAAGCTTTCTTTTATTAGCTATTATAAGACTCTCAAATTGCTGTTAGTTAGATTCTGCTGGTTCATTTCATTCACTCATCTGATGGTTCAGCCCGGTTGAGCTAGCTGAAAATAATGGATAGTGAACTCCACTTCAGGGTAAACATTCCATTTGACCTCTCATCACATCCCTTTATTATCTTAATTGTAAATAGTAGTGCATTCCTCTTTATAAGACATGCTAGCTTGTACACATAGGAACATATAAAATGTAACTGAAACCAAGCTGTGACATTTCTCTTTGTTCCCTGTTTTGTCCACCTAGGGGAAATGTATGGGACAACACCATCTTGGGTAAAAGTTACAAAGAAAAAAGAACACAGAAAAGAAGAAAATGCACAATTTTCAAAAAAATTGCTGGGATAAAACCAACAGGTATGCAATCTATTTAATATAGTTTTGCAGTACAGTATTTAAGTTGTATTGCTCTGATCCAGAATTCTACATATGCCTTAAGATAGACATAGAGCTCTTCAGAGTAATGTTGTCCTCCTTCACTTCTGTGACTGCAGCCCGGTTGTGCCCTTAAAAGAATGCATGCACAAATCCATCAGCATTACTAGGGAAGTAATATTGGGTTGCAATCAAGGTTCTGATACAAGGAAGCCCTTTTGTGAAGGGCACTGCCAGTTTTTCCTTCTAGAAGAGGTCCTGTGACATCTTCCATAGTGTCATCCTTGTTGGTGCTGTTAATCCTTTTGGGAGGGCTTTGTAAGAAAATGTAGAGACTAAGGCTTTCTGGAAAGGGCTGAAATACCTTAAATTTCTGTTACAGTTATGAGTGGCATATTTGCAAGATTTGCATTTTAATATGAACTGGCCAATGGAGGCTGGACACATCACTGTCTCAAGGACCTAAGCATATTGTGGGGTATATATTCAGTACTGTACTTTGGATAGTTATTTTTAAAGTTTAGAGTGTCAAGATATAGATTTATGTTTCCCTCCAGAATTTTCCTCAGAATCACTTAGTGGTCATGATCAAATCTATATTGCTGTAGTTTGGATTGAAACCCAGAACAGATTTACAGGTATGGAACAAGGGAGTCACCAGTTTCCACTGGAACTGACCTAACTTGCATTTAACACGCATAGATTGAAAGGAAATGTGTACACAATACATATAGATTGAGAAGATGCATGAACATTAAGAAAGCAAAGAGTGCTTTTGAAATTGTTTGTCCTCGTCTGCAAAGTCCGATACAGAGAGCTTTTATTTAAAGCCCCAGTTCCTGCATTGTCTTCATCCTTGGAAAAGCAAAGCATGCACAGAAATGTTCTGTGAGGAGAACACAGACAACCTAATCAAGGCTTTAAACCACCAAATGTCTCCCAAGTGAAGTAGCATTCCTTCCAGTTTGCTACATTGCTTGGTTTTGCATAAAAGGTCATCTTCACAATTGCAAGAATGATTCATGAGCACCAACCAATCTCAGTAGATCCTTGCGAGCATGACAATTCCTCATCCTCATTTGTAAAAATGAAATAGATGAGGATTTCCTTCTTCTGTTGCTGTATTCAAATCTGAATATTAGCGATAATCATGTTGATCAGCCATAAAGACTGTCCTGAGAATATAATGCAGAGGTACAGTAAAACCCGCATTACAAATGCCGAGTTACATAAAATTTGACTTGTATCATGATTTTGTGCTAAAACCACATCCCAATTTACATAAATGTCCCGATTTACATAAATTTACGTAACACGATTTCCTATGGGCTTGCTTCAAGTTACATAAAGATTCATTTTTTACTATGGGTTTGCTTCCAGTTATGTAAAAATTCATTTCCCTATGTGTTTCCTTCAATTTACATAAAAATTTCATTTTTCCTATGGGTTTGCTTCAAGTTACATAAAAAATATTTTTTCCTATGGGTTTGCTTCGAATTATATAAAAACCGATTTAAGCAAAAGCCTATGGAACTGACTTTTTGCATAAGTAGGGGTTTTACTGCATTTCATCTGCCTTCCACATCACAGCATGACCCCTGTAGCACTGATCCAGTTCTGCAAGTTGCTTTCTGGTCCTGAGCACTTTTGGCACGCAAAGTCCTCATCAGCCCTGGGCCAGTATTGATGAAGCTTCTGCCCTTCATCAAGATGTATTCAAGTGGGATTTAATCCATTTGGGGACCATCACTCTTCCCTGTGGACTTTGGCACCCAAGGCCACTAGTCTTCAGGGTTGTTAGGTTATTTATCCACCACCTGACCTTGATGTTGAGTCACTGGCAGTATGGTCTACTCTATTACCATAGCAGGATAACTTGGCCTGACTAGGAATTTTCATCTCTTGGAAATACAAATTATTTGTACACAGAATTAAAAATGATTTGCAGAATGATGCACAAAGTGGAATGAAATGCACTTTTGACTGAAAATTTGAGAATCTTATCACAAACAAAGCTAGTAACTATCCCTCTCTAGGATGTGGTGGTTCTCCATGACTCTTTGGGTGTCAGTCCAAGGGGAGGATTTTCTTGGTGGGGAACCTGAATGAATAGAGACGAAATTGTTGCAGCACCTTAAATACTAACTATTATGTTTTAATGTAAGCTTTTGTGGATGTTTAAAGAAATGGGCTTGCTCCATGAGAGCTCACAATTCTGAGGAAATGGAGTAGGTCTTGGAAGGTAAAGGTCGTCCTTGCTCAAAAGTCAATTGTGTCTGACTCTAAGGTTCGATGCTTCTACATTTACAGCCAAAAAACCAGCACTGTCTGCATCTGCAGATGTTTCTGTGAAATAAAGCATGACTAAATACCGTGGTGCACAGAATGCTGTCACCTTTCCTACCAAACTGGTACCTATTTATCTACTTGTAATTTCTTGCTTTCAAACTGCTAGGTTGGCAAGAGCTAGGACAGAGACTGGAGCTCACTCTACTGTGCAGCACTCAGATCTCAAGTTGCTGACCTGCCGACCTTCCAGTCATCAAGTTCAGTGTCTTAACCACTAAGTCACTGCTGTCCCCAGGTATAGGAAAGCTCACGTTAAATAAAAAGAACAATTCTTAAGGTGCCACAATGGTTTTGTCTCTTTTTCCTATCTGATATGCTTATACAGACTAACAGAGCTACCTCTTCGAAAACTATGAATGAAAAGAATAATATTAATGTTACAGATTTTGCCCTGATTGCTTGAGAATCTTCTTCTTTAATTTAAAACTAAGAGGTTTTTGTAATGCTTCAAATTGTGAGCTTTCTTTGCCCAAGCTGAATTTAAGAAACAGTCTGTCTCCTAGCATATGTATTTGGGCTGATCCAGCTCCTTCAATATTTCTTAGCAGCTCAGTATGATTAGACATGAAGAAATTAGCTCTGCTTCAGTGCCAATTGTGCTGATAGGTGAAATGATTTCCTGCATTTGAAATAATCCTCTGGTTTGAAAAGTTGTATTTAGGTCATTAAAGATTGAAGCCCTGAAGGAGGTGACAGATAGGAACCAACTCCACTCTCTTCTGCACCCTGACAAATACTTTGAGGAAAAGTCAGCAGGGAAGTGTTCTGAAGATTTAACGCTGCCTACCCTTTCAGCTAGTAAGTAGACTTTCATTACATTCTCATTACTAACTCTTGCTGGAGAGAGGCAAAAATAAAGGTCACCAGCCTAGCTCTTTTAAAAAAGGAAGGTAAAGGTAATAAGAAACACTAGAATTTATCTCTTGGCCCCTGGCAGGCTTTCTGAGGCAGCAAAAAAACTTAAAGTTCCAGAAAGCATGACTGAAAGATCTAAAGAAGGCTTACTATGTTAATTTTGTGATCTTGTCCAATGGTTAGGGCACTTAAAAACACTTGGGAGGAAAATCAAGCCCATGCTTGTTGGCTTCATTCATTCTATGGCGTTCCTTTAGAGCAGCCCTACTTTCCTCCACCTATTGAGGAAAGAGGTGTGAAGGAGGCATCTGCTCTATTCATGTAGATTGGAAACCCATGTGGTGTTATATCCTGATAACACAGGCTTTTAAATTACATGGGGATTCAGTCTGTCTGGGGAAGAACTGTGTGACTGGCAGGAGCATGGACAGTGGAGGATGTTTAGTTATTAATCATATGACTTTATAATCACTTGTTAATCCAAAGAATTTACCTACAGAGTGTCCAACTCTCGGGGGTGGTGCTCATCTCTGTTTACAGCCAAAGATCCAGCACTGTCTGAATCTGCAAACATTTCTGTGGTCATGTGGCAGTTATGACTGGACGTCAGAGCACATGGGACATTTTTAATTTTTCCGCTGAAGCAGTACCTATTTATCTACTTGCAGTTTCTTGCTTTTGAACTGCTGGGTTGGCAGCACTTTGGTCTCAAACTGCTGACCTTCCAGTTGGCAAGCTCAGAGTCTCAACCACTAACATTTACCTCAAATATAGGTCAAGGATAGGTAAAAATAATAATAGATAAAATATAATAAAATATAAATGTATACTCATCACAGTGCTATGTCCAAGTTCTTGATCCAGTCAATTGTGGAAGATAAAGTAAGAAAATTTGTCATATCTCATGTAAATGTCCTGTTTATACATTCCATTCTATGTATGTCAGGGGTGCCCAAACCTTTCGTGCTGTGGGGTGGTCATATGGTCGAGCGTGCTGGTCACCTGGTTCCTCCCACCTGAAAGCGGAAGTAAAACATGCACGTGTGGGTGCTAAATGGACCCATGCATGTGCAGAACCCTGCCATAAGTGACACTCGGCTATCATAAACATGTTTATGACAGCCGCAGGTCATTTACACCAACAGTTTGTGCATGCACATTTTAGTTCCCGGGCGGCACAGGCTGGATTAATTGGCATCATGGGCCATATCTGGCCCATGGGCCATAGTTTGGGCACCTCTGATATATGGGATATTGGTGATGCTTGATCTTCATCTATCAAATGAGTTTCCTTTACTAGCACTAAGTCTATATCATTGTCCTTTAAAATTGTTGACAAATATTGGCATTTTGATCGACTAATGCCTTCAATATTGAGCTGGCAAATTGGACCAGAACCTGCAAGCCCAGTTCTATCCTCATCTCTCTTCATGGAACAGTGAAGTCAAGCGAATGAAGACAGAGTGTGGAAAAATAATGGTCCTGTGCAGAAAAGTCAAAGGAACTAAGGCTGTTTCATTCAGAGGACAGTGAAGTTAGGGACTGCTGCCCAAGGCAGTTTTGGTGTGTGAAGCAGACCAGAGACCCAAAAGAAGCAGAAAATCCTACGATAATTCCATCTTTCTTAGTAAAAAAAGAAAGGCAAATTCAACAATTCACAAGCTGTTGCCCTTTCATTTTTTCATCTTTTATTGACAATCCTTGCAAACAACAAAAACGATATATAGGGATTATAATACAAGACGTTTATGCCAATTATCCATAGAACAACATAAATAACAATAAATGTTTTTGTTTTTTGTTGTTCAGTCACACAGTCAATTCCGACCCTTTGCGACCCCATGGACCACTGTCTGCCAGGCACTTCTGTCCTCCACCATCCTCCTCAACTCGCTCAGCTTTGTGCCCATTGTGTCTACAATACCATCTAGCTATCTCATTTTTGGCTGCCCCTTCTTCTTTTGCCCTCCACCCTTCCCAGCATCAAGGCTTTCTCAAGTGAATCCTCTCTGTATGAATAATAAATTAATTCCTATCGTCCATTAACACATGGATTCTATTAAGCTTAGTAGACAGCAGACAGGAACTCCAGCTGAATTATCAAAATGCTGTCCTTTTAATGTAATTCTGGACTAACAACCTGTAAAGGCTGCCAAATTTTAATGACATTTTCTTCTTTTATTTTTCCTGTAAGCAGTCTAACATAAATAGTCAATATTTACATCAGTGTTATTTGCCCTATCCTATCAAAATAGCTTCAGAAGGAAAAGTCCTTCAGCATTTTCCCAGCTTCAGGCATTTTAATTTTTTGCAGTCTGTAAAAGGATCACCAGCAATTCTTTATCACATAAATTCACATTAATTCCAATGAATAATGAGAACAAAATTAAAATTTCATTAGAGACTATCTCTTGCTGTGTTAGCTTACCCAACCAATCTATTATTACATCACATCAAAATGGTGTGACCTTTGGACAGGAGATCCACATATGTTCCAAAGGTTCTATTAAACTACAATTTCTACAATATATTTCTAGTATTTCCTTATTAAGTTTAGGAAATTTTATAGGGCACAAATGTCATCTATAAACTGTTTTTAAATACCATTTCCCTAGACTTGCCCAATATCAATATATAAGGCTGCACAGCCCATATTTTTGCCCCAAACTCCACTGATATATTAATATTTGTATTTATTTCCCAAACTGTCTTAACTATAATGATCATATTCCTCATTGAGAATAGTTTATTAATTATGAAAATTAATCCGCTTTAAAAAAATTGAAACATAGTTCCATCCAATAATTTTCTAACATAGTAAGCATTATAATGGAACCTGAGATATTACACAACCAAGTTTATTTGAATTAATTGCAGCCAATTAATTTTTATTTTAGTCATATTTTTTTCTTTTATAAATAAATCTCTAATCCTAGAAATTCTTATTTCTTTGAGTGTTTAAATTGACACCAAGAGGAGGTCAACAGGGAATTGCACCTTCTTAGGAGTGTCCTACTCTGTTGAATAAGCTTTCAATTGAGGTTTGCCAGGCACTTTCCTTCTTGATATTTAGAAAACTACTGAAGACAGAACTAATTCTATACTAATTCTACACTAAGCAAAGTTGCCTTTAATAACAACCCCATGACTGCTATTAATTTTTAATTTTAGGTGTTTTTCTTTCTGTATTAATTGTGATTTGATTTGGTATACTGTTTTAATTGTGTTTTATATGTGGCTGTGCATAATTTACTTTAATTTGCAAACAAGGAAGATTACCATGTGATCCATATTCAAACTGTAAAGAATGCAAAACAAAAAATGCAGAAGGGAGGCAATACCTTTTATTGGATCACTAAAAGAAACAAAATGTTGCATGAGCGGTCGTGATTCATTATCAGTTCTTCAGGCAAAACATTCAACTACCGGTACCTATGAGAGTGGTACCATAACACCATGGAATTTTTTGCTGTTCTTAAGAAGAAAAGCCTGGCAGACCAGCACGCCATGAACATATTAATACCTGCAGAAGTGATTATGAATCACGAAAGCTTTTGCAATGTTTCATTTCTTTTAGTGATCAAATAAAAGTTATTTCCTTCCTTCTGCATTTTTTGCATTCTTTACAATTTGCTTTAATTTGTAAACTCACTAAAGAGGGGATATAGAAATCAATTGGCCAGCCAGCCAGTCAATCAATCAATCAATCAGTTTGTAAAGTAATTTTATTTTACTTTATTTTAGATAATTTCCAGGACTCGGTTACTTTTCCTCCAATTAATATTTAAGTATACGTTTTTAAGTGGTGTGTGGAAACATCATCATGATTTTTTATCTTATAAAAATCACCCGTGAAGCCATCACATCCTGCTGTCTCCTCCCCTTTTATTTCAGTAAGAGTTATTGGGGGATTAGATTGATGTTTATGCTCTTCTAAAATAGGTGTAATTTATAATGAGCTTACTTTTTATATCTATATCTGATGTCGTTTCTGTTTCATAAAGTTCTTCATAGTCTTCCTTAACAATTGTAGCATTATGCTGCTGTGACATTACTGTTATATTATCCTTTGTATTTATAGAAACAATTGTTCTTTTAGTAGCCTTCATATTTACTGCACAAGATAGCAATTCAGAGTTTTTATTTCCATATTCATAATAGCTCCTCTTTAAATAGCTCATTTCCACTTGGGTTTTACTTATCTCTAAGGTCTCTAGTTCTGCTTTTGGTTCTTGTCAATTCAGTGAATATTTTATTACATTTCTTATGTTCTTGTCTCTTTATTTTAGCTTCTAACTCATCCTGCAGCTTGTTTCTCTCTCTTTTTAATTTTGAGCCTCACATTACACATTCTAAACTTAAATATGCTTTAAGAATATCTCATAAAAGTGTTGGTTTCACTTCATCGTTATCATTTGTTTTGCAAACAACAACAACAACACCTTGATATCTTTTTCAATGTTTTCAATATTTTCTTGATTTGTCCATATGCTAGAAGCTAGCTTTCAAATCTTTGACTTATTCACTGGAATTTTTTAGTCCACAGTACTTTTATTGGAGCCTGGCGAGATGTTAGGATAGTAGCATTTTACCTAATAATGGTGCAAATGATTCTAAAATAAATATGCAGGTCAACCACCACCCCTCCATGGGTTCAGTATCCATGGTTTTACTTACCTGTGGCTATAAAATGTTCAATTAAAAATCCTGAAATACATAATATATATGTATTTCTATGATGTACAGTAAAACCCCTACTTACGAATAATTTGACTTACGAATTGGTTCTGCACTGAAATCCATGCCTCGAGTTACGAACATGTCCCGATTTACGAATTATTTCCCTCCCCCCCCCCCCCCCCCGTGTTGCCTCCAGTGACGCAAAAAATGCCATTTCTCCTATGGCTTTATATTTTATACACATGCAGCCTTTCAGAGCCCTGTAGGTGGCAGTAGAGTGCTTAGAGAGGAGTTCTTTGTTTGGAGTTTTGGCACCAAAATGGCTGCAGGTTGCAGTTTCTAGCTGTATTTTTCTGAGTTTTCTGTCCATTTTCAAAGCTTCTTTAAGGAATAGCATTTTTGCTTATGCATGCTTTCCTTTCAACGCTACTGTTGTTTTTGGGTGGTTTGATTGATTTTTGGAGGGTGGGGGTTGCTCGTTTTGATTGTTGGAGGGTGGAGTGGGCCTTTTGCTTTATCTGAATGGAGGTACCTCGAGTTACAAAAAGATTTGATTTATGAACAAGGCCCTGGAACTGAGTTTATTTGTAACTTGAGGTTTTACTGTATTACCAGAGTTGGCCATGAGAGGCAGCTATCTACAATGTAAAATACAGGTTTTGCTGGTATCCACAGTTTCAGGTATCCACAGTAGGTCTCAGAATGTATCCCCTACATATATAGGGAGCAACCTGTATGGTCTATCATTGGATCAGTTAAATACTTATTTAAAAAGAAGCTGTAATCTCTCCCCTTAAGATTTAAATATCTTCATCAATTAATTAGACCTGAATTTTTCAATTTTTCAATTCTTATTTCCTCAGCAGACTTTTTTTTTTAAAATGTTTTTATGTTTTTGATGCATCAGCCCTTTGGAACCTCCTGCCAATTGAGCTGCATCTCCAGACGGAGTTGCTGTCCTTCAGGAAAGGGTTAAAAACCTTGCTGGCAAAGCAGGTGTGGGGCACCAGCAATGGGGGTGACCCCTGCCTGCTGGCTGATTTAGTAAAAACACTCTCTCCCTCTTCTCTTTTAATCTGTAGGGGTCAGGGTTTTTTTTGGTGGCAGTTTTAATGGGGTTTTTATTGGTTTTTAAAAATGTGATTGCTTTTATTTTCTATGAGCTGCCCAGAGTCTTTGGAGTTGAGTGGCAATAGAAATCAGAAAAATAAAATAAAATAAAATAAAACACAATGTCTCCTTCCAGGATTATTTCTCCCTATGCAAACTGCCTAACCTTTGCCAAAAGGATTTGCATAAAGTTCATCGGGCTTGCATTCAAAGCATAATATTACCCAGTAGTTATCAATCTATCACTTCCCCCTTATAAATCTATATCTGTCACCAAGATCAGCTGATCTACCACTTCATTAAACTGCTTTCCTAGGGATGGATACTTCATGACAGATTGCCCTTGTTTTCTGCAGTATTTTCTGTAGCAATAAACATGTCATCATTCACATTATGAATAGTCCAAATAATGCTGTGTCATTTATTTGAAGAACCTATATGGATTAAAAGAAATCATATTTAAACTGTTTAACATATCACCCATTAAATTTGTAAACTGTGTTTTTAATCTTTTTTTCAAGTAGAATATATTTGGCATGTTAAATGCTTATATTGCAGCCATATAAAATAGGATTGTCTGCATAACTTCCTCCTCTCCCTCCTCCATCTCTCTCCCTTTCCCAATCCTATTATTTCCTCCTCTTCTCTCCTTTTTCCCTCCACTCAAATGATTGCATTGAAGTGACCTAGTCTTCAGCTCACTATAATCAACTAGATCAGGTGATTTACAATTAGTGAAGCCAAAAGGTGCAGCTACTGTGGCAAAATCTCCCAAATCGCATAGCCTGCATTTCAATATATGTTGCTATTACATGCCATCAGTTTCCCATCCCACCCCAAATTATGGCGATCCTATGATTGAGCAATCTCCAAAATGTCTTGTCCTCAACAACTCTGCTCAACTTTTGTAAACTCAAACCTGTGATTCTTTTAGGTAGGAGGTCAATCCATCTTGTATTTGGTCTTTCTCGTTTCCTACGTCAGCTTTTCAGCGTTTCCTTCAGCTTTTCCCAGCATCACTGTCTTTTTCCAGAGAATCTTGCCTTCTCATGATGTTCCCAAAGTAGGACAGTCTCAGTTTTGTCATTTTACCACCAGAGATCGTTTTGAGCTTAATGTACCCTAGGATTCCATTGCCTGTCTTTCTGTCTGTACCTGCAAAGTTCTCTTCCAACACCATATTTATCAATTTTTTTCCTGTTAGGTTTCTTTCCTGGCCAGCTTTCACACTCGTACATGGTGATTGGAAATACAATCAAGTGGATGTTCTTGGTCTTAGTCTCCAGTGACACATGTTATACTTGATGTTCATCAGACAGGAAGTGGACTTGATCCACAAAAGCTAACATTTAAATACAGGAGTTAGTCTTTAAGGTGGCACAACTTTTTAATCATTTTGTTTTTTTGTTTTATTGCACAGACTAACACGGCTATCACTTCAAAAACTCTTTCACTGATGGTCTTCAGCAAAAGCTGGACATCCATCTGTGATGATGCTATGGCTGAGATCTTTTAAAAGTTGTTCATTTGGACTACAACTGCCAGACACCTGCAACCATCAGGGGCTGTGGCTGTGTGGATTCTGGAGTTATGCTCTAACAAATTCACTTTTCCAACTTCTGATCTATCTCTCCTCAGGGAGAGGAGACATCTAGCCTGACTATATTTTGAGGTCATCCCATATCTTTTGGTCCTTTAGATACACACGGTAATGGCTAACCTTTGGCACTCCAGCTGTTCTGGAACTTCAATTCCCAGAAGCCCTGATCAGCAGGTGTGCTGACTTGAGCTTCTGGTAATTGAAGTCCAAGAACAGCTGGAGTGTCAAGGTTAGTCATGAGGGCCCTAGGATACCTTTGGTGGTTTTTGAGGTGTTCTGTGATCCTCTATTTGCTTGCATTTTGCGTGCGATTTTATTGCTGCTTGCTAGTATCTGCGATTGCTTTCACTACTGTTGCAGCTCCTTGAAGTAGAAGACATAAGCTCAATAAATAATAAATAAGCTTGTTCTTGTTGTCTCTTCATCTGGGCAGTCTTGGCAATCCTAATTGTGGTGACACCACTGGAACATTAAATGGTTTACTGCATGTTCTATCTTTCTTTATCCCACTGCCTTGCATCAGGGCTCTGGGGAAAGACTGAATCGTATGTCACTGCTGCTTTTTCTTTTCCAAGGCAGTGGCATTCTCGCTTTGCACAATTTTGTCCTTAACTTTTTTTACGTCAAGGGAAATTTCCCATCTGGTGTTTCTAGAGCCAGTAGTAATGGGCAGACTGGAGTAGGCCAATGGAAGATTTGTAGGGGTGAAGGCATCATATGTTATTCACCATCCATATGAAATATGTGCATGTCGTTTGGAGATTTTGTTGTTTCTTATAAAAAATGGGGAAACTCCATCCATAAGATAAATGCACCTGGTTCCTGATTAGAATATTAAGGGAAAAAAAGACATTGTTTCTCAAAAAATACAAACATTCACTTTCAGGCTATACTTTTAGCATCATTTTGAGTTGGCCCTATGTCTTTTATCCATGAAACATGTTCATTGCCTCCATTTTATAGGTAAGCCCCTACAGGGGAGCAACTTAGACCTAAGTAGATAAGAGGACAATCTTTGCTAAGTTGAAACCACAGAAAACCCATAGGTAAAGCCAGCCCTCCCATTAGATAATGGGATCATTCATCTCAAGAGGTACCATAAGGGAATAATGATGAATTGTGCATTCCCAGTAGATCTTCTTATACTGCTCTTTAATAACAACATATGTCTTGGCTAGAAAATGTCCAGGCATGCTTTCCAAAGTGGGACTCTCTTGGGGAATGCCACAGCAGAGACACAGCTTGCACACTCTCTTCAGAACCTGCTGCTTCTTTCTCAGGCTGTCATCAGGACAAGGCACTGTGGGTGGAGTGGCCATGGAGAGTGTCTTCTGTGGTCCAGGTATCCCCCATGGTCACTCATCCACAACGACTTGCTCTGAGCAGGGACCCTCAAAAGCAGGCATTTGAGACTAGGGATGGTTTTGGAGGGGAGTGTGTCTGGGTTCGTGAAGTAAAGGGGAAACAAAATAGTTGGGGGACAAGAGCCAGCCACAAGGATGGTGTTTGTTTTCCCAAGCCAGAAGATTTTAAAGCTCCCCCAGCTTTGTGTAGTCTCTTTAAGACAAGAATTCCACTGCCACTGCAGCAAGATATAGATATAGGAAGGACTTCATTGTAAATACAATAATCCCCTAAATAAGGGTGCATTTTCATTAGCAAAAAGCCATACATTTGTGTTGGTTTTGCCGGGTTCAGAATCAATTCAAATATCACAAAAAATAACATGAGACATTATCTTGCTGAAATATGGTCTATTTTAAAACACCCAGCAGGAATTGTTTATTTTGTACCACTGTAGTCTTCTGTGCAGATACATGTGTGGACATATATTGTGTGTTGTTTCTTTTACCTCTTAAAGTCTGTAGGATTCCTCATGGCCTGACAACCCCCCCCCCCAAAAAAAAAAATCATTATTGTTATAACACTATAACTGTTCAGCAGTCAGCTGTTATGACAAAGAACTGTTGTAATGCTATAATAGTAAAATATAAGAAGGAGGAGGGTGTCAAATGTAGAGCCTGAGTGGTTCTGAAGCACAGGAGAAGGTTGAGGTAGATACATCAGTGGCAGCAGATGTCGCTCTTCCTCGAATGGAGGCTGGTGTTGGTGGGGACAAGTTTTAAAAATGTGTGTGTGTGTTTGTGGACTACAGGAGACCAGAAGGGAAAGGGAAAATTGGGGTACTGTATGTGCTTTGCTGCAGTAGCTAGAGCAGGGGTTCTCAAACTTTTAAAGCCATGGGCTAGATCACACCCCCAGCGGCAGGACCACCCCAAGCCCACCACACCTAAAAAAAACCCCTCCTCACTCCCTCACACACTGCTCCTCTGCTTGCCAGCCTGGAGGAGCTACATGGCATGGGTGAAAGAATTCCCCTGCAGCTACCAGGAATGCCTCCATGGCTGCCAGAAACACCTCTGTGGCTGCCAGGAACTCATTTGCATTGCAAGAAATACCTCCATGGCCACCGGGAATGCCTTAGCAGCCGCCGGAAACATGCCTGCAGCTGCCGGGAATCCATCCGCAGCTGCCGGGAACATGCCCGTTTCTGTTGGCGGTGGAAGAAGTGGCTGGAGTGAGGGAACGGGCCAGATGATTTGGTGCCATGTACTGGATCCAGCCCATGGGCCATAGGTAGAGACTCCCTGAGGTAGAGGGTTAACAAAAACCCTTGGTTCGTCAAAAGATGTGGAAACTGGAACAAGCATTACATGACCTTCACCCAATTAAAAAAAAAAGTTTGGAACCCTGATTTTTTTAACAGTCAAGATGTGGCCTAAGTTAGATCTTTATGTTACATAAGATGATGAGACAGCCAAACAAAATGGGGTGAATCATCGTAGCATCATCTGAAGCCTGAAAAGGCAAAGTGAGTTTATTCATAAGACTTTTAATAATAGGCTGTAACAGTACCAGAAACCTGAAGATAGATAATTTCATGAACTAAATATAATAATGGTTCTGGAATTAATGAACAAGAAATTAACATTCATTTTGGGAATATTTCACAAATGAATCACATTACATTTTACAAACTAGGATTTAATTTAGTACAAAGCAGGCTAGTGTGTGCATATGGTTCTTGTCCTTCCAACTATGCAAATCTTTCTTTTGCTTTTTGTGTTAATCATGATCAAAAACCTGTGATGGCAGAGAGTCATTCTTAAATGTTGTACAGAGCATGCATGCTCAACCACATTTCACAGATGGAATTACAAGGACATTCCTATGCAAGAGCAGGTGAAGCTAAAGTCACTTCTGGTTCTTGTTTTCTATTTGCATCCCACTTAAATGGAATCAGTTAGGTGACTACGCAATTTCACAGCAAGATAATTACAGTACATGAAATACCGTTATATATCTTTATGGAGAGAACATTGCACACAATGTACAAGTAAGGAACACTGACGACCAACATTAGGTCTAACTTTCTTTTCCTCTGTTTGTCCTGAATTGTATGAAGACCCAAGAAAGAACAAACTCCAGCTGGGACCCTGGGACCTAATGACTTGAGCTGTTAATTTATCTCATCGCCACACAGTGAGAATTTGGTAATGGGTTGTCTCTGGATATGTGTTTTCGCTTTGCATTTTGCATCTGGAAAACCCTGAAAAGGATCACCAGAAATCAGAATTGGATTGATAGCACAAGATTATTATTATATGCCTTTGTTCCCTCCCTTCCCTACGGTTAACCACCCATGCTCCTAGGCAAGGAACTAAGACAGGGGTTCCCAAACATTTTGTGTCATGGGCCAGTAACGTGGTTGAGCGGGCTGGTCACATGGTTCCTCCCACCATAAGACATGTCCGTGGCTTTTCGTAAACACATGCAACATGCAATAGATTGTGTCTATCATGATATTTTAAGCCGGAGTAATTGGCAAATGAAAGTTATACCATTTGCATTATGCTAGCATAACTAGGTAAGAGGATTTTGGTCTCTTGTGGAAGAACACTAGGCAGCAGCTTGGTACAGAGATAAAAAGTGCAGTTGGTCTTTCTTAATCAGAAGATGTGATCATATGGAAAAACTGATTGCATTTTGGGCCATTTTTGAGGTGGTTCGGGTATGACCTATTTTGTGACAATCACATACCATACAAGGAATTACAATCCATCTTTGCCCCAATTTATTCCAAAGCTGGACCTTTCCCATCATCTGATTGCACCCTTACACTTAGTAGAAAAAGTAAGGTACCCATCTCTGGAGATTTAGCATGGCAAAATTATCTGTTGGGATGTCTAAGTTGTGCTTCTACTCATGTTCAGCTTGTAAAGTCATAAATGAACTTAAATATTACAAATTACCATGAGACTCCAGGAACCTCTTTCCAAAGGAAACTAGATCTAGGTAAGGGTAGGGCCCATGAACCTTCTGACAATCAAAGTCCTAGCAATCATTTAAAACATGGGTGCCCAAACTATGGCCTGTGGGCCGGATCCTTCCCATGGTGCCAATTAATCTGGCCTGTGCCACCCTTGCCGCTCATGGAAATGGAAGTAAAAAGCACATGCGCATGCACAGAACACAGGCATAAATGACCCGTGGCTGTCGTAAACGTGTTAACATTTGGGACTTCTGCACATGCGCATGCAAGTTTTACTTCCACTTCCGGTGGGAGGAACCATGTGACCAGCCTGTGGCCCAAAAGGTTTGGGCACTCCGATTTAAAACATTCATCATCATCTAATTAATACAGAAGAGATTGCATTTATGACCACAGCCTCTTTGTCAAGCAACCTTCTGAGATTGTCCATAGTCTATTACTAGGAATGGAGCGGAGGGAGCAGAAAGACTTTTTTTTTTTGTATCTCTGCACCAGCAGTTCCAACATGTCACAGGAAAAAGCATCTCACTCCTTCAAGCTAGATAACAGGAGGCTATTGAGAATTAGGTGGAAAGTTCCCCAAGAAGCAAAAAAGAGAATTAAATGACAGCTTATGATGATGATTCAGCACAGTCCAATGACAGCCTGCATATGGCTCCAAAAAATGATTAAAAATTAAAATATAGTCCTTTTGGGGCTGGAACAAATCTCAATGAGCTTTCTTGACTAGCCAGGTGTATGATCTCAGTTGGAAAAAATGCTGCTTTTCATCGTCATCATTAATCTTGCCAGACTGTTAAATCTCCCCCTTTCCCCAGGAGTTTAAGATATAAAATGCCATTATTAAATTTATATGAAGCACTTCAGAATTTTTCCATTAATTCTCTGAAAATGTCTAGTTTGAACACTGGATCAGATAGAAAAATTGGTAAGCTTTAATGTTAACTCATTTGGCTCAAGAGTTCACAATGGTTAAAATCTTCAGTTCGGTGGCGCAAGTAGTGTTAAAATGCTGTACTGCAGCAGCCCCAACCTTTGACATTATGAGTTCACTCCTGGTAGGGATCAAGGTTGGCAGCCTTCCATCCTTTTGAAGTCAGTGAAATGACCACCCAGCATGCTGGGGGCAAGATGCTAATTATCTTGTGAACTGCCCAGAGAGTGCACAAACCCTATGGAATGGTATATAAGTGTAATTGCTATGTTTCAAAGGGTTTGCTGTATTTGTTCTTCTATGTATGTTACATCTTTCCCGCCCTCTTAAATAATGATATGGCTATACACCACATGGGGAGAGGGCATCTAACGTCTATCTTGAAGAGTTTTCCTGAAGTGGCCCTATGCCTGTCTGATGGCACAGAACGAGTGTTATGCTTTTTAGCTAAGATAGCTCAGTGATTTGGCAGGAGCTGACTGGAGAGCTAGGGTGCTAGAGTTTGAACCCACATTGTGCCTTCCAAGAGAGAGACAGCCAAGCTCATTTGGAACACATGTGGCTGATGAGGTTATTTGGCCTTCTTACCTGTGTGACTTTCAGCAAGTGGCCCAGTCCAATACTGGTAAACCACTACCAATTACTTTATTATCTAGAAAACCCTGAGAAGGAAGCCATACTTTGGAATCTACCTGGTAGCACTTCCTCCTCATTATTAGTGACTTGCAGATGGGTCTTCTTAGGGATGACTGAGAATTTAGTTTTATTCATTTTTTAAAAGAATTTGCCAGATTCCTCAATATTATTCATATTCATAATGAAAACATTTTGAGATGATGATAATGATGATAGCTGGCCTGAAAGGACATGGAATCATTGAATAGTTGAGTTGGAATGGGCCCTTTAGGCCGTTGAGTCCAATCCAAACCAAAGCAGATCTTACAGATTGTTGTCCAATTCTCTCTAGAATGCTTCCAGGGTTGGGGTGCTCACCACCTCTCAAGGCAGTTAGTTCCACTGTCATACCACTTTCCTGATAGTCCACCTTTATATGGCTTCCTATACTTTCAGCCTATTATTATGCATCCTGTACTCTAGATGGATCAAGAACAGATCTTGCCCTTTTAAAGATTATCTTTCAGGTATTTGAAGAGTGTTATTGAAGACCACACCCGCTTTGACACTGGATAGTCTGGTCCCTAGATGAGGGTGGAAGACAACATATTTCATTGCAATGCACAGATGATGCCAGACAGGAGACAATAGCTCATTTCCACTTTCCTGGATCTGCATATTGTTTTTACTTGAAGGAAAGGCACTGGTGGGGGGGGGGGGGTTGGATGGCAAGTCCTAGTATCCCCTAGCCAACAATTCTGGTGCTGTAACTGTTGAAATCATCCCCTCAAAATCTCCGCCCACCCAAACTTATAAGAGGGATTGGAAGCAATTCATTTTTACAACAGAAATAAAAGGGTGGCTAAGGTAGACCTCTCAGAAATAATGCCTGTAACTCTAGCTCTTGGTTATTGCTGCCATTAAGAATCAACTACCATTGTATCTGTGTAACCCTTTTTCTTGGTCACAGGCTCAGCAACATGGAATGAATTGTTAGTGAGCGCCTGTCACAGAGTCTGCCTAGGTGATTTAACCTGTAAATGGCTTGCGGTTTGGGTGTTTTTTTCCTCTCACTAATTTTCATATTCCACAAGATTCTACAGTATAAATGGGCTTAAATTGGCCATATTTCTCTGGAAAAAAGGAAAAAAATTATAATATACAGTAATACCTCGGATAACTCTAAGACTTGGTTCCACAAGTCTTGGTGTTATCCAATTTTTAGTGTTATCCGATGCATGTTAAAATCCTATGGGATGGATCGGATAACATTAAAGCTCCATAGAGATACATTGTAACCACACAGGCTTTAGTGGTTGTTATCTGATCCATCCCATAGGACCTTAACGTTATTCGATCCAATTCTCCTCCCCAGATTACTTAACGTTATGCACTTTTAGCGTTATCCGAGATAAACGCTATCCGAGGTATTACTGTACTGGATATGGATGGGTAGGGACTTACAGATCACACTGTATTTAAGCATAAAAGTGAGAGAAGGAAGAAGAGACAAATTTATTCACTCAGGTCCAGGGTCTTGGGTGCTTAGCTGTAAATGTTTGTGAGGATTTTATTATGTTTTACCTTTTTTTTTAAAACCTAGCCCTGAAAGCTGCATTTGATGAAAAGAGTTTATTCCCCAAGGAAATTCTGGACCGTGAGAAACAAAGAAGGCAGCTGTATGAAGAAATGTGTAGCAAAGCAGGAGTAACAAAATATGGAGTGCAAAGGAAGCTCAAAGGAAATGTCTTGGGTTCCATTTCAAAAGGAACGGTAGGTGTATTACCTAGCAATACGGAGGCAGCCTTTGGCCTAGAGACTCCCTCAGATTCAAGGAAAATGATTCAGAAGTGAGTGGCTGTGATGATACAGGGTCATGAAGGTAAATCCTGTAAGGGCCACTTGTAAGGTTTTGTTTCCTGGCATGAAAAGACGTATCTGTAAAAAGACATATCTGTCATGAAAGTTGGCTAGCACAGCCCTGCTTAAATTAACAAGAGCCACACAAAGAGCATTGGTGCATTCTTGTAGAGCAGGGGCTCCCAACTTTTCCAAGTCATACTCTCTCCGTCAGCTTCTAGGGCTGGACAGCCATTTTGCCCTGCCTGCATGATGGGTGCACCTATTTAGTCCCAACATCTTTAAATGGGGGTGGCCATGTTGTTTCTCGAATGCCCTTGGAGAGGTGGTGGCCATGTGAAATTGTGCTATGGGCTGGGTCTGGCCCACAGGCCTTAGTTGGGAACCCCTGTTGTAGAGGCTGCCATTGAAGGAACACTGGCCTAAAGTTGTAGCTTATTAAGCAACTATGGGGGGAAAAAACCCAAATCAGAGAAATAGAGACTGAAACCTAGTAGCGAGTCCCAAACAGAGTAGAACCACTGAATCAGTGGAAAATGCATAGGAGATGACTCCACTAAAATGGGCCTACTCTAGTTGGGACTTGGTATTGGAATTTAGTTAATAACTGTAGACTGAAAATGGAGAGGACAAGCAACAATGGCTCTAAAATACAAGAGATGTAGAGCTTGGGAAAGGTTTTTTTAGAAGGGGTTAAGGCAGTGTTTAACAACCTTTGGTTATTTTTACTTCAATTTCCAGAAGCCTAAGCCAATTCCCCAAAGCACTGATCAGCCAATGTACTGACTTAAACATCTGGGAACTGAAGTCTCCTTGTAGGTCCAGGGCTCCATGCTGGGAACCACCGGGTTAAGGGATTTTGGGAATTGTGGTTGAAAAAAAGGACCTTTCTTAGCATTGGGAGAGATGTATAATGCTTACTGATCTAGTCGATATTTTCTTTTCCTGTTAAAGGGAGAGCCATTCAGTTCCCAGAAAAAGGGACTGGTAAGCCATTTCTAGAAAAATCCTGGAAAAGGACACCATAGGTTAGAATTTACTTAATGGCACACAATTAATATACTAATGTGGTTGAAATCCAGCAGTAAGATGCAACTAGAGTAAGCCAGTGAATTAATTGAGCTTATACAGGAGCTAACACACTTCTTCTGTGTCTAGGCGAGACGTGAAACTGGCAAAATGAAGCCACTTTCTTGGTCCTGTCATTAGCTAAACTTAAGTACTCATCAGTGCATGTTTCTGGCAGTAATTGGCAGACCAGTAAATGAACCAGATTCTGATTCAATGGGCTTACTTTAGTTGTAATTTACTACTGGTTTTCAACCATTTTATATATGCTTTGTAGGGACAATGCCTTGTCTTCAACAATCCTGCTCAGCTCTAGTAAACTCAAGCCATTGGCTTCCTTTAGGGAGTCAATCCATATTGCATTTGGTCTTCCTCTTTTCCTGCTGCCTTCAATATTTCCCAGCATTATTGTCTTTTCCAGGAAATCTTTCTTTCTCATGATGTCCCCTGTCTCAGTTTTGGCATCTTTGCCTCTAGAGATAGGTTGAGCTAGATTTGTTCTAGGATCCACTTGCTTATCTTTCTGGCTATATCTGCAAAGCAATCCTGCAGCACCATATTTCAAATGAATAATAAAATATTACTTTCAGCTTTCTTTCACACCTGTACATCATGATTGAAACTACAATACAGGATGTCTCAAAAGGCACCATACATAGAGAAAGTGGGAAATTGTCACTAAATGTACCTTTATGTACACAATATTAATGCCAAATTATTACAAAATATTCTCTACAAGTTGGCCACCTCTTTCTACACACACATAAAATCTTCTCCTACATACATGGTGGAAACGTTCTGAGCTATCTGTTGTTATGCATTTTTGCCTATGCATGGTGACCTTTGGATCACCCTGTAGTATGGATGGTCTTGGTCTTGGGTCTTCAATGATACATCCTTACAATTTATGTTATTTTCTAATTTAGTCATTGCTGCCCTTCCAAGTCTTGGCTGCATTCTCCATTTGGATTGATTGTAGAAAGCAAAATGTTCTGCTCTGTATATCCGGCTGCCATGCAGCGTGGAGGGAGGAGGGACTTTACCCTCTTCCATTGTAAATAAGGCAACACTCTGCAGTGGACCCTCTAGCATCCCTGCTTGATGATTTGAAGTCAGGGCTCGAAAGTTATTTAAGGCCTATCCCATGCTGGGATGGCCCTCTTGCCGTTTGTTCTTCGGATGGCTCACCTACCCGCCCTGTGGGTTACAGTGCTTAACAGGTTTGCCATTTGGGGCAGGATAGGGATTTTTTAGCCTGGCTTCCTGATCAGCAATCGTATAAAGCAGTGGCGGTGAACTTTGACACTCCAGCTGTTCTTGGACTTCAATTCCCAGGATCCCAAGCCAGTACACCTTCTGATCAGGGCTTCTGGGAATTGAAGTCCAAGAACAGCTGGAGTACCAAGGTTTGCCACTGTAGTAAAGAATGCTAGGCAGTTTTTTGCCTGTCCCATTTATGGGGGTTTATGAGCTGAGTCACTTAAATAGGTCACATTTAGTAGACAAGTAATGCAGGGTTAGGGTGGAAGCCCTCAGGGTGCTATCTGATGAGGGGAAACTGTGTGGCATGAATCTTTTGGACATGTAGTAGACATCATGAGCCAGCTCTAAGGTACAACCAACATCTGTCCACATGAATAGCAATGGAAACACGTGTAGAGATGCCTACCTGACTCAGCCAACTTGGGCAGTAGCTGGCAAGACACAGCACTGCAAAGGGCCAAGGGATTTGCTGCTCCCTTCAGCTATTCTGCTACCCAGTATTTGCCACTCCCATCACCACTGGAACTATCCATTCTTTTCTGCTGATGCAGCCATTACTCTTGAAAAGGGTAGGTGCAACTTAGCCTGGTGTCTCAGCTATAACCAGTCCACCTTGGGTAACCTTGGTAGCAGTCTAGGCTCATAATGGAGTCTAGCTTCAAGAATCAGATGGCATTTGCTCCCAGCCTCACTGACATGCTAAAAGCTTCTTTACCACATCAAAGCGTGCATCCAAGTAGAAGTCAGCATTTAAACACTGGCTAATAACAAATGTTTGTTAGGTGTGTGCTTCTACAGTAAAAGAAAACTGCTCTGGAGAGATAAATCTGTACAGCTATACAGCATAAAACCAGCAATATAGGAGAAAACAAAAGTACAGTATAGCTGATTGATTTTCAGCTCTGAATTTAAAGACCATGGCTCACCACATTCCCATTTTAGATAACATGTACTGAATGTTACAATGTGATCTATTTGCACTCGTACTGCCTGTAATGCTCAGGTTCATTCTTTTGTGTATTGCTCAGAATCCCTCCCACAGTGTTCAACCTTATGATGGCTGAAGATTCTGCAACATGTTGGGGGATTCACTGAAGTCATATTCATGGCGAAGGCACTCTCTGCCAAGACTGAAAGAGAGTTTCTAATCCATATTTCCAGGGGTGGAATTTTAAGCCTACCTTCTGTGGGCTGATTCTAGAGCTTGCTTTAAGCAAGCAAACTGATGTGTCTTGAATTTTGAAATTTTTCTGTTTCTTCTGCAATACCCTGAAACTCTGAAATGCTCAGCCTGATGAAGACTTGTGTGGAATTTAGAAAAAACAGTATGTGTTTGAGATATTTTAGTGATCTGTTAAAAATATCACCCACCCTCATCGACAGAGTGAATTAATATGAAAGCCCTGCAAGATAAACCTACAGAACAAGGGCTATACAATTTTGTGGTTGTGAAGTGTGAACAAAAAGGACATAGCTAATATGATAGCAAGCACTTGTATTACATCAAGAAGGCCTTAGGTTCAATCTGTGCCATCTCCCAAGAAGGGGTTTCTTTCTGGTACCCTGGGGAATCTTTACTGGAAGGGGAAGGTAACTGTGACCTTCTTCATGGTTTTGGATTATAGTTATCATAATTCCTCACAAATGGTTTTTTGAGCTGGCACTAGTGTGGGACTAGGGCATCTGCTCATCCCTGTTGTAGTCTAATAGTAGTTCTTGACCAGTAGGACATGTAATGCTGCTAACACCATGAGGTAATCTAGATGGGACTCAGGATACTCTTTAAAATGGCTAAAAATCCATTTTTCTCAGTACTATGTCCTTTTGCAAGTACCATGAGGTATCTCCTACAATCCCTACCTGCCATGTACTTTCTGTCTGTCCATGAAATTTTGGTCACGTAATAAATTTGGTTATTCAGCATTTCTCTTAACTTCATACTTTGCTAGAGTGTCAGGCCAGCTGACTCTCATTTGTCAAGATTTCAAGATCAGAATTTCAGCGGAGACTTGGAAGGTGGGAACACTTTATGATGTCGGGTGGTGGTGATGTCTTGTAGGGTAGTGAAGGGTTGGGAAGGGAATGAGAACTGTGAAAATGACACCAAGGAAATGGCAACAGATGGAATCAGGATCCAGGACTGACTCAGTGCAGGGACCAGAAACCCCAACTAAGCACATCCAGCAAGGAATTGGCAGCTGGGATAATGGCAAAATGCACCAAGCAGTCGTAGTGTTTTCTGTCATTCCTGTGTTGCCTCGCCTTCAGTTTTTTTCAGGCCTAGCAGTGCTGCTGTGATTTACAGGAAACTCCCCAATGACCCACAAGAAAACATGTTCTGATGCTAGCATTTCTACTCCCTGCCTTACTCCAAATGACACAATTGGTACCCACATCTGACTGGTATTGGGCCTCCTCCCATCCATGTTTATGTGTGTGAGCTGTAAGGTAAAGGTCTCCCTTGCTTGAAAGCCAGTTGTATCTGACTCTAGGGTTCAGTTGCTCATCTCTGTTTCATAACCAAAGATCCAGCATTGTCTCTAGCTGCAGACATTTCCATGTCTATGTGGCAGGCATGACTAAATACCGGAGCACATGGAATGCTGTTACCTTCCCACTGAAGCAGTACCTATTTATCTACTTGAAATTTCTTGCTTTCAAACTGCTTAGTTGGCAAGAGCTGGGACTGAGACATGAGCTCACTCTGTCATGCAGCACTCAGGTCTTGAACTGCCTACCTTCCAACCTTCCAGTCATCAAGCTCAGCATCTTAAGCACTATACCACCACAGTCCCACCACCACAGTGTGTGCCATAGCTCCCTGAATATTTCTATGTGCAATCCTTACCCCCATCCCAGAGTGTGTATGCATACAGGAACACATGCAACACCAGTCTTCCCCCAGCAATAGCAGTTTGAGTCTTTAGGGCCAAAAGAGGTTTCCATTTGTGCTCTATTGAGCTTCGAAGGAACCTTCTAGTTTCTCAGAATATAATTGAAAACCATATATTAAACAAGCAGAAGAATCCCCAGTCCTCCCTTGGACAATTTATGTACATATATTGTTCACATGAGATCCAACATGGGAAATAAGTACCTTGGAGCATTGTGGAATGTATGTTTGCATTGCAGAGCAAACAATCATTTATACCTCAGCTATCAAAATGCTCTTTGTGTGGTTCAGCAAAGGAAAGAAGCTGCAAGTTATTTTCTTTATTTTCAACATTTTGTTCATACCTTTGTAAAAGAAAAAAAAGGCAAAGCTGGCAAACAATATAATTGGCAATTAAAACAGTGTCTACAACTAGGATTAGCTACTGAAGGCCTCTAACAAATTGTGCACCTGCAAGAGAATGATATATTTTGTCCGTCCCACTGTTTTATCTAGAGTTTTGTTAGAGCACACCAATCAAAAGGAACGAAACTAAGTACCTTATTAATGTGAAAAGAAACATTATGGGGAAAATACAGTTTCTTACAAACATAAGGTTAGGCAAAGTTATGTTAATATAAATGTGCCAAATATTACTCCTGGCAACAGAATTATGGGATTTGATTGTGCATTCAGTTCGAATGCTACTTCCATCATTGTACGGTGCACTGGCAGTTAAAAAATTATCTCTTGACAGCTGGCCCTAGATTTATCTAGGTTGGTCTGAAAGTATCTGAAACTGTATTGTTGGCTTGCTCAAACACCAAGATGTCGGGGGTCTAGGGCATGAGCAGCTGGCAGATAACAAAATCACCAGGAGCCAGGACAACTAGGTACTAGATGTATTTAAAACCAGTTGGTACCATATTTACCAGCAAATAAGCTCACTTTTCTCTCTTTAAAATACACTGGAAAATGGAGTGAATCTTATGTATTGTATATAGTGGCCTAGTAAAAGGTAAAGGTCACCTTTGCTCGAAAGCCAGTCGTATCCAACTCTAGCATTCGGTGCTTATCTCTGTTTATAGCTGAAGAGCCAGTGCTGTCTGCATTTGCAAATGTTTCCATTGACATGTGGCAGGGATGACACTGAAGTGCACAAAACGTTTACCTTCCCACCGAAGTGGTCCCTATTTATCTACTTGCAATTTCTTGCTTTCAGACTGCTAGGTTGGCAGGAGCTGGGACAAAGATGGGTGCTCATTCCGTCATGAAGTACTCGGGTTTTGAACTGCTGACCTTCCGCCTCCCAGTCAGCATCTGAACCACTTGAGCCACTGCAGTCCCTATAGTGGCCTATAATGGGCTATTTTGGTATCAACAGTGTACATTTTATATTCCAGTGTGTCTTATATGCCCACAAATATCATAATTTTGCTGATGCATGGGGAACAATTTGTCAGAGTCTGGCACATAACATGGGCACCAGGGCAAACAGGTAACAGGCCAAACAGTAAACTTGTTACAGTCCAGAATCCAAGTGTAAAATCAAGCCCAAGGTGGACAGGGATAAAGGATTTGCCCAGATGACAAAAGCATAGTCCAAGCAAGCCAGAAATCAGGCAACCAAGAGAGTTGTTGAGGCAAAGCACCTTCAGAGGATTAAGCAAGGCAAAGATAAGGTTCAAGGATTGAGGATCCAGGTGAGGCACAACAACAGTCCACAGAAACCAGGAATAGGGCAAGTAGTCTTCAGAAGCATGAACAAGGCCAAAGGTCTTCTAAGACAAGAACCAGGAACAAGACATGAGATCCAAAAACCAAGCACCAACAAAGCTACTAACCTTCATTTACTAAGGCAGCTTCTGGGAGGAAGAGATAGGTCTTACACAGCCCAACCTTCCAGAGCCTCCAGGTTGAGCCCATCAGCTGCAGCAAGGTGAGAGGCCAATCCTGAAAGCAAGGGAGCAGCTGCTTCTAGGCTGGAGACCCAGTCCTGCAAGAACTAGAGCAGTCGCTGCAGTAGCAGGGTGGATGAACTGTGTAGAGGGGGGTTGCACTGGGACCTCCATTTGCCATTCTGTCTGTTCCAGAATCAACTCCCATCGAAGCCTTTGCCTGCCTTTGCCTCTGTGACATCACAAGGTGCCATTTTGGCATGGGGTTTTAGCCAAAAAACTTTAAGGAATGGGACACTCCTGAATCAAGAAAGCAGTGGTGGTGAACAGTGAGACCAAAGAGTTTTCAGAATGCACACATCTGGACTCTAAAATGTATACCCTATTACATGGAGGAGATTAAGTGATGCTTCCATCTCTCCATGTCCTGGTCTGGCTTTTACTATCCTTTGCTTTCCTCTCACCTAGGTCTCCCTTGATGTTTTCGCAGGTCTGGAGAGGTTCACTGAATATACAGTGGAACCTTGCTTAACAAATGGCTCAGTTAACACAAAAATCACTTAACAAAAGGAAATCTATAGAAAATAGTGGCTCAGTTAATAATTTTTTTCAGAACTGATTAATTGATTTTCAATGCATTCCAATGGGAAACTGCATTTCAGTTAACAAATTTTGCTTTTCAGTGAATTCCTATGGGAAATAGAATTCAATGCATTCCTGTGGGGGAATTACTTTACAATTTTTTCTTAGACAAAAGGTGAAGAACGTATTAAATTTGTTAAGTGAGGTGCCACTGTATGTGAATTTGGTCGTAAGCCATTTAGATATAGATGGAGTCACATTTTTTATTATGATGCAATTGATTTATTTTCTATACCTCACCAATGGGAAGATATATGGCTCTTCCCATCTTCGGGAGTCCTTCGCATGCTCTTGGGCTCCAGTTCCCAGGTTCCCTTGCCACAGGCTACACCATTGTATAACAAAGGGGAAGAATTCCCATTGGCTATGTTGGCAATAGTAGGTAGGTGTTAAAATTCAATAATATTTGAAAAGCCATACATTGCCCACCACATATGCCTTCCACTATCCGGGAAGTACCAGAAGAATCCAGAATGTGTTAAAGACAAAGTTCCAAGGCCATTTCCATATCTGCCTCATCCTTACCATTTATTTTTGGTTGTTGTTGTAAATACATGTTTGCTTATAATAGGGTGGAGGGAGAAGGTCGAGTGCTCTCCTCTGTGCTATATTTTCTGTGCTTTGCTACACGGTTGAGAAATTTCTGGAAATCTTGAGGGCCACCCATGTCATTCTTAGTTCCTTAGTTCCCATGAAATCCCACAACTTTCCCCCTCCTTCTCCAAATAGGGACACTGATAAAGCTGCCTTTGTCCCTCTGGTATCTATTTAAAATGAATATTTTACAACCTTTTGTGGGGGATGTGAGAGCCCAAAGGGCATGGGGAGGGGGGCATTTAAACCATGTCAAAACTGCCCTACATGCTTCCTAGAAGGCACAAGAGGAATTTGTGGATTTTTTTTTAATTTTGTGAGGTAATGGGACAGGACATTCAGAGGTCCTGGAGTTCTCCTGAGGCCTGTAAGATGCATTTTGTTCATTCCTGAGTTATCATAAAAAATTCTTGAAAGAAACCAAATTGTTAGAGAACCTCGAAATGCTAGCCCCTGACTGGTATGCTGCTGTGTAATGCGAGAAATGGTCTTCCAGGGTGAAAAGATTATACCTTCAGTCCTCAACACATTTCAAAGTTGCTAAGCATATGATGTAGGCTTGATATTTAATTCATCCTTCTTTTAAATTACTCAGCCTGGGAGATGGTAAGAAATCATTTCTCCACCAGCATATATAAAAACTGATTTGCTCCAGTAAACAAATTCCCCACCCCTACCATGACAACAAATGGATGCTTTACAGGGGAAAACACCCACCCACACACCACCACTAAGTGCAATTTTCATGTACCACTGAGAAGGAGTTGGTTTGTTTCAAACCTGATGACAACTGGAAGGCTAATGCTGCACAAGCATTTAGCGTTATGTTTTTTCTCCCAGGGCTATTGTATGCAAGTAATCACTATGTATTTAGATCTAATCAGGTGTGAACTGCTGTCCCTATTTTTAGCTGTCATTTAATCCTTAGTTCCCAAGTTTTGTCAATGAACTGTGTAAAACATTGCCCTGTTAAATATTTGTGTTTTTTTAAAAAAATAGATGATGAAAAAAACCACACACCCACAGGAATCATTAGACTGAACCTTTTATCTATTCATTGGCTGAAATCCAATAGTAAGTCTCACACAGAGAAGGTCCACTGAATCAGTAAAAAATTAATGAGAGTACTGCTACTGGTTTTCAGCAATTCATTCATTCATTCACTACAATTAGTCTGGGCTTCCATTTCAGCAGTTCTAACACCTCCGGTGGATATTTGGAATAGGATTTCTACTACATCCTCCACAAACCTCCCAACAAAGGTCTCCACACACTTTTCTCCTTTCTGCCTTCTAAATAATATTGTGATCTTCAGCAACTATCAACAGAGCTACAGGTCGCCCTTACTCAAAAGCCAGTCAGTCAGATTCTAGGAGGCAGTGCTCATCTCCGCTTACAGCCAAAGAGCCAGCGCTATCTCTGTCTGTAGACATTTCTGTGGTTATGTTGCAGACATGACTAGACACTAAAGTACACAAAGTACTGTTACCTTTCCGACTGAAGCCGTATCTATTTATCTACTTGTAATTTCTTGCTTTTGAACTGCCACACACACACACACACACACACACACACACACACACACACACACACACACACACACACACACACACACACACACACACACACACACACCAACTGATCAACCCAGCTCCTAAACCGGTTCTCTAATCACCACACCACACTGACTCTTCTGAAGGGCAGAGCACATCCTCCAGGAAAGTGATCATGCTTATATGCCACATGTCAAAATGGATGTGTAGCACAAAGTGTAGCTCAGTGGGTGGAACATGTGTTTTGCTTGTAAAAAGTCCCAGGCTCAGTCCAGGGTGTTTCCAGGCTGGGCTGCAAAAGGCTTACATGACAAGTCTAGCAAGCTGCTGCCAGCCTATGTAGACTAATATTTCTCACTCTCTCCAGACATTTTGGGCTTTAGGTTTCCAGGACCTAGATCATCGGATTTGCTGGATGGTGTTTTGTTAAGTTGAAGTCCAAAACATTTTGAGGGTTAAAGGTTGAGAACCTTTGGTGCAGCAATTGGCTAAATTACTAGGTGGAGAAAAAAAATTCCCCATGAGTCCCCACTGCTTCTTAAACTGTCCCGATTGTAGATGGAGTGGCTATACCCTTCAGAGGCCTGATCTATGGCCACTCTAACTTCCATTGTGTCAGGAGCCATTATTGCCCTTCTTCAGATCTTGGAGGGACTGTACAGCTGCTCCAATAGCCCTACTCCTCAAATACCTTAAAGAAAATACTTTCCCTCCCATTCCACCTATGCCCTTCACAGGGGATCCAGGAACTCTTTCAGCATCCATGTACGGAGCCCTGTGGCTTGCAGGTTGTCCAGGCTTATTTTCAAAGGGGTTGTTCTGTGTGAAGAGAAGGAAACCAAGAATGGACCTCTGCTGATACAAGTGATCAAAGGGAAAGTACTGAAAACTCTAGAATAGGCATGCATTTGGAAGCAAACCTATCTTGGAAAGGTTGGAAGCGGATGCAGTCCACATGTCAAGGCCTAACCCTGGCTTGGAAATCGGACTAGCAGGACTGAGCCCTAGTATGGGAAACTGATGAGCTCTGGCACACACATTGGATCTGGGGGCAAGGAAGGATAGAGCACTAGAATCCACAGCTAGAAGCGAGCTGTGAATAAGAGAGAGTTTAGACAGCAATATCAAAAGAAAAGCAGTTACACATATATACTGGCCCATAGCACTTGGTGCACTCTCTTGACAGTTCACAAGGTAATTAGCATCTTGCCACCAATGTGCTAGGTACTCATTTTGCCAACCTTGGAGAAGGCTGAGTCAACCTTGAACCCTGTCAGGATTGAACTCACAACATCAGCACTTGTGGCTGCTGTACAGCAGTTTAACTGCTAAGCCACCAGGGCTCTTTCTTAGATGTAATTAGCTAAAAACAAAAAATTAATCCATTTCAACAACATTACAATGGATGAGGGGGAGCTTATTCAGTGCTGCAAAAACAGCAAATAGCCTTATTTATTTATTTACTGGATTTATATACCGCCCATCTGGGTGTTATCCCACTCTGAGCAGTGAACAAATAGAAAATAGATGACAACAATACACACACAATCAAAACCCACCACCAACATATATATCATTGACTAAACTAAAGCAAACTAAAATAAAATAATTGGCGACAGGACATCAAACCCGAACCTAACTAGCTAATCTATTGCTAAGGGAACAACGCCCTGAAAGGCCTCCTTAAACAAGAACATTTTAAATTGTTTTTTAAAGGTAGCCAGTGATGGGGCCTGGTGCAGCTCCACTGGTAGTGTATGCCACAGTGTAGGTGTCACCACCTAGAAGGCTCTGTTTCTGGTTAAAGACTTTTGAGCCATCCTCGGTGTTGGGACCTGGAGCTGTGCCAACTCTGATGACCAGGTATTGCAGGAAGTTGTTTTGAAGGAGAGTCGCTCTGACAGATAGCAAGGTCCCAAATTGTATAGGGTCTTGTTGCTTCTTAAAGAGTAACATGTTTTTATTTGGCGTAAGCTTTCCTGTAAAGTGGGATACAGTCCATGAAAGCTAATGTCAAACAGAACTTGTGAGCCCTTCATGTGCAACAACAGTGGAGAAACAGCATTACGTAGTTTCAGAACTGTCTCTATTTTGGGCAAGGAAACAAGTAACAAGATGTGGGGAGGAGAGTGTGCTTTTTTCCACAGGTCAACAGATCTGGTGTAAATTGAGAAATGGGGGGAAATGTTACTGTTTAACCAAATGCAACTTTAATGCAACTACTTTTGTGAGCCTTTGAATTATAACTATGGTGAATTCATTTAAAAAAAACTTTCCAAGGTTTAAAAAGAGATTATATTGTGTATATACTGGAGCCCTGGTGACCCAGTGGTTAAACTGCTGTCCTGCAACCAAAAGGTTGTGAGTTTGATCTTGACCAGGATTCAAGGTTGACTCAGCCTTCCATCTTTCCAAGGTCGGGGCAGGATATAAGTGCATCTGTTTTGCTTTTTTTTTCTTTTGCTTTGTGTGTGTGCATTTATGTGTGTGTCCATTTATGTGTGTGTGTGTGTGTGTGTGTGTGAGAGAGAGAGAGAGAGAGAGAGAGAGAGAGAAATTTCTGGAAAGAAAGCATGCAGATAGGAGAGAAAATAAACATATTACTTTGTGGGAGGAAACAAGCATGTGTTTTGGTGGTTATCATTTACCAATATTTGCAGTACATGTTCCCACATCTGTGTAAGACCTGCTTTTTAACCTTCACTTGTGTGGACAGGCATCAGCTGCATTTGTAAGTGTTGAGAGAATGGCATCCTTCCTATGGTTGTTAGAGGCATTGTGTTACTACTTCTTTTCATTTAAGGATTCACTTCCATGGAATCACTGGCTGACCTCCCACTTCCAGCTGTGCCTCAATCTCACTGATCTATCAAACAGGGCCAATATGTTCACTAAATGGTAGCATTTCCAAAAATATGTCAGGGTTGTTCTGTAGCCCACAGCTTCCATTGCCTGCTTTTACAACCCAGAGTTGTCTGCTTCACAGTGCACTTGTTTCCAGAATTGATTGGCCAGCCATGGTTTCTGCCCTTTCTGTCTCCAGCCAAACTTGCCAGATTTCACAGTCCTCTTTTTCATCCACAACATATGAAGGCACACAGACCGCATCAAGACTAGACAGAACACTCTTCCTTCGCTCTTAAGTAGATGCTGTTTGCTTGCCTTCGGGCAACTGTAGGGTGTTCTGTTCCCTCATAAGTAGAGTTTTCTCTGTTACATTTAATAAATAATACATTGCACATAATCTCTTTCATAATGCACCTCGTTAGGTTGTAAAAATTGCATTGCAATCATTTCACCCTTCTTTTAAACATAAGCCTAGTTTGGGTTTCACAAGTAAAAATAAATGAGTGACCTAGATCTTCTGCTTCTTGCTGTCGCCAGCAATTTAAACTCAATAGAAGAACTTATTGCTAAATGAATTTGGTTGTGCATGCTTGTTTGTTTTGACCTGTGCTTGATGCATATTTAATAATTTGCACTGCATTAGCATGCAAACCTAGCAGTTTGAAAGAAAGAAATTGCAAGTAGATAAATAGGTACCACTTTGGTGGGAAGCTCTTTGTCTATAAACGGAGATGAGCAATAAACCCTAGAGTCTGATACAACTGGCTTTTGAGCAAGATCAATCTTTACCTTTACCTAACATACCCATTAGCTTTCTTGGTTGTTCCAATTGTGCATGCACAAGAAATGGTACAAGATCTTCATCCCACTGCACCCTGCAAATTCTTGCACAAGCAGTGGTTGATGAGGTCTAGACACCATCTTCCTCCTTCTGACACTACACATACTAAAGCTGATGCTCACTACTTCCATGGGAGTAGAAGACATTTGACTCAGTGGAACATCTAGCATGGCTCATCTTTCAAATTGCCCTCAATGGGTCCAAAATTAATTTAACTTAGGGAGCAAACCCGTACACATTCTTTCCCCTGTTTGTGCACACACTCACCTATTATCCTGGAATTAATCAGAAATTTTGGTACTTGTAATCTAAGACATCTGGAGAGCATCATGTATCTATGATATATAAGGCTGCATTTTTCCTTCCAGATATTTATTTATTTATTTGTTCACACTTGTATGGTACCCTACTTGCAGTGTAGTAAGTATGGAGATGATCATAGTCTACAATATATATATATATACAGTATTCCTGGGGAAAAACAACCCACCCTAACTGTTCTTTGTTGTTATTTTCCTCATGTGATAAAATCTTTCTCTTTTGGAAAATTTCAATCTATACAGTACTTTTTTTATTCTGTGCATGGTTTTAAAGATGATATACCGCAGTATTATGTCATTACTTTCTTAAGTCTGCTATAACTTTAATAAAGGTTGCATTTCTTTTATTATGTTTCCATTCCACCTTTTTTCTCCAAAGAGCTCAAAGCTGGATTTTTCTTATATATTTTTAGTTGATGGCTTTGGATCTGTAATTTATTTACTGTTTTGTTGTTTTATGCTGTTGTGTAATGCCCCTCCCTGAATCTCTTAGGGAAGGTAGAATAAAAGTATCAAAAATAAACCAATAATCCTAGAGATGCTTCTCATAAGCAAAACAAGCTCTGACTATGTTATGCAAATATGTCCTTTCATTATATCAACACTTGCTTTCATTTCGCTATAGCAAAATTTTGCACAGCCTTGATGGAAATTGGAGGGAAAGTTTTGAAAGGAATACTTAATAAAAGCAGGGGACCATAGGGAATGTGAGCATTTTGACCCATAGGCACATTTGTTTTGTCTATTCAGAATATCAATTTCATTTTTTGTGTTTCTTGTGGATTAAAGAAACTATTTTTGAGATATAGAAATGGTTCTGAATTCTTGATGCTTCAGCAGGTCTCTACACAAGATGTCATCACTGGAAGCCAAAAATGTCTTTCTGTCATGTTCCTATGACTTATTTATTATTATTATTATTATTATTATTATTATTATTATTATTATTATTATTATTATTATTATTATTATTATTATTATTATTATTATTATTATTATTTAAATTTAATACCCCGCCCCAATCGGGAGGACCCGACTTAAAAAACACACTTGAGTTGTCTTAATAAAAATTCAATAAAGATATTTGTGCAGTCCCCACCCCCTTGTAATGTGTACTTAACTGTTCTGAGAATATTACATACAAGATTCTTGCTCCTCTATAACCTGTTCAGATGTTTAGGCAGTGTTAATGGGCTCAATTACTAAGCATTGCAAGACCGTATGTATCCATTGTCCTAAAGTGTATATTTTCCTAAACTTGTATCCTGCCCTTGTGTATTACACTATGCCTGATGACTTCACCTCCCACCAATGGGAGATAGGCATTTAATCTCACTACTCCAGATGTCACTTGTGAAATATACCACCTAGCCAACTGCTGCTGTACCAGTTGATTGAAATCCCCAATATAAATCTGGCACCACCCTAAGGCTAAGGGCCATTCAGGATGATAAGAATAGAGAAAACTGAGTCTCCAGCATGTGGAGAGAAACTCCATGATTGTTGCTTGAAGCATCATCATCAGAAGAAGAGAAGTTATCAACAAAACAATGGAAACAACCTAATCAAGAAAAAGAGTGGGTGGGAACTTGCCTCAAATGACAGAGGTGGGAAAAGAACTTTACCAATCAAGTTAGTGGCAAAGGACAATTATTTTGGGCTTTAAAAATCCCCTCCCATGGATGCCTTGTGCTAGTGCATGTAAGATGCCCATTATTTCAGCAGTTCTGCTCACACCTGAGCAACTTCTTCAGTTCATTCATGACAGCTTCAGTCATGAGAGCTTCTATTGCACAAAGTTGAAAATGTTTCCAGACTGTGGACTTCTTGGAAGCTCTAGTTTCTGAATGCATGTTCCTAATAAAAATCTAACTACCAAGTCTTATTTTGGGTGGGGGGAGGTTGAAAAAAACCCTCTGTGACTCCTTTAAAGAGTAGATTAGAGCAGGGGTTCTCAACCACAGTTGTACCTCGCTTAAAGAACATAATATGTTCCACAGGATTGCTCTTTAAGCAAAACACCATTGTAAGTGACCAATTGTGACTTCTGGTGGAGGGAATTGCGAACCCCAATTTATTTGTTAAGCGAGTTTTTGGTTGGTTTTATTTGTTAAGCGAAGCGAACTTTCAGAGAAAATTCTGTTCTTTAAGTGAGTTACTCTTAAGCGAGGCGCTTGTTATGCAAGGTTTTTTCTGCATTTTGTGCCACGGGCTGGGCCATACCCCGTCAGACAGCTGAGCGGGCCTAGGGTTACCATATCTCAGGATTTGTCCTGAGATTTCCTGCTCTAAATCCTGAGATATGGTAACCCTAAGCGGGCCAGACACATCGTTTTCCCCTGCTGTAAATGCTGGTGGGTGCATTTGTGCAGACATGGGCACATTTATGGCTGTTGTAAACGCATCTGCTTCCACTTCCTGGGTCATTGCCGTGGGCTGGATAATTTTCCACCCTGGGCTGGGTCCGGCCCACTGGCCATAGGTTATGAACCCCTGGATTAGAGCCTCAGATCCCAGCAGTAAACTCTGGCTCACACAAAAGCTGGAAAACTCTGTCTAATTGCTGCATCTGAATGTGATTGCTAATGGTTCCCTCATCCTCTGTTATTACTATTTCTAAAATCTATTAATATGAGCCTATGAATATATTTAGTATTCAATCATTTTTCTGGAAAAACTTGCAAGAGCAGGGTAGACCATTAATTACATTTGTTTATTTGGGGAGAAAATTCACTGGAATAGTTTTGTTTTGTTTTTCAGCCAATGACACCCCTGAGAAACAACAGAAAATTGGAACAGTTCTGTGGCTTCTGTCTTACATGGCCATGGCCCTCCCATTTAACTGGATTGCTTATTATAGCCTGTTGTTAAAACTGAGACAGCTTGGTTTATCTAAGAGTGTCATGCTTTGGGAAGACAAGCAGCCTTTCATGACCCATTTAGCGAGCACCTGTTATTTGTCCGCCTCATTAATCAAGCTGTTTTTCCTGATAAGCGCTGCTGTGCAAACACCCTTAGCTCGCTACTGCTTATTCACATTACTGTCTGCATTGGGAGCATAGGCTTCCTCCACATCAGCCGACAGTGAATAGGCTGCCGTTGTTCAGGTATGTACCTTTTATAAGCATCGATCGAGTCGTTAAGAAGCAGACAGGGAGGAACATGGCACTTAGATGTCAGCTATTAACACAAAACTAATTGGTGTAAAACCAAGATTTTAGTTGAATCTTATTTAGGATTTTCATCTTCCATTTTTACACTTTGCATTCCCTGCCCCCCAAAGATTGCTTAGAATTTCCTTTGCAACAGGGAGCTATCCAAGTCCTGAAGTGTTCGTATAAGTTCAGTTCTAAATAAATGATGGTGTTGTTTTAGCTTGTGTTGGTCCTGTGCTTTTTAGGTCTGCCAGCAACTCAACACCAAGTGTCAGGTGGCAGTTAACTAACCTGACAATCCTGAGTGCTAATGGGTGCCAAAGTCCACAGGGAAGGGTGATGGTTCCCAAGTGGATTAAATCCCACTTGAGTCCATCTTAATGGAGGGCAGCAGCTTCATCAATACTGGCCTGGAAGACCTTGTGTGTCAAAAGGGCTCAGGACCAGAAAGTGACTCAAGGAACTGGATCAGTGGTATGGGTGTCATGCTACAATGCGGAAGGATAGTCTTCATGGCTGATCGCAGTGATGATCACCTATATTCAGATTCAGATATGGCAGAAGAAGAAGAAGCATTTGGATGAGTTTCGTTAAAGCGAAAGACAAGGAAAAGCAGAAAGTCTCAGTGTGCTGAATGCTTTCAGCCATTCAGGACAATGAAGACTTGGCTCAAGAAGGTACTAAGATACCATCCTTTTTTTTTCTTTTTTTGCATCTGACAAATCTAACATAGGATGTTCTTTTGCTTTCTCTGTTGCTTCTGTAATGTACTTTGCTTCTTCTTTCTCATAGAAATCTAACCTATGGACTTTATAGTCCAGCAGGATTGGGAGCTGGTGCATTAATCCCAGTAGTATAACTCTCATTTCCAATGCTGAAGTGCTTGGAAGCAAAAGAAACATCGGAAAGTTGTTTGTTATATACATGCCCAGGGCCTACTGTTCTTGGTTCCAGTAGGACTGATTTGGTTTGATTTGGTTCTAGTGAATGGATCATTGTGATCGAACCAAAGTGGACAGCTTAAGCTGTTCTTTTGCTCAATGATCTTGAGAAATGAAAAGCTTCCTTGCTACTCCCACCCTTGCTGTGAAGAGAAAGACACAGGAAGTTTTCCTTTCCTTTTTAAGCTCTGTTAATGCACCAGCAATGTTTTCAAGGAGCTTTAAAAAGAAAAATACCCCTTTCAATGCATCACTGATGTGCTGTATCACTCAGAAACAATTAAAAAGAAAGGGAAAACATTCCCTCCCTTCCCCTCTACAGGGGACCAGGAAGGAAGCTTCCAATTTTTTTTTATATTTTTAAGCAACTTAAACAGACCATGGAGAGGGAGACAGGAAGGGAATATTGTTTTTGTTTTATTTAAAAGAAAATAAAATCAGCCTAGATCAGGGTTCCTCAAACATGGCTCTCCAGGTGTTCTTGGACTTCAATTCCTAGAAGCCCAAGTCAGCACACTTGCTGATCAGGGCTTAAGGGCACTGAAGTCCAAGAACACCTGGAGAGCCAAGTTTAAGGAATCCTGGTCTAGATCATCCTAAACAGGATCACTTGAGTTGTGATGTGGTTGATCCTTGCATGTGGATTTTCCTTACTCCAGTAATAAAGCCAGAACAAAATCTTCTTTGTTCATATTTACCCATCCTCTCCTATACTGAAGTTATACTGACTATACTGGAGCTATACTGTCTATAAAGATGGGCTATATTGAAATGTTGGGGACATCTTTTCAATCAAAATCATGCCTTACATTACTGATGCAACAAGAAATTCCATAGACACATCCATTAAACTACCAAGAAACCATTAAAGACCACCACTTCTAATAATAATCTTACAACCGCAGAACTGGAAGGCAATCCATTGATCAAGTCTAGCCCATTGTAAAGGAGGTACACTGAGGAATTGACCTCCCAACCTCTGGCTCCAGATACCTAAATCACTGAACTATACAGCAGTGTTATTAATGCCAGAAACTCCTTATGGTAATTTTTATTAGTGGAAAATAAAATCAAATTGGTTTGAGAGTGTATTAAATGATTATTCAAAATAAATGTTGCTCATGGTTCTGTTATTGCACACACAGTCCCTGAATGAGAGTGCAGAATGCTTCCATTAATTTTAACACTATCAAGGACCAGGAGACTGTATTAATTTTGTCTTCTAAATGGGTGTTTAATTTATAGATGTGATAAAGACAATGGAAATAAAGTACAGGAGGAAATGAATATCAGTAAAAACCTGCCACGTATTGAAATATGGCCATTGTTTGTTTGGTATATGATATGCCCTGTGGATAATAGCTTAGTGTTCAGTCCTAGAAATGCTTACACTGGTCAACACAAATTTTTCTGGCATGAGGTACTCTAATGATTCTAAGGTAAGTTTGAGGTGCTGATTCCGAATCTGGCATCCATTTTTTTCTAGCACGTCAGGTTTTTGAGATCTCAAATATTGCAATATAATTATGAACAGCAAATTTATCATCATACACAGCTATACAAATTTTTTTTTTCCTGGCATGAGCTTTTGCAGTTGTTTTATACTAATTTCAGGCTGCTGATTACAAATATGGTCTCAGATTTGCTCACCACATTTTTATGCTATTGGCCAACCCAATTGCCATTCCTGACTGCATGTTGGTGCAAGTCAGTTATAGAATTATAGTGATAAAATTAGTGACTGGTCAACATAATTTTTCTGGCATGAACGATTCTAAGGTAATTTTGAGGTGCTGATTCTGAATCTGGCATCCGTTTTTTCTAGCACATCAGGTTTTTGAGATCTCAAATATTGCAATACATCTATGAACAGCAAATTTATCATCATATTCGTCGAGCTAAACAGACATACGGACCTAATAAAATAACATCCAATATGCAATACTTTGCAAATAAATGACTTCAGAAAACCTGATAGTGAGAGTTAACTGAGGATTGCAGTGCTAGATTTTGATCGGAGTCTAGGAGTCGGGAATAAATTTGCACAGTGATGTTAGGAAATTGTTTTGGTCACTTATAATGAAGACTACTATAATTTACAAAGCAAGTGTAATTGAAGAGGAATATATAAAACTTTAAGCCATAAATAGGAAATCTTTCTTTCACTATATCTCTCAGAATCTCTTAGTGAGCACATTACTTATAGCAAGGGTTTCCTAACCTATGTCCCACAGGCCGGCCCCGGCCCCTAACACCTTCTAATCCGGCCTGTTGCTGTGTCTGCTGCACTTGGAAGTGGGTGTGTTTATGTCATTTGTTAAAAGTGTCCTTGCATGCGCAAATGCGCCCACAGATGATGCAAATGTAGAAGTGGGTGCATTTATGTCAGCTGTAAATGTGCCTGCTTCCGGGGTGGCATGGATTGGCCCACAATGCTATCCAGGGGCATGGTGAGGCCTGCGATGTAAAAAGGTTGGCCACCCCTGACTTATAGGATTTGAGGAGTTGTAATAAAAGGTATAGGTTTTCACATCTCTGAGATTTCAGAATTTCTGGAAACTTCTTCTGTCCTCACTCTGTGTCCCTCTTCCAGGCCACAAACAAATATCAGAGACAGCCCAGAATTGAAAATACATGGCAGAGAGATGATTAAGGTAGTTTTTCTAGGTTTTTGAAATCATATTTCAGGGTAATCCTGTGTTTTAGACCAATTACACTATGCAACAAAAAATTTTCTACTGGGTGAAAATAACGTGATTGTTATATAATAGGGTGCACTGATTCCAATTTTGTTGTAGGACTGGATTTAAAGTTATAGCTGAAAGTCATATGATATTAAAAGCCTGTACATGGGTTAATATGTAGCTGCATCAATGAGCCGTGTTTGATGTATGATTGTATGAGTGTGTGTGTGTTCGTCCATCAGTCTGGTTCGGAGGTGACTAGAAAATAGTTCATGCTAGTGTGGTTCTGTGTTTTATTAATCAGCAGTCGCAGTAACATGCATTTAAGTGATTTCGTATAAGACGATTCGGTAATTCGGTACATGGTGATTCAGTAAATGAAAAATGAATAGGTGCAACTGTTGAATTGTCCGGACTGCTTTAGCTACATTTCTGGAAAGTATACGACGTCTGACCAATGCAAGAACATGTCCAGAAAGCTACGTATAGCTTACAAACATTACTTCGGCTGTGAAATCGAAGATCAAACAAAATCCTGGGGTCCTCATTTCTGTTGCACCATCTGTTACTCCGGCCTAACCCAGTGGTTAAACGGTAAGCGAAATCGAATGCCATTTGCTGTTTCCATGATTTGGCGGGAGCAGAAAGATCAGCATTCAGATTGCTATTTCTGCTTGACCAGGCCACCCAGAAATTTACCTGTAGTCGGACAGCACAACGTTCAACATGTACCTCTTGTGGACCGTAATAAGATTTACCAACCTCCACTCCATATCAAACTGGGTCTTATGAAACAGTTTGTTGCAGCGATGGATAAAACAAATAGTGGTTTTCAGTACCTAAAAGTTTGGAAAGATGAAAACTGAGGCAAAATTGAAAGCAGGGGTCTTCATTGGACCAGAAATACGAAAGTTGATTCGATGTCCACAATTCAGATTGGAGATCATGGAATGAGAACTAGCAGCTTGGGTCGCATTTGTGCTTGTCGTGCACAACTTTCTTGAGAACCACAGAGCAGACAACTATGCAGAAATTGTGGACCACTTGCTAACAGCCTTCCAACACCTCGGTTGCCGAATGTCACTAAAGATGCATTTCTTCCATTCGCATCTCACCTTCTTTCCGTCAAATATGGGAGCCGTGAGTGACAAGCACGGTGAAAGATTCCACCAGGAGATGTCCACAATGGAAGCAAGATATCAAGGCTGCTTCAATTCGAACATGATGGGGGATTACTGTTGGTTTTTGCAGAGAGCAACAGAAGATGTTCACAGGCGGAAAGCATGAAGCTCTACACACTTTTAAACCAAGCCATTGTCAATCATAGTGTAACTAAGGGTCCGTGACTCATTTCAGAGGTAAATAAACATTTATAATTCACTTCTTAACTATAATATTTAGTGTTTTCATCCCAAAGTACGCACATTAATTTCCCTAAAATTTCTCACAATCGCTTTTCAACATAATAGCATTTTCCTTGATAACCTTTACATGTACATAACTTTTTTCCTGATGTACCAGAGCAAATCCAACTGCAGTTCTGTATTCAGCACATATGAATTACTATAAGGAACATATTTTCAACCCAGTAGCAGGGGAAATTTTTTGTTGTTGCATAGTGTTATCAAACAAAGCAAGCTAATTCACATTACATCTATGGTGGGAGAAACTCATGCTGTGTTACTCAGATAGCCAGAGAAATTAATAATTTCCCTTTTCCAGTCAAGGGCTATCACTAATGTCTGTTTTTGGCCATAGTATACTACTTAATTTTTGATTAGAGGAAGGAAGAACCTTGTGCTGTTTCAGGATCATATCAGCCTTGTGCCAGATCAAATGAAAGGCTATCAATTATTGCACCCTGTTTTTCCCAGCAGCCTACCAGATGCCTATAAGCTAAACATAGCACAAATATACTTCCCCTCCTGTACTTGTTCCTTTATTGATTTGTAGACCAGTTAGAACTGCACAGTATAAACTGGCAATCACAGAGACTGCATGTGAATTCTGGTTGCCAATAGCATGCTTCAACATGTCTGGGTCATGCACCCAATTGCATGTCTGGACATGTGACCAACAGCTAGCAAAATGTGGAAACACTTCCACAGATGCTCTTGCACACATAATATTTTGGCCATAGTCATTAGCTGGGATGGAGGCAACACATGAAGTGGGGAATGGAAGGAGGAAATGAATTCAAGGTGCTGGTTATTACCTTTAAAGCCCTACATGGTAGTGGACCAGGATACTTAAGAGACCGCATTGTCCCAAGGACATCTGTCCGTCCCACCAGAGCAGACCGGAGAGGCTCTCTGGTTGTGCCATTAGCCAGAGAGGTGCACCTCTCTGGCACTAGAAGGAGGGCCTTCTCTGTATCCGCTCCGGCCCTGTGGAACTTCCTCCCAATAGAACTACGCCTGCAAATGGAGCTGCTGTCCTTCAGGAAAGGATTGAAAACTTGGCTGGCAGGTCAGGTGTGGGGAATGGATCGATCAATTTCCCCAGCTGGCTGGCTGGTTTGACACCCAGTGCCTCCTAGCTATAATACCTAGCTATAATGCCTGGTTTTTAATGCTAAGTTTTTAAGCTTCTTTTAAAACTTTTAAAACTTTTAATTTCTAAATTGGTTTTAAATTGTTATCATGCTGATTGTTGGGAATCGCCCTGGGTCCCTTCGGGGAGGAGGGCGATAAACAAATTTAAATAAAAATAAATAAATAAATAAGTTGTGTTAATGTTTGAAACAAGTCTCCTAGTTCATCATCCAGGGATCCAAAGATGTCAAGGGGCATGCTGGTGTCACTGTCATCTAACCAATGGAAAGCTGGAAGGTGAAATAAATTCCCTATTCAAAAATAGTTCCCTTCCCATGATACAGAGGGTTCAAAAGGTCCTTCTCCCACTTACAAGAAATGGTATGGATTTTAAGAAGAAGCATGTAAATGAAGCGTGAGCAATCTGGGAATGCAGGAGGAAGTGGAAATTGATGGTACAGAATCCATGTAGAATGAAGGGCCTATTGCTTGCTATTATTGTTATATACACTGTGACTTGGGTCCAGACTCAGTTCTAAGGTAATGACAGAAATAAACATGTAAAAGAAACATGTCTTAGGATGCTAGAAAACAATGTTTATTGCTTTAAAAAGCCCAACATGATTTGGCACATCAGTATTCAAAGGCCTTTTTTCTAAGGAGAAGCAGTCTGCATAAGTTTCTCCTGGAGGCCTCCAAATCAACTCACTGGTAATTGCTAAAATTTCTTACTTAGATGCTGGGAAGAAAGTCTTTGAATACTGACAATCTGAAATGTGTCGAGCATTTTGAAGACTTAAACATTTCCCAGCAAGCAGAGACACATTTATTTTGTATCTGGGTTCCCATTGTATGCTGTCTAGTGTTCACTAATTCCAATCATGAAACAAAACAATCCTATTTTCAAAATGTAGGAGTGAAACAAGCTCATGGTAGGATATGTATTTAGGCATCTTCCAACAATTATAGGAATGTGACTTTTAAAAGCAGTTGTGATTCAGAATCTGGATAAGACCCTATGAAAACAACAGCATCTGATGTAATATTCCTTCTAAGACAATTTCAGTAAGGATTTCAAATCTCACTGCATAGGAAAAAGCGTTATGTAGAGAATTACTAAAACTGAATGTTAAACAATATTGACTGTGCATTATTTGACTTTCTTTCCAGCAATTCAACAGCTGTACAATGAGAACACTTTTATTTGTTAGCCTTCTCCTTAGTGCTGTTGGGATTTGCCTAACAAGAAACCATGTAACTGGACAAATGGCTGATGGCAGCACACTCTTTGCAGTGGATTTCTATCGAGTGCTTTCTCAGTCCAGGAAAAGTGAGAACATTCTCTATTCCCCTCTGGGAGTTTCTTTGATGCTTGGAATGGTACATCTAGGAGCAAAGGGGGAAGCATACCGTGAGATCAGACAACTTTTGAGGTTGAAAGAAAATGACAGTGAGTATTTATGTAACTGGATGCTGCCGGTCCCCTAAAAGTTTGTAACAGGAGTGGGCAGCTTTGTGGATGTCCTAGGCTTCAGTTTTGACACCCGGTTTCATCTGTAGGCTGCATTCTCACTGATGAAATCTGGTGGCAAGTGTGGAGAGATGACTTTTAAAGTGAGCATTTCACTTGCTTTAAAAGTACTATGTTGGTTTTAAGTGACTAAATACTCTGTGGCTGCCTAAAACTATCATTGGCTTGTTTTTAAATGGGGTTTCTTTACCTGCTGCCCAATCTTTGGAGTCGTCATCTACAATGCATTAAAAGCAAGCAAAATGGTCCCCTTCCAAATAGTTGCTTCCAAAATATAATGTGATTTTTTTTTCCAGAAGGGGCCATGGGAGACTAAATAAACAGCCTTGGAATTCACGTGGCTGGAGGACCATCTAAGTTCCACCTCTGATATCTAGCTATGCCTGAAAATGCTCATTTGGGCTCCTGTAAGAAAGAGCAGTATAGAAATAACATAAATCATCTTTGTCACTTCTGTGTTGTAGCAAGAACAATCTGTGTTGCAGTTGTAAGTAAACCATTATTTCCTGCCTGTTGGTAACATGATATTTTGATTTCTATGCAAAAATTAACACAATTGCATTTTATGCATCTAAAACAAGCAGTAAATGAATCATGCTTTCAACTGCAGGGCCTAAGAAAATGTAATAAGATGACATAATTGCTTGTACTGTATTTCAAATGCATTCTGAGCCAACTGTCAATTGAGAAGGCAAAGTAATTAGGCAGGCAACACATTTTGATATTGCTCAGCATAGAAACTATGTTAGTTTAGTTTGAATTATTTTGTTTTCAAAACTAAATCCTTTGATTTCCTAGGCACCCCAAATCAGAAAGACAGATGGAGATGTTTATAGCATTTGTTCAGCCCTTTCACAGATGATGCAAATCCATTTATTCAAACAGATGACTGGCTATGATTATGGTCTATTTTTTTTCCTTTTAAAAGATGCATTTGGAAAGAGAAGTTCTTTTTCTGCAAATTCAACCAACTGTCTGGTTGTCCATCAATAATGCAATTTGCATTATTTGTACAAAAATTATTCTTGAATATGCCCAAAATCTAATTAATGCCAGCAGACAACTGCAATTCAAAATCAGCAGACAAGGAGAACATATTTGTGATTTTTCATCTTCTGCACAAGAATGAAACAAGAAAGGGTTAATATTCCAGGTATAGTAGTGATGGTGGTGGGGCTCAAAGATAATGGCCAGCTTTAAAGGTCTCTGTATTCTCCTGTTATGGTTCATAACATTTAAATTGAACTTTGTCTTGATTACCTTTCAAATTCTAAATTCTACCTTTAGAAGTGGGGGAAAAGAAATATTGGCACTGTAAAGATTAATATATTTGTTCAAGCTTTGATGGATCAAAGTTGAGTTTTTCAGATGCCTTTTTTCTCCTTGGCTTTTTCTTTTAATTTTGCGGACATGCTGACACAGACTAAGAGTATGTCTAGACTAGTGCTTAGAGAACTCTTTTGTGCTGCCAAGGGTCAGTCTGAGATTTATGATCCAGATCTCATGGTTGCTGGAGCGCTGCAATCTCCTCTGAGAACTTCTTTTTGAACCCTTGTCAGGGGGTTCTACTTTCTTTCTACACTGCAATATACAATAAAACCTTGCATAAAGAGCGCCTCACTTAGGGACTAACTCTCTTAAAGAACAGATTTTTCTCTGAATGGTCACCTTGTTTACAACTAAAGCCAACCAAACACTCACTTAACAACTAAATCAGGGTTTACAATCTCTCCCCTCCAAGTCACAACTGGTCACTCACAATGGTGTTTCACTTAAAGAGCTAACTCTCTTAAAGAGCAATCCCGTGGAATGCATTATGCTCTTTAAGCGAGATACCGCTGTACATCATTCCCAGCACCTTTGGACACTGGGATTGATATTTAATGGGAGGTTTGCAGTCAAAAAGCTGCTTCCATGGTAAATATCTGGAATAATGGATGTTTCAATTAGACAGTTCTCCTCCTGGGCAGTAGAACTGCTTAATTACCTTTTCTCCTCCTATCAATATAATACTGGATCAGATAGGAGGGTAGAATTACCTCATTTCCCCCTTTTGTCACCTGTCAAAACCACAACTGTTTGCAATCAAAGGGAAAATAGATTGGTGACCAAAAACAGAGGAAAATTATTTTTCCTTCCTATCAGATACAGCATTACAATGATCAGAGAGGAGGAGAAAAATAATTAAACAGTTTCCCTGCCCCTCTGCAGAGGAGCAAGGAAAATGTTTCCTTTGTCCATAAATCTAAGTGTCCCATTAGCAACTATCTTTTGTGTTCTGATCAAACCCTGGACTGCCAAAATGAAGCCGCTTTCTTGCCTTTGTTGTTGGCCAAACTTAAGTTCTCATCAGTGCATGTATCTGGCAGTAATCAGCAGACCAGTAAATGAGCCAAATTTCTGATTCTTTCAACATTCACAAGTTGTGTTATTGTCCACCAGCATCCCCCACTGAAGCATGTTCATCTTGCATTTAGGGATTTCACCCTCTGCATATTCAGAGTCCTCAAAAAGATGTAGGAGAGGTTAAGTTCATCAACTATATCCTACTTTAATGTTGCTCCTTGTCCAATGATCTCCTTCTTCCATATTCTAATTTGGTTGTCCTCTTGTGTACCCTCAAGAATGTTTTTTCCTACCATAAAGCTCTTCCTGGATTTGAGCCGGAGGACTTGAGGCTTATATTCATTCAACGGGTGTCAAGGGTCATTCTCTTGCTTAGTTCTCTCAGTGTCCACTGATACTTTTCTCCTTACTTTAGGTGGAATGATCAAACTGAAGGAGCCACTTTATCATACAGGCAAAGCAGTGATGGGATGTAACAGGTTCTCACCAGTTCTCCAGAACCGGTAGTAACTTTTCCCAGTGTCCCGGAGAACCAGTAGCAGCTTTTGGGGGGAACCACCTTCGGGGCTTACCTTTTCACTGTGCATGTGCTCCAAGCACTTGGTGTGCATGCACGCCTACAGTGCATGGCGCGTATGCACGGCTTCCTTGCTGTCCTCCCAAGCGGGGAGGAGGAAGAGAAGCTGCTAGCCTAAAGCACCATTGGTTTGTGTTGTGTGGGTGGGTGAGTGGGTTGAGGAGTGTGTGTGTCCTTATTTTTATTTTATTATTTTATTTTATTATTTTATTTTATTTTTCTTTGGCCCCACCCATGACATCATGATGTCAGCTCCGCCCACACTGTGATGACATCATGGTGGGGTAGTAAAATTTTTGACATCCCACCACTGAGGCAAAGGTTGCTTGGGCTGTTCGGATGGGGAGGGTGTGGTGAATGCCTCATAAGGGGCAATCTGGCAATGCTACTTCTTTGAAAATTACAAAGCTACTTCTTTGGAAATTTCACACAGAGGATTGTTTTATGACAGTCCTTCAGACTCAGGACCACTGAATCCACCATGACAGGGATATAGTATTCATCCTAATAATCAAATGGCACTATGAGAATTTTTAAAAACAAATCTGTAACTTGTAGGTTTGAAAATTGTCTGGTCTGGCCCCAGATAGCATATGTGTATGTTTCATTATAAACATTGCAAAGAAAAGTTTTAGAAAAGAAAGATAAAACCAACTAAAGCAAAGAGAAGTAAACAGTAATTTAAAAACAAAATAAAATCCCTTGTTCTTAGAAATGCCAGTTCAGAAACCTCAGGAAAAAGATGCTTTGAACACTAATGTTCTATGTCATTGTTATGGAGTTTGAACACTTCAGCTCTCTTTTGAATGTAACAGATCTTGTTGTCTCTGGATTGGAGCCAATTTTTAATCCCTGTTGAACTATCTGTCACTCTAGAAATTGAAACCCTGGCTCTCTGAAAACAAGAGAAAGTGATTCTAAATGAATAGGATTGTGAATTAATTGACCCATCAAATGTAACCCTATGTAATTGTGGTAGTATTGTGTACTTGGCCAATAAGCAGTATGAAATTAAGCTGGTTCATTGACCTCTGAAACCATGCCTGGTCCCCATGACATCAGTGCCAATTTTGACATGTGCTGCTTCTGTAGGACTTATCTTGCCTATTAGCAGAGTATTGGTGCCACAGCTGAATCCCTGCCCTCAGATCTTTAAACATCCCTGCATTTATGAGTTACTGTTTCTGCTACCTTGTTAGGCAAGTGGCGGGTGAAAGTAGTAAATTAATAATGGTGAAGGATATTGGGGTTTTGGCCAGTGGTGGGCAACCAAAATTTTTACTACCACACTGTGGGCGGAGCCAACATTGTGGGTGGAGCCAACATCATGACATCATGGGCGGAGCCATTGATTTGGGCAGAGCCAATGTAAAAAACCCATAAAAATAAGTACAGTACACATAAAATACAAATTAAATAGACATAAAAATACTGTACATAAAATACACAATAAATACACATTAAAATAAATATATATTAAATAGACATAAAAACACATAAAAATACAAATTAAATACACAAAAAACATAAAAATACACATTAAAAACAAATACACATTAAATACACACCCACACCCCACACTCAAAGGTGAGTCACTTACCCTGGAAAGAAGGCTATACAGAGCTTCAGGCTAGCAGCTTCTCTTCCTCCTCCCCGCTTGGGAGGACAGCAAGGAGGCTGCACATGCACGCCAAGCACTGTAGGCATGCATGCACACCAAGCACCTGGTGCGCATGCGCAGTGGAGGAACCTGCGAAAAGGTAAGCCCACGAGGTGGTTCCCCCCAAAAGCCGCTACTGGTTCTCTGGGACATTGGGAAAAGTTACTACCAGTTCTAGCGAACTGGTGCGAACAAGTTGCTGCCCATCACTGGTTTTGGCTATATATGAGGAATGTAGTTATTCCTTTTGCTGGCAGAACAAACCACAAAAGGTACAAGATTTGCTCCCTCTCATCAGCCCTCCCTTGGGACACACATTCTAGCCCTTTTGCAATTAAAAAGTGATCTTGCCAGATGCATCTTATAATGAGAAAAGGGAAATTTGCCTACAGCCATCAGCTGCAGATGCAATCAGAAGAAAAAGCATAAATATACATACGGTAACTATTAATGATAAATTAACATGCATACTAAAGGTAAAAAAGTGATTAGTGAAAAAATGATTTTAGAGAGATACGAGGAGAAGGAGTCTTTGAAAATATCACTTTTGGGGGGAATTGCAGCTCTCAGAATTCTCAGTCTGAATGAGTAGCTGTAGCGAGTTCTAAATGTGCAGTTAAAAAAAGAGAGTAACATTCCAAGCTCTGGTTCTAGCACACAAGTGTAAAGATTCCAACATATCGGCACCTCTGTGTTGTGTGTGCAGTGGGAAAGAGAGCAAGGAAACCATAGCAGTTGGTAGTCACAAAGACAGAAAGAACTGTACATTGATGGAAAATGAAATGTATTTGGTTATAGAGCAGGGGGAGGAAACCTTTTGGTGTCCAGATGTGTTGCACTGCAATTCCCACAAGCCCCTTCCACTATGAAAATAAGAACTCTGGTGGGCATAGTTAGCTCATGATTCTAGCAACACAATGGCTAATCAGGTCCTTACTGGGATTCTTCTAGCAGAACTTGAACTTAACTTTATTCTCTGACTCATATTTTCTATGAACAGATTTACATAGACATACACCTTCAAGTGGTGGAGGTGACCCTTTCTAGATTTTCTAGGTACCTTGTTCTATCTTCCTTGAACCTCCCACTGCTCAACGGATGATTCTTGACTACAGTGTTGTGAGAGAACACCAAAAGCTTCTCTTTATCTGCTTTTGGCTCAAGTGGTTAAGATGCTGAACTTGAAGACTGGAAGGTCGGAGTTTGATACCCAAGTACTGCATGGTGGAGTGAGCTCCTGTCTCTGTCTCAGTTCCTGCCAGCCTAGCAGTTTGAAAGCAAAAAATTGCAAGTAGATAATTAGGTACCACTTCAGTGGGAAGGTAAACAACATTCCATGCACTCCGGTGTCTAGTAATGGCTGCCACATGCCCATGGAAACGTCTGCAGACACAGACAGCACTGGCTCTTTGGCTGTAAACCGAGATGAGCACCGAACCCTAGAGTTGAATACGACTGGCTTTCAAGCAAGGGCGGCTTTTACTTTAACTAAGAGATCATGGGAATTGTGTTACAAACACACACCTGTAGGATCAAGAAAGTATATAGCTCCAATTTTTAATTTCTATCTGGCAATGTAGTCAAATTCTAAAGGGAACATAATTCCTACACCTTTAAAATACACAGAGAAGGAGGTCTGGGAAGTAATATGTCACCTGTTGGTAGCAATAATAGGGCCTTTGGGCCTCCTTTGCCATTGAATGCCAGAAGGAGATGACAGGAAGTGATTCAATTGCCTTTCTGTCAATGCTTCCGAGCAGGAGTTAACAGGATTTATCCATGAACTTTGAACACAAGAAAATTTAAGGCACTCTTGTTAAGGCTAAATTGTGCAATAAAAAGGAGGGCATTCTGAAGTCTATTAAGAAGAAAAAATACTCATGCATCTACAATAATGAAATGATTCCATAGGATACGGTCAAAAGTTTTTATGTATCTTATTATAATGCATAAAAACAGAAAGCAAGTGGCGGAGAAATCTTTTTTAAAAAAATAGGTCTCTTTTCATTAAATATTGACAAATAATTTGAAGAACTCATGCTAGATTCTCAAAACTGTAATGATTTCTATTATCAGTATTAAAATGCACTATACCAGTATGTGTAGCACCATTATGCATGATGTTCCCACTCCCTCACTAATCAAAGGTTTCCATTTAGTTCTAGCATAGCCTAATCTAACCATGGAGTAAACACAATTTTAAAAATGAATAACAAAATGAATGTATTCACCTCCAAAGATTTCACAGATGAGACAGCCAATCCAAGACATTTTGTTGACTGAGATAAGGAAAAGGTGATGTTCTTGCCCCACTCCATGTAGAGAAACTGAATGCCCTTAGTCCTAAAATTTATTTCAATACCAGCATTGAGATATCCTGTTTCCCTGAAAATAAGACCTAACCAGAAAATATGGCCTAGCATGATTTTCAGGATGCTCATAATATAAGCCCTACCCCCAAATAAACCCCAGTTAAGATTGTCAGTTAGACAGACATATTTAGAGCATCCATTGCAACACACAATGGAATTATAAAACAATAATATTAATAAATAACTAAATATAAATAAATACTATTTTTGGCATTAATACTTAAAATAAATAATATAAATACAAGTGGGTGCCTTTGGAAAAGAGATAAATGCCTATGTAAACAGATAAACTCGACACTTATTTCCAAATGACCAATTGGAGTGCAGACACAACACATGAATAATGTGTGCACTTGATAACGAATAAACATAGTTGTGTCTAATATGAATCTTGATAACTAAATATGTTGTGTGTTGTAATGGACAAAAAAAGACAACCCCTGAAAATAAGCCCTAATGCTTCTTTTGGAGCAAAAATTAATACAAGAGCCAGACTTATTTTGGGGAAAATATGGTACCTGACAATCACAGCTACAAGGGAATTCCCTCTCAAGAACACAATGGTTGGGTTTTCAAGGCAACTGTCAATTTTTCTGGGGGTGGGTTTCTGTTTCTATTATAATAGTGTCTCCTGTAATTCTGACTGAATGTGGGTTGTTTTTTTTTTTTTTTTTTAGTTTTCAGCTCCTTCAGCCCTCACAGAGTCAAAGTTATATTAGGTGCTTGAGAACTCTGATTTGATATGACTACTGCTTTGGGTCTCCTCACTTTGGTTTGGTTCTCTTAACAACTCAACAAATGTCTCCAATTTGATTTGGATTCCAAATCACTTCTGAATCCAAAGCACATGCCTATTACAAAAGCACTCCGAGTCTTATGGGTTGTCAGACTTCAGACTTGCTGGATCTGCTGGGGTTCTTTTTTTACCACAGTGTTGAGGCCTACCAGTTGGCAAAAGGCATGTGATGGATGTACATTTAAAATCATCACACAAGGTAACTCTGAGTACGTGCTCAGCTCAGGATCTCATCATTGGTTTCCCTCTTGTCCTGCTGCCTTCAATCTTTCCTAGTGTTGGGAAAGATAATATAGCTTATCCACTGACTACAAGTCAGTACTCAAAAAAGTGTGTGTGTGTTTAATATAACTATTTCTGTTATTATTACTTTTTAAGAATGCTACCTTTTTGGGGAGGAAACAACTGCAATAGTAAACTGCTCCTTAAGAACTTAATTTCATCCTCCAAATTGAAATCGTTTGGAAATCTTCCTTCCCAGCTGTGTACCAGCAACCTGCCTTATGCTTGTCTTGCTTTATTTAATTCAACTAGCCCCCATTTGAAAGACTCATAAGTAATAAGCTTACAAGAGGACCGGAAACATGTACGAAGACTGTTTTATCACAGTTGTGAAGTCATTGCGCCTGTCACATTTAATGGCAAGCCTAGCTGTCTGAAAAAGCTAGTTTGCCATTCCTATGCTCAGTTTTTGTTTCCTCTAGGTAGTATCACATTTCAGAAAAGGCTGCCCACTACAACTCATGATCACAACCTTAGAAAGCATTTAAAACTTGTAGAGCATGGGGAGAAGGCATAAAAACATGCCTGTATTGGATAACTACTTTATTACACAACAGTTTTGTGTTCTTCAAATGAAGGTGTTAACTCTTAACTCTTATTTTCTTCAGGTGAAGCTTTCAAGCCATTCCAGCCCCTGTTCGCTGTCACCTCAGAAGAAAAGGTGTTTAAATTTAATCTCGCCAATGCCCTCTACCTTCAAGAAGGATTCACGGTGAAAGAACAGTATCTCCATAGCAACGAAAAATTCTTTCAGACAGCTGTAAAGCTGGTGAATTTCCAAGATACGAAAGCTTCTGCAGAAGCCATCAACACTTGGGTAGAAAAGAAAACAGATGGTAAAAAAATCCCAACACAACCCAGACCTTCCACACCCTCTCTTGTCTGCAGCTTCTCTTTGCTTCATAAGTTCTAATTGGTTAGGTTTCCTTGTTTCCTTTATAGCTCATGTCCAGGGTCCCAAGGCACAGGCATATGATTTGAAGTGGAAAGTACCAGGAACAGTCTGTATACTAGGGACAATTTAAGAGTATGCAGATTGCTAGGCTGATCATCAACTGCCTTCTCACCTTTGCTCCCTGTCCTCTAGGAGCAAAGACTGGGAGACACTTATGAGGCATTAGAGAGCATCCTGGAGGATTTCTTAAGATACAACAGGGGACAAGCTTCCAAGCAGAGATTCAAATTTTGGAATGAATGGCATTGGAGGGGGAAAACTATCTGATTTTGACACCTGAGTTGACTTTAATGTCTGGATACCTTTGGACCAGTTCCAAGCTGGAGGCACAGTTCCATGATTTAGCCCATGGGCACATTTTACTTCCACTTCCAGGAGTGACAAGGGCTTCGCAGGCCAGATGAATTGGCATCGGGGGCTGCACCCGGCCCCCGGGCCTTAGTTTGGGCACCACTGATTTAGCCCAAAGAGATCTGTTATTTTTTATGAGCCTCCATGGTTTTGCTTGCCTCAGCTCAGTGATAACATAGGAGGCCTCCCCTCTGACATTATAAGGGGCCCATTCCTTTGTTTCAGGTTTGGCTCTGAAATCACAGGGCATGTGAAGCTTCTCAATCTGCAAACCTAGCAGCAGAAGTTTCCCAGCCCTTGTCTTTTTAAAAGGAGAGGCGAGTCTTCCTTGCAGTCTGTCTTGTAAAAGAGGCTGTGACTGCAATATTTGCTGCAAAAATAAAATAGACACATTCAGATTTTTAAAAACTGATCAAATGACAAAAGGGTCAGTGAAAATTTGCTTCCAAAGTAGAGTTGTTGTTTTTGGCAGTGAGGAACTTCTACTTTTTTCAAGCCAGAGCTTGATCTGTGTGATCAAGTTGTCTCATTCTTGATCTGTGTGATCAAGTTGTCTCATTCTTGATCTGTGTGATCAAGTTGTCTCATTCTTGATCTGTGTGATCAAGTTGTCTCGTTCTCCAAAAAGGATGGGAGGGTTATGATTAAGGGTAGTATCCTGGTGATGTATTCAACTGGATGGGATGTTTTGGACAGTGGGAACATCCACCCCTGTCATTTTTATCCCTAGTTGCCTCAAACTGTATTTTAATATTTTTAACATTATGAAGTTTAGCACTAGAACACCTTGTCACTGCATTGATATATTCATTCAGTGCTAGATCAATTCTATATGAATACAAAGAGAGAGATAAAAATCAATACCAAATAGAAACAACTCTGGCAAACTACAGTGGGCTCCTATGCTTCTATGGGGCATGTGTATGTATTTGTACATGATGGATAACTTTTGGAAAACTCATGTTCAACATGATTGAGTTTGCAAGTGCAATAAAGAGACACAAGTGTTAAAGTACCACTTTACCATCCTCACTAACCAGAGGACTGGTTAAGACTGAAAGCTCTCTTCAGCTTTTCTGAACTTCACAGGCTCTTGATCTGGCTTGGAGTAGATTCATAGAGAAATCTTGTATTAAATTTTGATGGCTTTGTGATAGGAGGAAAAAAAGTCAGTTGAAGCCAAAATTGTGTTACCTGGTGTTTTGAGGTAGTTGAATCTTTTACTACAGTGCAATCTCTTGAGTGTGTTGAAAATCTTTATCCTTGAATGGTAGACCCATCCCTCAGCAGCTAAATGATGCTTTCCAGAGCAAATTTAAAAACACATACAGTATATGCAAACACACACAAAGAAGCCCATAAGCCAACCCAAAATTTAGAGCTGGTGTTGGTAGGAACACTAAAATATTAAGAGAAGTGATGCCAACATGGAACAGCTACACAGATGCATGGAAATATACAAATACCTTCCCCGCCTCCCGGCCACCAATTCCACCTGATTCAGTGACTTTAGGAAGGCTGGTTTAAACTTGAAAAAGATTTTACAGTTTATCCTCCTTTTCTGTTCAAGTGGTCGGAAATCTTATTAATTTCAACAGATCTTGTCAATTTTCATTAATGAAACTCACTGCTTCTTTTCATGCATAGCTTTTTGAAGTTTTCCTTTTTAAAAATAATAGCAGAGTAACAGTAGATCAGGCAGAAAGCGAAGTGAGCACTGGGACAAAAGGATAGGATGGAGTTTTTTCCATTCCAAAATGCTTTTACTTTGCAGGGGGATAAGATAATGAGTAATAATCCTTCAACATAACTGGTGTTTGGACAGCATTAGCCAAGAAGAAAATGGCCTTTCTGTTATTGCCTGGAAGCCCCTGAGGAAAGCTACACCTATTGATTTTCTGTCTCAGGTGCAGCAGATAGAAGCATAAGGTCTTTGTCCATCTTAAAGAAAAATGAAATGAGTCTGACAATGCTGGATATACCCTGCTTATTTACTACTGAGATATACTTTAAGAAACTTTAAGGTTACTTTTCTCCCACACTGAATCCATGGTCCTTGACAGAAACTTACTCCCAGTATAAAGAAGTTGAATGTTTGAATCTGCTCTAGTTCCCACAATTTAGTAAATCGCCGTAACAATATTTGGTTACATGTGACAATAAGCCACGGTCACATTTCAGCGTGAAACTGTCAATAGGTTTAGACAGTGTGATGCTATCTCAGAATTAAGAAGCAGAGGTTTTGGTGAAAGGCCAGAGACAAAGAACTGGTGTAGAGCCATCAGGGCTGATTCCCCTAGTTTGTAGATTCAATGGGTTGAAATTCCCCATCAATTTTATGTTACACAAATCACAGAATTATGGCACTGCGTGCTGAACCCTTCCTCTACTCATTTCCTGTTTGAGTTGCAAAGCATTACATTAAGAGTTGCTTTGCCAATACTGTATTGTGTTTTGTTTCCCAGCAGCAGCTTGATCTCTCCCTTCTGGCCCATTCAAACTTATCAATTTTTAAAATTTAAATAAAGGCTTGTTAGAAATCTTGCCTTTTAGTGACTTCACTAGGCCAGAGACATTTAAGGAAAGGAACAGAGAGAAGATGTGATTGTCTTACAGTTAGCATCAAATAAAGCATACTCTGGAGCACTTAGTATTAGTTTGAATTGGGATTTGCCCTCTCAGGAGCATGACCAGTCTTCTCTATGCTATACAAGGTATATGCCATAAGTTCATAATTAAGTTTTAGTTGAGTATTTTTATTATTTTTCCCTATAAAGGTAAAATAAGAAATCTCATTGCAAGCAATGATCTTGGTCCCCTGACTCGACTTTTGCTAGTGAATGCCCTTTTCTTCAAGGGTAACTGGAAGAAAGTATTCCGAGCTGAAGACACCACACTGATGGCTTTCACGAAGAGTGACCATTCCATAACCAAGACACCAATGATGCATCTTCAGCTCACAACAAAGCTTGGTAATTAAAAATTTTTCACCCTTTTTACATGCCCTAATTGAGACAAATAGTACCATTAATGTTATAAGAATGACTAATGGGTTCATCGTAAAAAAACAGTGGCCACAATACTTTTACGTACTTACCAATAATGTATGTTTCATTCGTGATAAGAATGAACCTTCAAGTAGAATTTAGAGTGACTGTGTTCACCAGGGTGTAGTGCAATGAATGATTCTCCTCCCACCTTCCACAGCCAAATAATTATATGTCAATTACTTTAAACATATTGCTCTTCATCCTATCAGGATTTCAAGGCAGAGTGCAATCAATTATATTGCATTATATATATATGGTTAATTCAAAGCCTATAGGTGGTTTGAGAATGAAACAGGAGAGCCCATGATTTGCCTTTTTGAAGCCTCTTCTCATGATCTACTGTGAGTTCGATAGCATAAATGGAGCTCCTGCTGTTTCCATAATAAGAATTACTAGTTACAGGCCTCCCCATTATTACTACTTTGTTGTAGTCTTTTTGCTATTCTCCTTGTGAATAGTCTCTTATTCTGCAGTAAGTCTGATTTCCACTGATTAAGGAACCAACACTATGCTTGTTCTTTTGACATAAAGCAAAGTACTGTAAGTCACTTTGTATGGCAATCTGTTTATTAGGACCAATTAAAATGCACATAAATGGAGCCCAACTTTTGAGTTCTTCCAACTTCTTTATCTGGGAAGATGTCACAAACAGAAGAAGTTGGAGAGAGACGAAACACAGGCTAATAATGTCTGCGTAATCAGAGTCTCAAAATGGAGCATTGGAAGAGACACAGACTTAAATGCATGATGCTCAGATGCTATATCTTTGCCTAACAGGAAATGGGGCATTTTGCCAAAGACTGCAGACAAAACCCCAATATTTTCATGATCCTTCCATCCTTCTTAGGTACATAAACTCCTACACCCATGGAGACCCAAACGGTTTGCACCAGGGGCTTGACCACACCCCCAGAACAGCTGGGGGGGGCTGACCATGCCTACAGAAGTGAGTGCATTTGTGCATGCATGTCTGCAACCACTTCCAGGAGTGGTGCGGGTGTGGATGTGCATTGGCAGGCACGTCCACATCCACATCTGGGAGCGGTGAGGGTCATAGTTTGGGCACCCCTGGTTTAGAACAAGTTAATGGCCTTTTAAGCTTCTTCCACATGAATAGGAGTTCATTTTTTGAATAATAAGATTTATATGTCACAGGAGGTGGAGCAGAATCAGGATATTAGAGATGCTTAGGTGGGGCATGGCCAAAAAAAGATTGGGAGCCAGTGTCCTAGACACTACTTGAAACCTGCACAGTGGATAGCACACATAAGGTGAAACAACATTGGCCCTCTAGGTCAGTGATGGGAAACGTTTAAGAGACCGAGTGCCCAAGGAGGAGGAGGCAGCACACGAGCAGACATCACGAGTGCCCACACACCCATGTGATGTTTCCGGTGTGCCTTCAGCAAAGTCACGTGGGTTGTGCATGTGCATTGTTTGAGGTGTGCTAGCAACAACCATGTATGCTTCTGCCCCCACAGGTGCTCCCCACCCCTAGGCGCTCCCCACCCCGAACCCTCATGAGCGGTCCCCACCCCGTGAGTGCCCCCCCCTGAGTGGGGTCTCCCATGGGGCTTCCACATTCCCCATGAGTGCTCCCCACCCTCTGTGGGGTCTCCCCATCCCCCATGAGGTCTCCCCACCACCACAAGAGCTCTCCACCCTCTACAGGGCCTCACCCCACCCCACGAGTGCTCCCCCCATGAGGCCTTCCCCACTCCCGAGTGCTCTCCACCTTACCTTGCCCAGCCGCAGCCTTCCGGCTGAGATTTCAACCTCCCCTCTCACCACCCATTTGGTGGTGGGGAAGCGGTACTGGCTGGGCTGGGCGAGGCTTCCTCTCGATCACCCATGTGCCAGAAGAAAGGCCTCTGCATGCCTCTTCTGGTACACATGCCATAGGTTTGCTACCAGTGTTATACAAGGGCTCAGAATACTAGCTGAAGTGTCAGGGAACTGCTGTTTTTCAGAGGGGGAGATAAAAATCTCAAGGTGAGTTCTCCTGGAAATGAAGAAAATTTATTTCTCATGTGTGAGTTGTCATTAAAGGTTGGGCACCCATTTCTCCTCGTTCTCTGTGTCATTAAAGGCTGGGCAACCATTTCTCCCCGTTGTCAGCTTGTATCATTGCTAGCTGGCTCAGCATGAAGACCTGCGTGTGTGGCACATGATGGTCCTCAGCACATGTTTCACCAGCTTTCTTCCCTGCCCCTTCTCCTGACACTGAACACATCATCCCATTTAAGCAAGGTAAAGAATGAGGCAACACTGTTGTGAGTTATGAGCTTTCCTTCTGCACATATTGAGACAGCAGCAGGACTATGGCTTGTGGTAAAAACCCGACCTCTAACCATATCTTATCTACACCTTTTGAAGAACACTCCAGAAAAATCAAGAACAACCTAAATACATGCCTAGAAAGGAATTTGTCCCACTGTTTGGTCTAGTTGGTACAGGCTACTACATTCCTTTTTCCAGTGACCACATGACTTAAAAGGGCTACGTTGAACTAACCCAACCTCAGAACATTCCCACCTGCACCTTATTGGGTTCATGTCAGAGGCCATCCTTTTTTTAGGTGGGGGTCAGACTGCTCTGTTTTGATTTGGTTCTAAAGGTAAAGGTTGCCCTTGCTTGAAAGCCAGTCATATCTGACTCTAGGGTTCACTGCTCAACTCTGTTTATAGCCAACGAGCTAGCGCTGTCTGTCTGCAAACGTTTTCATGGACATACGGTAGGCATGCCTCAACACCAGAGTGCACAGAACGCTGTTTACCTTCCCACAGAAGTGATCTCTAATTATCTACTTGCAATTTCTTGCTTTTAAAACTGCTAGGTTGGCAAGAGCTGGGACAGAAATGGGAGCTCACTCCGTCATGCAGTACAGTACTTGGGAATCGAACTCTGACCTTCTAGTCAGCAAGTTCAAGATCTTAACCACTTGAGCTATGAGGTTCTAGCAACGTGCAATTGCTGGGATCCAGATAAAGTGGATTGTGCTTTCAATTCCCCCCGAAACACCTTAAGCCACTGAACAATATTGGAAAACTGGAAACTTTCTCTTCTTCTCTGGGGATGGGAGAAAAGGAAACAAAGTTTTAAAGCCTAGTTAAAACAGTGCTGAAGCACTATGACCTTTAGAAAAACATATTAAAAGCTTCCTCCAGAAGGTACAAGTTGCATCTTTCTATTCTTCCAAGTTTGTTCATATATGAAGGCTCCTTAGGAACTCAGTAGAAGCTGAAGGCATTTAATATTCTGTAAGGGACTTAGGCTGAAGTGAGAAAAGAAACCTTATTCAAGTTTCCAAGTTGTCAGAGAAAATTGATGGCGAGTACCTATTAATTTGCAATCTTGTCATATCCTCCAGGACTTTAATCCCTCTCCATAAACTCAAGAGTAGCCCTGCAACTAAAGGAATTGTAGGTCCTTGTGTGCTTATACAGTACACTTATAGCTATCATAGCTACTTTTGTTGTATTTGCTGGATATTCCCCATGACTACTGACACATTTTCATGATCTATTTGAAACTTCCTCTCTCTTTATATATATATGTATATATTTGGCAATGTTAGTTTCTTTTAATCCTCTGGTGGCAATACACTCCCCACTGTGAATTCCAGCACTGAAATACTTCTGTGACAGTATCATTTAAAATGTATTTTAATTTGGATTTCCTCATCCCTAGTAAAATAGAGATGGCTTTGAAGAGAAATATCAAAGCACATCAATTATGTTTTGTCAAAATAGTAAAGATGCAACAGTGACATTCCAATTAAATAATCCACTATAGGACATGACAAATAATTTTGAAGTGTCAAGATTTCAGCTTGTTATTTCCCTCTATGTTTCTTTCTTTCTTTTCTGAATAGAATCTGACACAAAATTAATCGAGCACTTGTTGGGGTATATAATTTGGAATTAGTTATTCCATTTTAGTTAGCAGAGGATAAGGCACTAAATAACACTTTCAACAGCGTAAGAAGAGTGTAAGAAGAGTAGTACAAATGTTAAATACAATGTTGCTCCCTTTCACAGTAACTAACACTTTATACAGTGAAAATACTCAAGAAGTAAAAGTAACAAATCTTTACTTACAGTTAACTTCAGCAGAAACAGAATAAAACAGAATAAAAAGAGGAAAAACCTAAGTATAGCCACATAGACTATAATGTTTTAAAAACCTTTGAAGGTTTAGGTCCCCATGACTTAATTTACAAGAATCAAATGACACACACACACCCTCAACAAGTTTCCACATGGTCCTATATAATAGTTGACTCTGGTTCCTCTGTCTGGAAAGCCAAAGGAAAGGAAAAACAAAATTAAAAAGAAACAAATGATATTGACATAATCAATGTTTCAGAGGTCTTTTGGATTCTCTTGATCATGTTCTGTTGTGTAGACACATTTTTCTTTCTATTTCAGTTCACCAATTGACACTTCTGAACTTTCCTTTGATTTAGGCAGTTTTTCTGACCATAATGTGAGGTACCAGGTAATGGAGCTACCATACAAAGGAGAGGAATTCAGTTTTGTTCTAATCCTCCCTGGAGAAAATGTGGCTATTGAAGAGGTGGAACAACTCATTACAGCTGAGTTGATAAAAGACTGGTTTGAAGTACTGGAAGAGGATGAGGTAGAAATCAGCCTTCCCAGGTATTTTCATTATCTTATTTGATTCATTATCCTAGTTGTGGGAGAGTTGAGGAATTAAAGACACTGAAAAGGGGGGACTGAAGCACAGACTTGAGAGTTTTGTTGATATTCACATTATCACAGTTTATGTTTTGCAATTTCTTCACTTTGTGTAAATGAAATTAAGATCTATATTACAGCTAATTTTTCTCTAGAGCAGTGTTTCCCAACCTTTGGTCTTTGGACTACAATTCTCAGAAGCCTAAGTCAATTCCTCAAAGCACTGATCAGCCAGTGTACTGACTTAGGCTTTTGGGAATTAAAGTCCCCCTGTGGAGCATGGGCTTTGGGAACCACTGCTCTAGATATACAGTCAAACCTCGCATAAAGAGCACCTCACTTAAAGAGTAACTAGCTTAAAGAGCAGAATTTTCTCTGAAAGTTTGCTTCGCTTAACAAATAAAACCAACCAAAAACTTGCTTAACAAATAAATTGGAGTTTGCAATCACCCACACAATTGGTCACTTTCAATGGTGTTTCACTTAAAGACCAAACTCGCTTAAAGAGCAATCCTATGGAATGCATTATGCTGTTTAAGCGAGGTACAACTGTACCAGATTTGTCTATGGAGAGACATTCTGATGCTGGAAGTCAGACTGTTAAATAACCATATTCTTCTTTGTGTTCTCAGTGATTCACATATATCTATCTGTCTTGCACCTTATCTAGAAGACTCCAGAAGCTTGCTTGGAGTCTTCTAGAACAGAGGCAGGAATTTCACCTCATTACTATTGGTTCAATGTTCCTTAACCGGAGCTTCTCAAATTTATTTTGTTCACTACAACAGCAGTAGAACTTCTCAATTTTGTTTTTTTGTTATTTCTTCTTTATTTTTTGTTCATTTATATTCTGTCATATATTCACTTATACTGCTTCAGTCAGTCTTTGCCTGATTCTTATGGGCTCTTATACTGACAGGTCCATCTGTCCTATTCTGGCTCTATTTGAAGAGGATTTACGAAGTAGGACCTGAAATTTCCTGAGCTTGTGCTAAAACAAGTGGGGTGTTTTTGTACAAATTATACTTCCATGATTTTTTCACAAAGTTATTAAGTGTGAGAAATGCACAGGCACTCTTCAAATCTTGCGTAGTAGGGAGACAAAAAATAAAATTTATTTTACATTGTATACTCTTTCCTGTAAGAACTATCTAAGGAAGATGTACGTTGTGGCAGTAGCATGAACAACCGTTTTTCTTGAGAATGTTAGGCATTCTGCTGCAGAATAAATTAACTGTGGAAAGAGAAAAACCATCATTTGCAGTTGAGGAGCACAGACAGCAATTGTTAGTATGCAATTAGAACTGGAATAAAAGATTGCTCTTATTTTATCTATGAGATGTTGGCAGGGTGAAAGGAGTCTAAAAATATTGAACAAATGGCACATAAAGATCAATTCAACTTTACAATGGGAGCAAACATAAATTATATGTTGGCTAGTGAAGAACCAACCTGAATTCTAATGTAAAATACAGTCAAACCTCGCATAAAGAGCACCTCGCTTAAAGAATAACTCACTTAAAGAGCAGAATTTTCTCTGAATGTTCGCTTCGCTTAACAAATAAAGCCAACCAAAAACAAATAAATCGGGTTTGCAAACCCCCCTCAAATTGGTCATTTACAGTGGTGTTTTGCTTAAAGAGCAAACTCGCTTAAAGAGCAATCCTGTGGAACGCATTATGCTCTTTAAGCGAGGTACAACTGTATAAGCAGGAAGGTAAAGGTGGGCTACAACATAAAAAAGCACTTAATGGCCAGAATGCTGTTGGTGTCAGACTTCAAGCGTCTCTGTAAGGGCCATCCCACTCATGCTCCTGAGCATATGCTCATTTCTGGAACATATTTAACCCTTATCTTTCAACTTTGAGAGACCTGAGCCGCTTTTAAAAAGAACTTACTGAGCTCTGGAAGTAGAGCAGAACAAGGGAGGCTTCTTCTTAGTAGCATAGCGTAGGTTGCTTTGTGTGTGTGTGTGATAAGGAAAACAACAATCTTCAAAGAGAAACAGCTGTTTTATTCTTCAGGTTCATTGATAACAAAGTCCATGGAAAAACCGTAGATTAAAAGGTCATAACAAAGAATCAGTCCAATAAGAACAGTCCAAGTATCTTTAGGTAATCATAGTGAAAAGGAGAGAAAATCCCATAAGCCAAACTGAGGTCTTAGTCCATTGAGAAACAGAAACGAACTCACTCACTTCTCTGCAAACATGGAGAATTTGCAGTCAGGTCGGTTACTCTTAGCCAATCAGGTAACAGAGAAAACTTTCTCAAAACAATGAATTGTTTACATCCATGTGAAGACATAACACTCTAAGCTCTGCAAGCTGGAACGATAACACGGGAACACTGGCTGAAAACAACCATCTCGTGACAGTCTTGTGAGACACAGAGAGATGGGAACGGATTTTTATGAGGCCTAGCTGAAAAATAGCAATTTCAAGCCTTGGGAAGCATTAGGAAATAGGTCTTTTCCTGACAATTGGTGTTCACATACTATATGTGGCTACTTGGTGAAGTGCTGAGACATGTCTCAGTTGTGTGCATGGTCACATACCTATCTGTACAACTAAAAGCTTGTCTACACTACCAATTTTAGGGTGCAAGGGAGCAGCAAAATGCCATTTGGTGTATAAGTGTAATTGCTATTGCTATTCCTTTCATGTAATGGCATTTTACTCTTACAAATTATATTTCCCCCGTCTGCTCTCACACGATTAGGAAGTCTTTAATTTACTGCAATTGTATAGCCATAGCAACAACGTAAATTGTTTACTTTCCTGTTATTATCTATGATCATAGCAATATAAACACATCCCATGATTGTCTGGGGATGATCAGGGGAAGTGTAATTTCCCCCTTTAAGTTCTGTAGATGATTCCTGCAGCAGAACAGCAATCAGCTAGTGAATGCTTAAGTAAATAAGCATTTATACATTCTGGGAACAGAGTAAAAGAGAGCACTGATGGGCGCTCAGAAAGCAGTGCATTGCAGTGAGTTGTTCTCCTCTAGAGTCCAACAGATGTAGACATCAGAGACAAAAGTGGACCAACATGCCACAAAAATGACTAGAGAAGAGTGATTTGGTCCAGTGTAGATAGCCCCTGAGATGTGCTCCACTATCTTGTCAATTACCCACAATTTGTTACAGCAAGCTGCACAAACTTAACGTGAACACCAATTTGATTCTGTCCATTATAATCAAGATTACCTATATTGTACATTGCTCACCATTCATTTATTTAAAAAAAAGATAGCATGTAGCTTTCACAGTCATCATACGACATTGCCAAAGAAAATGCCATATTAGTCCAAATATGGTAAATCCAGATAAAAAATGAAATGGCCAAAGCTTGGTTAACATTTCATTAATACCCTTATATTCAGGACCTCTGCTTTTGTGCTGTTTCTTATAACAATAAATGACCTGTTGAGGTGAACCTCTATAGTACTGTGCCCTACTGTCAATGTCAATGTAGACACCCCACAACTGCGTCTTTGCATTGAGAGAAGCAACCACACATGCCAGAAAGTGGAGAAAAATGATGTTAGCTGCATTGGGGCAAAATAAACTATCCCTTGCAGGCTGAACAGAAAGAGAAAAGTCTCCATTGAAAAAGACTGGGCTTTCTGCTCTTAGCTGTGTAATCACCAGGAGACTACAGAGTATAACCAAGATGTTGCAGGGAACTGTGAACAGGAAATGATGAAAGGCATAGATATCTAAAGAGTACGAAGATATATTCTTGCCATTGAATTTGCACTCTGAGCCCAATGGGAGTTATTGCCAGGGAAGTATGTCACCTCGGTCCATGGAAGCAATAAACCCATGCACATCTATTACAAAGCTATGAAGTCAAGGCCAGACTTGTCCTGTGTTTCATTGGGCCACCCTATCTTCAAGTCACATTCCTTCATCAGGGTTTCAAAACATCATGTCTTGGGGACTGCAACACTCAGAATATCCCAGCCAGCCATGGTAGCTGGGGATTCTGTGAGTCGTAGTCCAAGAAAAGTAACATTTCCAATCTCTGGCATGATTAGATCAGATTTTGGGGAAAGCAACTTTTTCCTTCATCAAAAGGAGGAGGGACAGGATAGAGAAAAAGAGAAGAAGGTGGCACAAACAGAAAACTTGTATCTTCTAATTTTTGTCTTTTACTCCACCGAAGTGACTCCTAGCAAATTAACCCTGAGGAAAGATGGACCTTAATAGATGAAGTGAATACTTTCTGATGCCTGTTGTCTTATGGCTTCAATTCCTACAGGTTTAAAATAGAGCAAACTATGGACTTGAAAAAGTTTCTCCAGCTTCTCAATGTTACTCAGATATTTAATAATGGATGCGACCTTTCTGGAATAACAGGTGCCTTTGATTTATTACACTGATATTGCTATTGTGGATCTTTTTTATTCTCTCTTTTCAGTCCTTATTGCTGGAATGATATGCTTTTAACAAAGTATATTTCAGCTTTTATTCAGGGAGAAAGATATGTCTTTTTAATAACACAGACACACAAACACACACAACAAAAGTCTGAGTTTGTATTCTGCATTGGAATATTTCCTTCTTTACCCTGAACTTCCAGTGCTGAAAAGGAAGCACATCATGAAATTCAGGGTTATTTCCTTAGATGGAACAGTAGGGGATTCTGAAGAAAGCCAAAAGAAGTTCAATAAAACTGGTCAAGTTTCTCTGGACTGTTATTCCCACCCCTTTGCAAAAACTACACTCAAAATAAACTTCAATTCGTCCTGGAGGCATCATTAGGGGGATTTTCAAGAAACAAAGTGCAGTACAGAAATAAAGCATGAGCAAAATCAGCCACAAATGTTATCAGTAGCCTTTGGGTCAGTCCTTACCCTTCAAGGCCAAACAAGACCATTCAATGTATGCAGTACTTACTGCTGAATTTATAACTAATAATTGGAAAAACAACTAATGGCAAGCAAGCCCACCATGTGATTTTTGTTTCTTTTAATCCATGTTTTCCTCCACAATACAACCGAGGCTAATCAGCAGGTGTAACAAAGGGTATTTTCTTGAGAAAAGAGATTATTATTATCATTATTCACCACAGTCTGAATGGAAATAACCCCCTCCCAGAATTGCTCATTTATTTATTTTTTTTCAAATACATAGCAATCCCTTCTTAGCACTACATATAGGTTGGTCTCCAGATAATTTCTAGATAATCAACCTCACAGGGATATTGCAAATATAAAAAGGGAAGTAGTCACCTGGCTTACTCCCATGCTTGTCCATGCTTGCTGCGTGGTGGCTGTAAATGTAAAGGTAAAGGTCTCCCTTTCTCGAAAGCCAGTTGCGTCCAACTTTAGGGGGCAGCGCTCATCTCCATTTACAGTCAAAGATCCTGCACTGTCTGCACCTGCGGAGATTTCTGAGGTCATGTGTCAAGTATGACTAGACACTGGAGCACACAGAACACTGTTAATTTTCCTGCTGAAGTGGTACCCATTTATCTACTTGTAATTTCTTGCTTTCAAACTTGTTGGCCAGAGCTGGGACAGATGATGGGAGCTCACTCCATTGCACAGCACTCAGGTCTTGAACTCTGACCTACCGACCTTCTGGTTGTCAAACTCAGTGTCTTAATCTCTAAGCCACCATGGCCCCTGGCTTGGAAGCCTTGTTCCAAAAAGAAATCTTTTGTGGTGCTGATTAGTCTTGACCCAACATTAGCAGTTGGGTGGTGAAGAAATGAAGGAGAAAGAATATACTGCTTCTTATCCTCTTGTCCGTGTAACAAAGTGATATAAGAAATTGATAAAATGATAAGCTTAGTCACTGCAGAGTTGCAAAATGTTGACCTTTAATTGTTCATTTTTTCTGTCAGACTCTGCTGATATACATATCTCTAAGGCCATTCAGAAGGTCTACCTTGAGGTAAATGAAGATGGCAGTGAAGTTGCAGCATCTACTGGTAAGAACATGACAGAGTGCTTATTCAGCGTACTGGGGAATACACTAATTGACCTCTGTTTAATTTCTGTAACAGTGATAGGAATAATTGGTGTCAAAAATTGGCTGCCACGAGTTCTACTTTTTATCCGCATATATATATGAGAAATTCATAAATATTAGTAAGGGATAAAAATAATAGCAGATATTATATTATATTATATTAGTTTTTTTGTTTATAAAATTCACAGCCCTTTTTCCTGATATGATCTTAAGCTGAAGCAGCTTTGACCAAAAACAAAACAGAAAGCCACCAGATATGATACCGAGACAAAAGGGAAAGTGAGTATTCAAACCAAGCTTCATTAATTAAAATTATAACTTGGTCGGAAATAGTAAAATAAAAAGGGGTGGTAGAAAGATGCCACTGGATAACAAAAAGAAAGATGCCAGTCTACACAAGTAAGACAAAATGGGCTGTCACCCAGCATTACAGTCAAGTTTTTACTTGCCGTTTGAAATATTAATGTGTTGGAGATAGGTGGGGCTACTTGAAGAGGGCAGGTGGTGCCACAACTGAAAAGATCCTGCTTATAGAAAATGTTTGATGAATGAAAATGCTGTAATCGTGCAAACTCCATATGTTCTTTGGGTAGAGAAGAATGTGATTAGATTCACCCGCCCCAATATTGTGGTGCTCTGCAACAAACTAGAGTAAATCAATGGATGGGAATCTTTTTCAGCTTGACAACCAAAACTAAATTGCAGAGGACTTCAGGCTACATTTTAATGATGAGCAAGGCCAAAGTCAAAAGGATGGGATCCAAAATATCAAGTTTTTTTTTTTAATTTAAAGCTCATACTGTCTGTAATTAAGGAGAGGCATTTCAATCTTTGTAAGACTGCTTTGCAATCTCTGAAAGAGCTGAGCAGAGCTGTTGAGAAGAGAACATTTTCGAAATTGCTTATTCATCGGATCACCAGGTTTTGATGATGCTCCCATTTGCATGGTTTTCATTTGTGTGGTCAGAGTCTATGCACATAAAGTGCATACGAATTCACTGGGTGTCTTTGGATCCATCACAGTTTCTCAGTGAAGGGAAAAAATCAGAGTGACCTAAAAATTAAGAGAAATGTTACAGCAAGCAGAAAACATCAGCTTATACTAATTCACGGTGTCTACTTGATTGTACTGGAGAAAATGGTGATGGCGAAGGTGAAGGTGATGCTTCTTCTGTTCTGTGTTCTTTTGTACAGTGTTCAGGTATGGCTGTAATGTTTCTTCCCTCCCTCCCATGTGAGCATGGTTATAATTTCTTATTATCTCAGGGCATATTATGGAGATAAGATCTACATGAATGTAAAATGGAAGCAGAAACTTGACCCAGTAATTGAAGAAATGGCTCTCCTTTGAGAAATTGGTGCTCATGCGTGCTTTTTCTTTTGCCCTCTGTTTCTCCACGGTCAAATCTAGACAGAATGTATTGAACTGAAAATGTGAGGTTTGAAAAGTCAAAGCCCAGAGGAACCATTTGTTAATGACTCCAATAATTAGTGACTTCATACACATCCAGGCACATTGGAATACATTTCGTGTTTCTCCACAGTCTGGATGAAAGAGAAATACACCACTTGCATTTCTATGATTTCAAAGCTGCAGTGCTACTATCCTTTGGAGTAAACTTTAGTGAATACAGAAGCTCTGCGTTCAAAGTGAGCAGATATAGGAGCAAGCTCTTGCTTACTGAAGATGCAGTAAGATGGAAGGAAACCTCATCATACCTAGCAGGGGTCAGCAACCCCCTGACCTGATTAGATCTGCGGCTAATTTCATAAACTCTGCAGGTCTCTGCAAGATCAATCTGACCCTTTCTCCAGCAGCCTGTTCTTAGAGAAAGAGGGAAGGAAGGAAGAGAAGGCAGAGAAAGAGAAAAGAGAAGGCTATGTAAACCTCAAATTTTGAGCCTTAGAATTTAAAATGTTGCCTCCCACAAAGCATAACAATATTAATTCCCTGAGTATCAGTCCTTCTCCTCCTCCTTCAAGTGCCATATTCAATTCTGAATATTAGCTATCATCATAGGGATAAGCCATGAAGATTATCCTGGGGACAATATAATGCAGTAGTCTTCCATTTGCCTTCTGCATCGCAGCATGACACCCATACCACTGATTCAGTTCTGTGAATCACTTTCTAGTCCTGAGACCTTTTAGCACACAAAGACCTAAACAGCCCCAGGCCAGTATTGATGAAGCTGCTGCCCTCCATCAAGATCGATTCAAGTGGGATTTAATCTACTGGGAAGCCATGACCCTTCCCTGTGGACTTTGCCATCTAAGGCCTATAGTCCTCAGTTAACCACCACCTGATGATCGGTGTTGAGTCGCAGGCAGTATGGTCTACTCTATTACCATAACAGGATAACCTGGCCAGTCCTTATGTATCAATTTTTATGTAGTCAAAATGTCACCATAGACATGGAAGTGGGAATTATCTGCAGGCCGGGAAGAACCCAGAATTATTACAAATAACAAAGCTTGGGGTTAAATTTATTTTTCTTATACTTATCTCCTCTAATTCCTCAGCTAGCTTGGCCACTTTGCCAAGCTGTAAAGCAGTGTTTCCCAACCTTTGGTTTTTGGACTTCAGTTCCCAGAAGACCTAAGTCAATTCTCCAAAGTACTGATCAGCCAATGTACTGACTTAGGCTTGTGGGAACTGAAGTCCCTCTGTGGGGTGTGGGCCCCACATTGGGAACTACTGCTCTAGAGCCTCAGTGATGAAGGAAAGAGCCCTCACACATACCAAACTGTTCATACAAAGAAATAGCATGTTTCTTGAAAATGGAATGCTGACTCCTGACTGAGATTAAACTGGAGTATACTGGAAGCATCATTGATGAACCCACTGCCTGTAATCTTTTGTGCCATTTCCCACCAGTTGAAATAAATGGTCCAAATGCAACACAGTCCACTAGGCAGTTCTCTGCCATAGTCGAGTTTTAAATGAATGGGAACTGAGCACAAGCACAGAAACATATACCAGCAGTTTTTATCAGATTTATTTATTGCCTGCTGAGAGCCAATGTAAGTGCCCCATGAATAGAACAATATGAAAACTGATGGATTTCTTCAAGTGAACCAGACCAGCATATTAAACAGGACTATCCTTTTTTGCCTTACAAGGGGAAAAGGGAGGAAAATTGGGAGCTAGCCTAGAGGTAGAAAATAATTTAATTAAGTTTTACAATCTTTGTTAAAGTAGCATATTTTGCACTTTGTTGAAAAACAAATGTACCTGGATACGTACATTTTTGAGACTTAGAGTGAATTTTGAAGAAATACTGTGTGCAAAACTGAATACTCTTTAAGACAGGAGAATAAAGAGTGCAAAGAATCACATCTGTAAAGAAGTGTCATGGGAGTCTAAAGCACAGATCATATAACCTAGTCGGTGTTTCTGATTACAATGTACATATATGAAGGTTGTGCAGTGAAGAAAGCTGATGGGGGAAAAAATCAGTTCATTTGAAATTTGGTATTGCAAGAGAGCTTTAAAATACCCTGGACAAAAGAGAAACAAAACAAAAAAGTTTCAAATACAAAAAACAAGGCTATCAAATGTTGGACATAGATGAGACTCACTGAAAAAAAGATGATAGTGGTGGGGAAATCTGAACACGGCAGGAGAAGAGAGAGACCAAATATGAGATCAATTGACTTAATAAAAGAAGCTATAGTGTTGAGTTCCAAGCTGTGGACATGAACCTTTTGTAGATCAGTGATTCACATAGTCGTTGGCATTGGCTGCAACTTATATCAGAAAATGTTTTTTTTTCCCCTGAAGCAGGAAAAATGCCATTGGCGTGAATTAGTTTAAGGTAGATGCCAGCTTGCCTTGAAGTGACTCACATGCTATGATCATGGAGCCATCTCCTGTGGTACATATGAAATGAGACATGCAGGATTTAATACTGTAGCTGCAATGGCCTGCCACCACCTTGAGGATATTATCAAGTGTGCCATCACAACAAGTCCATCTGGCATGGCCTCTTCCGTTTCAATGACCATTGGAAATCAGAGTTCCTCCTCCACTCATTTTGCTGTTGCGCCCAATATGATGGTTTCTAGTGGCATTTCCTCCACTGAGGGGACCATCACTCCACCCAAAGGGGCTCTTCTGCCTGTAGCCATTGGCCCCTTTAGGGAGTCAGGTCATTTACCACCACCAAACACTTGGTGTTGAATTGCTGGCTGTACGGTCTACTCCATTACCATAGCAGCAAAAGCAATTTTATGGTATATAGCATCAAAACTGTACATATCGGAATAATATCTAGGAACATGCATGATCCAAAGCCAGGTAGAATGCATGTTATGTAAATGTGTAAATAAACGTACATATTAGGTAAAAGGCACAAAAACTCATACATGTTTCAATAAGGGGTAAGTAACAGTTTTGCAACCCAATATGAGGAGGGGTGGGCTGGTATAAAAGAATGTCAGTCTAGGACCCAAGAAACATAGGTCAAGATATCTGTGAATATATTTGAAATAATAATAATAATAATAATAATAATAATAATAATAATAATAATAATAATAATAATAATAATAATAATAATAATAATAATAATAATAATAATAATAATAATAATAATAATAATAATCTTTTAAAAAGTAAAAATAAAATAAAATCAATCTTTATTATGGTCCAAGACCAGCATAGCAGAGCAAAAGGAACAGAAGTTAAAATGAGGGTACTTAAAATATATGAAGGAATAGAAGTTAAAATGAAGTTACTTCAAAAGGAACGTTTCTGCTCACAGTTAAAGAGTAGTAAAATTAGTACCGTACATAAGATTAAGATAAGTCTGTGTTCTGCTTTGGGATTTATTTATTTTTTGTGAAGTTGTATTTTATAATTTTTACTGTACTGTTGCTGTGTTGGCTGTAAGCTGCCCTGAGCTGCCTCAGCGAGTGGGCAGCAATATAAATATGAATAAATAAATAAATAAATCTGTTCCATCACAAAAGCACACTGATGGTGAGAATGGTAAGTCATTTATCGGACATCTTATCTACTTTAAGAACTAATTATATTAGAGTTTGTGGCAATTCCAGTGCATGCAGAATTTTTAGTTACGTGATTTTAAGTGCTGCCATGTTGAGATTTGTATGGACATATGCAGGTTGGGATTGGATACATGGAAGAGTGCTGGAATGACTGAAAGATGCATGTCGGAATCCTTAGGTATGACATTAGACACTGATTGGGTCGTGAGGATGAGTGAGAAGTGAGTGTTGGTTTCAGCAGCTGCATTGAGAGTATGAACCTGGATTTTTGTATATTAGAGAGTGGTCTGTATAATGTAGTATGTGTTCATGTGTTGTAAAGATATACAAAGCTGAAGGTTACTTTTGTTCCTGGTTATGTATCCAATGACATACTTTTACCCTTCTCCTATGTATTTAATGTTCAAAAATAAATTCCTTTTGCTTTGTTCAAATCAAACTCTTCCCATCCTTCTCTTTCAGTCAGTTTTACTAAGTTTTTCACAGAAGCCAAACAAGTTGTTCTGTCCATGTATCAGCATGCTATTTTAGAGATTTCAGAAAAATCTTTCCATCAAGGCAGTTCTTTTCTCACAACATCCATGTATTAAATAAACCCATTGGTCAAGGGATTTAAATTATTTTAAGTAAAACCAACATGATCGAGGTGGCACTGTCTGGAAGGCACAAAAATATATATAGAGAAAAACCAATATACTGGGAAAGATTTGGAGGTGGTCATCTTTAGTAAACAGCAGAACCAGAAGTACAAGTGTGGTGGTTGTGCAGATTATGAGTGACATATAATGAGTGTGATTCTCAGGGAAGCACCATACTGAGTAGGGCTACATCTATGGGTTGCTACAGGGTCATCATAGATCTGCAGTGACTTGGCAGCTACATAACAAAAATTACAATGACACAAGGATGAGGAAAAATGCAGGAAGGATTTGTGGAAATTGCATTAAAATTGAGACTAAGAGATTTTCATATGTCTAGGCTAGAGGACTGATGTTTATATATTCATGAGAGCAGAATATGGGATAGACTTGCTCTCTGGAGTCAAATACAATCACTTCAAAAACTGCAGCTATGCAACTGTTATGCACTCTGACTGAATATTATAGGAGAGAAGAGGAAGAAATTGAACATTCTCTACCTATCTTCAAACTGCATTCTTCTGCTCTCCATATATAGTTACACTGGCCAGAATCTTTCTGGAAATTTGCACAGGCATAGGTAAATTTGGGTACATCACAACAGTGCTAATTAACAAGTCAATTGTGTTCCTGGCTGCATTCCAATTGTACAATTAAGCTCATGACCAGGAACATAACCTTAACCCAACTCATTCTTGTTCTTTTGTGTCAAGATCAGATGTGAAACTGTCATAACAAAGCCACCTTTTGGTGAATTCATTTATGCAGTTCCTTCTGCTTGACCTGGTGTGAGAAAGATTAGCTGGCTCAACAAGGTTGCCGTTGCCTGGGGTGTGCCCGATTGTGGTTCAAAATTGCCACAGTCTTCAAGGAGGCTCTTTCTGTGTACTCCACCCTGATTAATTAGCAGCAATTTGCCATTGCAAATTATAGGATTTCACACATGCATGTATAAATCCCTGGTAAGATTCCGACCACTGTTAATGAGAAAGTACCTTGTCTTCTCTTACATGTGATGAGGAACCCTTTATTAATCAGAAATACCAATTATGAGGATGCTGTATATACAGCAGTAAGTGTATAAGTTTATTTATCACCAGTGCCAAAAAATCTAACAATCAGAAGCCGTAGCTCCTTGGTTCTCAACTAGTATTAGGAGATAACACTGTACTTCCTTATATACAGTCTCCATTGCAGGAAATCTGGCAATGTTAACAATATCTTTGGGGACCAAATCTAATATGCAATGATATGGGAATTTCAGTGGCTACTCTTTGGCCTTTTTTGTTATTGTTTCCTTGTAGCTAACATATGGACACTGAAAAACAAAAGCTGGGTGGCAACCTGTGTTCATTCACACAGCATTATGTAAGAAATACACTCTTGGCTCTGCTGGATGTCCACCTTGTCCAATATAAAGTTTCCAGCAATGGTCAATGATATATTCAATGGACAGAATCCTGTTGGTATTTAGCTAACATTCTCTTAACCTCAGATTGAGGCTAGTTGATGGGGTGCTGGGATGTGTCTCAATTGCATGGCTGGTCACATGCCCCGTTGCCGAATCAGCACCTTAGGATTAACTGTAACTAGTCATGGCAAGTTACACAGACTCTGCTCAAACAGCAACTGGATTCCAAGCATTGCTTGGAAAAGTTACCTTTTCAGACTACAGCTCCCAAAATCTAACCATCAGCATGGATATTCTGAAACATGTAATCCCAAAAAGTAACTTTTGCCAGCTTTGACTATGGCTAACAAACTATTTGTTATCTGCAGGGATCGGTTGTCCTATACAACAAACTGGAATTCAACAAGCCATAAACTGACTTACTGCTTTTTGAAAATCTAGCCTAGGTTTCTCAAGATTATGGGAGCTACAAACAAATAGGTTAAAGCTTTCTGAATTCCTGCCTTTGAGATGTGCCTACTATGGAGTGGTATATAAGTGGAATTGCTATTGCTATAATTGCATTTCTATATACAAGTGGTGCTAAAATGGCTGCAGTTTATAAATTTGTGTTGCAAATTAGGACCTGCACTTACCAAAAGTACCAACAAGAAACTGGGCAAAAGTCATTTTCATTTTAGTTTATTGGTGCAGCCCAACAAAATTATGTATTTTCTTTTAAGCTCATGCATTTTTAGATTTCAACCACTCTTCTTAAGTACATTTTTTTGTTTATGTGGGTTGTTTCAAACTTTCAGTTTGACAAATGCCTGCAGGGAAGGTAATAACTATAGTTAAAAGTGAATATTGTCACAAACATGTCCTTCAAATGAGTTTTAAAATGGAGAGCCATATCTAGAGATTTCAGCTTCTTCAGTTCAATGCATCTCTAGCAGGTTATTATCCTTGATAGCTTTCAGTAAATCCCTAAAGAAAAGAAAGAATATTATAAAACAATACTGTAGTGTAAAAGAATTTCCAATAATGCCCCAGTTGGTTCTTGATGATTTGTAACTGAAAATGAGAATAGTTGGTAATGCAAATCATTTCCCGTGTACAATGAGTTCTTTTGGAATTGCAGGTGATCTGAAAAATGTAAGGCATTCAGCAGGATTTATTGCCTATTTCTCTACTGCATTATATTTTGAATATTGAAATAATGACACATGCCAGCTTGATCTAATACTGGAAATCTTTATTAATAAAAAGTAGAAAAGGTTTTGCTAATCTATGTCAAACTCAACCTTCTTATTATATAACCCTCAAAGTGAGGGCCATGAAGCATGTACAGCTGCTTTGTAGAAGCTAAGTAAAGTAGATTATAAAATATTTTTGTCCCTAGAATATCCCATAAGCTGATGGGATAGAAGAAATCTATCCAAACAGTTTAAGCAACTTCCATATGGCAGTTATAGTCAGAATTATCCCCTTTATAGAATGATTCTTTGTTTGGTCTGGGCTTGTTACTAAATTTATTGACTGTGGACAGGAAATATGCCAGATACATCAATTAGACATTTACTATGTCATAGAAAGCATTCTGGAAAACAGTCGTCCCAATCCATTGACTGTTTACTTCTCAAGCATCTATTTTTCCATATCTTCTGATTTTTGGAAACCTATACATAGGAGAAGCTATGCACATACTATGCATTACTGTAAATGCAGATGTTTCTGTGCATATTCATCATTTGATGACAGTATCGTAATGTGATGAGTTGAATATGTGAAGAGGCTAGCACAGAGACAGAACTTGGCTTGCTTTGGAGTTTGTTGCTTCCCCATCTTCTCTCCCCAATAAATAAATGGATACATTTTCATATAATCTTGTACCTGTACAATGATTTTCAAAGTGAAACCTCCCCCATTCAGCTGCTACATGTCAAGTGTTCAGTTAAGCAAAGTTTGAGCATGAACCAATTCTTAAAATACCCACTCTACAACTAATTTCTGTGCATAAATGCAACAGAAAGGGAAAATGTGTTATAATCTGAGGCATTCTGGAATTATGCTACTACCTCAGCTAGCTTTTGGCTTCTGTATGGTGTAACTATGGCAAACCAAATATTGGGACAGTTAGCTCTGCTCTTACAACACAACACAATACCAGTCATACAATGCATATTCATTCCCACCTTACTTTACTAGTGCCAAACACAGACACTTGCAACAAAACATAAACAAAAGAGAATGAAATACCACGAGGTGAACCCAGAGGAAGGTATGTAGACATAACACCAAAGACATATTACAAGAACACAAAATAACACCAGTGGAGGCCATTAGAAGTGCCAGCGCAAGAACCTTGCATCTCCCTCAAAACCCAATGGAGTAAAAGAGTAAGCAAAGAAGAAGTAGTTGTACACCTAGCCACCAGTAGAGCCAAACCCTTGAAAAACATTCCTTGTTCAAGCCACAGGAATATATCCTCAGATACTTCAAGCTCTGGTTTCCTTCTTTACCACCTCACATTTTGATAAAAACAGTTTGCTTCCAAGCAACCCCTTTTATAAAAGACAGAGCCATAATGCTGTAAAATTTTATGGGATACCTAAAACTTCACAGCTCACTTGAGTTCATAAGTCCAGGTCTGACTCAGACATCTTTCTTCACAATTCTTGTATTTTCCCCTTTTCACTCTTGGTTGATGGACACTCTGGGGGTGCCACGAATCCTATTTTAGTTTTAATAGTCCTCCATTTGAAGGATTACCAAAAATCAGTTTTCTCTTTGAAAAGAAAACCAGCTCTCTCTTTGAGAAAGTTGCTCAAATATAGTATCAAAATAAAGACTCATACGATGAGAGGAGAAGAGCTTTGGATTTTTGAATTTTCATCTGAACAGGTTACTGATCCTGGAATATAGGTGATATTATCAGGTTTCCCCACTATGCTGAGAGATAATATTTTTCTAGGTAAACTGTATGAAAGCCTGTTTCATATTTTTCTTGTGATGCATTCTTTCTTTTGGAGAGTTTTGTAGGTTGCCATCCTATAGATGAGGTATGAAGCTTTGAGTTGATCTTTAATTCTTCTCATCTGCATCTCTTAGAATCATAGTATAACTGAGTTGGTAAGGACTTATGAGGTCATCGAGTCCAACTCCGTGCTCAATGCATGAACCAAGTCAAAGCAGATCTGATAGATTGTTGTCAAATTATATCTTGAATGCTTTTAGCATTGGATTGCTCACCACCTCCTGAGATAATCGGTTTCATTGTTGCACTATTCTAACAGTTAACAGGTTTTTTCCTTGATATTTCCCTGATTTGCAACATTAATGAGAACATTATTATACACAGGGTTAAATTTATCTTGCATTTCATTTTAACAGTGCCATTCTAACCATGTTGACTCAGATGTTAGTATCATGGTACTGAGAGAGCTTTACTTGTACATATTGCTGCCAGGCAATACAAACTATGTATGCCCATACTGAAGTAAGCTCAGACTGCACCCTAGAAAATAAAAGCACCACTGAAAGAGATAGTCAGCAACATTAGGTATAATGTCTTACAGGAGGGATGAAGCCTAACTTTTGTGCTTGTCTAGGTGGAACCTCTTAAAAGTTGTCACTGGTAATGCTGCATGAACATATAAATCTGCCCCATCCAAGGTGAGGTTGTTTATTGATAATGTCCAGAACTGTCTACTCTGGCTGATGGGAGGGTTTCAGGATTGTCAAGGAAGACATTTTAGCAGTCTCAAGGTGGGCAATCTCCAAAACTCAAGGGGCTACACATGGTCCTTCTGGGACCCCATTCCCTTCAAATATTTCTTACAAAATTTAAGTTTTTTCTCTTTTCCTTAAAAAAAAAACCCCTTGTGCCCATTAGTGGCCCAAAACTTAAAAGAGAGAGAGAGAGAGTTTAAAATGGTGGATGATGGACAGGTCTAGTGGGATCAAATTGACTTCCACACCTCCTAGAGAGCACAAGGGAGCTTTTTGATTTACTATAAACAAATAATGTTATGATGGGTGCAAAAGGGAGAGGGGCTTCATAGGATCTTCTAAGGGATGTATATAGGGCCCACAGATCTTCTGCAGCATACCCCTGATCTGAGGGAGCACCGGAAGGCCTTAACTGAAGATTCAAGGGACTAAATCAGAGACCTTATAGAAGCAAGGCATTTCTTCTATCTCTGAACTGCAGCCTCATCTCCCTTTCAGGAAGTGACTGTGTTTGCTTTTCTGACAACATATTGCAGGCCTGCATGTGGCAGCAATCATGAGCCTGTCCAAGAAACAGTTTGTGGCTGACCGGCCCTTCCTGTTCCTGCTGAAACACAACTCTACAGGTAAGTGGAGCAACAATATGTTTATTAAAGGGAGAGAGGAAATAAATGACAGCTTCTTCTAGAAATGTGCAATATTTATATTTGGCTCAAAATAATTCCTTCTAATACTGTACTGTCAGTGCAAGTGTGCATAAGGGAAAAGCAGAGGAAGAGATAGAATGAGGCAGGCTGTTGGGCAGGGAAGAAGCCAGAGTGGATATTTTCCATGTAAACCAAGCATGTACAGTGATCTGTGCAAGTCTGGCCAGGTTATCCTGCTATGGCAACAGCATAGACCATACTGCTAGCAAGTTAATGCCAATAACCAGGCAGTGGTTAACTAACCTGACAACCCTGAAGACTATGGCTTTGGGTGGCAAAGTCCACAGGGAAGGGTGATGGTCCCTAAATAGAATAAATTGCACTTGAATCCATCTTGATGGAGGGCAGCAGCTTCATCAATACTGACCTGGGGCCAGTGAAGACCTTGTGTGCCAAAAGGGCACAGGACCAGAAAGTGACTCAAGGAACTGGATCAGTGGTATGGGTATCATGCTGTGATGTGGAAGCCAAATGGAAGGACACTGCATTATATTGCTCCCAGGACAATCTTTATGGCTGATTGCCATGTGAATAGCCACTATTTGGAATCAGATACAGCACTTGAAGAAGAAGAAGAACAGCGATCTGTGTTAGTGCAAGGGATTGGGGAATATATCCTCAGTTGATGGAAGGTGCTCAGCATCCCAGAATCCTGAGCACATTTGGAGATGGCTTGTGAATCCTGATCAGTCCAGAAGCTGTGTATAGTTTGCCTGCTCTATAGTATTATCTTCTGTGAGATTCTGATTGTCAAAACCTGAACCAGGGAGTTGGCTCTTATAATGTCATAGAGGTGGGGCAATCAAGGCGTACAACAGGTGAGGCAGTCAAGGGGTTTATTTGCCTTGGCACAGCAATGTAAAGGGGTACTAGTCCTACCCTAGGGATAGGCGTCCTCACTGACTTGATCGCACACTTGACCAGGAGAAATGCCAGCTTTCTTCTTTCATTCAAAACAGTGAGACTTTTTATCAGTGTTGAGAAAAACATGTTTATTGTGCAATTGCACAGAACAATAATAGCTGCTGTTTTGTAGCACAGACATTTTGAAAACAGAAGTGTTAGATCAGGGATTCTCAACCTGCAGCCCATAGTCCGGATATGGCCCACAACACCATTTCTTGTGGGGGGGGCATTGTCTCCACTACACCCAGAAGTGCCATGTGGTGGAGGAAGGGCAAAATGGCCTTCCGGTGCCTGAAGTTGTCTGAGGGAGCATGACCTGGCCCCCAGTTTACAAAGGTTGAGAACTTCTGTGTAAGATGGTTTGTTTGCAACGTTTAGATCCTGTTCTTTCTGTTTGTGGGTGTATACATCCACACACTTAGATTTAGAAAGGGAAATGATATCAGGTTTTTGTGTGGAGATGTTTTGTACAAAATACTGTTTGCCTAAGCAACTACTATGCATAAAGATTCTCCTACAGACATTCATGTGGCGATTGTGATTGTGGATATCCCATTCATTCATCTTGGGTGGGGGTGGAGGGTAGAGTTAGAAGTATGTCTCTACTCTACACATGACTTCCCTACCAATGAATCTCATGTGCATGTGTTGCCTGTGAGAAACAGAAACAAAGTGAGAGTGATATATCTTTTATATGACCAACTGCTTCTACTCTTTTCTGTTAGATAAATATGGCCATCTGGCACACACTGGCTTATCAGCTTTGTTTAAAAAAGGAAAGCAAAACTCAGCTGGCAATATTACTTTCAGATGTTAAGAATCATCTCCTGAGGGGAATGGCTGGGCCATGGGTTTGGCAAAACAAAAACAATTGATTAAGAAAAGGGTTAAGACATATTCCTAAAACTGCAGGATTCATACTAGGAATAAGCTAGAACAGTTGGTAGAACAATGGTCATTGACTGGTCTTTTGTTCATTTTGAATTTCAATATGGAAAGTGCCCATCACTCTACAACAGGGGTGCCCAAACTACAGCCTGGAGGCTGGATGTGGCCCTCAATCCCAATTCATCCGGCCCACAAAGTCCTCATCGCTCCTGGAAGCAGAAGCCCCCAGGCCATTGTGACCACCTCCTTGAATCACGTGACCGTGACATCCCTACTCTACAAAATACAGACCACTCTTTTTTCCCAGTGAGCAAAAATGTTTACAAGGACAAAAAAGAATATGGAGAATCACTAGTCGTAGAGATGAGGGACAGGACTGGAAGCTGAATATTCATTTAAAACAGTTTCAAATGGTTTTACATCTGGCCCAAGTCACAGCTCCATATGTGTTCCCCAACACATGAGAGAAAACTGAAGCCATCCTTATCTTAAACTACAAGGGCAACATTTATGTGACATTCACACTTTATATTCAATTTGTTCACATGGAAGGTAAGGATATACTGGCTAATTCCAGCCTTTCGATCATAACACCATAACTCTCACTAGGGGTATGAAGAATATTTGCAAAATTTCTGGTTCTCACTGAGACAAGCTGTTTTGACATGTTGAGACAGCCTTTCAACAAATTACTAATATGTTGCAAAAGTGTTGTCTCCAGCACATGAAAAGAAGGAACATTTTGAAAAAAATTCAGCATGTTGTACAAAACATCTGCACAAAAGCTATTCTTTTTTCCTTTGTGAAACTAAGCACAAAAATAATTACTGGCTAACCGATGAAAAAGACACAAACAACTCATCCAAGGCTCTCAATTTTTAGAGCTCTGTTCAACAAGACACTGCCTGTCCTTATTTATGCAGTCTGCATAATTTACACAGTTTGTACAAGAGCTATTCTTGTAAATGGAAGAACACACATTGAAAGTATCAATACCATATCTTGCTGGAGAGGAAACAGTTCTGAGGTTTGTCATTTTCACATTTGAGAAAGAGAGAAGTGATAATTGCAGTCCCTACTTTCCACATGTTGGTGAGCCAGATGTCTCCAAGAAAGAGTCTGATGTGTCTGCTATAATTCCATAGGCTTCCTAAGTGATGTAGAGCTTTGTTTGCACACAATTACGACAGAACGTGAAACAGTTGGTCTCCAATATACAGAAAGTAATGGGGCAAATGCCAAGGATAGAGAAGGCGGCCAGCCAGAAATAATCATGCATTTTCCCCTCATGTGATTAGAACTGTGGTTTAAGTCTGCATGCACAGCTTTAAGAGTCACTCAGCAGGCAAATCAGCTCTTGTTAATGCGATGACATACCTGTTCCAGGAAATGATCCCAGTGCAGTCACAGCAAGCAGGAAGGCACTGGCTATTACAGCTGTTAATGGATTTATTACCTGTAGGAGCTCTTCTTTGCACCTGTTTTACTGTTTTTATTTTCTCTCCTCAAATCAAACTGTTTAAAATAACCTGCTGTTTTAAATTGAGGATTAGGATAAATAGCTGCATATTTTCAGGAAGTAGGAGTGGCAGCAATACAGAAAAAAAAGATCACTGTTCTTTTTAACAGTCAGGCAATAAGTAAGTTTTGTCCTTAAACTTTGTGTAACTATGTGTCACTCAAACAATTGCATAGTCTTCCCTTGCCTTGTTGGAAAGGACACATGTTGTACTAACAAAGCAACTTTATCTTGTGAACTCAGCCCTGAATTAGCATGTGAGCACACTTCCTCTTCACAGAGGAATCACATCCACATGTTTCCCCCTAAGAAAATAAGAAAGCTTGTGTTTAATAGAGAAGTAAGCACTCTGGCATCTAGTCATGCCGGCCACATGAGCAGATGAAGAAATGTCTGCAGATGAAGACAGCTCTGGCTCTTTGGCTATAAACAGAGATGAGCACCAACCGCTAGAGTCGGATACAACTGGCTTTCGAGCAAGGGTGACCTACATATGTAGTATAGGTCTGAGTTCTAGCTAACTTAATGGCTCACTACCCAGACATTTATTTATTTATTTTATTGTTCGTACTTATATGCCACTCTCCTTGGGAAACGACTCAGGGCGGCTAACAACAGCAATATAGTACAACAATCTAGCAATAAAATTCATAAAAACCATGACAATTCCCTAAAAAATTATCAGGTTAAAATATTTAAAAGATATAACAGGTAAAACAATTAAAAAGTTAAGAGCAGGACAGGCACTCTAAACAACCACCAGGATGGGGTTAACTACAGCTCTATAATTTCCACTCACATACCTCACTTAGGAGAAAATAAAGAAGAAATGTCCTTTTGGAATAATTGCCTCCATAACATTTAACTATTTGTACTTAGTAGAGGAAAAGACTTTATTACTGGTTTGTGCTCTTTGCTAAAATGCAGCGGAGTGAAATAACTTGCTGCTTTAAACGGAGGATTACAGATGAGTGGCAGCTCATTTCCAGGAAATAATAGTGACTGAAATAAAGGAAATTACTGTTATTTTTAGCAATTACATAATTAGTGTTTTTGTCACAGGAACTTTTGCAGTGAAATTACTGGTAATATGTCAAAATGGCAGATAGGCTTTGATAACTTTAAAGCAACAGAAATGGAGTCCTGGAGATTGAGGCTTGTCTATACACCAATAGCTCATGAATATCATATATCTTCAAACCACCTAGGTTTCCTGCTATGTATGAGTGGACTGGTGGTATAAAAAGAAAGGTGGAATATACTCCCTCCCAAACAACAGGTATCTTTTTTGTAGTTTGTATGATGATGCACTATTGAAGCAATGGTTCTGGATCTGAAAGATGGGGAAAATTACTTTCTTGAACAACAGCCCCCAGCACCTCACAATCAGCACAGACATGGTGGTGATGGAGTGGTTAAATTGCTGTACTGCAGCCAAAACTGCTGAGTTTGTGAGCTTGATCCTGACTGGGAACAAGGTTGACTCATCTTTCCATCCTTCTGAGGCTGGTAAATGATTCCCCAGCAACTTGGGCAAAATGCTGATTACCTTGTGAACTGCTCAGAGTGCACTGAGTGCTATGGGGTAGTATTGCTATAGTAACTTTTCTCATCTTTCCCTAGATTTAGGAAAACCTTTGTAGTATTTGTGGGTCACCGCTTTGATGTGCAGCTTATTTGCTTGGGGTCTTCCTTTGTGGGTGAATTAAAATATGGCTGAGGGAAGAACCTAAAGCATTCGGACAATGATCTTCCCCTTTTTTTGGTCCTGCATGCATTCTCAGAGTAGGTACAAAAATAGACAGCAATGACAGATGGTCAATGACTTCAGGGGTTAGTTCTAGGGATGTGGTCCACACCAGATTTATTTTGAAAATAAACACATTTTTAGTCATGCATATTTACTCCTGATTATCTTTCTTCTGAAATGAGGAAGGAAAACCCTGAAGCTGGTATTTATTTCCCAGTCATTTGCCTGAAGCATGTATTTGCAATAAACAGAATGCAATTCTCCTGCTTCATTTCTATCCCCTAGAGACCAAGTGTTCCAACCACATTTGATTCTGCTTTGTTTCCTACTTTTACATCCCAGTCACCTATGATTATAAGTACAGTATGTCTTGGTTTGGTGTATAATCAAATACCTCCTGGATGCTTGCATAAAACTTTTTTAGTTTCCTTTTCTTCAGCATCTGTAGTTGAAGCATAGACTTGAATGATGGCTATGTTGATAGATTTTTGCAGAATTGCACAGGTTTATGCCCTAACAAATGTAAGTGTCCAACATGTGACAAGACCTGGTACTGTTCAGAATATTGCAACTCTGTGGTAGAGGAAAGCTTCCCATCAGAGAATGAAATGAGAGCAATTAGGCATCCTTATTAAATCAAAAGAATGACTTTCACTGTTCAAACTTCAGACTCAGAAAACCTACATCCAGGTATGAGAAAAAGAATCTTACTTTCATATGGAAATATCTTTAAATATATTCTCATGCATTTGGGAGAAATAATGCCCCAGAAACAGCTGTACCATTTAAGAGCTCTAGTCAGAAACCTGTTGGAAGAAGTCTTAATGTTCTAACAGCTCTTGAGGGATGATGATAACCCACTTTATTAGAGAAACTGAACTCTTTCTGCTAATGTCATTGTTGAGCATTTGAAATAGAGCAATTTCTTGCAAAGTAGTGCCTTCCTAATGTGCTGCTCTATAGCTCACATAATCCCCAGTCGGTAATTGGCTGGTTCTTATAGATCAAAAATCAGTGGAGCATAGCATTAAATTGGAAGGTTTTGCAAAACAGACCAAAGGCACCAGGAAAGGTACCCTTCTTCTGGGAGTGGGGAGCTATTTTATTCCAGGGCAAATCCTGCTCACAGACTTATTTTCCAAAACCTCTGTGAAAATTCTGAAGTTTCTTTTGAAACTAGAACCTTATTTAGGTATTTATGTTAGGGAATACACACTTTTCTTTCAGATGAGTTCTAGCCCAGGGTAAGCAAACTTGGATCTCCAGATGTTCTTGGACTTCAATTTCCAGAAGCCCTGATCAGCAGGCGTACTGACGTGGGATTCTGGGAGTTGGAAGTCCAAGAACACCTGGAGAGCCAGGTTTGCTAATTATTTCATGTCAGAAATTATTCTGGGTTGAAAGTATTTTTGTGAAATAAACTCCGCTCATGGAAAACACAAATGAGGCTCCTTTCATGTCCCCAAGAGCTGGGACAGAGATGGGCACTCAATCCAACATGCAGTACCAGGGTCTCGAACTGCCGACTTACCAGCCTTCCAGCTAACAGGGTACATTTCTTAACCACTGAGCCACTGCAGCCTTGCCAGGTTTGCTGACCCCTGTTCTAGTCCCATTCTCCTTCAGTTTTTTGTGTCATTGCCTTGAACACAAAAACTGGTGAGCAGTTAACAGGAGAATGTTGCCTCTGTTTTGGGGAGCTTGCCAAATGGATTGAAACTTTGGATAGTCCGAGTTCCCATTCACTGTGATGTTCACTCATGGATTGTGTATGTTCTCCCATTTAGACTTGCCACCCTTATGCATTCAGGGTGATGTAGCCTTGGAGAAGGAAGAGGATGGAGCTAGAACGCTTTTTGTCATTTCAGGCTAAATATTCTCCAGTAGGAATCTCTGAATATGTACAGATTTTTATTTGTTCCATGCTCAATTAACAGAAGTATAGTCTCCAAACCCCATGGGGTGATAGTCCCCCTCTCTTCAGCACTAATTAGACCACATCTAGAGTACTGTGTCCAATTCTGAGCACAACATTTTGAGAAAGATGCAAACAAACTAGAGCAGGTACAGAGAAGTGCAACAAGGATGATCAGAGGACTGGAAACCAAGCCATATGAGGAAAGACTAAAGAAACTGGACATGCTTAGAGCCTTGAGAAAAGAAGATCGAGAGGAGATTACGATAACACTTTTCAAATTTTGTTGCTGTTCAGTCCCACAGTCTCTTCAAATATCTGAAAGATAAACATAAATAGAAGCAGCAGCAGTGGTGGGCATCAGCAGGTTTGCACCAGTTTGCCAGAACCAGTAGCAGAAATTCTGGCTGGCACCACCCATCCAAGTTTTGAAATAAAGTAGTCCTAATTTGGGTACAACATGGGGCTTTCCCCTGGCCATGTCCACCATACCATGCCCACAGTGTGGTAGTAAAATTTTTGGGAGCCCACCAGTGAGGAGCAGGATCTGCTCTTGATCATCCCAGAGTGCAGGACACATAATAGTTGGCTCAAACTAAAGAAAGCCAGATATAGGCTGAATATGAGAAAAAACTTCTTAACAGTTAGAGCAGTACGACAGTGGAACCAACTGCCTCAAGAGGTAGAGAGCACTCCAACACTGGAAGCATTCAAGAGAGAATCTGTTGTTATCTGCTTTGATTCAGATTTCTACACTGAGGTTGGACTCAATGGCCTTAAAGGCCCCTTCCATTGCAGTTATTCTATGATTCTAATTTTGTTTCCTTAGATTAGGCTAATGCTGAAGGTAACTGGAAAATAAGAGAGAGAGCTCTTGAATAAATTGAGGCATCTTAATGGGCTCTGAGTGGTAAAAACATCATAGTAGTCATTGTCTTAGACATAATGTATTTCTTAGAAATGTTTTAGATTATGAATTCTTATTCTCACATGTATAAGAATTGAGAAAGATGTCATGGGAATGTAAGATAGGCCAACAAATTTGTTTGACATAATTAGCTGAGTTACAAAGAATGTGAGATGGTTTCATTATCATATGCCATAATTCTAGGCTCTTTCCTCAGAAATAAATTCCATTTAGAATGAATGGATGACACCTTTGAAAAACAAATTGCAAGAATTTCAAAGAGACACAATGCAATAGTAATGGGAGACTTCAATTACCCCAATATCTGTTGAATGGCAAATTCTGCCAAAGAGGCGTCTTTCAAGAAATTTTTGCTGTTGTTCAGGTAATTTTCTATCAAAAAGTGGAGTAAGAAAGTAGAGGATTAGCTATCCTTGACTTGATTCTAACCTAGTGTTTCCCAGCCTTTGGTTTTTGGACTTCAATCCAATGGACTGCCTTAGGCTTCTGGGAACTTAACCCCTGCCCCACATAGGGAACCACTGTTCTAACCAAGAGATGACTTCGTGGAAGAATTGGCAGCAAGAGCAACTCTGGATACAGTGACCTTGCTTTGAGTTCTTTATTCCAAAGGAAACAAAACCATCCCATCGTTTGATCTTGCCTCTTTATTTCCTGTTGGGGTAAATAATAAAATAATACATAGGGCATTGAACATGCTATTGGAAGATTGCTAGATAAATACTCATTAATAATTCTTACAATATTTTGAAATCTATATTCTGTCACTACCCTTCTTTTTTCCTGCTTTTAGGGTCCATTGTATTTATGGGGAAGATGGCCAATCCTGACCCTCATTTGGAAAAGAGAAGAGATATCGACTCTCTTTAAGAAGACTAAAGATAAAGCTGTGACCAGGACACCTATTCTAGATGTGTTCTGGGGAAATATACAACAGGTTTTTCTTTTCCAACAACTGTCCCTATATCTGATACATAAAAAATTGAGTGTATTTTGGTGTGGTCTTCCTGTTTCTGTCATCTCTGGGCAGGCTGAGGAGGATGGTGGAAGACAGAGGTGCCCGGCAGGCAACGGTCCATGGGGTCGCAAAGGGTCGGAGTCAACTGTGTGACTGAACAACAACAACAACGGCCTGAGGGAGAATTCCATGGCCTAGCAGTGGCTGAGAACATCGCCCCCTCCTCTGGGCCCACAACAATGGCCTGAGGGAGAAGACTCCATGGCGTGGCAAGCAGCTGAGGACCTTGCCCACTCCTCTGGGTCAACAACAACTGCCTGAGGGGAGTTAGTCTGTGTTCTGGTTTGGTTGTATTTTGTGAGGTTATATTTTATAATTTTTATTGTACTGTTGGTGCTTTGACTGTAAGCCACCCTGAGTCGCCTAGGCGAGTGGGCAGCAATATAAATCTGAATAAATAAATAAAATAAATAAATAAAAGAGGTACCACTTCAGTGGGAAAGATAACAGCATTCTGTGTGATTCAGCATCTAGTCATGCCTGCCAAATGACCATGGAAACGTCTGCAGATTCAGACAGCACTGGATCTTTGGCTGTAAATTGAGATGAGCACTGCCCCCTGGAGTCAGATATGACTGGTTTTCAAGCAAGCAACACCTTTCAAGCAAGTGACACTGCAGCCAATCTCACCTTTGGGAAGCCCATGCCATGCTGCTAAAACAATGGCGATGTCCTTTTCTCACTTCCTATGAACAGGCAAATAAGCTGTGGCTATCAGCATCCTTTTGCACACCATCTGCTAAAGCTTCATCAGCACCAATAAAATGGACACTGCAACTGCAGCAGTAATGCCTTGTATGCAGTTCTGTGCACTTCCCTAATAATTATGTGTATACTTAAGGCCCCAAATTCTTGGAACACTAGAGACACTTCTCTGATGTTCTTGGCACTGCATCAGCAGTAACCACCACCAGCAATTTCCATTAGTTCTGATTTTTTTAAAAGTGATTTTCATCATGAAAAGCCTCTTTTTCCGGAGGAGGCTAACAAGGGAAGAGTGTTTCTGCTATCTTCTCTTTATCTAAAGATACACAAATCTCACTTGTAGTCTGTCCTTATCCAAGATGCAGTTTCTTCAGCAGGTAGAAAGCTGAACACTGATATATATGGAAAGAAGGATTACTGACTGCTATCAAAGCTTGAACGTGAGACATTTTAAAATATGTTTTCCATTAAAGGAGGGTTGGCATCCCATGTACTGAACACTGAATTCATGATATCAAAGGCTAAGTTACAAGTCAACAATTATATACATCCCTGTTGATTAAATGGGTGTATGGCAGTTGAGACTAGCTGTTCTATTTAAACCATACAGCTGTGTTTTTCAGCTGTGGGGATCAGCCTAATTTTCATGCATTCTTTGGCTTTTCTGGCAGACTAGTTTATTAATGCAGGTAGCAAACAATTTGAACTGAGTAGGGTATACAATAGGCAAATAGATAGTCCAGTGTGTTTCTCCTCTTGCTTTAATCTATTTTTAGATAGCCTCATAGCCTGCCTTCCTTCTTAATTCCTCACGGCCAACTTTTTCATTGCATTTTTCTGCTCTAAGTTTAGAGAGATTTTCTTCCTGCAACAATCACAAATAGGGTTCCTTCTTAATAAATAGTTCAATATTTTTTTGCCATACCATCTGAATCAAGCAGGACTGGAACCAGAGAGGAAATAAGCAGGTTTTGTCACAGGGCACCAAAATTTGGAGGGCCATTGATAAGTGGAGGGAGCAACATAATGCAGTAGTCTTCCATTTGCCTTCCGCATCGCTGTGTGACATCCATACCACTGATCCAGTTCTGCACCTCACTTTCTGGTCCTGAGACCTTTTAGCACACAAAGTCCTCATCAGCCCCAGGTCAGTATTGATTAAGCTTCTGCCCTCCATCAAGATGGATTCAAGTGGGAAATCCTTCACTGTGGATTTTGCTACCCAAGACCGTTAGTCCTCAGGGTTGACAGGTTAGTTAATCAGCATTGAGTTGCTAGCAGTAGGGTCTACTCTATTACCTACTCCCTTTTCTTGGTGGTAAGGGCATGCCCATGCCTTAGTACAGAGTGTGCTGGAGAGAGTGTTCTGTGTTCCAGATGCCCAGATTTCTATTGATGACTCTGATCTCCAGAATAGTTACTTCTTCCTAGTAGTCAACAGGTCAGCACCAGGCTAGGGACTGTGGTGGCTGAGTGGTTAAGAAGCTCACCTTGTTACCTGAAAGGTCATCAAGTCGGCAGTTCAAGACCTGAATACTGGAGGATGGAATGTGCGCCCATCTCTGTCCCAGCTCTTCCCAACTTAGCAGTTCTAAAGCAAGAAATTGCAAATACAGTAGATAAATAGGGACCACTTTGATGGGAAAAGATCTTGGGCACATGAAAGGAGCCTCATTCAGGTGTCCCCTGAGCGGAGATCCTCCAGCACCTAAAGTACCAGGCTGTGGGTGTATCTGTGTGCCTTTATAGAGCTTTCAAGATAAATTAGATAGTTAATGAGTGGTTTTGCCAGTTCCAAACTTCCCTCATGAGTCTCCATGACTAGTCAGGGATTTGAACCCAGTAGTCCTAGTCCATCATTCTATCCCCTACATCAGGGGTGCCCAGGGTGTTCTTGGACTTCAATTCTCAGAAGTCGTGATCAGTAGGTGTGCTTACTTGGGCTTTCTGGTAATTGATGCCCAAGAGCACCTGGGGCACCACGGTTGGCCACGCCTGCCCTGCATCATATTGAGTATCCAACGAATTTCAGAATTGCTCTGATAGCAATCAGCTTGGCGGGAAGAAGGATGGTCATACTTCTGGACTGTCATCCCACTGACAATTAACTTCATTTACCCCCAGCAGTATGAATCCCCCTCCTCAGATTACTCATAAGGCAAACAGATCATGACGGGGTACTCTTGATGCAGTTGTACAATATGAATACTTTCACCATCTTGGAGAGGACACTTTTGATATGTTCTGACTAGAAAATGAAGCTTCAGATTTACTTCAAAGATGGAACTGATTACTGTAAAAATCTTGTAAGGAAAGACATCTTCAGCAGCTGCCTCATACAAAGGTGTCATATAATTCACATCTCTTCACAGTGATGCTTTTAAAGCTTTACTTATTACATAAACTGCCCATAGTATTTATTTTCCCATTTATTTGTTATATGTATACACCACCCATCTAGCATGAGCCACTCTGGGCAGCTTACAGATATACTACAAGAACTGGGCATGTTTTAAGATTTGAAATGAAATAAACTAAAATAAAACTAGCTATAAACACCTGTCTCCTAGATGTGGCAAAACATAAAATCTTATTGGTACAGTTGCATTTGTGGAGTTGACCAACTGGTGAGATTTTAAAAACTGCATTAAAATTCAGGAGATGTATTCTCTTTTGCTTCTGGCCATTTCAGATAGAAGTATCTAAAAAGTGCCCCAGGCACTTATGTGCTGCCTAGTCCCTTAGAGCAATCAAAATCCAGGAGCGAAGCACTTTTTCAATCTTGCTTACATTTTAATAGAAAGGACAGTATTTTCACCCTGGCAAATATAAATTCATCACAGCCTGCTTACTGCTTAACAGATAACTTGATTGAGAGGTGGGAAAGTGCTGATTCAAGTTTTTTTCCAGACTAGTTTAGGACAACCTTCCTCCTGCCAAAATCAGAATCTAATTTCAGTCCTTATTAATCATGGATGTGTAAAAGTGCACAGTTCAGGCCAGCCTTGTGAATTTGGATTGTGTGCTTCATAGGATGTCCGCACTTAAGGGGCGGAAAAAGAAATAAATGTAAACTTAAACTAAGGTGGTGGTCTGGAATAACATGTGGGATGAAGGCATTGCTGCTGGTGCTGGTGCTTCTTCCTTTTCTTCCTTCTTTTTCTGTGTCTAAGCAGGACATGAAACTATGAAAATGAAGGTACCTTTTGGTAAGTTCATTCTGTATTTTCTTTTGCATGACCTAGTGTGAGAAAGATTAGCTGGCAACACAAGATTGCCGTTACCAGGGTATGCCAAATTGTGGTTCAAAAAAACACAATCTTCGAGGAGGCTCTTTCTGTGTACCCCGGCACTGTTACTGATTAGAGCAATAGTCAATGTTATTAGAGAAAGAAATATGTTTTGCAACACTTTTTGCAAGTCTTATTTGCCAAATTCTGTTCTCAATCCATTAACTGATTGGAGCATTATGAGTTAAAAATGGATAGTAAAATTCTAATTGTCCTATTTCTGCACATTGTTCAATCTGGCTTATAGTTTTACGATCCTCTGAGCCCTTAACAAACATATAGACTGGAATATAAAAAGAAAGCAAAGTACTGAGACAGAGAGATCAATTTTAATGAAATTAATGAATATGTTGTGTAACAAACAGCTCAATATATCTTTGGGATTAAGGATGTTAAAGTGCTATATACGGCCAACCTCATTACTTGAAAAAGAGTTTTAGACTTATGAAAGAGAAGCTCAGTATAATAACTGCTTTTGAAATATGGATGTACAGAAGAATCCTTCACCTCTCATAGACTAATAGAATGAAAATAAATAAAGAAGTACTTCATCTGATAAGAAAACAAAAAGAAAGAAAGTGGATTAAAGTAGGTTGAAACACAAGCTTCCGTATCTTGGACACAATTCATCATGATGGTTGAGGTAGAAGAAGGATTTCTTCCACAAATGTCAGGAACTGGCTGGATCTTAATACAAAATAATTCTTCCACAGAGCAAGAAGTAGGTGGAGATATGCTATGATGGTAGCCAACTTCAGAAAATAAACATACCCAGAGAACTGAGCCCCTTTGACCCTCTCTTGCTTTCTCTCATTCCCTCCTGTTGAAGACATAGCATCATGAAGTGATTTTATTGTATTAACACAATTTTACAGGATATTATGTATCCTAATAGTCTGCAACTAGGGCCAGGGTGGATTAGTGGTTATGACACTGAGCTTGATGACCGGAAGGATGGCAGGTCAGCAGTTCACTACCCAAGTGCTGTGTGATGGAGTTAGCACCAGTTGTCTGTCCCAGCTCTTGCCAACCTAGCAATTTGAAAGCAAGAAATTGCAAGTAGATAAATAGGTACCGCTTTGGTAGAAAAGGTTACAGTGTTCCATGTGCTCTGATGTCTAGTCATATCTTTCACATGACCATGTAAAAGTCTGCAGACAGCACTGGCTCTTTGGCTGTAAACTGAGATGAGTACCATCCCTTAGGTTTGTACACTTTGGAGGTAAACTCTTTGGATTACAGTAAGGTAAAAGTAAAGGTTTCCCTTGCTTGAAAGCCAGTCATATCTGACTGTAGGGCTCAGTGCTCATCTCTGTTTTAAAGCAGAAGAGCCAGCGCTGTCTGCTTCTGCAAATGTTTTTGTGGTCATGTGCACATGGAATGCTGTTACCTTCCCACTGAAGTGGTCCCTATCTATCTACTTGCAATTTCTTGCTTTTGAACTGCTAGGTTGGCAGGAGCTGGGACAAAGACGGGAGTCCATTGCATCCTGCAGTACTTGGGAATCGAACTGCTGCCCTTCCACCTCCCAGTATGAATTAGGATATAGCTGCAAGAAGGAAAGCTTCCTCCTTGCTCCCGTGAGGACTGCCACTGATGTCAGAGGAAACAAGGGAAGCTCTAAAGGTGCTGCTGGCGGATGAAGTTATTGGCATTGTTTAAAAATAAAACATGTTTTGCTCCTTTATGCCCCAGCTTCACTATATCACAGGCTGCAGAGATGGAAAATGCTCTGGTGAAAGAGAAGAATCATCCAAGCTCTTCTGCAGTGATCTCCACGGTGAGTCTCTCTGGTTGTTTTCCAGTTCTTTTCTCCAAATGTCAGCAGCTGTCGCTTTTAAAGGCCAAAGAGGGGAGAAATACCAAGTATATACTAAATAGTGAATCCATGCCATGAGTAGAAATGCTTATGCAACCAAAATGGTATTGTGTACATAGTATAGAGCTATCAGCAAGCTCAGAGGAATTTTGAGATTTGCGAAAGTATCAGAAAACCAAAGCAAAAAGTAAAGGTAAAGGTCTCCCTTGCTCAAAAGCTAATTCTGTCTGACTCTAGAAAGTGGTGCTCATCTCCATTTACAGCCCCATGAACTAATGGAGATCTAGTGAATCAAATCCTTCATGAGTTTCATTGACTCAAATGAACCTAGTCTTGTTGTGACTTATTATACTAAGGTAAGTCAAAACTGGAATATGCCTATATGACTTAATGGAACTTATGGAGATGACTCACCAAATCCCCACTGATTCAGTGGTCCTGTTGTAGTGTGGCTTACTGAGCTAAGCAACAGTAATTCAGGCATTAATATTTCAAAAAACTAAGAAGAAAGTATAGCATTAATTTGTTCATTAATTTGCTAACTCACTACATTTAAAATTACCAGTAGCTAATTGAAGAAACAAGAAAAGTAATTATGACTTGAAAATAGCATCACTGGGATTTAATAACTAAAAGAGCTCATTTTAAGTATTGGTGTGAATTACAATGAATTAGCAGTACCAAGTTAATTTTGAAAGAAATTAATTTCAAGCATGAAGGAGGCCAATAAAGGACAGCAGTGGTGGCCGTCTTCTTCATCTTCTTGAGCATGTTGGTCTTACATTTAGGCACTGTGACCCTCAGTCTATTCAAGGACCTCCAAGTAACATAGAGAAGGTTGAGTTCCTCAGCCATATCCTTCTTTAATGTTATTCCTTGTAGTGAGCTTCTTCCTCCATCTTCTAATTGCTCTTGTGTACCCTCCAGAATCTTTGTTCTTGGCATAAAGTTCTTCCTGGATCTTAGTTGGTGGACTTGAGCCACGTATTCATTCAGAGAATGGTGAGGGTTATTCTCTTGCTTAATTATTTTCGAGTCCACTGCTGCTTCTCTACTTATCTTAGGTGGAGCGATATCAGCAAGAGGATATATTTCCTCAACCCATGTGGGTGTGAAGCATGTTGTCACTATGCTTCCATAGTGGTGAAGACAGTGAAGGCCACATGGGTCTTTCTCCTCCTGTCTATATATGTCCCTCTCTTTCACAGGTGTCTTCATTTCACTTTTCTAGTATACTTATTCCAGCTCTCTCCCAAGCATGTTTGAACCCTACTGTAGCATCCTAAGCAACTTTCTTGGTTGATGGAATTTCTATAACAATATTCATTTTATTTTTCTTCACTCACCCTCTCTAAACCCAGCCTTTGTTTCTTAAACATCATATATACCACATTCTCCTTTCTATTACTGTTGACATTGTTCCCACCTTTCTTTTTAAAGATTTGAGCTGAGCTGTGCTCCAACTGTATCCCTGCATTTTGTCTCTACAGAGAATTTCTCAGATTCTGAGCTTCTGTGCTGCTTCCAATCTCTGCCCATATATATGTTCAATTGCCTTAAATCTTTTCATTTTGTAGCATTAAAAAGCACCAGATAATTTGAAGGCTTGCTCAAAATTAATGGATGTGATTATGGTGAGGTGTTAAGGGGAAAGTAATGGTCTTCGTTTCAAAGGAGATTTTTTTTAACCTAGCTCAAAAGTGTATGTCTGGAGATGAGTTCTCTTTTATTCCTCTTGTTAATCCTTGCCTGAAGAACAGGCTAAACTCCATCTCAGCAGGAAAATTTCTCCAGAAGCTCAAAGATAATCTTGCTTAGTTCTTCTTCATTTTAAAGAAGTGCTATTTTTATGTGTTGACTGATCTGTTTTTTACCTCACTTCACCCACTAGTAATGGTAGGTTTAATTCTGTTTGCCCAAATAATACAAAAATATAGATTATATCTATGATAGGGATTCAGACACAAATTGGCTGATGGACAGGAACTGTACATTGAAATGAATATTAACTTTTGTGACATAAGAAACATCTTCACCCTGATAACAGGATGTATATGTCGTTCTTGCTCTGTCTAAAACAAAGTAAGGAAAAGTAACTATTTTCATCTATAACTGGCTAGAGTATTCTGGGAGTTGTGATCCAGAAAAGTAACCTTTCACATTTTTGGCTTTATGGATATTCATGCTGGAAGAAAGGTATAGAATTGTTTCAAGTAAAGGATTTGAGAATGGAATATATGTAATGGAGTAGAATGTATGTATTTTACTCCTATCCATCCACCCACCCACCCACCCACCCATCCATCCCCTTGTCTCTCTCTTTGCTTATGACAGATATGAGAGAATTTATTTTTGGGGAATGGGACAGGTTATAACTCCTACAGTATTTGAGCCAGGTTGGACAGCAGGTAAAGAAGATGTGAGATTCTGGGAACTGCAGTCTTCAAAAATATTTTTTCCACAAAGATTCATAAGGTCATTTTCAGTGTACTGATAATTCTTTGTATTTTGTTACAGGATGAGTAGCAAATCATTTTCTTAATTCTAAGTAAACTACAGAGACTTTTGAAACATGTCGGAAAGAAACAAGGATGAAAGAAAGAGGGAATAAGCAGGTAGTGCTGGGTGTTCCTCTGATGTTTGCTCATATCCTTAGTCTTGAACAGTACATACTTTGCTGTGGCACGGGTCTTGGCAAATGCCCAGTGGTTCCAATCCATGATGCTGACCTCAGTTATGCCCATGTTGTGATGCTCTCCTGGAGATCTAATGTATGTACATGTGAATAGGTGGAAGGAACCATTCTAATGCATTTTATATTATTTTCTATATATTGTGGCTATAATGTGAAAGCTATCATACTTTGGGCACATAGTGAAAAGATAAGCTTCACTGGAAAAAAAATGTGCTTTGAAAGAAAAGAAAAAGATTGAACACAAGTTGGATTGATTCAATAAGTCATAGCCTTGAGTTTGAGGCACTTGAGATAGGATTTTTGGTAGGTCAATAGCTCATAAGGTCATCATGAGTCAGCACATAACAAACAACAGTGGATAAGATCTAGCCAAAATTAAGCTTCTTGGTCTCATTGGCTACAATATGAGACTCAGGGATATGTCTTTAAATCTGCCCTTGAAATCTATGGCTCTTTAAAGACACCTCACTTGAGTCGTGTTGTCAGCATTTTAAAGCCATTCATGCAAGTACACAGATGAATATAATCAGATAGACAAGAAGTTAATGACACAATATATTTTCATTTTAAATTTTCCAGTACAAAATGATAACTGGAAGAAATTCTGCAATGACAGCTTAAAGTGCTACAGCATGATTTCATGTCAAGTCGAGTAGCACAAAAGTGATTGTATTTGAAGCTGGGAGAATTGGTTCCCCCACTTGTATATTTTGTTCTTTAGTCATATCAAACTATTTATAAACAGCTTTCTTTTTCCTAGAAAAACTTAGAGTAATAAGAGCCCTCATGGCACAGTGGTATTGCAACCAAAACTCAGCTCATAATCTAAATTCAATTTCAGCAGGCTCAAGGTTCACATAGCCTTCCATTTTTCCGAGGACACCATGTTGGGAGCAAAATGCTAATTACTTCATGATCTACCCAGAGTGTGTTCTAACAACTATGGAACAATACATAAGTGTAATTGCTATTGTTATTCCATTTCTGGAGTTGTGATGCTTGCTAGACTTTAAAAATCAAATTAAGCCAGTTAGTTCGTGGCTTCAGCTCATACTATTATCAGGACTTACTTACATCACTCTTTTGTGTTATTTGTGTTATTTGCCTTGTCTTAAAGAGCTGGTTGAGAAACCGCCCACTGCTGAATCTGCCATGGTGGATTTGTCAGTGGTCCTTTTTATATAAGGCAAAAAATGTTTTTATAAAGGATTTGGATCATTTTTGCTGCCCTATCATACTTTGGACATCAAATGGGAAGAGGTGATTCACTGGAGAAAGCCTTGATGCTGGGAAAGCTTGAGGGCAAAAGAAGAAGGGGGAGGCAGAAAATGAGATGGATAGATGGTATTGTTGACGCAATGGGCACAGAGTTGGGCGGGTTGAGGAGGTTGGTGGAGGATAAGGGCCTGGCGTGCAAGAGTCCTTTGGGTTGCAGGGGGTCAAAATCCACTGTGTGACTGAACAACAACAACAAATCATATTCTAAAAGAAATTAACATCCTCTTCCCCTCTGTTGAATTGTTTAATTTGCCAACATCCTGAAGTGGATCTCTTATTAAGCCACTTCACAATACAGTATTGTACATTCCTACTGGAATGAGCCTACTGGAATGACCCAGAAGGCTCACTTTTGGTTTATTTCCAGCAATCACATGCCCTAGAAACAAACTAAACTAGACCAGTTCTGTATTTTAAAAAAGCCCCTAATAGGAGCCAGAAAGATGCAGATAGAACTGCTTTGAATTAGGCTGGTTAGTTACAGCAACGACATTGTCTGATGGCTGTCTTTGAGACCAAAATAGCCCATCCTTGCAGCAACTCAAATAGTAACCTAAACGCTGATGTAGTCACCCTCTTAGGTGCAGCAGAGCTTTTAATCCTTAACTTTTTGAGTTCTGGGTGACATAGTATTGATTCCTTAAAGAACAGGTAACGAAGGACAAATAACATTTGTACTGCATTTCAAAATAAATGTTTTACTTGCTTGACATTTGAGCCTCTAAACCAGGGGTCCTCAACCTTTTTAAGCCAGGCCTGGGTCACACTTCCTCAGACTGTTGAGGGGGTGGACTGGTGGTGTCCCCCCCGGCTGCCACTGCCAAAGGTGGCAGCGATGACCACCCTGATCCCACTACACCCCCCAAAAAACCCCTCTGCTCCCCTGCTTACGAACCTGGAGGAACTGCATAATATGGGTGAAGGAAACATGACCACAGCTGCTGGAAATGTGCCCACAACTGCCGGAAATGGGGCAGCTGGAAACACGCCCACAGCCACTAGAAACGTGGCCGCGGCTGCTGCCACTGCCACCACCTCTGCCTCAATCCATGTCTCCTCTGCTTGGCTTGGCTTCTCTCAAATAGCGTTCTGTAGCAGGGCAGATGCTGTAAGGTTTACAACATCCACCCTGCTATGGAGCACCATTAGGGACACGACAAGCCAAGCAGAGGAGACAACGATTGAGGCAGAGGTGGTGGCAGTGGCAGCAGCTGGAGTGAGAGTGCGGACCTGATAATTTGATGCCACAAGCCATCTGGCCCACAGGCCATAGGTTGAGGATCCCTGCTCTAAACAGATGATATTTTGCAGTCAGAGCACAGAGTAGAGTAGAAAAGACTCTGATTTAGGTTCTAACCTACTGGGAAATAAAAATACATGGTACTGAGAAGAGCTCAGGTTGTGAACTTATTTAGGATCCACTGTTAATCTTCCCTAGTTTTTTTAAAGGTAGGAGGGTGGTTTGAATGACTATGGGAAATAGATACAGAGAGATCAATCGCATTTGTGAGTCTGTGGGTATATGAACTTGAATGAGTACTGCATATGGGTTTGGTCTAGACCAGTGTTTCCCAACCTTTGGTTTTTGGACATCAATTCCCAGAAGCCTAAGTCAATTCCTCACTGATCAGTCAATGTACTGATTTAGGCTTCTGGGAATTGAAGTCCCCCTGTGGAGCGTGGGTTCCATGTTGGGAATCACTGGTCTAGAGTTAGGATATAGTTAGGTCTTGGTGAAATTAGATTATGAATCTACCCTTTCCCCTCTATGTTTTAGAATGTGGGTTAACTGAAGCTATTTTGTTGCTTGAGGTATAGGGTATGATAGTATTATCCCTGCAGAAGGAAACTGGATTGGTGGTAGATCACTTCACCAATAGTGATGTAACAAGGTACTCTACCTCACATGAGCACATCCACCTTATTTTGGAGGTGAAAGACCATCTGTGTGGCACTCATCTCTCTGTCATACCATAGATGTGAATGCCCATGAATTTCAAAAGAAATGCCCCAGCATCTGCCTCCTGAAGTGTTAGCCTCACTTCACTCAATGTCCTTTCTTAGTCCATAGTTCATTATTTTTAAGCACAACCCAGAAGGAAATTTTCCTGATTAAGATTTCATGAAATAAAAAAGAAGTGTCAGTGTACTACTTAGTAAGGTCACATAGATTGCTTTAAAAAAGGAAACAAACACACTCCAAGAAACTTAGTTGTACAAAAATTATACAAGTAGATGCACATTTAGAGGTCATTGTTATAATTTAAGTAAAAGTACAGTACAACTAAACACCATGGTATTGTATCTTGGCGATCTGTGTTTCTGTCCAGTCTAGAGCTGTGAATAGGTGGCAACTACATGACTACTAAAAGGGTCGTGGTGGCTTAGTGGTTAAGATACTGAACTTGATGACCAAAGGTTGGCAGGTCAGGAGTTCGAGACCCAAGTGCTCATGATGGAGTGAGCTCCAATTGTCTGTCCCAGCTCCTGACTACAGCAGTTGGAAAGCAAGAAATTGCAAGTAGATAAACAGGTAGCATTTTGGAGGGAGGTAACAGAGTTCCACGTACTCCAGCATCTAGTCATGTCTGCCACATGGCCACAGAAATGTTGGCAGACACAGAAAACTGTGGCTCTTTGGTTGTAAACAGAGATGAGCACCGCCCCCTAGAGTCAGACATGACTAGCTTCCGAGCAAGAAAGACCTTTACATGACCAGTGGTCTTCTTTCTGATGACTGCCTATCTTTTAAGGGGTCTTAGACTGGACAGACTTTCACACAAAGGAGTGCCCTGTGTAAAGGAGGATGCTTGACCATCTAAATAGCACTCCATTCAGCTCAGTGGAGTATTAGCAGAATTTCCTGTTGGCCAGTGCTCAGATTTGTTGAATGTATGTATTTCCAAATATGCAATGCTAATATGAGGACTGGATATCCTCTGTATCTTAAGATAAAATGATAAGGTGGGACTCTGGAGACCCACTTAGGCATGGAAACTCATTGGAGGAGTGGAACTGGTACAAGCATTCTTTAAAAATCTCACTTACTTTGAAAGTAACATAACTAACTAATAGAAAACAACAGTTATAAAGTAGAACACATGGTCTTAACTACAACTCCCATTCACTTCGATTGGGTGTATGCTGAAGTTTCTGATTGACTGCTTCTTGTTACTTCTATGACACTTAAGGAATTCGTGAAATATTTCTATATTTTCAGATGTACAACACTGTGCATTTTTCATGCTGATAAAGACATCTCTAAACTAAATTAAACTATCCATATCTTGCAAGACACCTGACAGATGGAAGTACAGCTTAATGTTCTACCCCCAGGGAATGGAATATGTATACATGGCTTAACATAGCCTAGTAGACACCAATTCCTGCCGTTACACCGACACTAAAAAACACTCATGTGGAGCGTATCATAGTAGAGCTTACCATAGGCTCACAAGTTACACCAAATGTAGTTAAAGGTCCATATGTTAGTTGAGCTTTGTTATCTCTCTATATGTATATAAGAGAGGGAAGGTCTCTAATACTCTAATACCCTGTTGCTGGGCAGAGGACAGTGAAGATACAGGGATGTATCTGATTGGCTCATCTAAATGAGATAAGGCAGGAAGGGGATGGTGAGGTATAAAAAGGAAATAGGGTTTTCTAAATAGAACTCGAGGAAAAGAGAACTTGAGGAGAACTTTAGGGCTATTCTAAAGAATTGGAGAGAAAATATTTTCTGTAAAGAAGAGAGAGTCTGAGGTAAACTTTCAGAGAGGCTGAGAAAAACTTTCTGAGGAGAATCTGAAGAGATTCTGAGGTGGATCTGAAGAGATTCTGGGAAACATTCGGAAGAGATTTTGAGGAGAATCTGAAGAGAACAAGCCAGAGAAGAATGAGAGGGAAGAAATCCTGCTCTCTTCTATCAGGATAAGTTAGTGGGTTAAATTAATTTATATTCATGGGGGAAACAAACGTGCTGATTTTCCTGAATCTTTTTCTTTCTGTTTAATTTATTATTATTATTATTATTATTATTATTATTATTATTATTATTATTATTATTATTATTATTATTATTATTATTATTATTATTATTATTATCATTATTATTATTATCATCATTATTATTATCATCATCATCATCATCATCATCATCATCATCATCATCATCATCATCATCAATGCTGTATATACAACCGTCTATAAAATAATAAAACAATAAAAAAGAGAAAACCCCTATGCATACATAATTTCTATATTAACTATCTCTATAACATTAATGTGTACCCACCACCTTGGTACCATACATTTTCCTGAATCTTTTTTAGTAGACTTGTATAAATTGTATAGTTATCTGTATTGTGTGAACAATGTATCTTTAACATCCCTTATGAAAAATAAACCACAGTTCCTTTGATAACTTGTATGTTTATTAAAGAGAGGGGGACATAGTAAACAGGGGTGTAGCTACCGCCGTATCTGCTGTATCAATTATACGGGGGCCCCAGGCCACGGGGGCCCCCAACGTGCGTAAGCAAAAATTAATAAAAACTTCCCAAATGTTTTTTTATTTCACAAATGGCAAAAGTCAAAAAAAGCAATTTCTTTTTTCCCCGCGTAAAGCGTGCGTTCAAAAGTTGGTAACACCCTACATCGGTTATCGCGGGCTGTGGCATTTCCCCATTTAAGTCATTTACTTCAACGGGGGAATCCCACAATAATCGATGTACATACGATACGATGATCAACCACGGACGGAGAGCAGTGTTTATTGACGCGTTTTATTTAATTGTGCAATACATTGTAATACAATACAAACAATTGTTCTTCTGGTTTAGTAGTATTAGTAGCGATTTGTAAAAAACAATGAGTGAAAGGAAAAGAGATTATCCCAGCGGAGCTACGAAAAGAAAAAGTAAACAGAAAAGAGAGGAGGTCATAAAAAAGTGCCCAAAATTTCTAGTGACAGATAATTATGATAAATAAATATTTCTTTTAATTTTATGCAATTTTTTTTCTTTTGTGAGAAATCTTTACCCTTCCTAAGGGCTCGCAAACAAATTTTTATATGGGGCCCTGCCAAGGCACGCTACGCTTCTGATAGTAAAGCCATCTTAAGCCAGGAGAGGCCACACTGCTACATTCTCTCCTTTTGACATTTTCTGGGGATCACTTTTAGAATGGATCTTCCAGGTTACAGCAAAAAGGTAATATTTTGCTGGACCAGCACTCCATGTAAAATGGCTTGGAGTCTCAGTAGTCCCAAAGTGGAGCTGCCTGTGTCTGGGAGACCCAGGAGGGGACAAGGAAAGGACTGAGGTGGTGGAAGTTTAGTGTCAGGTAACATTAAAGTCAATAAATGAGCAAGAAAAGCAGTAATGGGATACAATAAAAAAAATGATAGAATTATGTCAGTCAGAATCCAAGGCAAACCTCTCAATATCATTGTAATCCAAATATACACACCAACCACTGGTGCAGATGAAGCCACAGTTGACCAGTTCTATGAGGACCTACAACATCTCATAGAACAAACACAAAGAAATGATGTACACATTGTCATAGGAGATTGGAATGCCAAAGTAGGAAATCAAAAAGAAAATGGAATAACAGGCAAGTTTGGTCTTGGAACACAGAATGAAGCAGGGCAAAGATTGACAGAGTTCCTTGAAGAGAACACACTAGTCATAGCAAACACCCTCTTCCAGCAACACAAGAGGTGACTTTACACATGGACATCACCAGATGGCCAACATCGAAACTAGATTGATTACATACTCTGCAGCCAAAGATGGAGAATCTCCATACAGTCAGCAAAAACGAGACTTGGAGCAGACTGTGGCTCATATCATAATCTACTGATCACAAAATTCAGACTTAGACTAAAGAAAATAGGGAAAACAATAAGACCAGACAGTTATGACCTAGACAACATCCCTAAGGAATACACAATGGAGGTGTGGAACAGATTTAATGGCTTAGACTTGATAGACAGAGTGCCAGAAGAATTATGGACCGAGGCATGGGTTATTATACAGGAGGCAGCTAGGAAAACCATACCAAAAGAAAAGACATGTAAGAAAGCAAAGTGGTTGTCTGATGAGGCTCTTAAAATAGCAGAGGAAAGAAGGAACACAAAAGGCAAAGGAGAAAGGAAAAAATTCAATCAATTGAAAACAGAATTTCAAAGAAAAGCAAGAAGAGATAAGAAAACCCACCCAAATGAACAGTGCAAAGAAATAGAGGAAAACAACATAAAGGGTAGGACTAGAGATCTTTTTTTTAAAAAAAAATGGGGAAACCAAGGGAATGTTTAAAGCAAAAATGACCATGATAAGGGACAAAAATGGCAAGGAGTTAGCTGATGCAGAATAGATTAAGAAAAGATGGAAAGAGTACACAGAGCAACTCTACCGAAAGGACCTCAACACTCCTGATAATAACAATGATGAAGAAATTGAACTTGAGCCAGACATCCTGGAGAATGAAGTCAGAAAGGCCCTAAAAAGCACTGCAAATAACAAAGCCAGTGGAGATGATGGTATCCCAGCAGAATTTTTCAAAGTCCTAAAAGATGATGGAATAAAATTATTGCATTCTATATGCCAGCAGATTTGGAAAACACAACCATGGCCACAGGATTGGAAAAGATCAGTATATGTTCCAATCCCAAAAATGGGTAATGCCAAAGAATGTTCAAATTATCAAACAATTGCACTCATTCCACACACTAGCAAAGTTATGCTTAAGATAATACAGGATAGAATAGATGTCAGCAGCACATGGAAGAATTGCCAGAAGTGCAGGCTGGTTTCAGAAGAGGCAGGGGAACTAGAGACCACATTGCCAACCTACGTTGGATCATGGAGAAAACAAAGGAATATCAGAAACAAGTTTACTTTTGTTCCATTGACTACACTAAGGCCTTTGACTGTGTGGATCACAACAAAATGTGGTAAGTAACTAAAGAGATGAGAATACCAAAACACCTTATATGCCTCGTGAGAAATCTGTATATGAGACAAGAAGCAACAGTTAGGACAGAATACTGAATGACGGAGTGGTTCAGAATAGGAAAAGGGGTAAGACAAGGCTGCATTTTATCATTTTGCTTATTCAACTTATACACAGAGCACATAATGCACAACACAGGGATGGAGGAATCACAATATGGGATCAAAATTGCTGGGAGAAACATCAATAATTTGAGATATGCAGATGATATTACCCTTATGGCAGAAAGTGAGGAATACCTAAAAAAAACTCCTGATTAGGTTAAAAGAAGAAAGTGAAAAAGCTGGCTTGAGACTCAACATCAGGAAAACCAAGATAATGGCAACAGGCCCTATCAGTCCCTGGAAAATAGATGGGGAAGAAGTAGAAGCAGTGACAGATTTTACTTTCTTAGGTTCAAAGATCACTGCAGATGGTGACTGCAGCCATGAAATAAAAAGGCAACTGATTCTTGGGAGGCAAGCGATGAGAAACCTGGGGAAAATAGTTAAAAGAAGAGACATCACCTTGCAAACAAAAATTTGCATAGTCAAAGCAATGCTATTCCCTGTGGCAATGTATGGTTGCGAGAGCTGGACCATTAGGAAAGCTGAGCGCAGAAGAATAGATGCCTTTGAAATGTGGTATTGGATGAGAGTTTTGAGGGTACCCCGGTCAGTAAGGAGAATAAATAATTGATCCTAGAAGAAATCAACCCTGACTGCTCCTTAGAAAGTCAAATAGTAAAGATGAAGCTAAAGTACTTTGGACATCAAATAAGAAGAGAGGACTCACTTGAGAAAGCCTTGATGCTGGGAAAGGTGGAGGGCAAAAGAAGAAGGGAGCGGCCAAAGATGAGGTGGCTAGGTGGTATTGTGGATGCAGTGGGCACAGAGCTTGGTGATGTGGTCTCTTAGGTATCCTGGCCCACTACCATATAGGGCTTTAAAGGTAATAACCAGCACCTTGAATTGCACCCAGAGGCATACTACCAACCAGTGCAGCTCCCGCAACAATGGTGAGGTGTGAGCATAATGCCCACACCCCATCAAGACCCGGGCAGCCACATTCTGGATCAGTTGCCGCCTCCAAATCGTCACCAAGGGCATCCCCATGTAGAGTGCATTACAGTAATCAAATCTGGAGGAGACAAAAGCGTGTGTGATCATGAGCAAGAAGTCCCAGTCTAGGAGTGGACGTAACTGGCGTATTATACAAAGTTGTGCAAAAGCCCTCCTGGCCACGACTGCCACCTGCTCTTCGAGCAGTAGTTGTGAGTCCAAGGGGACCCCCAGATTATGCACCGGGTCTGCTTGGGGCAATACTGCCCCATCCTGAACCAAAGATGGTAGATCCCTAGTTAATGCAGGACCCCTGACCCACAACCACTCAGTCTTGTCATGATTCAGCTGTAACTTGTCCCCCATCTAGACCCTCACAGCCTCCAGGCACCTGGAAAGGACTTCCACTGCATCACTAGGGTCTCCACAGGCCAAGATATACAGTTGGGTATCATCTGCATATTGATGATACTTCACCCTGTGGGAACGGATGATCTCACCCAGAGGTTTCATGTAGATGTTGAATAGGAGAGGTGAGAGCCCTGAGGCACCCCATATTGGAGCAGCCTAGGGCTGGATTTCTCACTCTTCAACCACGACGACTGGGTCCGGCCCTTCAGAAATGAGAAGAACCAGGACCACACAGTGCCCTGGATCCCCAATCCTTGGAGCCTTCTCAGAAGGATACCATGGTCAATAAGAGCCAGGATAGTTGGAAGTCCACCATCCCACTCTCCAGAGATCATCCACAAGTGCGACCAATGCAGTTTCCGTACTATATCTGCGCCTGAATCCTGACTGAAAAGGGTCCAGATGATCTGCTTCATCCAGCATCTCCTATAGCTGCTGTGCCACTGCCTTCTCCAAAAACTTGCTCAGGAATAACTCATTATAGCGTCCAACAATCATTCACTGATGCTACTCATCACAATTAATAAAAAAAGTAACTGTAGCATTACTTGTTCCATTATGAATTCCTTTCTTTGATGCCTTTCTTTAAAGAAATAATGGAAAAAAGAATGAAGTGGTGGAAAAATTCCTATCAAAAGCTTTACAGTGCCTTATAAAGCAATTTTTAAAAGTAAATGCAATTTGTTCCTGTTTCATTTAAAAAAGCAGCTTCCCACAAGTAACTGCATTGCGTGTAGCACATTGCTTCTAAGATCTGGTGTCAGCAAGTTCATAAGAATAACTGAGAATAGCTTTGCAGACTCCTTTCCAACAGAGTATTTGCATTTGAAATTTCCTGATTGTTTTCTGAGATTGGTTTCCTCCCCAGAGTCAATTTTGTATCATTACTTCAAAAGGAATGCAGGTGTGACACATGTATCAAATAGCACCAGATAGTCTCATACACCATTCCCTTTTTACACTAAGGAGTTTTTAAAGACTTCATAGATTACTTTAAAAGTTTTCTATGATAAACTTTAACATGAAACCATATGCTGAAAAAGCCCTGCACCATCCATTCCTTAAAACTAAAAGCATATGATGGAAATTCTGAGTACTAAAAACAGTAGATTGTTTATAAATTAGAGAACAACCCCACCACATGGATTTCAGCTGAATTTCAGGAGTTTCTCTCTTCTTTTGCGTGAATGTACATGTTTAAACATAAAATGGAAATAAAAGAGTATAAAGAAGCAGGAAATTCTGCCCACATTCATTTGGAGGCAATGGATGGTACTTAGGATGTATATCTGTCCTGCTTTACAGAGAGCCACCATCTCTTAGGGAGACTATCATGTCAAAATCCTCTTTAACAAGGGTTCCCAACCTTTTTACACTGTGGGCTTGACCACGCTGAGTCAGGCTGAGTAGGACAGATGAGTAGGCTAGACCATGCCCCCCCACCCCGGAAGTGGAAGTAAATGTGCCCGCTTCCATGTTTATGACAGTTGCAGATGCATTTACAGCTGATTTAACTGTGTTTATGCAAGAGCAGATATGCTTTACAGCAGTTGTAAATGCATCCACTTCTATTTCCGGATGCGGTGGTGCCAGGCCACATAAAATGGTGCAGTTGGTGGTCCCACGGGCCATAGGTTGGGAACCCCTGCTCTTTAAAGTGAAATAATGACCAGAAGACAGAGTTGAATTCTTGTTGTTGCTGTCCATGCATAGTAAACTTTTGGGTAGCAGGGTAAGTAGACCACAAGCAGCCTTGCACAACCATATATTCTATTTTACACTTGGCATAACTTACAAATGGAGCATATCAGAGAGTAAATAAAACAAAACAAAATGACAAAAAAGTTTTAGCACTTTAAAGACTAACTACTGTACAGTATTTTAATGTTAGCTTTAATTGATCAAGTCCACTCCATCAGACATAGGAGTGAGACTTCATGGCACAGAAGTACAGAGTGGTTGGTTAGCATAACAGATAAGTATACAAATCAATATGGCTTTTTTACAAGTAGTAATAACAGAGAGTGATGAGAAACCTGGGGAACATAGTGAAAAGTAGAGACATCACATTGCAAACAAAAATTTGTATAGTCAAAGCAATCGTATTTCCAGTAGCAATGTATGGTTGGGAGAGCTGGACCATTAGGAAAGCTGAGTGCAGAAGAATAGATGCCTTTGAGCAGTGATGGGATGTAACAGGTTCGCACCAGTTCGCCAGAACCAGTAGTAACTTTTCCCAGTGTCCCGGAGAACCGGTAGCAGCTTTTGGGGGGATCCACCTTCAGGGCTTACCTTTTTACTGGTTCCCCCACTGCGCATGCGTGCCAAGCACTTGGTGTGCATGCACGCGTACAGTGCTTGGCGCGTATGCACAGCCTCCTCGCTGTCCTCCCAAGTGGGGAGGAGGAAGAGAACCTGCTAGCCTGAAGCTCCCTATAGCCTGCTCCCCAGGGTAAGTGACTCACCTTTGGATGTGGTGTGTCTGTGTGTATTTTAATGTGTATTTAATACCTTTACCTTACTACCACAGTTCCTAAAAAGGCCTGGTGGCCGGCAGGCCAGCCGGCCGGCCGGCCTAGCGGCCTGCCTTGAGGTTTTTAAGCAAAGTCTTGGAGTTACCTCATCAATAAGCTATACCTGTGCTGTTCCAATTGCTGTTCCAATTGGAGAACCCTTAAGGCGGTACAGCTGTTTTACATTTACATTAAGGCATATTATCCTAGAGAACTGGTACAATGACCATATCAATCTTGCAACATGGTGCTGCCCAGGCACTTATACTAACAGGTAAGTGATAGGTTTGTGTTTGGGGTGGGTGGGTTGATTTATGTTTGGGGTTGGTGTTTGGGTGGGTGGGTATATTTTAATGTAATTTTTATTTTATTTATTTCTTTATTTACAGTTTGTGTTGTGGGTGGGTGAGTGGGTGGGTGGAGGTGTGTGTATGTGTGCTTATTTTTATTTTATTATTATTTTTCTTTGGCCCTGCCCATGATGTCATGATGTCATACCATTAGCTCCGCTCACACTGTGATGATGTCATGGTGGGGTAGTAAAATTTTTGACATCCCACCACTGCCTTTGAGATGTGGTGTTGGAGGAGAGTTTTGAGAGTCCCCTGGACAGCAAGGAGAACAAATAGGTAAATCTTAGAAGAAATTAACCCTGACTGCTCCTTAAAAGTTCAAATAGTAAAGATGAAGCTAAAGTACAGTCAAACCTCGCATAAAGAGTGTCTCACTTAAAGAGTAACTCGCTTAAAGAGCAGAATTTTCTCTGAATGTTTGCTTCGCTTAACAAATAAAACCAACCAAAAACTTGCTTAACAAATAAATCGGGGTTCGCAATCCCCCCCAATTGGTTACTTCCAATGGCATTTTGCTTAAAGAGCAAACTCGCTTAAAGAGCTATATGTGGAATGCATTATGCTCTTTAAGCGAGGTACCACTGTACTTTGGACATCAAATGGGAAGAGAGGATTCGCTTGAGAAAGACTTGATGCTGAGAAGGGTGGAGGGCAAAAGAAGAAGGGGGCGGGCAAAAATGAGATGGCTAGATGCTATTGTAGACACAATGGGCACAAAGCTGAGAGACTTGAGGAGGATGGTGGAGGACAGAGGTGCTGGCGGACAGTGGTCCATGGGGTTGCAAAGGGTTTGGAATCGACTGTGTGACTGAACAACAAAAAATAACAGATCTCTTGTTGTTATTCGCATTAGTTGTGAAGTATCACCCTGTTGAATTATAAATGGTTAGTAGGCGAATACAAAACAAACACCTGGCATTAAACATTTGCTAATGAGTTTAACCTTCAGCATCTATTGACAATCATGTGAGTTCATTCTTTGTTCTGTGAGGTAGCCTATACTATGGGTGAGAATTCTGCTGAAGTAGTTTCTGTGAAGGTGGTATAATATAACAACATATAGCAGCGTATAACAACCTCTTAGTTGTGGTGTATCAAATCTGATAATGTCTCAGAAACTCTTGACTAATATTCATAGCTTTGAGATAGGTGTCCGCATATGGATGTACTTAAGCAGTTAAGTCTTTAAAGTGTTACAACTTTTTTCTGTTTTTGTTTTGTTTTATTTATTCTCTGATATGCTTGAAACACACTGACAAGGCTATCATTTCAAAAACTACAAATGGAGGAGAAGCTTCCTACTTTATTACAGGGCTGCGCAAACTACAGCCCAGGGGCTGGATCCAACCTCCCCCCCCCCCATTCATCTGGCCCACAAAGCCCTCGTCGCTCCCAGAAGCGGAAGTAAAATGTACCCATATGGACACATTTTACTTCCGCTTCTGGGAGCAACTAGGGCTTCGTGGTCTGGATGAATTGGCATTTGGGGGCCAGATCTGGCCTCTGGGCCATAGTGACCAGCTCCCTGAACCATGTGACCAGACTGCAGCCCAAAAAGTTTGGGCACCCCGGCTTTATTAGTTGCATGGAAATGACATTCCAGGTTACATAGCAAGGCACTAACGTGGGGGGGGGGAAGGGGCCCCCCTGCCCTGGGTGGTGCTCCAGGAACAAGATCCAGGCAAGGCAGAACAACAGTTTACAGGAACAGGGCAGGGTGTCTTCAGGAGCAGGAACAAGACTGGAGATTTTCTGGAGCAGGAATCAGGAGCAAGGGAGAGATTTTCAACAGCAGAAACCAGGAACAAGCAAGCAAGTAATTTTCTTAACAAGCCTACAAAGCATAGTTTAGTTCTATGCAAGACTACTAAGGAGTTGTCATCATTGGCTGCAATTCATGTCCAAAATTGCATTTTTTCCTCGAGTAAGAAAATATCATTGCCATGAATTTGTTTAAAGTGGATCCCAGCTTCACAGAGCCATCTCCTGTGGCACACATGAGATTAGAAATGCAGGATTTCATGCCGGGACTGCAATGGACTCCTGCAGCATTGAGGATATTATCAAGGTGCGCCTTAACAGCCAGTCCATCTGGCATGGTCTCTTCCACCTCCATGACCGTTGGAAATCAGAGTTCCTCCTCCACTCATTTTGCCATTGGGCCCAATATGATGGTGTCCAGTGGAATTTCCTCCACTGAGAGGACCATCACCCCACCTAAATGGGCTCATCAGCCCATAGCCGTTGGTCCCTTTAGGCCGGGAGTCGGGTTAGTTAACCGCTGCCTGACACTCGGTGTTGGGTCGCTTGTCTGGCGGAACATCTGACTACGGTCATGTAGACCATACAGCCAGTGATTACTAAGGAGTAAGTTACAGGCAGCAGCTTCCCTGGCTGGAAACCAGAGGTTGGTTCCATAGAATAACACACTGAGCCTTAAATAGTCTCTTATTTTTGATATTTGGATGGAAACTATCACTCAACCTCTATCTCAACTTGCCAGTATGGATTCAATTAGTCTACAACAGTGGTTCCCAACATGGGGCCCACACCCCACAGGGGGTCTTCAATTCCCAGAAGCTTAAGTCAGTACACTGACTGATCAGTGCTTTGGGGAATTGACTTAGGCCTCTGGGAATTGAAGTTCAAAAACTAAGGGTGAGTAATTTTTACTGAGACTCAAGATGACAAATTACATGTTTTGTGCAGTGATGGGATGTCACCGGTTCCAGACGGATCTCTGGAACCGGTAAGACCAATCCCGGAGGGTTCTCCGTGAGGGGAAGTCCACTTTTGGGGCGTCCGGTTCCGGACGCCTGACCGAAAGAAGAAAAAAAATTAAAATCGGAGCGAAAATGGCTCTAATTGACTGCGCATGCGCAGAAACTCAATCTGACGCATTGCACATGCGTCAGATTGAGTTTCTGCGCATGCGCAGTCAATTAGAGCCATTTTCGCTCCGATTTTCAAAACATTTAGAACTTTCAGGGCAGCGGCGGCGGCAGCAGCCCTCTGAGGGGGGCGCCTCCCCGCGGCACGTTGAGGGCTGCCTCGGCCGTCCGCTGCTGACAAGCCCCATGCCCTGGGGACGCCCGGCGGGGTACACCGCTGCCGCCGCCTCCGCCGGGCGCCTGTGGCCCGGGTGCCTGCACCCGCCGTCCACAGCCGCCGCCCGCCACCGCCGGAGCTGCCGCTGCCTGAATCCCTGTGGACTCCTTCTTGGGTCGGTCCCTTTTGAGCTCGGCTGCCGCGCGCTGCGGAGGAGGAAGCTGTAGGCGGCGGCGGTGCGGCATGGGGACGGCCCAGGGAGGCGCGGCAGCCGCGGCTGCCCGTCGCCCCTCGCCATGGCCGGAGCCGGGCTAAAAAGGTACCGGCCCAAGGAGGACGCCACAGGGGTGCAGGCAGCTCCGGCGGCGGCGGCGGCTGTGGACAGCAATCGGGGTGCCGGGTCCCAAGAAAGGTAAGCGAGGGGTTTTTATTTGGGGTGGGTGGGTAATTTATTTGTGTTTTGGGTGGGTGGTTGTTTTTATTTTATTTATTTATTTGTGTCTGGGTGGGTGGGCTGAGAGGGAGGGGTGTGTGTGTATGTTTATTTTTATTTTTTATTTATTTTTATTTTGGCCCCGCCCACAACGTCATGACGTCATGACGTCGGCCGTGACGTCATGACGTCATGCCATTGGCCACGCCCATGACGTCCGTGACGTCATGGCGTGGTAGTAGAATTTTTGTCATCCCATCACTGGTTTTGTGCCATTCAGTATGATGTATAAGGGATAACTACTAAAGATTTGGACAACTGTCTTTGAAAAGTGTAGAAAACAAGCTTAGAGTTAATGGTTCAGGGAGCATGTTTTGAACAATCTGGAGACCATGTTATATGTTTGCTAATTTCAAACGTTTGGAGGGCTGTCAGGTTGAAAATTATGCAAAACTGTTCTCTGTTTCAGAACTGAACCAACTGATTCAAACTACCAAAAAAGAAAAAGAAAGATCAACTGAGAATTAGGAATAACTGCCTAAAATTAAAAGCAATTTGTCAGTGGAGCAGATTGTCTTTGAAGATGATGTATTCTCCTTTCTAACTTTAGCATAGTACAGTAATACCTCATATAACATTAGTATCGAATAACACTAAAATCGCATAACATTAAGGAATCTGGGGGGAAGAATTGCATCAGATAACATTAAGATCCTATGGGATGCTTCAGATAACAACCGCTAAAGCCTGTGTGGTTACAATGTATCTCTATGGATCCCATAGGATTTTAACATGCATCAGATAACACTAAAAATCATATAACACCAAGACTTGTGGAACCAGGTTTTAGTGTTATATGAGGTTTTACTGTATGTGATTATAGAACTCATATCAATTGGATTAGAATAACTTCCTTCATTAAAAACAACAACAATGAACTTTTCCTTACATTCAAAAATGACAACTTTTATGTAAAGACAGCTTATTCTTACAAAGATACTGCAATGATAATATCAAGTACTGAAAAAGTGGAGAACTTTTCTTTGAAGCAAATAATGTGGAAAAAAGATGAGTCACACAAGTTTAATTTTTTTTTTTAAATCTTGTATTGCTTAGCTGTCAGATGGTTTAAATGGACTGAGAACATGCTATTTATTGATAGGATAACACAGAAGATTTCTTTGAATGGGAATATAATGGTAAAACATTTTCAGTCATTGTGAATTGGCCTGTCAGCCCCTCCACCTTCTTCTTTCTTCTCTCTCTCTCTGCTAGTTAGCCAAAATTAACTTGGGACACAGTGGCACAGCAGCTAAAGAAGCTGGGTTTGTCAAGTAAATGTCAGAGGCCAGCGTTCAAGACCAACACACCATGTGACCAATTGAACTCCTGTCCCTACCTCAGCACCTACAACCTAGCAGTTCAAAATCATGCAAATGAAAGCAGATAAATAAGTACCACTCTGGTGGGAAAGGTACAGAGGTGTGCAGGGCACCATGGGAAGGTGCTGGACAGAGTTGTGGGGTTGGAGGGGAGTCCCATACATTGCCATTGGCGCCCCAGGGCACCAGAGGCAAGGGTGGGACAAAGCCCGATATACCAGCTCACGCCTGGAAAGGTAACAACGTTCTGTTTGCCTCTGGTCACACTGGCTACACAACCACAGAAGCATCTTCAGACAATGCTGGCTTCCTCAGTCTAGGAATGGAAATGTTCACCCCCTAGAGTTGGCTACCTTTGCTTTTAGTTAGCCTAAGTCCCAATTCAACAGATTTCTTCATATGTCAAGTTTGCCATTACTCAGACAGGAACATTCTTTTTACATAAAGCAAACACTGTAGATGTTTAAAATGTCTTTATATGTTCTCTTTTGACAATATGAGCATCCTGACCAGTCTAAGCACATAAGATGCCTGCTTATGTCTAAGTTATAGTCCTTAACTGAAACTTTGGGATATGACGAAGGAAACAGATTTTTCATGTGTTTATTTTATTGATTCATTCATTCACTTTTTTCTATCCATCCTTAATAAAGATACTGAATGTTCGAATCATATCAGAGAGTAAACAAAACAAAACAAAACAAAAAGATAAAATGTTGTAGCAATTTAAAGATTAATGGCTGTATTGTAATCTTAGCTTTTGTGCAACAAGTCTACCCTGTCTGACAAAGTGGACTTGATCCATGAAAATACAACAGTTAGTCTTTAATGTGCCAAAATGTTATTTTTGTCTTTTTGTTTTGTTGTTTACTCTCTGATATGCTTGAAACATAGAGTAACACAGGTACCATTTCAAAAATTTCAACTATGAATGTTTGAATATGTCATTAGGCCTACAACCAGACAACTTCACAATTTGCCTTAGAGCCACTTGCCACCTGGATGCATCTATTTTTTTAGTTACCTTCATTTTCTTTTTGTGTTAACACATCTCTGATTTTCAAGTGTTCTTGAAGTGACACTGTTTGAAACTTTGCCAAGGTCTATAGCCTAAATATTTTTCTGATGTATTCTACGGATGGTCAGTCCAGATTACCCAAAGATGTAATTCTCATGCTACATGCTATATTGATTTTCTGGTGTACCATTAAGAAGCTAGAATGTCACTTGGCGAATTAGAAAGTATGGAGCTGCTCCCAAGCATTCAGCCAAGTAATTATCAGACACAAAATAAATGAATCAAAAAGACCTTTGACCAGACTAGTAGCTGTTCATGAAAGAAAAAATAAAATAATACCTGACCCTCTCAAAACATAGGTCTCTTGTGATCCTTTTCTTTATAAGGGATTCATAACAGAGCAAACAGTGCAAACTGAATTATATTAAATTAGAGCAGGTAATCCTATATTCTTTAGCAGAGAATAAGCCCACTGAATTTACTGAGATACACATCTGAATAGACATATGTAGAGCTGCATTAACTTTGCAAGGATGGGGGAATGGAGAAAATAACCATGTTACTCAGTTGCAGTGGAAATGGCAAAGAGTCTTGCAGTGTCTTAAAAATTACAAATTCTAGTTGGCATAAACTTTTTGTAGACTGTGTTTTACTTCATTCAATCTATCTGGTGAAGCACCTAGAGAACCAAAAGAAGAAGAAGAAGAAGAAGCATGGATCCTATCTAGCACTTACTCTGTCATAGCTCCCTCTCTGTGGAATGCGTTGCCAGCTGTTATTAGAGATTCACTATCATTGCTCACATTTAGAAAAGCATTGAAAACTCAATTGTTCCAATAGTTCTTCCCCTAAATGTTGTTGACTGCCACGTTGGACTTATTACCCTATTTAGTGGATATTTTCCTGACACATGAGATAAGTTGAAGTGGAGTACCTGGGTTCTTTGTTGTTGCATTGTAATGTTCATGTTCTATCTTGTTGTTTTAAACTGTTGTAAGCCACCCAAAGTGGTCTTGTTACCAGGTAGGTGGAATTAAAATGCAATTAAACAAACAAAGGGGCTGCTATCCACTAATGGTTATGGCAGATAAAATCTATTCATCTCCAAGAAGCTACAAGACTTGATTGTTAATTAAATGAGCAATTTATTTTTTGCTGGTGCAATGTAAACATTTCCTTTTCCAAAGCAATATGAAGGTAACTTTCATATTGATTTAAGATCTGATTTATTCAGATCCTGAGCCTCAAAGCAAACTATCCTTCTGTATCTAGAAGTACAAAAGCAAGACATTGCAGGTAGATAAATAGCTACTGCCTTGGCAGTAAAGGTAACAGCACTCCATGTGCTAGTCTAGTCATGCCTGCCACATGACCATGGAAATGTCTACAGATGCAGACAGTGCTGACTCTTTGCTGTAAACAGAAATGAGCACCGTATCCTAGAATCAGACATAACTGGTTTCTGGAAAGGGAGGGGAAGGTGAAAAATACAAAGGAACATGGTAGTTGGAGTCTACATGTTCAGAGGCAAATTCTACCAAATATGGTCCTTCCAAGAAATTCCTGGCTTGTGTGGCTTATAATTTTCTCCTATAAAAAGTAGTAGAAGAAACTATAAGATTAGCTAGCTTATTCTTGATTAGATTCTGCACCTGGATCAGGTGCAGAATTGTGATAGTGTGTGAGGCAGTAGCATAGCGGGTGAGGGGACCCCGGGCGGCACTTTTTGGGTGTATGGGTGTTCTAAGACTACAATTCCCAGGAGCCCTTGTGGGAGCAGGAGCCAGTGTCCTAGGCCCCCACCAGGAGGTGGCAAATTAAGCTTACGCCCCTGGCAGCTGAATCCCACGCTATGCTACTGGTGTGTGGGTTGTTTTTAAAAGAAGACACAGTCTTTGTGTGCTCTTCAGAGACAGAGATGCACATTATCCACTTCGGGTATTGGAATGTTTCATTATTTATTTCCTTTGCATCTTATTCTTCTTTCAATGTTAGGATTATGTAGGAAGCTGTCCTCACAATAAACCTGGGCCAAGAAGAGATAGCAACTAGTCCAAGCCCACTTGGCAAACTTTACTCTACTTTGATCGAGTCTGATCTGGTGTTAGGATTAGTGTCTTTCTGTGTCTCTGTGGAGAGACACAGAGTCCAGCCCATTTGCTGTACTGCCAATTGCTGCCAGAGACATGCACCGATGAGAACCTGGGTTTGGACGACAAAGCGAAGAAAGTGGCTTCATTTTGGCAGTCCAGGGTTTGATCAGGACACGAAAGAAGACTCTACTTTGAACTCTGGTTTCCCTAGTCTTTGTCCCATAGCAATGCAGTACTGTGATGAGAAACTTGTGGGTATCTTCCAATATATTGAACGGCAACTTGCATGAGCTCCAGCCAACACAGGCAAAGGAGACAGATGATGGGAATTGAAGTCTAACAACACTTTTGATGGCAACCCGTAGCTAACCCGGCTCTAAACAATAATCATTGAGTTCCAAACTCTAGAGCCCTGGTGGTATAGGGATTGAAATGCAGTGTTGGAGGAGAGTTTTGAGAATACCTTGGACAGCGAAGAGAACAAATAGGTACTTGGGACATCAAATGAGAAGATTCACTTGAGAAAGCTTTGATGCTGGGAAATGTGGAGGGCAAAAGAAGGGGGCAGCAGAAAATGAGATGGCTAGATGGTATTATTTAATAATAATAATAATAATAATAATAATAATAATAATAATAATAATAATAATAATAATAATAATAATAATAATAATATACAATGGGCACAGAGTTGGGCGGGTTGAGGAGGATGGTGGAGGACAGAGATGCCTGGCGGGCAATGGTCCATGAGTTCTCAAAGGGTCGGAATTGACTGTATGACTGAACAACTGCAGCCAAAATGTTGTGAGTTTTATCCTGCTAGGGACAAGGTTGACTCAGCTTTCCATCCTTCCAAAGATGGCTAACCTTAGTATGTTGGGGACAAAATTGTGAATTAACTTGTAAACTGCCCAGAGTGCATTAAGCAATATGGGACGGCATATAAGTGTAATTGCTAGATCAAGTCCACTTCCTCAGACAAAAATAAAGGGGTGAAAATAATTACTATTGCAAACTGCTGTTAAATTCCTTTGTGGTCAGTTGCCATCCATCCCCCCCCCCCCTAATTATTATTCCGTGTTATTTTGCACCGCAAATCTCAGCACGACTGACTGGCGAATAAAATATATGCACACTAGTGCCTTAATTAATGCATATTCAAGAATAAGTGCCATCAAACTGAGCGGCAGTCTCAGCAGCGCCCCGGGTAAAAAGGCCGCCAGCAAAAGCATGACTACGTAATTGTCCTTTCTCTACACCCCCCTTTTTGTTTTACAATGGAACTTTCCAAGATACTCTGTCTTGGAACGTTCGATTCCGGGCCCCCCCTCTCTCACCGGTTCAGGTGGAAGGAGCCGCAGCGGCCCGTTGCCATAGCGACGGCGAGGCTGGCCCATGCGCGCTTCCTTCGTTTCAGACTCAGAAGGGACTGGAAGCCGCAGAAGGGACCCAGAAGCTCCAAGGCAGGCGGTTAATTCCCTCCCAGCCACCCCTATTAGCCTCGAAATGTTCTCTCTCGCTTTCTGTCTCTCTCGCTGTGTAAAGGACCCGGGACTTGTAGGGGAAGGGGCGACCATAGGGAGCAATACACGGTGGTCTGTGTGAGGCAGTCAGGAAGGGGTTAAATCAGCGTTTGGACTTCAATTCCCAGAAGCCTAAGTAAGTACATTGGCTGACCGGTGCTTCTGGGAATTGAAGTCCAACCAAAGGTGGGGAAACACTGGGTCAAATGAAAGGTTCCGTGGTTAAAATGGAAGAGAGTAAGTTCTGCAGAAAGTCCAGACAGTTGTCAAGTTTCTTGTTCCCTTCCTTCTGTTCTTTTTAATAGCAGTCTGAAATGCAGGATCTATCTATCTATCTATCTATCTATCTATCTATCTATCTATCTATCTATCTATCTATCTATCTATCTATCTATCTATCTATCTATCTATCTATCTATCTATCTATCTATCTATCTAATATTAAAATCCTATCTATCTATCTATCTATCTATCTATCTATCTATCTATCTATCTATCTATCTATCTATCTATCTATCTATCTAATATTAAAACCCCTTCTATCTATCTATCTATCTATCTATCTATCTATCTATCTATCTATCTATCTATCTATCTATCTATCTATCTATCTATCTATCTATCTAACCTGTCTGTCTGACCATCGGCCCATTGATCCTCATTTCTTCCTTCCATATTAGCTTGCTTAAATGAAATGGGTTAAATCAGTGGTTCCCAACCTACGGCCCACGGGCCACAGCTGGTCCGTGACACCATTCTATCCGGCCCATCGCTGCCTCTGCCGCACTGGGAAGTGAAAACGGGTGCATTTATGTCAGCTGTAAAACGCACATGTGCAAACGCGCCCACGGCGGAAGTGGGTGCATTTGCGACAGCCAGGATAGTTATATTTTCAAAGTACTGTATGTTCAAGACAAAAAAAAGAAGGACTGGACAGATAATAACAGGGAGAGAATAAAATAAAGATGATGTTTCAGCAGTGCATGCTTTGGGGATGTGGTCCAGCTCTCTCATCCTGTCCAGGGACGTTGATTGTGGTTCAGAAATACTACAATCTTCGAGGAAGCTCTTTCTGTGTACCCTATATTAAATATATTAAAAACTTGTAAGTAAAAGCAGTATTAAAATACACTAGAAACAAGAGGAAAAAAATAGTCGCTTAAAAAAAAACCTTAGTGAATAAGTTAAAATACTTCTTCAAGTGCTGTATCCATTCCAGATACTGTAGTGGGTATCATCATGAAGATAGTCTTCCTGTTCTTAACTCCTTGGAATAGTTCTTCCAAGGACATTCCATACTAGTCTCTCAGGTTCTTTAGAATGAAGTTAGTCTACATCCAGGACTTCTCTTCCCAGGGATCTTCCCTTGACTAGCAAATTGGAGTACAGCACTGTATTTTATATTTAATGTCGTTCCTCATGACATGCACAAGATATTGGAACTATCTTTGTTTAATGATTTTAAACAGTTCTTGTTCTTTATCCATCCAGTGCAACAATTCTACATTAATCAAATGATCAATCCATTATATCCTTAGCAGCCATCTGTAGATCCACATTTCAAAAGTTTTTGTTTTCTTTTCAGATGCTTTAGCCCAGTTGTCCCTAACTTTTAGATTGTGAACTTCAATTTCCAGAAACCTAAGTCAAGTACATTGGCTGATCACCGTTTTGCTGAATTGACTTAGGCTTCTGGGAATGGAAGTCCAAAACCCAAAGGTTGGGGACCACTGCTTTAGTCAATGTCCAAGCTTCAACTCCATGTAGCAACGCTGAGAATTTGTAACATTTCACTATTCGGATCTTTTTAGCGAGAGATGTCTGTTAAAGCCTGCATAAAAAGAAAGGTCTTTCAACAGCCATGTCGCCTGCCATGGGAGGAGGGGAGAGATCACATTTGCAGATGCCTCTATGGCCAAACAACACACTATTTAATCTCTTTCATTCCAGGTAACAGTATGTTGTCATGAACAAATCTGGTTCCTCTTATGGCTATTTCCTGAGACATTCTCCTAAGGCTGCCATTCTGTGTGCCCTCAGCTGGAAAGCAGCCCAGCTGAACTTAGCTCAATGTATACTTAAGGTTTTGTTGATCACAGAGTGAACCTACAAAGCATTATTATGGTCTGTCAGGCAAGTGTGCTCCATTATTGGCTCTCCTGACTAGCTGTGGCTGCCCAATTTCTTTCTAACTCTTTCTTTTAGCCTGTGATTCTTCCTGGTAGGCAGGAGGTACTATAAATGAATCTGAGTTTGTATGCATGCAAACCATGCTATTGACACATTTATTTATTGATCGAAGCCTGTAACAAACGTGTATTTTAGGATATTAATGGAAGCATCTCTATATAGGTTTACAGTTGAAATATTAGCTTTTCTTCCATTCTATCTTTTGTGTCATTCAGACCAACACTGGAACGTAAACCTTTTAAAACCAAATACGTATCTTCTGTTTTTAGCCAGTTTGATCTGGAGGTAGTGCCAGACAAAAAGTATCAACTTCTGGTCCTGAGCCCTTTTGATAAGCAAAGTCCGCATTTGCTCCAGTCCAGTATTGATGAAGCTGCTTCCCTCCATCAAGTGGTATTTAATTCACTTGGGGACCATCATCCTTCCCTGTGGACTTCGGCACCCAAGCTGTTAGTCTTCAGGGTTGTAAGGTTAGTTAACCACCACCTGACACTCTGACACTTGGTGTTGGGTCACTGGCAATATGGTCTACTCTATTACCATAGAACAGGGATCCTCAACCTACGTCACCAAATCATCCAACATGCGCCCTCGCTCCAGCCAACACTGCCACCACCTCAATCCTTGTCTCCTCCACTTGACTTGGCATGTCCCTAATGGTGCTCCATAGTAGGGCAGAAGTTGTAAGGTTTACAACATCCACCCTGCTATAGAGTGCTGTTAGGAACACACCAAGCCAAGTGGAGTAGGCAAGGGTTGAGGCGATGGTGGTGGAAGCGGCCGTGGCCGTGTTACCTGCAGCCATGGGGGCACTACCTTCACCCACGTGATGCAGCTCCTCCAGGCCAGTAAGCAGAAGAGAGGTGTGTGTGTGTGGGCTTTTTGGGGTATGATGGGCTTGGAGTGGTCACCACCACCACCAAATACGTCATCGTTGTTGGGACCACCAGTCTGTCCCCTCAACAGTCTGAGGGAGCATTATTATTATTATTATTAGTTCACATTTATATTGCAGCCCACTCACCATAGCGACTCAGGGCGGCTTACAAACAATACATTACAATACAATATGTTGAGGGGGATCAGGGGGAGGGGCGGTGAAGTCCTCAACCTGCCCTGGCTTCTTCCCTGGCCGTTGGTGTGGGCGCAGGGGGAGGGGTGGCGAAGTCCTCAAGCCCTCAGCTTAAAAAGGTTGAGGATCCCTGCTATGGAAGGATAACCTGCTATTAAGCTACCAATTTACATCAAAAGTAAACATTCAGAGTTCAATGAAGAAATATTAACTTGAATGTAGTCCGTTGTGGAGCAATATTTTACTGCAGAATTCTTTTATTTATCTACACATACTTGCCTAGTCAATGAGATTTTTGTGACTCTTTTCTGTTAGCAAATATATTAATGTCAAAGTTAAAGTTTGTGACAGACACAAATATCATGTAAATGTTCATCTGTAAATCTTGACCTACAATTTCATCTTGGAAAAAGTTTGTTCACAGATGTATGAGGTGCCAAAGACTGGGAACATGCCTGCAGCAAATTTATTTAGGTCGATAAATATGTCAAGTAGACCAGAATAGAAATATAACAGACTTCTTTTGTGTAAATGTCTCTGAGATTATCACTGGCTTGCAGATCAGTTAGTTCCATCTGAACAAAGGTACATGCATCTTCTGGTGCTATTCAAATGGATTCTGAAACATTCTTGTTTTCATACTTATGGCAATAAGTGAATCTGTTCTGGAATTTCTTGTGCCTTGGTAGATGGAGTCTTTAGAAATATTAAGTATGCAAAACAATTTGTATATTTTTTGCAAAAAATACCAGGCTGTTTACTCTCATATATTTTTTTTGCAAAAGCATACCAGATATCTCCTGAAACCATCTGCACAGCTGCTTTTTCTTCCTTCCACACATATATAACCTTAAATATGTTTTTTTTTAAAAAAAATTGTGTCAGAAGCACACAAAGGTGCTTTCTGGGTTGAAAGGATTTTTGCTGGAGGAACTCTGCTTAGGCGATGCCAGAATTAGGCTCCTTTCGTGTCCCCAAGATCTTTTCCCACCAAAGTGGTCCTTGTTTATCTAGTTGCATGCTGGGTACTCATTTCACTGACCTCAGAAGGATGGAAGGCTGTGTCAACCTTGATTCCTGTCATGATTGAACTCACAACATCAGCAGCAGTTTTTGCTGCATAGAGCAGTTTAACCATTGTGCCAAAAGGGCTGCTTAATATTAGTAGCATTAATATTAATAGGATTAATATCAATGATGCTATTAAAACACCTGTATTGTGGACTAGAAGCTACCGTTAGGACAGAATATGGAAAGACAATGATTTCCTGTCAGGCAAGGGTACATTTTATTCTCCATTCTGTTTAACGTGTGTGTGGAACATTTCAAACAGAAAGCTGGATTAGATTTAGATAATGGAGGATTGAAAATTGGTGGACGAAACAATTTGTTGTTGTTCAGTCGCACAGTTGATTCCGACCCTTTGTGACCCTATGGACCATTGCATGCCAGGCACCTCTGTCCTCCACCATCCTCCTCAACTTTCCCAACTCTGTACCCATTGCGAAACAATAAGAATTTAAGATTTGAAAATGATATTATCTTACTGTCAGAGGGCAACTACAGTGTGAAATGCCTTTTAATGAAAAAGAAGAAAGAAGATCTAGTATAAGGATGTGTCATTGGAGACCAAGACCAAGATGATCTATACTCTTATATTGCTGATCACCTTGTATTAGTACAAAAGCTGGACGTTAAAAAAAAGCTGACAGGAAAAAATATAATTCATTTGAAATACAGTGTTGGAGGTGAGCTTTGTGGATACTGCTAGAAACAAGAACAAGTGGGCCCTTAAGTAAATCAAGCCCAAAAAATCAGGAAGCAAAGATGACAGAACTGAGGCTGCCCTACTTTGGGCACGTCATGAAAACACAAGACTTTCTCGGAAAGATGAATATGCTGGGAAAAGTTAATGGTAGCAGGAAAAGCTCTGCCATTACAACAGGAGTTCCCAACCTTTTTATGCCACAGGCCTGACTGCTCTGGGCAATAGTGGGCTTTTGCCTTCTAAATTTATTCATTTATTTATTTGCTCAAATTTATATTGCCGCCCACTTGCTGTGGCAACTCAGGGCGGCTTACAACAATACAGCAACAGTAACAAAATATGGTAAACAAACAGAACATCTCCCTTATGGCCATTGGTGGTGGTGATGCCCAGAGGTGGCGGTGATGCCTCCAGCCGCCCGTCAGTCAATGGCGACCTTGTAGGGTTGTATTTTTATAAGGGGAAATGTAACATGTTTTTATTAACACATTTAATCAGGTATTTAAAATAAGTTTTAACTGTTTCAACCAATTTTTTTAACAACTCTTCATTTAATCATATTTGAATGATAGTGATATATTTTAAGTATATATATATATTTATCTGTTATATACTTCTGTCTTTTGATTGGGAGAGAAATGGGATGTAAATTAAGTAAATAAATAAGTAAGTAAGTAAGTAAGTAAATAATCTGTTCTACAAATTTTGTTTCAGATAGTGGAAAAATTAAAGACATTAGTTTGTGTATCAATTTGAGTGATAGTAGCAACTCTTCCTTTCTGCCTTTCATCTATATTTTAGGTGATGTCAGTTATACAGTACTTGGTTATAATTTTATTTTATTTATTTATTTTTAAACCCTTAGGCCAGTTTTCAGACAGTGTGATTTCTCTACCTTCTTCTGAATTGTTAGTCATGAATGTCAATGACTTTGTGATACTTCCTGGTTCAAAAACTGGTTTATCTGTAAAATTGAAGGCAAAGTAAGTTCATTTTCTTAGTGTTATTGAAGTGATTTGCTAATGTTTGCATTATTACACACAAAAGGAATCTATTTCCATTAAGATTGCAATACCAGAACCACTTTTTGAAATCGGTTCTATTGAAACAAATGGAATTGGGATGTTAGTAACATTAACATTGTTTTCTGATGCTTTAACAAATTTTTTGTCTTTGTATTATTATTCTTAAAAAATTGCTTTAGCTGCAATGGTACAAATAGACTTTTTTGTTCCTTAAGTATATAATACAGTGATGGTGAACTTTGTAGAGACCAAGTGCCCAAACTGCAACCCAAAACTCACTCTGTGCTGGTCGGAGGGAAGAAGTGCACCCAATGGGCTTCTGGCCAGATGGGTGGGGTGAACTGTGCTTGGGGAGGGAGGAAGCACTCCCATTGGGCTGCTGGGCAGAGGGGCAGGGCAAATTCTGAGCTGGGGCAATGGCATGTGTGCTCACAGAAAGGGCTTTGAGTGCCCCCTCTGGCATGTGTGCCATAGGTTTGCCACCACTGGTATAGCACAATGTCAAAACATCAAAATATAAGTTTGCCTATCTGTGCAACATGTTGGCTCTGTGTTACAGGTACCTTGAGTGAAGGGAGAAAGGTATAATTCGGAACCAAATTTAGTATTTGTATTTAATCTCTTTAGAAGCATACGAGAATTGCAGTTGGAGAAGATGCATCTGGAGCTTGAAAATAAGGAGATGGAAAACAAAATGCAACAACTTCAAGAAAATATGAGCAGAGAAAAACAGGAAAGAGAGTAGGTAAAATTTTATGAATCACATGATTTAAAAATAACTATTTTTGGCAAATATTATTTTGTTATTTGTATCTTACCTTCCCCTTTCAAGTGGTTCTGAGTAAGATTTAACAAGAAATTAAATACTAAAACAATTACATTAAAATACACCTTAGAGCAATTTAAAATCACAATTTGAAACCAGAAAATAAGGAAAGATAATCCCTTTTTCAGATCACTATCTTGTGACTCTGGATTTTTTGGGAGCGATGCCTCACCATAGGGAGGCAGGGCCAGTTAAGTTGGCCCTTCCCCTGGCGACTGATGTATCCTAAGGGATTCCAGAGGGAACTGGGTTATTTTCCTTTGGATTGGCTGCACGATTCAGCTGAGGCCCTAGTTGCCCTTTGGATGAAGAGGCGACGGTGGCCTTGTTTGTGATTGCGTTCACAGAAGACTTGAGGGAGCTTAAATGGGCAAAGAGACGCCTAGAGCACCGTTGGGGGAAGACCAAAAGTGATTCCGACTGGACACTCACTAGAGCTGCTGTTAAGGCCTACCTTGTGGTGATAGGGGCAGTGAAGTGACAGTATTTCACCGCCCTTATTGCCTCCACGGATAATTGTTCAGCAACCCTGTTCCGGGTTACTAGGTCCCTCTTCAGTAAGGGATGGGGGGGCTGAACCCGGGTGGTAGGGGTCGGCAGAAGATTTTGCTGATTATCTGATGGAGAAAATTGCTTGGATTCGCTCAAAGTTGAGACCCTATGTGGACAGGAGGGGTCTGGAGCTGACTGGAGCACAGTCTTGCCGTGTTATCTGGGATCGGTTCGATCCAGTTGTCCCTGAGGAAGTGGACATGCTCCTTGGGGCTGTTTGTGCCACTGCCTGCGTGTTAGGTCCATGTCCCACCTGGCTGATTAAAATATCCAAGGTGGTGACAGGCAGTTGGATCAGGGCGATGATTAATGCTTCCTTGCAGGAGGGGGTGTTTCTGGCATCATTGAAATATGTGTTGGTGTGCCCCCTCTTGAAAAAGCCATCGTTTGACACAACAGTACCTACTAACTTTAGGTCTGTATCTGACTTCCCTTTTTTAGGGAAGGTATTGGAGAAGGCAATGGCGCAGCAGCTACAGGGGGTCCTGGATGAAGGAGATTGCCTGGACCCTTTTCAGTCAGGTTTCAGGCCTGGATATGGTACTGAGACTGCATTGGTCATGCTGTTGGATGATCTCTGGCAAGAGCGGGATGAAAGTAATCCGTCAGTTCTCGATCTCCTTGACCTCTCAGTGGCCTTCGATATTGTCAACCATGGTATCCTTCTGGAATAGCTCTGAGGATTTGGCATCCAGGGCACCGTGTGGTCCTGGTTTTCCTCATTTCTGAGGGGCCAGCCCCAGTTGGTGTTGTTGGATGGCTAGAGGTCCGGCCATAGGCTTCTCCATTATGGGGTGCCGTCAACATGCTGGGTATTGATTTTACTGACCTTGGAAGGATGGGTTGACCTTGAGCACTGGTTAGGTTAGAGCTCACGACATTTTGGCTGCAGTACAGCAGTTTAACCACTGTGCCAAGCCTTTGGAGTCCAAAGCCAAGAGATCATCAATATTATTGTATTCAAATTAATGGCTGTGGAGGCTTCATGGTTCACTCCACAAGCAATAGTTTCTAACTTTGTAAAAATTTTACTTTTTTCCTCTTTCCTGTTTTTTAATCTTTCTGAACAGTGTTTGACAGCAGGAGTCCTATCAGTACTTATATGCATTCTCAAGGGTGCTACATATACATGTGAAAGCGTCATTGCCACTTTTCGTAGCTGACACAAACAAAGCTGATTATAAAATGAAAATTGCTTTGCTTGTTTGTCTGCACAAGCAGCTGCAGAAAAGCTTCAAGATATGCATACAGTTTTGTCCTGTGACGGAATATTATTCTGCACAACTATCTTTATCTTTTCCACTGCTGGGCTTTTGATATCAGAATTCAATTTCAAATACCCTCTTACCCACTGAACAGTCACTTTGCATTCTTTCAGTGTACTTCTCTGTTGGCGAGAGATTGTTATCTTTTAATAGAAGCTCAGTTCTAAGTGAGTGTTAAGTGCATATGCATGCATTTACGAAAACAAGAAAGTTGTAATTGTTCTGTACTGATTGAATCCATTTGCAAAGTCGAAATATTTTGCAGACTAGGCACAACCTTGGATATCTGTAACTGTTTTCTATTCTGAGCACTACTTTATTAACCTCTTTGTATCTGTTTCCCTTTCTCAGTAATGTGAATAATAATGCTAGCCTTCCTTCCCTGACTGAGCTTTGTAAGGGCACAAACATTAGTGTTCTGCTGCACTTAGCAAGATTTATCATTCTGTTTAAGTGTTAAGTGTTGCTAATTGCCTTGGACCATCATCATTAATTTCAGAAGCCTCTTCTCAAAGCATTTAGTTTTTGGTTTCTAATGCTGAGAGGTGATTATGCCCCCCTTTTAAAGAAAAGTGATAGGTCTTCAATTTCTACTTTATAATAATTTGTCAAATGCTTGTGCAGTTCACAGCAATTATGATTTCTTAGAGTTGGATATTTCTCATTATATTGTTGACACTTAAATGCAAGACCCTGGTTTTATGGTCTTGAAACATGATGCTGACTTGCTTATTTAACAAACTGCAAGTCCCATTAAGAAGCTAGCAGGGCTGCCATTGGTTTATTCCAAATAGAGAATCTGAAATGAATCCTCTTCATTAATTGTATGTACATGGAATACTGGGGCTTTGGTTGATGGCAGGCTCATTCATACTGAAAAGCAATTTTGTAGTATTCAAGCATGTTTGCAATCGTGTACATGGCGGTAGAGTCTCACATGAATGGTAATTGTTTTTTTTTAAGTCCTAGATGTGTATTTTGAATTAATTCTGCTCACATGATTAGATGATTCTCTATGTACTCCCTGTTCCAAAAGCACACAAACAATTAAATGTCAAACAATGAGAGTTACAGTTTAGTTCCCTTTGACCATTCTTCCTGGAGAGGAAGTGATCATTTCACTCATTTTCACACTAGGGGGTCACACACTCTTGTGATATTTCAGACAGCTCTTTGGCTCCTTCACCATAAACTTAACCATCATTCCTCAGTGATGCTAGTATGACTGCTAGTTTAAAAAGGTCAAACTCTCCTCCAAACCTATACCAAGTATGTACAGGGTTGTTGTTTTTTACTATTCTGTAGGCTGTGCTTCTTTTGCCCAGTCTGGTATCTGTTTTATATTCAGATACTAAGTAAAAAGGTTTCTTTCTTATTTTCTTCTGTTCCCTCTGGTAATATAAGGCCCTGTATGATATGGGAATAAGGCTTTTTTACTGTAGACTGCTTAATAGCTTCTCCAATTAACCATATTAGGAAATAACAGGAATTTGGTTTTGAACAAACAAAAGGATTTCATTCAGTTAATATAAGTAAGTGGTGAGAATGGAAAGGTAGTTTCTAGGGTATGTAAGATAAAGCCCCTGTGGTGCAGTGCTTAAATTGCTATACTGCAGCCAAAACTCTGCTCACAATCTGAGTTTGATCCTGACATGGCTCAAGGTTGATTTAGCCTTCCATCCTCCCAAAGTCAGTAAAATGAGTACCCATCATGTTGGGGGCAAAATGCTCTACCTTTTGAATTGTCCAGAGAGTGCACAATACAACACAAATATATTATTCTGTATTCAAATTCCTAACTAACTAATGGGTTTCCTTCACAGTACATGCTCAATAACCTCCCTTTCAACTCTACTATAAGACACACTCTTATTAATTCTATACCAGCTTCTTCAACAGACCCTTACTAACTGTCTCTCAAAATCAGACTTCTCCAACCAACTACCAAAGCAAACCGACTTTTCTCGTTTTCCACCTCCAAGCACATTCCAGTCATATCAACCAATCATTCAACGATACACACAATATTCACTGTTCCTTCTGCCAATCATACTAGCATTCTGTCAATGCAAGTATACTATTCAGTATACTGGGTCTAGCTGGACATCCCACTACGGTGATGGAGTAGACCGTACAGCCAGCGACTCAACGCTGAGTGCTGGCCAGCGGTAAATAACCTGACTCTCTAAAGGGGCCAACAGCTACAGGTAGATGAGCCCTTGTAAGTGGGGTGATGGTGCCCTCAGTAGAGGAAATGCCACTGGAAACCATCATATTGGCCAAATGGCAAAATGAGCAGAGGAGGAACCACTTCACTCTTCTGATTCCCTACAGTCATAGAAGCGGAAGAGGCCATGCCAAATGGGCTGGCTGTAAAGTTGCACCTTGTTAATATCCTCAAGGCTGTGACAGTCCATTGCAGTTCTGGTGTTAAATCCTGCAGGTCTCATTTAATACGTGCCACAGGAGATGGCTCCGTGATCACAGTGTGTGAGTCACTTCATTGCAAGCTGGGATCCACCTTAAACAATCACGCCAATGGCATTTTCCCTCTTTGTCATTCTTCTTTCTAAGTCTTTCTAAGTCCAACAGTGATAAGATAAGGATGGTGGGGGCAGAGGTGGAGGCAGATTTCTGGTGAAACTGAAGCCTCAAGAACAGACCTCCACATTGGCAGCAGTGAAAATGATTGGGGGGGATATGCTGTGATATGAGTAACAGCTGCTGTCACTGAGTATTCAGGGATTCACACCCATTTATTATGCAAATTTGTCATCAATTACAGTTGAATGTAGATAAATACAGGATTTATGTGGCAATTTTTGCCCTACTATGACTACAAAATAAGATCTAGTAAATGTCTCAGATAATACTATTGAAGTAGCCTGCTTCTGGTGAATTATAATCTAATTATTTTAACATTTTAAATTGTATCTGCTTCATCATTTTAAATGCTGTAATAAAAATAACGGTCTAATAAAAATAAAGATAAATTGCAATTGCAAATATGCTTGTGTGGCAGCATTACCATATCCTCCTATTGTCATAGTACTTTCATATTATAAAAATAATGTTTTCCATGGAGAATTTTCTATCATGTGAGCCTATCTTCATGTATTCAATGTCTCCCATGTGTGTTATTTTCTTGTAGTTCAAATACCACCTGAGGTAAATCAATTGTGGGCAAAATGATGATAAAGGCTGAAAGAGAAAGGTCATTGCTTATTTGAGGACTAATTGCTTATTTGAGGACTAATGAGGAAAACCTTGAGAGTCTCCATTGAAATCTTTTAGGCATTAGCTACATTGTGTTCTTCCATCATTTCATCTGTGATGGAAAAAACACAATGGTATTAGCTGGCCTTGTAGTCCTTATACTGGGACCTGAGAAGCAAATGTTATGCTTCTTTACAAAACAGAAACATCCATTTCCCAGAACAGCTGAAAATAAATGAACTCAATCTTCACACTTTCATTCCAGTATTGGGATTTTATTGACAAATCCTTTGCTCGTCTTTGTACTCAGCTATGCGCAAATTTCTTGTTTTCAAACTAATTTCCAGAACACCAACCTGATGTTTTCCAAGAGTTGCAGTCTGAAAAAATATATATTTTAAAATTTCTGTTCTCATGTCTGTTTTATAGCCATTCAAAAGGGAAACATTCTGGTTATGCCTTTCTGCGAGATCTTCCTCCTCATCTTACAGGCTTGGTTCTGGTGTTGTGTGGGAAATGAAATGGGAGCAGCAAAATTTTTATGTCTCATAAATATCAATGTGTTTTGGAACTTTTTACAGACGAGCAAATGGATATCACTGGAAGTCAGGCCAGGCTGGCCCGAGCTTACTCCCCCAACTGTTGTCACAAAATAAAGAAAATATTGGAAAGGTAATGCTGTCTTTAGAATTCCACTAAGCTAATCTTATAGTAACAGTTGCAACTTCAAAAAAGAAAATAATTAAAACAATTTGCCATCTGCTTTGTCAGAATACAGGAATCTGAGTTTTCAACCAAAGAGTGACCCAAATGTGGAAAGGCATATTACTTTATTTACAGTACATTTTCACATGTGTCTGCTCACTGGAGTTTAGTTTTAATCAAATAGGAAGGGGTCACGGGCAAAATATCAGGAAGCCAGCTAATTTAAAAATTAGTGTCTAATTATTCAGTTGTAAGTCCTAATTAGAACTGCTCCATTTATTCCAGGGGTTTGCAGTGCTTTCCCGCCACAGGCCATACCTGCCCCTGGCCCATAGCTGTGGGGGCTGGAGGCATGGTTGTCCCTTGTGCTTACATGTTTGGCGGTGGCAGCGGGAACTGCACCGTTTTTCCTGGGTCGTTGCACAGCCTCTGCTGCTCCCCATGGTGGTGGGAGGCTTTCAAAGCATGTTTGCTCTATTTTGGGGATTTTTCTCCACTTCTCTGCTGCGTTTCAGTGGATAGAACGGGGCAGTTGGTGACTTCCTGTTTCCATGCTGGGAGCCCAGGCATTGACATAAGCTCCGCCTGGCACCGGAAGCCACCAACTGCCCTGTTCTAGCTACTAAAATGCAGCAGAGAAGCGGAGAAAAATCCCCAAAAGGGAGCGAACGCTCCAAAAAACCTCCCGCTACCACGGGGAACAGTGGAGGTTGTGCAAGAACCCAGAAAAACAGTGTGATTCTCACTGCTGCAGTAAGTAACGTCAGACTTCCAGTGGTGGTGGGTCGTCCTAGAGGTGCCGGGGTTCTCACCGTGGGCTGGATGATATGCATGGGCTAGTTTAGGCCATGGGCCAGGGATTGTGAATACATGGTTTAGTCAACACAAAAGGGATACAGTAATACACGGGATAACGATTGCATCGGATAACACTAGAATCGGGTAACGATGCAAGTGGTCTCTGTGACTGCAGTAGGGTCGAGGAAAGGTGCATGCCTTTCCCCCAACCCTACTGCAGTTACAGAGACTATGTGAATGAAGTAAAGGGAGGGAGGGAAAGAAAGAGACCCGATTGGGTCTCTCTCTTTCCCTCCCTTCATTTAAACTAAAGGCAGGGAGGGAAAGAGAGAGACCCGATCTGGTCTCTTTCTTTCCCTCCCTGCCTTTAAAGCAGTTTGTCCCTGAAGTCAGGTTTTTTTTAAGCGTTGTTCGATCCATGCATCGGACAACGCTAAAAATCGGACAACGTCATGACTTATGGAACCAAGTCATAAACGTTATCCGGGGTTTCACTGTAATTCTAAATGTGTTATTCATTAGGAATCTAGTTGAACGGACAATTGAATTCAGGCCATTTTTGTACTAGATGCAGTTTGCAGGAGCAGTAGTCTTATTCCAAATATGGTTGTTGTTGCCTTCGCTTTTTTGCCATTCTGCCTATGTTTCATAATACTGTACCATAAAAAGTTTGTTCTTGGAGTTGATGTATATTTCAATTGCAGCATTGGTTGCTAATTGTAATTAATTATCTGAATTCATTATGGATTATTTGTTAAAATTTATATTACCTGTATTTGCATTCAACACACACACACACACACACACACACACACACACACACACACACACACACACACACACACACACCCATTTTGGACAGGAACATTTAGTTTCCAATTAAATTTTTTGCTGGGATATCTGTCTTTTTTGTTTTTGTGTGGTTTGATTGCTTGGGCATCTACTTGACTTCATGCATACTTAATTTGGAGTGAAAAGGCATTACAGCTAAAAGGAAGTTTTGAAATGTTTATAAGAATTACTTTGGAATTTTGGTTAGTCTGACTTCTCTTCTTCCTTACAAAACAAACAGGTTTCTTCTGGTAAAGTCAAACTGAGGGTTCTCAAAGAACAAGATCATGTTAATAGTAAGTGTTGCATTCATTATGGTGAATTGATGCTATTTACTTTGAGACCGACCCCCCCCCCCCCAGAGAGTGCTCCAAATGCAATGGGGTGGTGTGTAAGTGTAATTGCTATTGTTAATGGAAGTTGGAACTGTTAACTCAACTTGGACTCTGGGGAAAACTTTGAAACACAGTCTGGATTCTGGTTAAATGATTAGCTTGGATCACTAGAAGCCTTCCTTTAAAAACAAGTCAGATAACCAAGAACCTATTGCTAAATAGTATTAATTATAAATATATGCTGAAAAATAACATTATAAAATGAGGTTTGTAAGATATTTTTAAAATAATAAATGCTCTATTTAGATTAGACTTTTAAAGAAATCTAATTGTTAATTATAGTAAAGGTAAAGGTTTCCCATGCTCAAAAGCCAGTCGTATCCGACTCTAGGGTTCAGTGCTCATCTCTGTTTCAAAGCCGAAGAGCCAGCACTGTCTGCTTCTGCAGACATTTCCGTTGTAATGTGGCAGGCATAACTAGACACCGGAGCACACAGAACGCTGTTACCTTCCCACCAAAGTGGTCCCTATTTATCTACTTGCAATTTCTTGCTTTTGAACTGCTAGGTTGGCAGGAGCTGGGACAAAGACAGGAGCTCATTCCGTTCAGCAGTACTCAGGAATCGAACCGCTGACCTTCCACCTCCCAGTCAGTGTCTTAGCCACTTGAGCCACTGCACATTGTAAAATTGTAGAAAATAGTGGCTCATTGTAAAATTGTGAAATTGTAAACTAAGATCTTAATTGTCTAATTGGAGCGCTTTGCTGTAAAGAGATGTGAGCTCCTGACTTCATATTTCGGTTTTATAAAATACTTTAGCTAAACTTTAAACCTGACCATGTCAGTGTTTTCAATCCACATGTATAACATGATTAATTCAGATTTAACAACATTTCTTCCACTCTTTGTCAGTGCCATATGCATTAATCCATGTTTTTTTTGCAATTTGACTTGCTGTTTTATATTTTCTGCCATATTTTGTCGCTTCACAAATAGCTAAGCAAGCAGTTTCACGTAAAGTAATAATGGACATCCCAGCTGAAAAGCCAAAAGTTAAGGGAAAGGCATGTGGTCAGTGTGAGATAAAGAGTGCATTCCTGGTAAGTAAATGAAACAGAAAAAAACTAGTGGTATCCTAACTGGAAAAATGTGAGGATGTTCGAGTGAAGACACAGAAAGAAGTTCAATCATGTGTAACAGATGCCAGACTTCTTCAGGATATTTCTGAAACTCATCTATGTATTGCCATTGTGTAGGATTTTTATATCCAAAAGATAGCAAAGATAATTTTTTATTTATGTTTTTTAAAATCAGAATAACTGGTATTGAAATATGTTGATAACTATAACTATCAAATTGAACCAGAATATTGAGAACGAAATGGCAGTGAAAATATGGTTAAGTGTAGTGGGTTAATGAAAATGGTTTGCAAAATAAAGAAAAGCCCAGTGTACTTTATTCACATACCCCTTTTATTTATTTTGATAATGCTCAATGGAGATGATAAAAAAATTGTAAATATGACTTTCAGTTGTCTGATTGGTATAACAAAGTTTGGAATATAGCTTTTAATGACACGTTGACATTGAAAAATAATATTTTTAATGAGATTTTAGGATATTTTATAGTGGCATAGCGGTTAAGACGTTGAACTTGAAGACAGCATTTCGAAACCCAAATGTTGCACGATGGAGTGAGCTCTCATCTCTGTCCCAGCTCCTGCCAACCTAGCAGTTCAAAAGTGAACAGATTAAAACTGAAAGTGGGAGGAACAGTGAAGCCATTAAACTAACTTACTTAGTTACTAGGCTGATCCAGAAGATATGATGCTGCAACAACATTATTTCACATGATGCTTACTGTTGTAGTTAATGAGCTATATGGACCACCTTTTTAATCAGCTATAAAACATTTATTTCCAGTGTATGTGTTACTTATGTATGGATGTATTTTTATCTGTATGCCCTTTTACCCAAATTAATGGACCAAAGGCAGCTCACAAGTTATTAACAATAATTTAGCTGAAGCCAAAAATTATAACACTGAAAAAAAATTGACAGTTCGTAACTGTTAAAAACACATTAAAAACAAATAAATTAAAAATATTGTCCAGTAACTGCCCAATTACTTAAAAACCTGTAATGTTAACATAGCATAGGGCAGAGGTGGCCAAACTTTTTGGGCTATGGGCTGATCATGTAGTTGAGTGGGCCAGTCATGTGGTTCCTTCCACCAGAAGCACAAGTAAAACGTGCCTGTGTGTGCAAAAAATGCTGCTGTTTGTGACAGCCGCGGGTGCATTTACAGCAGCGTTTTGTGCGTATGTGGACACGTTTTACTTCTGCTTCCAGGAACGATGAGGGCGGCATGGACTGGATCCAGCCCACAGGCCATAGTTTGGCCCCCTTTGGCATAGGGGATAAAGATTGTTAGCAAACATGTAAGAAATGCATGTGCTGTTATATAGAGAGCCCTTAATAGAACTAGTGTCAATAAAGAAATTAGTGAAATAAGCTTTTCAGCTAAACTTAGAAATTTTAAAAGATAATACTTACTGGAATCAGAGAATGACAATGAGGTGATAAATCTTTTGTGAATGTCCTTGTTTTAATAGTAATGAAGCTGCAATGAACATGATAGCATGATAGAACATCAGTTGCATAATCCAGCTAACATGTCATTTTCTGTTTTTAATCTTTTGTAACAAGGTTAGAGAATGAAGAGTAATATAATGAATAATTAATATAATGAACTTAGAACAGTTGTCTGTATTAGATGTTCCTGCATGTCCTATTTACCTTAGTGAGTCTTAACTTCCGGGTAGGCATATATAAGATTATCCTGTTCATTTTAATATGTTCATTTCCCCCCTTCAGATGTGCTTAGAATGTGGTGAAGACTATTGTCCAGGCTGCTTTGCCAAAATGCACCAGAAGGGCGCACTGAAGCTCCACAGAACAACTTCTTTGCAGGTAAACTATATTTTATTTTAAGGCTGTGTTCTTAAAATTGTAAAATCATTCTGTTTGAGGAAGACAGAGATGATGTTGATGACGACGACAAGATGAGATCCTTTAATTATCTTATGTACAATTCTTTTGTTAGGCTGGGTCTCTTGCATCGGATGAGTCAGGTGCAGAGCAGCTCAGCAGATGAATGGATAGGTTTTACACAGATTTTTCACTGTACTGTATCTTCACTTGATGTCCATTTATTTATTTATTTATTATTTATTATTAGTTCAAATTTATATTTACGAGTGCCATGTGTCTAGAAGGAAATCATTAAGTTTGTATAGCTTAAACTTTCCTCCTAATAGGTTGTTTTGATCAAAATGAGTTTGTCTTCTGAAGCATCTTCTATCTGTCTTGTTAGGTTGACCATACAGAAAAAGAAACCAATACACTTCAGTAGTGAAAGACTTGCTTGCCTTTAGCTGTTCAACCTGTGCACACCATATTCTGTTTTTCTATTTGAGATGCTGGATGAAATGTAATAGTAAATTGCAGCTGAAGTGGTTCTATTGAATCAGTGGGGTTTTGGTGAGACAACTCCTATGTAAATTCCATTTATTCAAATGAACCTAATCTAGTTGTGACTTACTACTGAGTTTCAACCACAATGAACAATCTCACATATACTATCTTAGTATTATAGGAAATGGTACTTGGTGACTTCTTCAATTTCTACTACATAGGATTTATAAGCCAGAATCTGATTTTTTGATTTTATGATGATCTGTAAAACTTTTGGAAGATCCAGGGAGCAAACTATTAGTTCATTGACTCAGTGAAGTTGTCCACCCTTACTTTAGAAGAGAATTAGACAAATTTGTGGACTATTGGCTTTGATGTCTGCATACTAAGTCATTGGTGCTGCGCATGAGTTATTGGAGACCAATAGGAAGAAACAGTTGCATACATGTTGTTCCTGTAGGCTTCCCAAGTGTGTCTGCTTAACTACTGTCACGTACCAGCCGGCCCTCTCTCTCTGGGAAACCCTTGTAAACCAAAACATCCAAAGGGCGGGCTGGACGGCAAAACAGAGTTACAGCTCTTAGCTGCTTATCAGCCAAAAGGGGTTTTAATTTATGGTAGTGTGTTCAAAGGTTTGTGTGTGAAATGCAATGCTTCTCTTACCCTTTTAGTCCAATGAAGACACGTTGTTCAGGAAAATGATGAAGATTTATTGATCAGGTTCATAAAGAATAAAAGTCAGTAGCATAGGTCAGTCCAATACAGTCCACAGGTAATCTAGGTAACCATTTTTAAGGAGCAAAAATGCATAGCTCCTAGGGAAAAGAATGTTAGCCCATAGAGATCCAGAAACAAAAGCTCTCTAATCAAAAACAGGTCTTAACTCATGGAGAAGCAGAAACGAACTCCTTCTAGCTCTGCAAAATGGAGAATCTGCAGTCAGGTGGTTTAGCTTTAGCCAATCAAGTAACAGAGAAAACTTTCTCAAAACAATACATTGTTTACACACGTGCACAGAGAGTGTGCTGGCACTAGACAAAACATGGCTCTCAGCTAGCTTTGAAAGATAACAAATACTGAAAAACATGCTGTCTGTGACACAGCCTTGAGGCTCAGAGAAGACAAAGGATTTTTTCTGAGGCCTATTTGAAACTACTAGTTCATCAAGCTTTGAGAGCATTAGGAAAAAGATGTCGTTTTCTGACAACTACTCTGAAGCAAGATACTAGATTAGATTCAGCAATACTATTCCTATGGTTTTAATTACTAGCAAGAATCATACCATTCCTACATCAAACATAACTCAAAGGTACTAGAAGGATGTGGGCTGGCTGGCTGCTCTAAGTTTAGAAGACAATTATGATGTATTGTTGGATGAAATAGTACATGACATCATGTAACTCAGAACACCAGCAGAGATGGTGTATGTAGCTTATCTCACTGAAAGACAGTCTACTTGGGAAAAGAGTCTCAGATGGGAATTTTTAATTATCTGAACAATAGTATACTGAATTGCTTCTTTCCTCAGCTAAATAAGGCCTCATAGGTAACATTAACAGAATCACCTAATTTATTTTTTATTTATTAGTTCAAATTTATATTGCCGCCCACTCGCCATAGTGACTCAGGGCAGCTTACAAACAATACATTACAATATGTTGATGGAGGTTCGGGGGGAGGGGCAGCGAAGTCCTCAACCTGCCCTGGCTTCTTCTTTCCCCCTACAGTTGGTGATTGGCTGTCATAATTTCTATATGAGTGATAGATAATGCCAGGATTATTTGTCGATATGATATATATCTTCAACATTTATCAATTTCAGTGAAAGTATGATTACAATGCAGTGTTACTGACACAGCTCTTGAAAGAAAGAACTAAAGCAAACCAAAGCAATCACACTTATACACCACCCCATAGTGTTGTGTGCACTCTCTGGGCAGTTCACAAGTTAATTACCATTTTGCCCCCAACATGCTGGGTACTCATTTTACTGACCTGGCAACATTCAAGGGAAATAAGGACTTGATGATGGACTCAAGATTACTTTAGATTGAAACGTAGCTGTAGTTAGCGTAGACTACTTGATTTCAGTGGATTCTCTGTTAAGTATAATTAAGTTCAGAGTAACATCTGACATAGAAAACAAATGTCAGAACGAAATGAATTATTTGAGAGATAATGAACTGTTCCTGAATTGTGGGTAAAAATGATTGAGACAATTACTGTTGTCAAAGTTGAAACTTTCCTGTCATGACCACATTTCTATCAGTATATAGCAGTGTGATCGGACTGGAGACATTAACTTGTAATTCATCTGCCTCCCTGAAACACTTTATTTCATTTTCTTTGCTTTTATTCCAAGCTTACCCACTCTTGGATCCTGGCTTTTGTTTGAAATATCTTCTCCTTTTTGAAATAACAGTGAATGGAGTGAGCATATCTGAGAATAGTTGCATGGTCTGAAATTGACATTTGTCTTTCACTTACTTTCTTCAGTTTATTATCATAAAACAAATACTCGAAGGCTAAGGATGCCTTCATGCATATAACAAAATAAGGCAAACAGATGTTCAAAGAGAGAATTTGTAAGGCAGCAGAGTAGATAATGTTAGGTGCTTAAGTAACAGGCAATGTAGTGCAAAGCAATTAGACTGCCTCTTTATTACATAAAAGAGTATTTACTAATTCCTGCAGAAGAGTTAGTGAATTTACATAGGCTGTTGTTTAGGTTGTTGATTTTACTGGCACATCAGTTTGGAATATTGCTGTTCAAAGCATGGAAGAGCAATTCCTAATGGTTCAGGTGCATCATCTGCCTCATGGGCATACAACAAACCGTTGTTTTTTAAGTATACAATACTGTATTACCAAATAAATTGTTTGTAGACTTGCCCCTAAAATACTTTAAGGTTATTGTTTTTTGTTTGTTCGTTTATTTGTTTGCTAGAAAATAGTTTGTGATGGTTGTTGAAATAATCCTGCCCAACACTTTGTTTGAATACTTACTTTTAAAAGTTATTTTTATTTTATTGAACCGATTCCCATTAGTTTCTTAACTTCCAAATCACACCTTCAGAACTGGGAATGTACTGGGGGATTCATGTACTTCTTCCTTTCCTTTACATAACCAGATTTAGTTATTTACTTGTACTTTTAAAAAATTAATTGTAGGATAACAATATTACAAATAATAATAAGCTTATGCAGACATACATAATAACAATAATACATCTATGTTCTCCCTCTACCTGTGGGACTTTATACATATTATTATACAATTATTTTCTATATTCTTACAGCATTGTTCTTATAGAAAAGTGCTTAGCCCCCTTCACCTCTAAAAGGACAATACATCCTGTTCTGGCTTTCTCTCTTTCCCTTTCCATTTCATTTAACATATAATCCAAGAATTCTCCCCATATAGATTTAAAATCATTTTCTTTCACTGATCGCTTTTTTACTTTAATTTCATATGTCAATTTATCATTAATAGCTATATTCCATACTTCTTTAAAACAATCGTCAAGATCAAATTCTACTTTCCATTTTTAACTTTTTTATGCCCATGCCTCACCCCTGCTGTGGGAGCTGCATTGGCTGTCGGTGTACCTCCGGGTGCAATTAAAGATGCTGGTGATTACCTTTAAAGCCCTACATGGTAGTGGACCAGGTTACTTAAGATACCGCATTGCCCCAAGGACATCTACCAGTCCCACCAGAGCAGACCGGAGGGGATGTCTAATGGTGCCATCTACTAGCAGCGTCTGCCCATTCTCTTGGGGCAACTCCCCTTTATGAGTTCCCCTTGGCTCCACTTGGCCAGGCTAGTGAGAGTGCAGGGTTTCTGAATTAGGTAGCTAGATGTGGCTGCAATTGCATGGTCCAGTTAACCCCAGTCCCAGTCCAAAAGACACAAAGGGTCTCAGGTTAATTAAATTTATTAAGAAATTAAAAGTAATGAGTATAGCATAGGGAGTCAAAGTCGCAAGATTAGTCATTCAAACTAAGTACACAAAAATAAAGAAAGCTTATCTGGTTGCTTAGACCATAGGCCTTATCTGACTCACAGCTCCATGGTGTGAGTCCTCCCAGTGCTAGTCCACTGTGAAAGAGTGATTGTTTCCTGGACAGTGATTTTATTATCCTGGTATCATTTTCCCCACATGGGAACATTTAGCCAGTAGTGATTTATTCAGTGATGGGCAACCAAAAAATTTACTGCCACACTGTGGGTGGAGCCAATGTCTTGGGCGGAGCCAATGTCTTGGGTGGAGCCACATCATGGGCGGAGCCAAAGTTTAAAAAACACATAAAAATACAGTACAAAAATACAAATAAAATATACATAAAACATAAAAATACACATTAGAATACACATTGAATAGACATAAATACACGTAAAAATATACATTAAATAGACATAATACACATTAAAATACACATTAAATAGACATAAAACACATTAAAATACACATAAAAACACATAAAAGTACAAATTAAATACACATTCCACCCACCCATCCCAAACCTAAACCCGAGTCACTTACCCTGGGGAACAAGTGGCAATAGCAGAGGTGGTGCGGCCTGGCACGGCGGCGTGGCCTGGCCTGGCCCAGCACAGTGGGACGGCCTGGCGCGGCGGTGCAGCCTGGCACAACAGCAGTGTGAGGCAGCAGCGAGTGGCGGCAGTGGGGAGGTGCAGGGTGGTGGTGGCGGCGGCACAACGCAGTGCGCTGGGTAGCACGGGGCAATTTGAGCAAGGGCCACCACCGCACCTCCGAGGCCGCTGAGGGCCTCAACCGCCACCCAATACTGCAGCCCAAAATGGCTGCTTTGTCAGTGTGCATGCGTTAAAATATCAATTGATGCATGCTCACTGAGCACTGGAAGCGCACATGCATCAATTGGTATTTTAATGGATGGACACAGACAAAGCAGCACTTTTGGGCTGCAGTGTTGGGCAGCTGGAGAGGAGGCCAAACCGGCCACCTCAAAAAAAAAAAAAAGTAACAACCCTGGGTGGTCTCCCAGGAAAGTTACTAACCCACCCATCCCGGGAGACCACCCAGAATTGTTACTACCGGTTCTGCTGAACTGGTGCGAACCGGCCCATGCCCGCCACTGGATTTATTTACATACTTCAGAGTCAGATTGGAATGTTTGTACCAAACTCCCACACGTACCCATTCTCCATTTTGAGGGGATAAGCACATGGTGAAACAGATCAGAGAAAAGCACATTTCAAAAGGGACTTTTTATGACAGCTGGCTCAGCAGGTATGGGGTGCTGCCGGTGGAGCAGCCCCCCTTCCCAGGCTTATAAGAATGGCTGTTCAGGTTTCAGCTTAGTTTTAACCTACTGTGAATGTGAGAGGTTATTTTATGGTTTAAATGTTAAATGGTTTTTATGATTTTAATTGTTGTAGGGACGTTTTTTAATTTGAATGTTTTTATGGTTGTTTGTAAGCTGCCCGGAGTCGCCTTGGCGAGGGGGCAACGATACAAATTGAATAAAATAAATAAACAAACAAACTATAATCAGTCTTAACACTGTAACAAATATTTTCATTTTTTGTCATTCTGATTGTGTATGTCCAAAACTAGATAATGCTATTCTAGTACACAAATCCAAGTTAACAGACAACATTTCATTAATCTCTATGGAAATATTTGGAATACCAAATCCTTCCTTTTTGGATATATACCACATTTTAAAAAACTAATTCTTGGGGTTTTTTTTTAATCTTATTTCCAAAAAATTACTTATTATATTAGTTACTTACTTCTGCCTCAGTCAGACTGGATTTAAGGGCAAGCTATGATCTATGCTTGCTTTTGCCAAATCAACACTGGATAGGACCGCCTGTTTTGAAATAAGTTTCCTGTGCTGGTCTGTAACGCAAGTATAATCAATAATATGAAGTAGGAAAGAGAACCAGAAGTAATTGATTGAATCTGAGAAGAGGAAGAAAATGGGGGAAGGAACAACTAGGGTTTGAAATGACTGCTGTTTCATCAGTACTCCTCCCATAGTTCCCACCAAACATTGCTGATTTTGACAATGGCAGTATTCATTGTATACAAACTTTATCTAGTAAATAAAGCCTTACTTATGCTTTTTTCCACTTATGTTTTATAACTGGCAAATGAGATTCTGTGATGCAGTCTGCCAGATTCTGTAGTGTTTATTATATTCTTAAATATTTTATTCTCTATGCCAAGGTCAGTTGGTAGTCTATTGTTGCAAGGAGACAATTCTCTCTGAAATTCTGGAATGAGGTATTGCTCTCTCAGCCTACAAGCCATTTGTGCTCTAAACTATTTTTAATTTGATTATCTTACTTTCCATACTTTATTCAGACTATTAAAATAATACTTGGAATTCCTGGGATAATTTTGTGTGTGCACATCTTGAATAATACCTATGCAAGTGCAAGAGACTCTCTTTGATGACTGCATCTACAGTTTTAGGTACTGCAGCAGAACATTTGGATGTACTTGTCATTGATTATTCAGAAGCTCTATTTTAGTTACATTTCATTTCATCTGCTTGGTTTGTATTTAGCAGGTAACTTCTTTTTGTCTATAGGCAAAGACACAAGTTCCTATTGGAAAACTGGAAGCTGCACAACAGTTCCTGAAAGCAGTCAATTCTGAGGAATCAAATGGCAAGATAAAAAAGGATCAGAAGATGGAAGATAATGATAAATTAAAAGATAGATCCCTTTTATCAGAAGTACCAATGTATAATCTTGAGGTAAAACAAGTAATTTGCTGTTAAAAGCTCTATCAGAAATATGTTGGTGTTTTGCATATCGTGTTGCAGCTAACACAGTTAACTGATGTGATGTTCGATTATGTCTGGTTGTACATTTGTGTGTATGATCAGGCCTGTGACTGAAACATATCCTAGCAATGTGTAAATTACAGGTAATTAGATGCAGGAAGGAAAGCAATCCTTATGTGAATATAGTCAAACCTCTACATACAAATTTAATTAGTTCCTCAAGGTTGGTTATATCTTGAAAAATGCTTATCTTGAATTTCCCATAGGAATGCATTGAATTTCGTACCTTGAAAACATCCTATTAAAAATTTGTATCTCAAACCTAATTTTTTTTCAGAGATTTCCAGATGGATCTTAAGTTTTTCTTAAGTTGAGCCATTCTTATCTCGAGGTTTGACTGTACCAATATGATTTTGTCCATTGTACAGTACTTAGGATTTTCTGTTTTATAAGTGTGGTCAAGAACTGGATGTGATCCAGCCAAGGTTAACCACCTCTAAGCTTCCTATATAGGCCAGAAAATTGATGGAACTCCTTGTACAAATAGATTTTATATAAACAGTCAAAAACTAAGCCAGCCAAACAAAATGAAGGTAGAGAGATAGCTCAAAGGCAAAGCATATACTTCACATTCTGAAAGCTTGAGATTCTTCATATAAAAGGAATTCTCCATCAGGAAAGCTGGGTTGTGAAACACCTTGGGAAACCATTGCCAGAGCAGATAGTCTTCATCTAGGTAGAACCGTGGTCTAGTATAAGGCAGTGATGGCGAATCTTGGCACTCCAGGTGTTCTTGGACTTCAATTGCCAGAAGCCCAAGTCATTACTCCTGCTGATCAGGGCTTCTGGCAAGTTAACATGAGAATTACAGTTGACTTCCTCTCTGGATACCTTTTGTTTCAGCATTTATTATTGTAGTAGGCTGGCCAGAGTTTGGAAAACTAACTTTTTAGAACTATAAGAATCTCATAGCCAACACATCTGTGCTCATGATGGTTGTAGGACTATGGTAGTTCCAAAATTAATTGCAATTAGAACCAGTTTAGTCAAACAGAGTTCTTAACAGGGTCTTGAACTGTATTGGTCACATAAGAGTCTTTGTAGATCCTGTGTGAACACCTTATTATTCACAAGGGCTGGAATCCCATTGCCTTTTTACATATCTTTCTATGATGAACTACCATAAGATAAAAAGTCAGCATAGACATTTCAATTTTGCACACAAAGTGTTCCCAGTTCCTATGGCACTGAGTGTTCTATAGGAACGGCAAACACTCACTAACTGCAATTTGCTGCTGAAAGTTGCTTTGAGACAGTTATGCCATTGAGCATAGTTAACAATATTTTAACCACTGTTTTATTCTAAAAATCTGATCCATGAAATTTAGAAAGTTTTATGTAACATTTCATATGTATTTGACATTGAAGAAGTTTGTGACTAACTTATCACTGGAATGAATTTTAGTTCATCCAAATTAATTTTGGAACATATTCCAGGAAGCTTCTACAGTACCTGCTCCAGAAGTTAGGTCAGAAAGCCAGAATGGAGGAGCTTTATTGCAAGGTGCTTTTGATGAAGAAGTATCTGCAAAGTGTTTTCAGGAAGCTCTGAATCAATGGAGAAGAGGAAATTGCTCTCATAAACTTAAGGAAGAACGTTCCTGTCAGGTTGGGTCAGGTATGGGTTATTAGTTGCTAAGTAATAAATGGAAAAGCAAACTGAATCTTTTTTGCTCATTGTGCATGGTCAACACACACACTTTTTTCATTCAAATGTTTGCATTAACCTAAATATAAATGTAAGTACAGTAATACCTTGGATAACGCTAAGACTTGGTTCCACAAGTCTTGGTGTTAACCGATTTTTAGTGTTATCCGATCCATGTTAAAATCCTGTGGGATGGATCGGATAACGTTAAAGTTCCATAGAGATACATTGTAACTGCACAGGCTTTAGCGGTTGTTATCCGATCCATCCCACAGGACCTTAACGATATTCGATCCAATTCTCCTCCCCAGATTACTTAACGTTATGCGATTTTAGCGTTATCCGAGGTAAACGTTACCCGAGGTATTACTGTATTGATCTCTAAAGCCCAGAAAGTGAGGAATTTCCTACATCAGTCCCTGGTTATTAAAACACTTTCATATTATAATAACAGCAATGTGCTACTCAGTCTATTTTGACCTGTGGTGACCCTTTTCAGCATTTTCTATATATAGTAGTTAAAATTGGTTTACTGTTATCTTCTTCTGGGGTTGCCCTGGGACAGCATAACCTGAACAGGACTACACAGGCTGACTCTTCTCCCAGGAGGCATGATAGGGAATTGAACACTCAACCTTTGTCTCAACAGCCAGATACTAATTCATTGAGCTGTTCAATCACATTTCTGCTTGCTTATTTAGCTACTAGAAGTATTTGTTGATTACTTGTCAGCCCACACGGGCCCCTAGATTAATGCATAACAACAAAAACATTGTCTAGGTAAAGATAGCCCTTGCTCGAAAGCCAATTGTATCCAACTTTTGGGTTCAGTTCTCATCTCTGTTTATAGAAATGTCTGCAGACATTTCTGTGGACATGTGGCAGGCATGCCTCAGTGGAACACTGTTTACATTCCCACTGAAGTGGTATCTATTTATCTACTTGCAATTTCTTTCTTTCTAACTGTTAAGTTGGCAGGAGCTGGGACAGAGACAGGAGTTCACTCCATCATGCAGTACCTGGGAATCGAACTCTGACCTTACAGTCAGAAAGTTCAACATCTTAACCACTTGAGCCATCACAGTCTAAGAACACATGTAAGATAATGTAATATTTTTATACTGGATCATCACTGAGGATCTCAGATTTGGGACAGGCTTATTGAGAAGAAGGTGGTTTTTCAATTATTCTTGGTTCCAAGCCCTTTAGAGCTTTGTTAGTCAAATCCAGTACCTTGTGCTGAGCTTGGAAACAAACAGGAAGCCAATGCAATTGGTAAATGTTACTGTTAACTAATGATATAGTCCTTTGGTTGTGGATACAAGGGAATTGGCTCACGATGTATTTTCTGTTTCTGTGCACAATAGATAGTATTATGTAAGCGGGATATAAGTTTAATAAAATAAATAATTTTTGTTACAAGCAAAGGTGTTATGGTTTATACCAGTAAATTTTACAATTCTATTTTTTTGTAGAGTTTAGTTTTGTTAGAATGCTACAGTTCCCGCTGATAGGCAGAATCAGCTGAGATCATAATATATTTAAATATCAATTTAAACTTTTCTCTATGTTGTCACAGAGCATTCAGATATTTGTCATGTGCAGACAAGTCCTCCTGTTGTGAAAAAACCGATTGAAATTGAATTCAAAGAAGATAGCTTGACATATATGGAAAAATTATTGATTAAGAAGCATAGAAGGTATTTACTGTTTTGCTGCAAAACATGATTTTCTAATTGCCTGCTTTAAATATGTTTTCTTATTATCTGTGCAGCAGTATTAGAAAGTACTTCCATCCAATATGTTACTGATCAGAACTGTTTATTTTGAATGACATATAGATATTTTAATATCTTGTGATATTACCTTACCATTCATGAATTTTTTTAAATAAAAGCTGGCTAGTGAACAATTGCAGTGGATTTCCATTTATGTTTTAGTAGAAGAAAATTATTTGGATGTATTTTAGTGTTGCAAACAGTTTTAAAAATTAAACTTGAGTAGTTCAATGGCAGATGATCAAGATCCAACGAGAGATGAAAAAGACTCAGCCATTCTTGGAAGTAGCTGAGCGCTGGGGATAGATAGAACATTATCTGCATGGACAACATTACTTGACAGCATGATAATAAGACTGAAGAGTTATAGCAGGGGTTCCCAAACTATGGCCCAGGGGCCAGATCTGGCTCATAAAACCAATTCATCTGGCCCACAAAGCCCTTGTTGCTCCTGAAAGTGTTTTACTTCTGCTTCCAGGAGCAACGAGGGCTTCATGGGCCAGATGAATATAGTCAGGGCCTGATCCGGCCCCCAGGCCATAGTGCCCAGCCCCCTGAACCATGCGACCAGCCCATGGCCCAAAACGTTTGGGCATCCCTGAGTTAAAGTATTTGCTTTCTTTGCTTTCTTTTCCAGAACTCCAGTAGATAAGCTGCCAGATAGCATTATACAAGATGAACTGAAACTTGAAAAATCACTGATAAATGAAACTGACAATACTTGTGATAAAAAAGAGGAGGAGGAGGAGGAGGAGGAGGAGGAGGAGGAAGATATAGCAATCATTCGTTTAGAAGGTTGGCTAGCTTTACCAAACTTTGTAGTTATCTTATCCTCTCAGTCAGTAAACCTTTCCAAAAAACCATTTGGTTCATTGAGCTTTTGGAAGAATGATATTCACTGAACATCCACAATATGACAACTGAATATTGGACACAAAATAAAATTAGGAATTATTGGCTAAAGTCTAGTATTAAGTCAACAAGGACTGCAGTGGCTCAAGTGCAGACTGGAAGGCAGCAGGTCAGCAGTTTGATACTCAAATACTGTAGGACGGAATGAGCTCCCATCTTTGTCCCAGCTCCTGCCAACCTAGCAGTTTGACAGCAAGAAATTGCAAATAGATAAATAGGGACCACTTTGGTGGGAAGGTAAACAGCGTTCCACGTGCTCCAGTGTGGTGTCTAGTCATGCCTGCTATACGACCACGGAAACGTCTGCAGAAGCAGATTGCACTGGCTCTTCAGCTATGAAACAGATGAGCACTGACCCCTAGAGTCAGATACGACCGGCTTTCGAGCAAGGGTGACCTTTACATTTACTAGTCATAGTTTAGAGGAGACCCATTGATTCAATGAAATTATGTAGGAGTTGTTTTACTAAATCTCCATAATTCAGTGTCCCTCTTCTAGATGTGACTTAATCCTGAATTTCAGCCGTTGTACGTGATCAGTTTGTATAATGACATACTCTTCCATTACACATCAAAGATTTGCAATGATGTAGAAAATGAAAACATGCAGTGAAGTAATCACATGCTTATTTTACTTTTTGCTCACAGTAGGGGAAGGAAAAACCAAGCTTTATTCAGTGATTCCGCTCATATCACCAGTTGAGGTGGCAAAAGTTCATTACATTAGCATGCGCCTCAGCTTTTCCAGACCATGCAGGGATACTGATGCAGAGGCCGCATGTTGCTCAATAGAGAGCAACATGGCCTGATATAACTAAGACCAGAATATAGTGGTGTCAGCTTTTATACTGTGGAGCCAGAATATGGATGGTTAGTCTTGTGAGTTGCAGGGAAGGACTTTCAAATATCCAGGTTTCTTTTTGCTTCAAAATATTAGCAAAAATAAAGGAAAGAATAGTTTTGCCTCATTTGAAAGTTTGAATAGAGAATGAAGCAGGATAAAAATTGCTTCTACTTCTCTTATCCAATGTCATTGTAAATTGTGGAATAATCTCTAGCCCTCTCGCTGAGGAGTGGGGAGAGAGTGTGAGAATATCTGTTTTTCCTCTGTGCAAGTGAAAGCTTGTCTGAGGTTTTCAGGAGGGTCCCAGACAAGTAGAATTATGGATGCTTGGATTTGGTATCTGAAGCAGAGTTAGAGCAGTGTTTCCCAAGGGACCCACATCCCACAGGGGCACTTCAATTCACAGAAGCCTAAATCAGTACATTGGCTGATCAGTATTTTGGGGAATTGACTGAGGCTTCTGGGATTTGAAGTCCAAAAATCAAAGCTTGGGAAACACTGGTTTAGAGGCAGTAGAGTAGAGGAGTCTTTTGTCCTCCTACACTGATGTGGTACAAATCATAAATACAAATAATGGTAGAACATTTTTTTAAATTCCAGTTGAAGAAATGAAAAAGTACTGGACAGATGTTTTCAAAAAAGAGCCAGAAGTAGCTAAAAACTCTGAACCTTCTCTAAAAATCAAGATTCTTGAAGATGTAAGTATATATATATATATGTTGTCCGGTCAATCCGGCTAGGTTTTAAATTGCATTTAATAGCCTCCCTAAAATATAGATAGTTTGAATATTTAAATCTAATTGTTTCTCACATACAATTCAGTTGTTTGTATCCCTTTGATAATTAATAAGCAACTTAACAAAGACACAGATTGGCTTATATTGCGTGGCCACAGTAATTTTCTATGCACCATGCTGAACAGTATGAGGAAAAACCCATATCATTTAATTATAATCAAGGACTTTTTGAATGAGCAATAATTAAACAAAAACACCTCCCCAAAAGGGGTTGTTCATCTCACAGACTTGTCAGAAGTAAGACATGCCTTGTAGAAACCCCTTCTTGGATACACACTTTAATGTGGTGAGACTTTTGACTGTGTCAGTGAAACAGAGCAAAGTCAGAAACTAGACTCCATTAAGAGTCTGGGCTTGAATCAGAATTCATGTACTTTTAATCCATGCTTTTGGTTTTGATACTCTTGAATATGCTAAATCAGGGATACCCGAACTATGGCCCAGGGGCCGTATCCAGCCCCCAACACCAATTCATCTGGCCACAAAGCCTTTGTTGCTCCTGGAAGCAGAAATAAAACACACCCAGGAGTGATGAGGGCTTCGAGGGCTGGATGAATTGGCATTGGGGACCGGATCTGACCCATGGGCCATAGTGACTGGCTCCCTGAACCACGTGACTAGCCCACTGTCCAAAAAGTTTGGGCACCCCTGTGTTAAATGATGCTGAGGGACATTGTGTTCCTTTGACTTGCAGAAAAAAATTAGGCCAGCAAGGCTACTGTGCACTGGTTCCAGATGTAGTCATTAATAACAAAGATTCCATAGATTTCATTGGGTCTTCTGATCCACCCTTTTGTAGCAAGAAACCAAACTCTACCCATATATATTTGAAATTAAATGGATAAGGTGATAATTTGGAACACTTTTCTGAAATTATTTTAGAAATCAGGGGTTGTATGAACTGTACACATATCTTCCATACTTATGGCATGTATACTGATTGTTCTGGACCAAAACTGGTCATTAATTTCAATGTCACCTTTATACTTCTGCTCAGGTAACAAGAATTTCCCTCAAAGTACTAATATAGAATGAATACAATGAGGTTTTTTCCCATTATGCAGTAGCTTGATTAATGTTATCAATCTGAGATACCACATGCTGGAATCTCCCTATTTTCTTCTCCTTTCACAGTCTAATGGAGGAAGGTAATGAAGAAATTAAATTAAACATATGGTGAAATAAGAAGCTATTCTGATTGAGCATTCAGTTGCAACACTTCTTAACTGTAGTGTATTATCTACCAGGGTATACGATATAATCATGTCCCAAATCTGCAGGAGGATTAAATATAGGTTGTATATGTATATATTTTCTCATTAGACTTTCAAAGAAGTGTCAGAAGAGAGTGCTACTTTGGTGTCAATGGAAACGGAAGAGGATGAATTGGTTGATTGCAGGTAAAGTTTTCTACTGAATTATGAGATGTGGGTGTTCATACTTTTGCATATTCAATATATTACCCACGTTCATGCTTTGCTGCTGCTTCTGTGTCTAGGCCAATTGTGAAACTGCCAAAATGAAGGCATCTCTTGGTGAGTTCATTCTGCAGTTACTTTCACCCAACCTAATGTGAGAAGGATTAGCTAGCAACACAAGGTTGTCATTACCAGGGTACACCTGATTGTGTTTCAGAAATAGCACAGTAGTCTAGGAGGCTCTTTTTGAAGTCCACTGAGAATAGGAATAGGCAAACATTGGAAATAACATAGCCCTTCTCACACTGTTTAGCCAATGGGGCTATGTTGTAGAGATAGCAAAGGAATCATAAACATCAACAGATATAAAGACTATATGACTGCCCTTGGCCTCTGCATCACACAGCTTCCCCATGTTGAGTATGAATGTCTGCAGAAACAATATTTTGTGTGTGGACTTCTACAGGATCAGAAACCTGCAACATGTGGATTCCTGATTTTGTGGAAGCATACACACGTAGAGGGGGGCACATCTAAGTTTCTGCTATTTATGCTTGCTGTGCAGATGTCAGGGTTGGGCTTGAGGAAGCTATAAGATGTTGACTGGGTATCTTCCTGTTTTAGCCACTTCTATATCTGGAGTTAACTATCCATGTGAATAATGCATGAAAAACTCTTTTATTTTGTAAGTTCAGGAAGTTTTTAGGCTTGGGATCAATGCAGTATGAGACATATCTCATATCTATGAGACATTTCAGCTGAAGCAAATGAATCTGTTTAGTATTTCTATGTGCAATAATAAAATTTATCAGGAAAGCAGAGTTTCTTCTTTAACTTGGTTTCATTTTTCTCCATTATGTTTTCTAAATATATAGCTTATATTTTACTTGTCTCCTTTTTTTAAAGCGCAGAACAGTTCATTGTCAAATTTTTATGGAAGAGTATAAATGCAAAGTAATTTGTAACACATTGAAAAATGCAATTCAAAATAAGTATCCTATGGTTTTAGTGTAGAAATCTTTGCAAAGTCCATTTGCAAGGTGTCATGAGTCTTATGAAATTAAATTATAGCAGAAAGAAAATCCATCTATTTATATACATTTATCTCCCATAGAGCTTCAAGAAGATGTCTTAAATATGCCAATCTGGTCATTTATCTCCTCTAATTTTTTCTTGTATCTCAAGGGATATCATGTCAAAAAATAAGAAAACTGAACCAGACATTTCGCTGGCACAAGCTGGTAATATTACTACAAGGTCACCTCTTTCTTCTACAGTTGACAGTGAAATGTGTTCAACTTTTCTTCATAATAAACCCGAAGAAACTCCTAAAGGTAAGCTTATAACATTTAGTTCTTTTACTAAAAGAGAACTTGTGTCAACATTGGCTTTCCCCCCAGAGCATGTTATTCTGCACTTGTTCACAACTTGCAAGCACAGATAATATTTCATCTACCAAATGGAGCACTGAGACACAATGTCTGAGCTTATTCCCAAGGGTGTGTCTTCACAAGAGCTGCTAGCATGTCCAATTGACTGTTGTGGTGCAGAATTGGAAGTGTATTAAACTTTTAAGGAAAAGGCAGTCACTTTTAGCCCCCAGAAATGGTTTAAAATGTTGCAATCACCTCTATGGTTAGGTGGGAGGCCAAGATAGGCTAAATCTCCTAGCCATCAGATCAGCATCCAGTGCCTGAGATGGGTGCAGTGTACAGATTACTTGAATATCTGCAAACATGTTAACAATATGCTAGAATAAAACAGATTAATCTGAAATGTAAAAATGAATAAATTGGAAAATATGGTATATCTAGCAGTGATGGTTAACCTTTTAGAGACTGAGTACCCAAACAGAGGGGTGGGGCAAACTCTATGCTGTAGAGAAGAGAGGAAGTGCTCCCATTGGGCTGCTGGGCAGAGGGGCAGAGTGAGTTCTGTGCTGGGGGGAGGGAGGAAGCGCTCCCACTGGGCTGCTGGGCAGAAGGGCAGGGTGAATACTACTGGAGCAATGGCGCACATGCCCACAAAGAGGGCTGTGAGTTGCCCCTCTGGCATACGTGCCATGTGTTCGTCACCACTAATATAAAGACTTTTAGAGATCCACAAAAGCTCACATTGAAATATAACAGTTAGTGTTTAAAGTGCTTTTGTTTTGTTTATTCTCTGATATGCCTGAAAAACAGACTAACACAGCTACTATTCCAAAAAACAGATTTGGGTAATGAATTCTTACATTTAATTTAATTTTAGTTTAATTTAAAATACAATATTCAGTACAAAAAAGTACCATAATACAATAATAGTTCAACAATACTAATTCAGCAGCCTATCTACACCAGCCACAAATTAGTCCAGGGGTGGTTGTGACAAAATCCCACCGCCTGATGCCATGGTGGCCTTTAAAGCCCCCAGCCAGGGGTGGAGTCTCAGGCACAAATGGAGAAAGTCCCCCGGGGCTGGTTGCCATGGCAGCCCCTCCACCCAGCCGCAGGAGGTTCCTGGATGATGACGGTGAGGAAGTCTTGTGGTGGCGGCTTTTGAAGCCCCGACCAGGGGCAGAGTCCCGGGCGCAGGTGGGAAGAGTCTGGGTACTGGTTGCCGTGGCGGCCTCTCTGCCCAGCCACAGATGTCTCTGGTAGCAGAGGCGAGGAAGACCTGCCACCATGGCGACTTTTGAAGCCCTAGCCAGGGGCGGGGTCCCAGGTGCAGGTGGGAAGAATCCTGGGACCAGTTGCCATGGCAGCCTCTCCGCCCAGCCTCACATGTCTCCCGGGCGTCATCGTAGGCCCCTGGGTTTACATGTGAGCCAATAATAACTGGTGTGTTAAAGGCCTACTTTATAGCAGTTATTTGAGAGACTATATGGGATGAACTTTTTTTTTTTGTTTCCAGTTAATATTTTATTATGCTTTTAATTTGGAGGGCGAATATAAGGAGAAAAATAGAAGCCTTTTCACCTTAGTAATTTGCCTATGTCACAGCATTTATCTGGATAGCAGCAGTAAATTTAGGTCCCTGGTTTTACATGTGAGCCAATGTAACTGGTGCGTTAATGGCCTACTTTACAGCAATTATTTGAGAGACTACATTTCCGGTGTTTAAATTGACATGATTTCTCCCCCCTCTCCCTTTGCTTCAATCCTTTAGTGAGAGCACCTTTTTCACAGTCTGAAAGAGCTGTTGCTGCCTGTGGCTATTCTGGAGAAGAAGAAATGGTTCCCACCAATCCGTATAAAAGAGTAATAACAAAAGAAAAATGGCCCAAAACCAAAAAAAGTAGCTCTCACATGTCATTTGAACAAAATTTTAGTCATCCTGGATTGGTTCCTAGCAAACCTTATGCTGTGATGGAATTGCCCAAAGACTGCAAGATATCCCCTGAGTTCAGTGACGCTTCACCACTTATCACAAAGGCTTCAGTGGTAAATACTACTACTACTACTACTACTACTACTACTACTACTACTACTACTACTACTACTACTACTACTAATAATAATAATAATAATAATAATAATAATAATAATAATAATAATAATAATAATAATAATAATAATAAAGTATATTCTAGCTTTTCTGGGGTTTATTTCATTATTTGTGGAACTCTGTAAGGCTGCATTTGTGACTTATAATGGCGTGCTATACTTTCAGCCACCTTTTTCAGACTTGCGCCCTTTTTATCCTTGTAAAGTGTGTGAATTCTTTCATTTGCTCAGGACTTCAGAGGACTAAGATGAGGAAAGGTATGAATCAGACAGGACAGGATCCTAAACTCATCAAGTGCAAGCAGGCATCCTTATATGTTTTTCCCCAGAACAGTTTCATGAAGATAATGCAACTAAATATTCTTAGCAAGGAGAAAGTATAATGGCTGTCTCTCTGCTCTGAAAACTGTAGAAAGTAAAAGTCTTCTCCTGTTTGGGGGAAGAAGGGATTTTGGGTAACTACTGTAAAGAGACAATGATGTGCTACTGCTTCTCTGCCTCTGTCCCACACAATGGCTTTTTGAAGGACTCTTAGGAGTGTTTGCAAATGGGGAAAATTCTTCACTAGTTTATCCAGCACCAACATGTTTTTCCCTAGCATGATTTTTAAAAATAGAATACAAGAAAATGGTGCAGAGGTTTGGGGTCAATACCAAAAATGAGCACGATCACTACACCTCTCTTATCTTCTTTCACTCCCAGTTGCTTTGTCATTTCTACTCATGAAGGTGCTTCTGGATTAAACTGAGGAGGACCTTATATTTGGCAAGAAGAAATTCTGTTGATATGGCCCGCTACTGGGCAGATATCATCTTGCCTTTTTAATTCGGTTGAAACCGAGGAGAGCGGGATACAAATCTAAAAATAAATAAATAAATAAATTATATTTGATTTAGATGTGTTAATTTTAGCTTTGTATGTTACTATATGCTGGTGGTGCATCTGACATGAATAATGAAAAAAGAAGTTTGTTTCTCACTTTGGCACAGCATCATCCTATTCCAGTGAGAGCTTTGTTTTATATATAAGTGGTGTGTGGATGAGATGTAGTGGAGAGGATGTATAGACGTAGAAGCTGGAGGGTCTCCGCTGTGAGCAATTAGTGGGATCATTAATTTTTTTCAGTGATAAACCCAGTATGTTTTATCACTAATAATTACCTCTCAAAAGCCATTGTTTCGGGATGAAGTCTGGGGTTGACCTTTTCTTCCCTTGTATATACTTACATCTTTCCCTTTGTCCTATCCTACCTGGCTACCATAAACTACAATGGCTCCCCAGAGTTGTTGGCCTCTGTTTCCCATCAGTTGTGGGAGTATTCATTCAACAACATCTGGAGAGCTACAGATTTCCCAGCTCTTTCCTAGGATTTGTGTTGGCCTTGTCTGTTACGTACAAAACAAGCATTGAGCCACGTGTATAAGCATTCCTCTTACTCTTTGCACAAGTGTGAAACCTAAAACTAGAAACCATAGTTACCTGTCTGCAATATTTTACTTTCAGCAACAGCAGTGACTCATACTGATCCCTCAAAAAAAAAAAAAAAGGAGAGAAAATAAGAAGGCTGGTTAATAATGTGCTCCTAGCATTCAGTTGTAGAGGGCTGGTGAAGATGATTAGTGACCCATATTGAAGGAAAGCAGGTTACCATTGTTTGATGATTGATAGCTCTTCCAGAAAATTCAAAACTATCCCTGAAGCCTAGATTGTACTGAATGCATAGAGTATTCTCTCTCCTTCTCCTTTTAAAGCGTTATTTATGACAAATGTGCTGCTCCTAGGTTTATTCTAACCATGACATTCCAGTTTTTGATGTACCAGTTTTTGTGACCTTTTAAAATTTTGCATTATGTTTTATACATAAATTCAATCTTACCCAATTAAACAAATTTCATTATCTCTACATCTACTTACAATTTATCTGCTACACAAAGATATACATATGAGATTGGAAGATATTTATATGAACAAAGCTGCATTGGCCCTTCATGTACCACATAGCCCCAACATATGCATGAAGCTTGAAAATGATTTACTAAACCAGGGGTTCTCAACCTATAGCCTGTGGGCCAGACTATTTCATGTGGCCCGCTGCTGCTGCCAGTGGAAGTGGATGCATTTACGACAGCCGTATATGTGCCTGCAGCTGTTGCAAATGCACCTGTGGCTGTCATAAATGTGCCGTAAATGTACACTTGCTTGCCACAAACGCGTTTTCAACAGTCGCAGATGCGTTTTACGGCAGTGTTTATGGCAGGGAGAATCACCAGTCTGGCCCGCACAGCTGTCTGAGGGGGTGTGGTCCGGCCCATGGATTTAAAAGATTGAGAAACCCTGTACTAAACCATGTTTAAGAATGGGCTAAACCATGTTTAAGAATGAGTTTAAGTGCACAGAATTGCATTGTCAACAATTTCATCTGCAGCTGGGCAAACCACAGGAGAATTTCATGTTGCTGTTTCTCTGTGTGTCTTTAGGGTGCCGCAGTTAGCTTAACGAGAGCTAAACTGATTTTATGTACAATATCTGGAATCTTAACAAGTAATGCCAGTAAACAGGTTATAACCTAATCATTGTTATGATAAGTGGTTTGAATCCAAATACTAGTCACAACTAAATAACCACATTGGATCAACTGCTTAATGGTAAATACAAGCTTATGTAAATTCCATTGATTCAATAGGTCTATTTTAATTGAAACTACAAATGACATTAACACATCTGCAGCAGGTCACACAAGATTTCATATTTTTAAAATGAAATGAGTTAGAAGAGATTACGTAATGTGGCTTCAAAGCAAAGATCAGTGTTTCCATTCTGATGGTGTTTTGTTTTTGCTTTTTGTTTTGGCCATCATAATTCTCACAGGTAGCCTTCAGAGATAAACCTTTCTGTAACACATACAGAGGGCTTGAGGGATTCTTTACAATGGATACACACTGCCAACAAGTTGCAATGGACTCATTTCCTTCATGTACAGGCAGACTGTCTCCAAGCAGCAGTATTTCATTTTCAGGTAGTAATGTAAAACTAAATTTATTTAATTTCATATGCATTGTTTGCTGAGCACGCCTGCTCTAGGGCATGACAGTCTTAGCAGCAAATTTAAGTGCATAGAAGTATTTTTATCTGCATGTACCAGTTATAGGACATCACACGTCAATGAACTTGACAAAGCTGCCATAGGAGAAAATACAAGGAAAAGTCACACACACACAAAAGCAAAGAGCAAAAAAAAAAAAAAGTATGTCACAGCTTCAATTTTACATTGTAAGCAAGGCCATATTATTAGTTTTTCATTCACCAGAAAAATTCTTTATTTTTCTCTGAAGCTAAACTTTGATAAGGCCTAGTTTCTGTTTTGATAACTGTCTGTTAAAATCTTTGGGAAATTATTAACAAACCATTAGCAGTTATAAATCAATTGCTTGAGTAAACAACCTGATAGTTAATGAAAATTAAAACAGGTGCTTTCACATCTTAAATCTTGTAGTTAACATCTGTGCATTTTAGAAGTAAAAGTTTGGATAGTGGAAATTAGCCTTTACACAGTTCACTCCTGGTTTCAGTTATGAATGACTAGTCATAGTAATATAAGTGAAATTTGGGACAAGATCAAAAGCCTAACTAGTGCACCATTCTTTTCCAACGCAGCCAGGCAGGTGTTTATGGGTAGTGGAGAATCAGAACATAATTCTCACATTACTTAGCAAATAGTGTTTAAAGGCATATTGCTTCTAGTAACGGAGGTAGTATTTCTTGCTTCTAGACATGTCAGTTTTAATTTCTTATCAAATCAGCTGTAGAGCTGCTTCATCTGATTTCTCTGTACAGTTTTACAAACTATTTACATTAATTTTTATGCAGTTTCTCTGAACATACACATATTTTCTTTGTCCCTGTATTTTATTTACACCTTTCTCATACTGTAGTGGCTTAGTGGTTAAGATGCTGAACTTGACAACTGGAAGGTTGGCAGGTCAGCAGTTTGAGACCCAAGTGCTGAATGATTAAGTGAGCTTATGTCTCTGTTCCAACTCCTGCCAACCTAGCAGTTTGAAAGAAAGAAATTGGAAGTACCGTACATAAATAGGTCCCACTTCGGTGGGAAGGTAAACAGTGTTTAGTCATGCCTGCCACATGTCCATGGAACCGTCTACAGACACAGACAGTGCTGGCTTTTTGGCTATAAATGGAGATGAGCACTCAACCCTAGAGTTGGATATGACTGGCTTTCAAGCCCGGGCAGGGCTAAATAAGCCAGCAAGCTGGGTTGTGGTACCAGTTGTACCCCACAACTGCTGGCATAGCCACATTTTTAAGGCCTTCCTGGAGGGAAGCAACTCTGCCTGGAGGCACAATTCAAGTGGCAGGAGGCTCCATAGGGCCAGAGCAGATACCAAGAAGGCTCTCCTCCTGGTTCCAGTGAAATGTGTCTCCCTGGCTGATGGGACCACTAGGGATCCCCTAAGGTCTGCTCTCGTAGGACAGGTTGAAAACCTTGGGGTGACGGGGTCTCTTAAGTATCCTGGCTCACTAATATAAAGGGCTTTAAAGGTCAAAACCAGCACCTTGAATTATACCCGGAGGCATACTGGCAGCCAGTGCAGCTCCGTAGCAGCAGCGAGGCACAGGCATAACACCTGCACCCCGTCACCACCCGGGCAGATGCATTCTGAACCAGCTGTAGCTTCTGGATGGTCATCAAGGGCAGCCCCATGTAGAGTGCATTACAATAATCCAGTCTGGACGTGACCAGTGCATGGGTGACTGAAAGTAAGGAGTCCCGGTCCAAGAGCGGGCGTAATTGGTAGATGACAGGAAGTTGCGCAAAATAGGGACCATTTCGGTGGGAAAAGATCTTGGGGACATGAAAGGAGCCTCATCCGGGCGTCCTCTGAGCAGAGTTCCTCCAGCAAAAATCCTTTCAACCCAAAATAATTTCTGACACGAAATTATTGTTATACCATAATTGTCTTTGTTGAAGAAGGAGAATCAAACAATATAATAAATGTTTTGGAAATCTATAATCTGCTTTCAGAAGGAAGGAATTAAAATCAGGTATCACCAGTCAGTCAACTAAAGATGCACTTGATTTATGTTTGTTTGTTTATTTGTTGAATAAGCCAATAAATGTATGCACCCTTCTTTTCCTCAGTTGTAACTGAGTTTTGCTTAGTTATGTCATACTTTATTGGTTTTGGGTCTGTACCTCTATCGGCAGCTTGATACACAAAATACAGAAGGTAAAGAATTTCTTGGCATAGAAGTTATTGGAAAGGCTTCACTTACATAGCAGGCTACTGTTAAAGGCAGTGGAAGGTGAAGCATGCAATGCCAGAGTATGCAACCTGTGGGTGGCATAGCACCCACAGGTTCATTGATGAAGGCATAGCTTTTTAAATAGTCTTTGTGGGTACCTTTAACCGGAGCTGCATGCTTAATCTGAACATTTTTAGTCCTCTTGATCTTATCTGTCTTTTTATTTTCAGGGTCTGAACTGTGGGCAAAGCACTCAAGTTTAAGTGTATGTGCTGACGAGTGTGTAGTACAAGATGTCCTGGAAAAAATGCTCAGGAGACCATCAAGTAGCTTGGGAAGGATAACCCCGAACCCTGAAAGTCTTCTGTCAGTCATGTCCAGGGGTAAGGGCCTTTCTAAAGTAGCAAGTTTGCACTAAAAGCAGCAGAACCAAGTAAAACCCAGAACAAGTTTGTCCTTTGAAATAGCTGTTTTCTTGCTGTACTAATTGCTTACTACCATGTGTCCTGAAAATCTGGGAATGTTGCAATGTTTCAACTGAATGAACATTATAGTTAAGCTGCAGTATTTAGCTGAATGATCATTACTGGGCATCATATTCATTTGCTAGGCTAAAACCCACTAATAGGTTAGAGCAGTGGTGCCCAAACTTCTTTTTAAGTGGGCCGGTCCCACAGCTGCAGGGGCCGGAGGTGGGCTGCTCCCACTGCTGACAGTTTTGACGTCAGCAGTGGTGGCGGCAGAGGCAGTGACCGCGCTTTGCTTGGGCTGCTCTGAGCAGTCTCTTGTTCGGTCCCATCCCCTCAGAAGTCTTTGCTAAAGCCGATCGCTGCTTCAGGGAAATTTTCAGAGCCTCCTGTGTTTCAAAACTGATGACATCCTGACCACGTCAGGCACCTCTCTTAGCACCACAAATTTTGAAACACAGGAGGTTCAAAAATTTTTCCCAAACCAGCGATCAGAGCAGCCTGGACAAAGCGTGGTCGCTGCCTCTGTTGCCACTGCTGTTGACGTCAAGTGGTGGGGGCGGGTGGGGGCTCGCTGTGGGCCACATTAATGATATGCAGAGGCCTAATTGGGCCTGTGGGCCGTAGTTTGGGGGCCCCTGGGTTAGAGTGACTCAGAAAGTTGACAGCTGATCTTTTATTTTCCATTTATTAGAGTGACAATGTCATTGTCACATTTCAGTAGCATGTTTATTCTCCCTTTCTCCCCTCCCTTTCTTGATGACAAGTTTGATGATTCCTTTGTTCTCTTTCCCCATCATTTTTTCCTGCAAATGAAGCACCTGATATAATTTGTATGGGGCCATCATCTGTTCTACTTGGGTGGCTGGTACAGCCTTGTTACTGCTCAATTCTTCCAATTACTCTGTGCTCCTTGCATTTTTCTCATCATTTGCTCAGGCTAATTATTCCTGAATTAAGTCATTTTTTTTAGAAAGAAAAGATGTTTTTGTCAATACCTGTTTTTCAAGGGTTTACAGAGAGCCTGGTTGGTGTTTTGAATCTGGGGCTGGAACACAACATTTTATTGCAGAACTCACTTGTGTTTTCTAGAGGAAAGCTGATGTGTTCAGTGATAGAGTATCCACTTTACAGGTAGATATGTCCAAGGTTCAATCCCTTGCATCTCTAGATAAGGTTAGGAAATAATCCAATATTGAAGTAGGCTGAGGATTTAAGTTTGGCCAACGACAGAGCCAATAAAGTGGCTTCACTTTGGCAGTTTAAAGTTTGATCTGGACATGAAAGAAGATGCTGATGGATTACTTACTTGATTCTTTCTCACAGGTGAATGGGAGCTTTTAACCTCTCCCTTCTTTACTACTGCTTTCTGTACATATCCACAGAGGAGATTTCCTGGTTACATGTTGGCTCTCCATGAAAGAAACACCTTTGATTTTCTAGGCTGCTTGCATTTTTTGCAACAGAGGGGAAAACCTCTACTCTGCAGGAACCACTTTATTGATTTGAAGAAAATAAAACAAAGAGATATAAAAACAATTCAAGCACTCTTTTGCTTACATGTTCAAGAGAAACAAATAAGTGATGCTTGAATAGGGCTTAAAAAACAACTTAGGTTAAAATATCTGTAAATTATGAAGGGTCCTTAAATATTGTTTTGAATTTGGGCACATTATTCATGTTCATATTAGAGAGGTTTCTGGCTCTCAAGAGTACATGGTTAGTATATTTAACAGCACTTCTTTTTGACCAAGTAACAATTTATCTAGAACAGGTACTGACACTGGAGTAGAGATCTTTCAGTGACAAAAATTTTAAAGCAGGCTAATAATACCAAATTATCTTCCATGTTTCAGAAAGTGCTTCTCCAAGAGCTTTGTCTGTGGATGTTTCCCTTTGCAAAACTGTTAAGCACACTCCTAGTCCTTCAGTCCTTGAGATGGGACCCGCAAACTCAGCTGCTTGGCCCTTATCTGGAGCTGCTTCTGAAATTTCAGAAATTGAAGGCATTGATATCACTGAACACAATGATCCTTTCTGGGAATGTAGTTCTGATCAACAAGCTTTAGAAGATTTAGAGGATGAATTGCAATGTGATGCAGGTAATTAAGCAGTATCAACTCCTATTCTGAAAGATGTATTTTTGGTAGCTTGACTATCCTATATAGTATGTGTTTATGTGCAACTTGGTATTTTCATTTTCCATATTCTCTAAATTATACAGAAATGACAAAATATTGGAACATAAGTCTTAGTATATATCATGTTCCCTTGTCCCTACTGTAATGATCATTGTGGGGGTCCTAAGAGCCACCGGTAGTGACTGAGTGCTGTATATGATGTAGTCCACCACAACTCCCTCTTTACAGCCTCTGCCAGCCTCTCCCAAGAACCCAAGACACCCTTAGCTTACCCAGTCACAGGGAGTATGGTTTTTCAATAGTAGTGTGGATGTACCAGTAGCAGTGTAGTTGAAGCAGAGAACAATGTGCCAGTGCTATGCCCAAGTAGAAGCCAATAGGTTAAAGTCCCAAAAACAGAATTTTATTTTTCCATGTTATAAATCCGTAAGTCAAAGCAGTACCTGTAGAAAATAAAACCCAATACCCAAAGTCCATGAAATGTCCATAAGCCTGTGGAAAATAAGATTCCCTCCAACAGTCCATCAGTCCATGAAATCTTTCAAAGTATGGAAATACCCATGAGATGGCAAAGAGTCTCAAAATCCATCAGAATTTCCATAAAATGGCAGTGTTGAGATGTTGCAGGCAAGGCATTTTCCAGCATCCAGGCAGGGAAATAAAAGTCCAATAGTCCAAGCTCTGACAGGGCTCATTCTGCCAGTTTCTTTTCAGGATCTGTTCAGCCAACGGAAACAGCCTTTTCAGGAGTCCATCAGAGAACTGGTTTTAGGGCTCAAAAACACCTCTTTTTAAATGGAAATGAGGGACTTTCTCCCTCCCTCGGAATGCATTAGGTAATAAGGTTTCATCATGATTTCATCATGGGAAAGTTCCTGGTCTGCAGGTGTCCCCCTCCCCTTAAGAATTTATTAGGTAATGGAATTACACCTGGTCCCACAGGTGGGGTCCCATCATCCCTCTCCCTTTACCTCTGTGATGTAACAGGTCAAGGGCCATAAAGGGAAAGGTTGATCAGTAGTGCCACTGGACTTTTGAGATAACACTATGGGTAGAAACCTGCCTATGGGCTGTCTGAAAACATGTCTTTCACAAAAGACAACCTAGTCTTTTGTAAGCTGCAACATACTGAGGGATGGGAGGAGATGGAAACTGAATTCCAATGTACAAAACCACTTTTTTGAAGCTACTGTCATGCCCCAGCACTCATTTCTCAGAAGGCAAAATAAAGATGTTTAAGCAGGTAATTTGGTCAAGTAAATGAGTAGAGTTCAGAAGGTTTCAAGGGTCAAATGGCAAAGGACAAATTTGTCCTCCCAAAGTGCAACAAAATATTGTACAGAAAGCAGATTGGTAATGCTGTGAGAAATATAATCACAGAACAGTTTGTGAGTGGTTTTAAAAAATATAAATGTTTGGGATGAGGAGGCCATTTTGGCCTGCTTGCATGATGGGGATGGCCTTTTGTCCCAACAGCTTCAAAGGGATGGACATTTTGTTTCTTAAATGCCCTTGGAGGGGTGGGGGGTACATGAAATGGTGCTGGTGAATGGATCTGGCTTGCAGGCCTTAGGCTGGGAACTCTTGGGCTAGGACATGTGGTTGCCAAGGAAGGTGTCACACATTGGAGATCCCAGGGACTAGTAGTTTGCATTCACCATTAGGATCCCTATGCTTTTATATTCTGTTACTCCAGTTCATATTGGTTTGACCAACTCATATTCCAGTCACTTGACTCCATGCAGTCTTGTCTAATTTTGAAAGCTGTGCAGGAATGGTCCTGATCAGTATTTGGCTGAGATGCCCCAGTGAATATTAGATGCTGCATTGAAGTGGAGTCAGAGCACGATTGTAGAACATATGCTATCCATGTAGAAGTCCTTAGTTCATTTCTTGGCATCTCCAAATAAGAGTGGGAAAGAAATTATCCAAAACCATAGAGCAGTAGTCCACAACCTTGGGGCCCTAGATGTTCTTGGACTATAGCTCCCAGAATGCTTCCCCATTGACTCTGCTGGCCAAGATTTCTGGGAGCTGTAGTCAAATAATATCTGGGCCCCCAAGATTGGAAACGACTGTCTTAAAAAGACACAGTCCATCACACTTGACAATGATCTGAATCAGTATAATGCAGATCTTCCTAATATTGGGAGTGACTAAATAAATCGAAGCACAAATTATTCTGCATTAGGTATTTATGAACTCATTCAATGAATGGGATTGCTGTAACCTGACCAGCAACTGTGTTCATTCCTGTTAATATATGCTACAGATTGCAAGAGCTGCAGCAACATTTAGAGTGGTGCAGTGCTTAGATGGTAATATTGCGCACAATCAGTTTCACTATTACAGCTTTTGTTTTTCCATGTATTACTGTTGTCACTTCTAATTTAGCCCTAAACAGTGGAAGTAGCAGCATGGTCTGCTCCCATGAGGATGCAATAAGAGGCAGGTGTTGTCAAACAGTGTGATACTACATTTGGGAGAGTACTTCACAATATATTTAACTGAAATGTTTTTCCATTTTCTAAATGTGTGAAGTTGTCACACCTTGACAGACTTGATTGCTCTTCCTTTGTAAGAATTTCAGACATCTTAGACTTTACTTTTCCTGTTACTGAAGCACAAATACAAAATTTCAGATCCTAGGGAACATCTCGATGGTTTAACCTCCGGAGACTTTAGCAGGCACTCCAAGATGACTTGGCAAAATCTTTCTGATTTCCATAATAACAATGACATGCACGACTGTAGTAAAGGTGACACTATAAGGTAAGTTAATCATACTATGAAACTTTGATCAAATAATATTTGTCGTGGTATTTTACTTTGTTTTGTATATTTAATTATATCTATTTTCTGTTCAATTATCGTTCTTTTATCTGTCCTTTTGTTAAGCATTTAGTATTCTTGGGAAAAGCCCAACTGCTTATTGTGCGATAAAGTGAAACTATAAAAGATGGTACAAATAACTGTAAAAACAAAACACTAAAATGCAAGATTTGTTATCTTGTAGAAGAAGGCAAGCTTTTTGTATATAACACACTTGGCATTTTGGTACAGAGTTTTATCTGCATATAGTACACATCTCCATAGTTGTTAGAAGAATGGTGCTGTCATGTAGGTTAACCTATTTTTTTTAATTACAGTTGTACCTCACATAAAAAGCATAATGTGTTCCACAGGATTGCTCTTTAAGTGAGTTTGCTCTTTAAGCGAAACACCATTGTAAGTGACCAATTGTGACTTCTGGTGGAGGGGATTGCAAACCCCAATTTATTTGTTAAGTGAGTTTTTGGTTGGTTTTATTTGTTAAGTGAAGCGACCATTCATAAAAAATTCTGCTCTTTAAGTGAGTTACTCTTTAAGCGAGGCGCTCTTTATCCAAGGTTTGACTGTATTTGGTAATGCAGTTTGTTTTCCAATTATCAGCTCCTCTGAGAAATTGTGTAATTATACCAAGTTTGAAAGTATTAACCTTTCCCAGTTTTTTTTTAAGGGAGTTGTCTTCTAATGAGAAAATTGTTTAGGACATGTTCTTATTCTGCTTTGTCAAAGCCTGCTAGTGTTCATTTGAGAGCTTTTACTGAGCCTAGCTCTATGTCTGCTTGAAAATTTGGTGCCTCCTGCTCACTTCCCAGAGGCTGGTAACATTATTCCCCATTTTAATGCGATTGGCCAGTTTATTTTTACCTGACACATCTTAATTCTTTCTTGGATGGTTTTCAAGATAGAGACTTCTGATTAGGCCTCATTATCTTGTCCAAGGATTTTGACTGCTTGGTAGTTGGTTGATACCATCAGACAGCAATTAGTGATGATTTTTTGATTTGGTTTTGATACTTCTAAAATCTGTTTCTGGTCTTAAATGGGCTACATGAAAATGTTTTGTTTTAAATAAAACCTGGAAATAACAGTAAGCAAAAATAAAACCTGGAAATAACAGGCACAGTTGAAAAGCAGGGAATGAGAATGAAGAAAGAGTTTGGAGGAAAGGAGTTATTCCTTTATATATTACTTACGTGGGAGGTTATCATAGTTCTTATACAGAGGTCTTGTACTTGGTAAAGATGTTGGACAGATATTCCAAATGTAGGCTGAATTGATGTTCATAGGATGAGGCCAAAGCAAAGTTTTGAAGAAGAAAAAGTTTAGGAAGTATAAGAAAAGCAGATAAAAACCTAACTTGATATTTTGTTCTGTGATATTATGTTAGCTGCCCTGAGTCATTATGCGAGTAGGGTGGCATACAAGTGTGAACAAACAAACAAACAAAGTGGTTAGCATCAGATACAACCCTTAACCTATGAGGATATTTTCTTACTACATATGCAAAGTGCAGCTCGATTCAAATCTTTAGGGGCATTGACTCAGGCTTCTGGGAATTGAAGTCCAAAAGCCAAAGGTTGTGAAACACTGGCCTGAATACAACACAGTAAAACCTTGAGTTATGAACGCCTCAACTAACAAAAACCTCATAATATGAAAGCAAATCCCAGAAAAATAATGTGATTCAATTTTTTTAAAGATATGAACTATTATTATTATTTTTGGTCTTCCGATGCTTCCTATGGTGGCAGGAGGGTGTTCAGAGCGTTGTCACTCCATTTTTGGAATTTTTCATCATGTTTTGGCACCATCAGGAGCTACCACCATCACCAGGAAGTGCTGAAAATCCCCCTTTCTCTGCAGCAGCTGTTATCAGCGACTGGCTCAGCAATTACCAGGGCTGGCCATGAGAGACCGCTTTCAGAATTGTGCCGAATATGCATTGAAAACCATTCCAAAAGTCAGAAAAAAGTGGGGGGAAAGTCTTTTGTCTGTTCAAAACTCTTTTTAAAGTGCACTTTGGAATTTTTTGCTATGTTTTCACCACTATAGAAAGAGTTTTGAACAAATAAAAGACTTTTTGGCTTTTTCTAACCTCTGGAATGCATTATTTGATTTTCAGTGCATTTCTATGGGAAACCATGCTTCGAGATACAGATTTTTCAGGATATGAAAAAAAACCCAAGGAATGAATTAATTTCATATCTCAAGGTATCGCTGTACAGTGGAACCTTAGTTAACATAAATAATGCGTTCTCTGGGATGTTTCTTATTTATTTATTTATTTAGATTTATTATCCCGCCCCAATCAGGCGAACCTGACTCTAGGCGGCTTATACTAAAAATTACTTTAACTGAATGTCCCATAGGAATGCATTGAATGCAATTTCCCATAGGAATGCATTGAAAGCCAAAATACTTTAACCGAAACACAGTTTTCCATAGGAATGCATTGAAAACCAATTAATTCTGAAAAAATCCGTAAAGTGAGCCACTATTTTCTATGGATTTCCTTTTGTAATGCGGGTTTTATGTTAACTGAGCTGTTTGTTAACCGAGGTTCCACTGTATATGTATTTCTATGATATACTGTGTTTATGTTCTATGTTTTATTTTCTTTGCTTTATATTTGACAAAGCAATAATTTAAAGAATCAACAGTCAATGAAAACAATTTTACAAATTGGTAGCGTCCAGTTTTGGGCCTGTGTAAGTCCATCAGAAAAAATTACAAAGGTTATATATCTTTTCATCCAGTTTTTCACAGCAAACAACTGAATTGTTTTAATAATGTTTTGTTTTTAGAGTTTATGAAAGCCATACAGATGATGAGGAAGACCAGAAGGACAGGCAGCAGGTGTTAGAATTACACTGAGAGGAAGAGAAAAAATGAATTCAAGAATTCTAGCTGCACAAATATTCTGATTTTGGCATATAAAATCAACAGGCTAAGGTTTTTTGTTTCATGTACAGTGAGCAAGCAGCTCATAACAAAATGAATATCAAATAAACTTGATTGATATTAAAAAAGAAACAGCAACAACAAAATCGTAGATTTTTCATGTTTCAATATTCTAGTGACTTCTTGTAAATGATATTTCATCCAAGCTATACTAGACAAATAAAAGAAGAATGTTCATCTAGAGAAGATTAGTGACCATAAGGCTTCTGGCTGCTGTTGCTGAGAGTCTTGGGGTAGGATTGTGTACATATTTCCACTGTTTCTACTGCTCAGGTCAAATAGTAAAGATGAAGCTAAAGTACTTTGGACAGCACATGAAAAAGCCTTGATGCTGGGAAGGGTGGAGAGCAAAAGAAGGAGGAGGCTGCCAAAAATGAGATGGCTAGATGGTATTCTGGTTTGGTTGTATTTTGTGAGGTTATATTTTATAATTTTTATTGTACTGTTGCTGTTTTGACTGTAAGCCGCCCTGAGTCGCCTCGGCGAGTGGGTGGCATTATAAATCTGAATAAATAAATAAATAAATAGACACAGTGGGCACAGAGCTGGGTGGGTTGAGGAGGATGGTGGAGGACAGAGGCACCTGGAGGGAGGTAGTCCATGGAGTTGCAAAGGGTTGGAATCGACTATGCGACTGAATAACAACAACTGCTCAGGTTATCAGCATGGTGTAGAAAATAACTTGTTTTGTTGTATGAGGACCAACAGCAAAATGGCATGGGGCTTTCAACTCTTAACAGGAGCATTCTCACTCACATCTCCTGACAAGTTAGTACCAGAGCCTTGGCTCAGTAAAGGACAAGTAGTACGGTACCTCTTTTTTCCCCCTACCCTATTGGAAATGCAGCATGGTGTATCATATTTAGTAAACTGTAGTTTTAAAAAAATGGGAAAGGGACAAAATGTTCTTTTTCTCTTTGTTTTTCTTTTCTCTAGAAATATCCCCAACCCATACTCATACAATGGTGGAAGTTTTACAGACACGCAGCTTACTCCTTGTTTGGCTGTGTTTTTTAACATCTGTTTTTGCTTAATTTGGTAGCTAATATACTTGGAACATCCTGAATATGCAGAACTGCTAATTTATTTTTGGGTGACATTCTTACTCTGCCAAACCAATAGATGCTAGACCAACCATATTCAATCTAATGATAATTAGTTAGCCTTTTTAGTTACTAGATTACCTTGAACAAATCATTTTCTTGGAGGATTGCTGTTAAGTATAAAGCAGGGATGGTCATGTTTAAAAGGTATATTGGCCAGGTTTTCTTCTGTAGATTGCCCAGCAGACACTAGAAGCGACTAGAAGCCTACTTCTGCTTTGTGAATAATGCATGTTTGTTCAAGGCAAGACGTACTATTGAGAAGCTTGTTTTATATAAGAATCATGCTTCCTGGAGACTTATAAAAGTATGGTTTCACATTGGTGTTTGTGTGATCTTTTGTGGCAGGGAGCATGTTGCCCATGTCTATTAATAGAGAAAATATAGAAGGGGACATAAAAGGACATAAAATAAAACTGGCTTTGAATTTTCCCTGAAAGCCATATCTAAAGTCATTGTTGTGTTTTAATGATGTTGTTAGATACCTTGCCTTTGAGCATTATTGTTAGCGGAAGGATTGGGTAAAAACACAATAAAAGTACAAATAAGATGATAGATTTCTCTCAAGTCCACCCACCAAGCCTCATCTTACAAAGGAATCTGGAACTCAGGTTCCTCTGTTGAACAGAATCAATTGGTGAGAACAGAACAATACAATCCTGTGGCCACTTACCTTCTAAGAAAGTTACTTCTAAGAAAATGAATGCAATAGCACCCTCCTACTCATGTTATCTTGCAGTTGGTACAAAGATTTATGCTGCCTCTAATCCTTGAAAGCATTTGTAAGCACAATGACCAGGAGCCAGTGATTGTCTGTGAATTTTTAAAAATCTCTTTTTAAAGCTATTCCAATCAGTGGGCAACACAATCTCTCCATCAATTGTACAATTACATGGTGCAGTGTGTGAAATACTTATTCAATACTTCTGTTTTGAATTTCCTACCATTTTGGCTCACTGAATGAGCTCCAATTCTATTATTAAGAGAGGAAGAGAGAGAAGCTATACCTATTCACATTTTTGTTATTATCTTTAGTTTTATACAACTGTACCATGCTCCCTTTCTCTGCTTTCTTAAAACTAAAAATCCCAAATTGCATTCAGTTTTTCTCTCTTAGCTTTGGTCACAGTTTTCCTTAAAAAGATATGCATAAAATTGTGCTGTGAAACATAGCCTGGCTATGGCTATGCAGAGTATGTTAATCTGCTATGTAACTCTTGCCAACTTAATCAAAGGCTTCATCTAATAACTCTAAAAAGTTGGCTCCTGTTTCAAAGAGACCATATTTTGTGCCTCAAATCCTAGCTCCAAAATCAAGCTTCTTAAACAGTTACCTTGCATAGGTTTATTTAAAAACTTCCAATTTCAGAACTTCTTTTTGTGTATGTCTATATAGAAACTACTAGGTTAGGTAGACAGACAGTGACCTCTCAGAGCCTCCCATGGCCATGCCTGTATATAGATATGTGCAAGTGTGTGTTTATTGTGCCTGCATGTGATGAGAGAGAGGGAATGTGTGTGTGTATTTGCTTGTGTGTGACATAGAAAATAGATTTTCTACTCTTAGAAGTCTCCAGGAGTGGTGTCTTTACCAGGCCCTCAACTTGTTCAAACTAAACTGAAAGTAGATTGCTTTTATTTCTGGTTTGTAATTTTTGCACATGTTGGTAATTTTTTGTGCATTTTTTAGAGTGGCACGTTTGTCCAGGGGTTCAAATAGTGGCCCATGGATCTCCCAAGGTTGTCCATCCCTTCATTAAATCAACATATTACAGCCTTGTGTGTGCAGACTATTTGTCTTTAGCTTTATCTTTACTATTTGTTCATCTAATGAGCAGTCAGGGTTGATTTCTTCTAAGATCGACCTATTAGTTCTCCTCACTGTCCAGGGTACTCTCAAAACTCTCCTCCAACATCACATCTCAAAGGCATCTATTCTTCTGCGCTCAGCTTTCTTAATGGTCCAGCTCTCACAGCCATACATTACCACCGGGAATACTATTGCTTTGACTATACAAATTTTGATTTGTAAGGTGATGTCTCTACTTTTAACTTGCCCACTCCTCTGGGCCCACAACAACGGCCTGACGGGAGTTAGTTTGTGTTCTTCTTTGGTTGTTTTATGTGGTTGCATTTTATAATTTTTATTGTACTGTTGTAAGCCGCCCTGAGTCACCTCGGCAAGTGAGCAGCAATATAAATCTAAATAAATAAATAAATCTCTTGTCTCCCAAGCATCAGTCGCCTTTTTATTGCATGGCTGCAATCACCATCTGCAGTGATCTTAGATCCTAAGAAAGTAAAATCTGTCACTGCTTCTACTTCTTCCCCATCTATTTTCCAGGGACTGATAGAGCCTGTTGCCATTATCTAGGTTTTCTTGTTGTTGAGTCAAGCCAGCTTTTGCACTCTTCTTTCAACCTAAGCAGCTTCTTTAGGTCTTCATCACTTTCTGCCATTAGGATAGTATCATCTGTATATCTCAAATTGTTGATGTTTCTCCCAGTAATTTTGATCCCAACTTGTGATTCGTCGAACCCTGCATTGTTTATTATTGTGCTCTGTGTATAAGTTGAGTAAGCCGGGTGACAAAATGCAGCCTTGTCTTACTCCTTTTTCAATTCCAAACCATTCCATCATTCCGTATTCATCAACTGTTGCTTCTTCACTCATGTACAGATTTGATTGACTTCTCCCATAAAAGTATTTTGAATGTGCTGATATAGATTAGTCCATGGCTTCTCTAAAAACTACTCTTCAAGACATTAATTTTTTTAAAAATGAAACTAAAACCATTCCAGTTTTTTCTGGTGGGCCAACCTGGTTTGAAATGAAAACATCCCATATTATCCTATCTGTCCATTCCACCCCACTTTGGCTGCAATTAAAAACACCAGCTCCAATTTAATTTATCCTCTGTCTTAGAATAACTTCAGTTTTGGACTGGTGACAGCTGTGTGGATGATGGGACCCTTCTTGTTCTTGATCCAGCTATATATATTATATACATAATTTTGTGTCAGAAATTATTTTGGGTTGAAAGAATTTTTGCTGGAGAAACACTGCTCCGGGGAGACCCGAATGAGGCTCCTCTCATGTCCCCAAAAACTTTTTCCCACCAAAGTGGTCCCACTTGCAACTTCTTGCTTTCGATCTGCTAGATTGGTAGGAGCTGGGAAAGAGACGGGCACTCAATCTGTCATGCAGTACAGAGTCAAAACAATAGGAAAACTGATGAGATGGGAATATGCTGCTGGACTCTGCAGTGAGGAGTGAGAGAGCTTTCTTTCAAAATATAATAGCATTCAGGGTTTTTAGGCACCCACTGTCATGCTGACTGACAGTTCAAGGAGCTGAAATCTAAAAATAAAAGTGTCCTGTTCAATGACCAGTCTGGGGTCTGGCCAAGTTATCCTGATATGGTAATAGAGTAGAGCCTACTGCCAACCACTCAATGGCAATTGTCAGGCAGTGGTTAACTAACTTGACAACCTTGAGGAGTAATGTTCTTGGGTGGCAAAGTCCACAGGGAAGGATGATGGTCCCCAAGTGAATTAAATTCCTCTTGAATCCATCTTGATGGAGGGCAGCAGCTTCGTCAGTACTGGCCTGGGGCTGATGATGTGCCAAAAAGACTCAAGGCCAGAAAGTGACTACCTGAACTAGATCAGTGGTATGGGTGTCCTGCTTTGATGCAGCAGGCAAATGAAAACTATTACATTATATTCCCAGGACAGTCTTTATGGCTGATTACCATGATAACCAATATTCAGAATTGAACACAGCTATTGAAGAAGAAGTACCAATACATCATGGAGGTGGGTGGGTCAGAAAGTCATACCTTTCTCAGGAGGTAAGTAGTACACCCTAGCTAACAACAAACTATTTGTTCAGTAATTAAAGAGCAACATCTCTTTCACTGGCCTGGCTAAAAAAATATACACATGCAACAATGGCAACCACCAATGGTTCTCACTAATGAAGTGTGAAATCAATAAATATTATAGTTCTACAAGTGGTTATGTTTAAGTATTGCACACATAGAATAATTTCATCCTGGGATGTTATTTTTGCAGTGAAGGTTGTTTCATTGTCAATGTTCGAATTTGTCAGTTAAAACTAGTGCAACAGAAAATGGCACAGGAACTGTTGAATTATGAATCATTTATGGTCTGAATATTACGACAAATTTAATTATCACATTTTTGTAAGTTTTTGCACCATCTTAAATCACTAACAACAAAGTGCTTTTCTGTTTGTAGTGCTGGACTTCATTTAAATGCATCATTAAAGAATTTAATCACAGCTGTCGTGTAAGGCCTGAAATACAGTTCCTGTTGGTAATTGTTTACCTTTGAATCTCCTGAAGTAACAAGGCAATTAGAACATTTGTATCACAATTAGAACATTTGTTTCATCTTATTGAGAACAAAGAACTTTCTTAAGAATTTGTGAAAAGGGTATGGACAGTTGTTATTCTCTTCTTAGTTATTAACCTTTTCTAAATTACTTCCCCTGGCTCTATATGTTTTTCTGCTTTCATTATTTTTGGCTGAACAGAGATCCTTTCGAGTTATGAATGTGTTGAAGATGAAGGTTGTTAATAATGCCTGTGGGATATTTAAAAAGTAACTCTCTGTGTCTCACAAAATACAGCAATCAAATCTATTCACCCAGGCCTCCTCCTCCCTTTGTGATCTATACAGGATACAGAGGGACTGTGGTGGCTTAGTGGTTAAAACGCTAACTTGATAACTGGAAAATTGGTAGGTCAGCAGTTTGAGACCTGAGTGCTGCACAATCAAGTGAGTGCCTGTCATCTGTCCTAACTCCTGCCAACCTAGCAGTTTTAAAGCAAAAAATTACAAGTAGATAAACAGGTAATGCTTCGGTGGGTAAGGTAACACTAATGTCTAGTCATGCCTGTCACATGACAATGGAAACATCTGCAGACACAGGCAGCACTGGCTTTTTGGCTGTAAACAGAGATGAGCACCATAACCTAGAGTCTGACATCATGACTGGCTTTTGAGCAAGAGTGGCCTTTGCCTTTACGAGAAACAAAATCAAGTACTGTATGCACCAGAATTAGTTGGACAGTTCGGTGTGAGTTCTTTTGATTTTGAGACAAGCACACATACATTCACTGGATTTAGTCTACAAGCCATCAAATACCTGTATAATACTTTGCCAAATACTTGACAATGTTTAGATGAATGAATATTACTATTGAGTAACCTTATGCAGAGAGCTGGTTCAGAAAACATCAGTGGGTTTAACTCAACATGAAGCATAGGTGCTTGTTTAATTTTTTGGACATAGCTTCTGGCTTTATAAAGCCAAATAAGCAGTAAGAATTAAAGGCTTACCAACCTGTTGTGCTGCTCAGGGAGCTCAGTTTTACGCACCAATAAGGTGTTTGAGGGTTACAAGGGTTATCTCTTTCCCTTCATCCAGTCATGTCTAAAGTTATAGATAAAGGCCTCCCTTGTTCAAAAGCCAGTAGTTTCAGACTCAGGTGTGGCGCTCATTTCCATTTATAGCCAAAGAGCCAGTACTGTCTGTATCTGCAGATGTTTCTATGGTCATGTGGCTAGACACCAACATGTAATGTTCCTGCCAAAGCAGTACCTATTTATTTACTTGCAAGTTCTTGATTTCAAAATGCTATGTTGGCAGGAGCTGGGACAGAGACGGGAGCTCAATCCATCGTGCAGCATTCTGGTCTCGACCTGATGACCTTCCAGTTGTCAAGTTCAGCATCTTAACTACTATGCCACTGCAACCCTCCATACATGTCTACATAGATTTGTAATGATACCATGTTTCATTTGCACAAACCCTGTAGGAATTTACTACAACACAATGAAAGACTAAAATAATCAAAAGCACAACTAAAACACATGGAAAAGTTGCAAACATCACCAATAAGATAAAAACAGAACATTATGTCCTATGAGAGTTGCAAACAGATCTTGAATGAGAAAAAGGCTAAGAAACACTTTTAACTAGGGATGTGATGAATACTCATTAGATCCATTATGCTGGAGCATTTTACATTCTTAAGGATTCCCTCTGAGTCTCCTCCAGGTGCTCAAGTTATATCTGATTCCATCAAGAATTAAATGCATATTTCTCTTTTGTAATAAAGGAGGAGGGACTGAGTCGCTGTTGTCAGCAGCAGAGATGGGAAACAGTTACAGCTATATCCAGTCCTGCCAAAACTGACAGAATCTTTGCTGAGAAGGCATCACCAATGTTTGTCAAATCATCTGCATAAAGGACATTTGATTTCTAAGTGAGATTTGAGAGAAAATAAGCAGCTAAAATGATAAACCATCAAAACAGAGAGGGAGGAAAATCCCAAATCTTTCAAAGAAGAATCTTTGGTAAGAGGATCTGTTTGGTATTTTGGCAGTTTCACATCTGCCCTAGACATGGAAGAAGAAAAGAATATGGGTAAAAGAAATTTGATTTTTAAGGGAGAACGAGAGCTCCTGTTCTCAGCAGCTGAAATGGGAAACTGCTGGTGATCAAGCTGTCTCCCCTGAAAGTGGAAAATACCCAATCCCAAATACAGCTGTTTCTAAAGCAAATAACAGGGTTGTTTTGTTGTTGTGTGTGTAAAACAAAAGGATGGACAAGAAGCAGGGAGATTCAGACCCATACCCTTAGCAGACCTCTAAAACATGCTGGCGTTGAGTCCTGACTGACTACAGTGGTTGCTGATATTGAGAAAATCTATTTCCATGCATTAGGGTTAGGGGTAGAGCAGAGAACCCTAGAAGACTGTGGTGTCTTGGGAGTTTGGTAAGACTGTGTATTTCCAAGTTGCAGTAACTGAAACCCAGTTGCCTTATGCTACAAAGCTCTTGAGCTCTAAGACACTCTTCTTTCACACCTCTAAATGCCATTCTCACATTACAGCAAGTAAAGGAGGAAACCAGATTCCCCAAGCTAATGTTTCCTGAACTACTTCAGACCCTTGTTCAGAACCTTATACAGTGCTGTACCCAGACAGGGGCGGGGGGGGGGGGCAAAGACCCTTCTAAGCTAACAACCCACCCTGTGATGCCAGTCTTATATATGTGAGTGTGACATCATTGGCCTTCCTGAAAATTTTTGCCCCTGGTGACCCCCCCCCCCATCTAGAATCCTTGCTATGGCCCTGACTTTATAGCTTACTATAAAAAGAGCCCTGGTAGTACAGTGGTTAAAACTGCTGACATTCAATTCTGCCCAGGTTCAAGGTTGACTCAGCCTTCCATCCTCCCAAGGCAGTGATGGGATGTAACAGGTTCCCACCATTTCACCAGAACCGGTAGTAACTTTTCCCAGTGTCCCGGAGAACCGGTAGCACCTTTTATTTGGGGGGGGGGGAGAGGAAACACCTTTGGGGCTTACCTTTTCACTGGTTCCCCCACTGCGCATGCGCACCAAACACTTGGTGTGCATGCACACCTACAGTGCTTGGCACATATGAACGGCCTCTTTGCTGTCCTCCCAAGCAGGGAGGAGGAAGAGAAGCTGCTAGCCTGAAGCTCCCTATAGCCTGCTCCCCAGGGTAAGTGACTCACCTTTGGATGTGGTGTGTCTGTGTGTATTTTAATGTGTATTTAATACCTTTACCTATATTGACGTACAACCACAGTTCCTAAAAGGGCCTGGCGGCCTGGCTTGGGGTTTTTAAGCAAAGTCTTGGAGTTACCTCATCAATAAGCTACACCTGTGCTGTTATAATTGCTGTTCCAATTGGAGAACCCTTAAGGAGGTACAGCTGTTTTACATTTACATTAAGCCATATTATCCTAGAGAACTGGTTAGGCAAAGACTTAGTACCTAACTTCTTTAGCTGTTGAAAAGTGGTAAAATGTGTGTGTGTGCTTATTTTTATTTTATTTTATTATTATTATTATTATTATTTCCTTTGGCTCCGCCCATGACATCATGATGTCATGATGTTAGCTCCGCCCACAATGTGATGACATCACGGTGGGGCAGTAAAATTTTTGACATCCCACCACTGTTCCAAGGTCAATAAAATGAGTACCCAGTATGTCGGGGGCAATATGCTAATTACCCTTTCAGCTGCCCAGAGAGTGCACTAAGCACTATGGGGTGCTATATAAGTGTAATTGCTATTGCTACGTGTGCCAATCTTACACCAGTCATTCTGCAAGTTAGGATTTATTGGCTGAAATTTTATTGTGCAGTTATGCAACTGGCATAACTTCTGGATATCATTTACAACCAAAGGTTTAAAGACAAAAAGGATTAACACGTATCACTGAAGTTTTCTGATTGGAAATATTTATTCCTCTTTCCAGTTCTTGGCTTTGCAGGTAAGAATCTATATGCTTCTAGATGCTTTTTTTTTGCTTTGAATTTTACGTATCCCAAAGGTGTTAGATACTCTTCTGGGGAAGAGAGTAACTTTTCACTGAGGATCTGATCTTAACCAGAATCTGGAAATCTTTCCTCTGCACTACAACTCCAAGAATGTCTGCACTAGCATGAGCATCAGTGGCCATGATAGCTGGAAGAGGTGGTTAAAAGGTTACTTTTTGAGTTCTGATCTCCATAGGGCGCAAGCCTTGTAAAACCCTATACAGCACAGTCATGTATAGGTCTTTAGAAAAAAATCTCATGGTGTTCAGTGGGGCTTTCTTGTTGTTGCAAAGAGAAGGAATGTATGGTTCACTAGATGTAGCACAGTTTCCATCAACCCTTATTTGACTCTGCCAGTTTTAGTTCAACAAAATCTAGTGCGCCATACTTTGTCCTGCAACGGCATTAAAGAAATAAGTGGTAAGGTACTTAGCTGTTTTACAGATGGATGCATTAGTTGTGCAGATGTTGAGAGTTACAGGCTTGCCAAAAGCAGTATAATCTCACGACAAAATTGTTATTTGAATTCTGTACTTACCAGTTCACCATCATGTTCGGGAGGGGACTTTGTCACATTACATGCAGTGGTGTGAATGAGTGTGCATCTTAGTAGGTTCTGTAAGCTTTTCCTACCCCCACTGCATAATCATGCACCAACTTCCTCTTTGTTGACTAACCAAAGCCCAACACTGTAGAACAGGGATTCCCAAACTTTTCAGGCCGTAGGCTGGTCACATGGTTCAGGAGTGCCCAAACTACAGCCGGGGGGGGGGCAGATGCAGCCCCCAATGCCAGTTCATCTGGCTGTGAAGCCAGCGTTGCTTCTGGAAGCGGAAGTAAAATGCACCCGTATGGGCGCATGGGCTGGATGAATTGACATCAGGGGCTGCACCCAGCCCCGGGACAGAGTTTGGGCACCCCTGCTGTAGAATCTATAATGACTGTACAGCATGGAACAGATGGAAATTCTCCTGGAAATGGTGCATAGTTAGTTTCTCAAGGTTGTTTGATGTTGCTGCTAGGCTGCCAAAGGCAAAGATGAGACAATTCGAGATCTCCCACTGTGTTGCTGTTTGTTTTGTTGTTTTCATTTTGTGTATGTGTGTGTGTAGCATTTAGAAGGGGATAGGGTTTGTTTGCCAATTTAGAGTTTTGAAACTCACTGGGTGCTCTTTCCAAGGGGATGTGGCAAAATACCGTTATCTGGGAATTGAGCTTAAGTATGCTGATTAGCGCGATGCCTTTCCTTTCTGAATAGGCAGCTCTTTTATTCACTAAGGACAGAAGTTTACTTCAGAAGTACAAAGTAGCTGAATAACTATATATTTATCTGTTTGAAAGAAGTACTGTGCTAATGCAGGTGCTGAGACTCGCAGCAATTGTGACTGGGAGGAAACAAGTTAGCTGTTATACTGTGCATTGGTTACAAACTGCAGCATTTGCTCACATATATTTTCTATATGATTTTCACTTATCACCAAGGTGTATAGCGATCTTGATGGCGGAGAAAACACTGAAACTGATGCATTGTCCTGTAGGAAGGTTACGCTATGCTGTATCTTTATAATTATTCATTTATATATGGCTGTTTAGAAAGTGAGTGCACAGGATGATATAGTGGATAGAGGAACAGACAAGGACTCATGAGATGTGGGTTTGAATCCCTGCTCAGTCATAGAAACTCATTGGGGTGGGGTGACATTGATAAAGCCTTAAATACCTCAATTACCTTGAAAGCACTATTAGGGTCCCTGTAAGGTAGATGTGATTTGACAACATGTAACAAATGTTTAGAAAGTTGTGTGCCTGCTGCTGCATTTGTATATTACTTTTATCCTCAAAGGGTGCTCAAGGTGATGTACAGTAAATGGAAAGCCAATAAAAATGGTAATACAACAGCCCTAAGAAAAGACAAAGAATTCAGTTAGAATAAGATCCAAGAGAAGTTCTAAAATTTGAGCGAAGCATTAAAATTCAGTGGAATTATATTGTCTTGACTACCACAGGAGGAGACTAGAGAAGGAAGGAACTAATCTAATATATCAGAAATGCAAGAGTTCTACAGCAGGAGTGCCATTGCACTGTGTGATGAGATTTAGAGAACATCAGTCAATAAATGCAGATTAGATTGCACAACAAGGGTTTGGCTACTGGCAATAACACATGTAATTTACATGACATCGAGTGTGCTAATTCCAAACCTGAACTCAGAATTTGCCTATCATGTACAGATTTTAAGGCATGCTATAGTTGTTCAAATGGTTGGTAATTGGGTAATGTATTTTTACATGGGAACATTATAACAGTTGCAGCCACTACGGCATCTGTTACCTCAGCTGAATCACACCCCCTGGTGGCATGCATGTTCCAGTAGTGGCTGGGCATGTCTGGGGCAAGACAGTGAACTGATGTCAGAAATAGGCATATGAGGTGAGATGGACCAAGTGTTTATCTCTAGTGAGAAACCATCTTATTGGATAATACAGCTAAGACATAGTGAGTCTGTTTTGAGCCAAGGATGAGTGGGTGCAGACGTGTTGATAAACCAGATAATTTTTGCTACATTTGTGTAAAATATACCCCTTGTGATCAACACAAGAACCTAACCTAAGAGGGTGAGATTTGCTAACTTAAGATCCTGATGTCCTAAGCAGAATTGGACTTCAGATTTGGATTCAGCGGACTTGATTTAGTATAGGACACAAGGATTAGGCCAAGTAGCAGAATATATCCATTTTTTGTGATTGCAGTGTTATGAGCAGTCTCATATGGGAGGATGTAGTGTATTAGCTATGCTGACCATACTCAGGATAAACCAGGACCTTGAATTTCTTTCAGATACAATGCAGAAATCACTGAACCTCTTCCAAAATGAATGTTACATCATCTGTAGAAAGCTCAGAAGATAACAGTCAGGCTACTGCATTGTACCATGACTCCTTGGTGTTGATATTTTTTAGCACTTTTGAAAGACTTGGCACAATAATCAAAGTATTTAGAGTCTATATCCCTAAGGACAGATCTATATTTTATACTCCTTCATAATATTTATCTCAGAATGATTTGCAGTGCAAATTAAAGCAGCAACACAACATGCAATACAATAAAATAAAGACACTAAGAAATAATAATAATAATAATAGTTAGAACAAAAAGCTTTATCTCCACTGTTGAAAATACAGGATCGCTTCAGACCTTAAAGCAAATCATTAAAATGAATTTTGAAACAGAAATATACTGGTATGATACCTAAAAAATAATAGGGAGGAGACTGGGCCATTTCAGAATAATCTCTGCATGGAGACATACTATGGCTTTAAGCCCTGAAAAGGCAAAAAACATGTGAAAAATAAGAGGGTTCTCCAACTGGATTAGTGCTGAGACAGTTGTAACAGAATGCTTAACAGTTAGGTCCTGCTATCATGCTGACAGTTTTGAGCTGCCAGCATTATTTAACTGTGTAAACACAATTCTGCCCTACAACATAACTTTAGTCCTACAGTAGAGGGAAATGATAGAAACTCCAGTTGTAGAGAGGGATCATAAATCAGTCAAAGAGAGTTTGTGCCAAATGCAGAAGATCCCAGGTTAAATTCCTAGCACTTCCAGGTAGGGCTTGAAAACCTGGGCAGCATCTAGTGGAACATAACAGCCAGCTGTTGGTAGCACCAGCCAGTTCTCCATTGTAGAGGAGGAGATAAGAGAGCATATTGAGTTACAACAAGAGCTTGTGCTTGTGCAAGTAAATACTACATACCCCTCAACAGTCTGTTGTATGAGCAGAATGACCAAAGAAGACTCTGCCATTTGTCTAGAATGGTGAAGAACTGTTGCCAGTCAATACAACAGAGCTAGGCAACTGTAGCCAGCTAGAAATCTGCTTCTTGTCTTGGACTTTTGGTTGTGGGACAAGTACTGGAATGGAATGGTTATTCTGTGTTTTACCACCATATGCCTAAACACCTCCATCTCAATCAATCTATGAAGCTAAGCACAGTTTGGGCTATTAATACAGCAATACCCTGGTTAACATGTGCACTGCACGACATTAAAACCAGATAACATTGGGAAATTTGAGGGAAACTTTTGCACCACACAACGTTAAGTTAATGTGCAATGCAAAAGTTTTCCTCAAATTTCTCCGATGTTGATCTCTGGATCGATAACGGGCTTAGTGATCCAGGAAGGGGGGGGGTGTTCTGAAGAGAAGCAGGGGAAAAGGTCCCCAGCCTCTCTTCAGAAACACCCCCCTCCTGGATCACTAAGCCCCTTAGAGATCCAGGCAGGGGTTTCTGAAGAGAGTCTGGGGAAGTTTCTCCAGCCTCTCTTGAGCCTCCAGCCTCTTTTGAAACTGGGGCTTTCAAAAGTCATGCTGGCTCGGGCAGAGGAGGAAGGTCCTGCCCGGAGGCTGAAGCGATGGCCGCCCCACTCCTGAACTTTGTTGTTTGTGTGGGAAACTTTCTTTGAGTGGTTGTGACTTTATTATTATACTGTAATGTTGAATTTTGTATATTGTATATTATATATTGTATTGCTTTGTATCTATTGTGTATATTGCTGAATTTATTGTAAGCCATCCTGAGTCGGGTTTCCTGAGTGGGTGGCAAATAAATGTAAAAATTAAATTGAATTAATTAAAATTAAAAACACACACACATGCATGCATCGCTAAGTGGCTTAGCAATCCAGGTGTGTGTGTGGGGGGGGGGGGAGGGGTTCTGAAGAGAGGCTGGGAAAAGGTTCCCCAGCCTCTCTTCAGAAACATACACACACACACACAATTGCTAACATTAAGACGTGTGAAACCAAGCTTTAACGTTATCCGGGGTATTACTGTACAGTAAAACCTCATATAACACTAAAACCTGGTTCCACAAGTCTTCGTGTTATATGATTTTTCGTGTTATCTGATCCTCTATGGGATCCATAGAGATACATTGTAACCACACAGGCTTTCGCGGTTGCTATCTGAAGCATCCCATAGGATCTTAATGTTATCTGATGCAGTTCTTCCCCCCAGATTCCTTGATGTTATGCGATTTTCGTGTTATTCGATACTAATGTTATATGAGGTATTACTGTACTTCCATGGGAGAGACCACTAAGTAATACAAGGGATCTCCAGGTAGGACAACAAAAGGATCTTGCCTGAAAACTGGAGAGTTACTAGTGTAAGATTTGTTCAGGACAGATATACTAATTGTATGACTCAGTATATGACAATTTCTGTGTTTCTATTTCAGGTGCCAGAAAGACCTCCTGCTTTGTACTGTTCTAGATACCTGCAAAGTTTAAGAGTGGCAATAATACATTTGTGTTTGGAATATGCCAGTTTAGAAAGAAATGAAATTACTTCTCTTTTTAAAGAAAAAAATGTAGCACACCATGATGTCTCTTAACAATCATACAAGGTCATTGCCTAAGAAAAGTTCAGTTTTTTAAAAAAAAGGAAAGCAAAGTCATTTGCTTCATCAAAGGATAATATACAAATGTCATGATCACATATTATTTTCTGTACTGCTGTGCCAATGTGTCATACCTTTGTCAATTTAACAGACATTTTAAAGTGCAAAGACTTCAAAAGCCAACCTTCTATAGTATATTTAATTCCATTCTGCAGTGCAAATTAAAATTCTCTTAACTGTCATATGATAAGCATCAGCAACTTACGTTTCATATGTTTGAAGAGATGGAGTCTGCTTTGCAAGTCAAAATATCTTTTCTGCAGCATTTTATGCATGCTAAATTTCCCTCCTGCTGAATGTGTTCACAGCGTTATAATTTGTGGATGGCTTATGGTGATTCCACTCCACGTACCTTTTAAACAGACAGTGCTTTATTATATCAATATGGCTTCATTAGTGCACTTTCCGCTTGCAGAAAATCTCTGTGGGTGTACCCATTTTTAAAAAAGTTTAATAAAGCCTGAAGATTTCCTGGAAGTATTATTGACTGTGTTCAGGTGTAATCTATTGATTTAAATCTACTGGCGATCTGTGATAACTACCCATCTAAATCTTTTTGTAGGTTTGTGACCTATAAGTTGCATCATTTTCTTTCTGCCAGCAAAACTATATAGCAAGGGTTCCCAACTTTTTCAGGCCGTGGGCTGGTCACATGGTTCAGTAGACTGGCCACATGGTTCCTCCCACCAGAAGCAAAACATGACCATGCATGCATAACACGCTGCCATAAATGGACCCATGGCTGTTGTAAACTTTTTATCTGGGTAGCACCATCAAAACTCAAAGATGCTCTAGCTAGACCAGTGTTTCCGAAGCCTTGATTTTGGGACTTCAATTACCAGAAACCTAAGGCAATTCTCCAAAGCACTGATCAGCCAACTTTGGCTTCTGGAACTGAATTCCCCTTGTGGGGCATGGGCCCCACATTGGGTAATACTGCTCTAGATGTAGTGGGTTTGGAATGTGCAGGAGCCTTTTGTGGCAGTAAAATCTTGTGTTGTTTGATCTCAGCTGGTAGAAAAAGCAGGGAAGGAAAGGAGAAGGGATGAGTTTGATCAGATCCAAACCTCTATCAGTTCAGGCTCAAGAGGTACTATGCTGGCACAGTTAGCCCAGGGCAGTCCCAAGTCAATTCCCACACCCCAATGTGGATTCAGCGGATCCTCAGCTGATTTAGCGTCAGCTCAGTGAGCCCTCAGCTAGTCAGGAATGCACTATAATAAACTCTGTTACTGCTCCTGGTATTGCTGTTGAAATGTAATTAAGTTTTGACCTTATTACCCCTCCTTCTCTCTGTGTTTTATCACTGCTGAGATGAATATATTATTGAACAGCCACTGTTTCAGTTTGATTGCATTTGGATTGTATTTTTAAAAGTATTTGCTTGTTTGTTAGTTGGAGAAACATCTTGAGAGTGAAATCAATGAATTGTGGGGCAAATAACATTCAGATAAACAAACAAGCAGCCAAGCAAGTGATGTTCAGCTTTGAACTAATGAACATTTTAAAACACATGCATGCATGCATGTATACATACATACAGTGGTAGGCTCCAAAAAAAAAATTACTACCACATTGTGGGCGTGGTATGATGGATGTGGCCAGGGGAAAAGGACTACTGTACTTTATTTCAAAACTTGGATGGATGGGGCCAGGCAGAATTTCTGCTACTGGTTCTGGCAAACTGGTGCAAACCTGCTGATACCTACCACTGCATGCATGCATGCATGCATGCATACATACAGTGGTGGGATGTCAAAGATTTCGCTACCCCAACGTGACATAATCACAGTGTGGGAGGAGCTAATGTCATGAGGTCATGAGGTCATGGGCAGGGCCAAAGAAAAATAATAATAAAAAATAAAAATAAGCACACACACACCCCTCAACCCACCCATCCACCCACAACACAAACCTATAAAATAAATAAATAAATAAAAATTACATTAAAATACAACCACCCCAAACGCAAATCAACCCACCCACCCATCCCAAACACAAACCCGTCACTTGTCTGTTAGTATAAGTGCCTGGGCAGCACTATGTTGCAAGATGGATATTGTCATCGTACCAGTTCTCTAGGATAATATGTCTTAATGTAAATGTAAAACAGCTGTACCTCCTTAAGGGTTCTCCAATTGGAACAGCACAGGTGTAGCTTATTGATGAGGTAACTCCAAGACTTTGCTTAAAAACCCCAAGCCAGGTCACCAGGCCTTTTTAGGAGCTGTGGTAGTACATCAATATAGGTAATGGTATTAAATACATATTAAAATACACACAGACACACCACATCCAAAGGTGAGTCACTTACCCTGGGGAACAGACTATAGGGAGCTTCAGGCTAGCAGCTTCTCTTTCTCCTCCCCACTTGGGAAGACAGCAAGGAGGCCGTGCATACGTGCCAAGCACTGTAGGCGTGCATGCACACCAAGTGCTTGGCGCACATGTGCAGTGAAAAGGTAAGCCCCGAAGGTGGTTCCCCCAAAAGCTGCTACTGGTTCTTTGGGACACTAGGAAAAGTTACTACCGGTTCTGGCAAACTGATGCGAACCTGTTGCATCCCATCACTGCATACATACATGGTGGTGCAGTGGTTATGAGTTTGACCATGGCCAGAGCTCAAGGTTGACTTAGCCTTCCATCCTTCAGAGTTCAGTAAAATGAGTACCCAGCATGTTGGGGCGGGAGAATGCTAATTAACTTATGAACCGCCCAGAGAATGCACTAAGCTCTATTGGGTGGTATATAAGTGTGATTGCTTTGCTTTGCAAAAATACATACAAAGTACATATTGTTTTGCATGTGCATGTGGAATCCATAATAGGTCACCTAGCAAAGCTCAACATTTAACATTGTTATGTGCTGTCAAGTCATTTCTTACTCATAACTATCCTATGAACAACAGATCCCCAAAATGCCGTGTCTTCGACAACCCTTCTCAGCTCTTGCAAACAAAAGCCTGTGATTTCCCCCATGATGTCAATCCATCTCATGGTCACCCTTCAACTTTTCATGCTGCCTTCCCCCTTTCCCAATATCATTGTCTTTTCCAGAGAATCTTGTCTCCTCATGCTGTGCCCAAAGGAGGACAGCCTCAGCTTCATTATTTTTCCTTCCAGAGACAGTTTAGGCTTGATTTGCTCTGGGAGGCACTGGCAGCCCAAGTTATCCACAGAGCAATCCTCCAGCACCATATTTCAAATATATCAATTTCCCCCCTGTCAGCTTTCTTAGCTGTCCAGCCCAGATTAGAATCCTTTTTTTTTTTTTGAAAAATATACAGTATGTTTGGTCAATCTTTTGTTACCATGATTTCCCAGGGCATGTCTTTCTAAATACCTGTACTTCTATATGAAAATAATCCCATTTAGAACACATTTGACTTGGGGGATTCAGTGCAAATACTGTGTTACAGGAAACACTTTCCCACTGTAATCTTGAGACTATTCAGCCAGAGGTCAGGCTGTTGGCTCGCTCAAAATACCAATCTTTGACCAAAGCAGAAGAAGTAAGTTTGTGTGACTGAGATAATTTGGTCTTGGTACTAGAGGGCCCTTGGAAGAAAGCAGCGGATAGAAGATTACAGCATTTTGAGAGGAGAAATTTGTTAGCAAAATAGAAAAGTAAAGTGATTAAACTTATGTGTGAAAGATTTCCTATTAAAAGAGAGACAGGAGGGAGGGATTATGAAATATGTGGTATGGTATTCCTTTTATAAGAAGGAAGGAAGGAAATGGAATTGGGGCAGGAGTAAGAAAAGAGAAAAGGGGTTTTACAATTTTTAATTCATTATCTTTTTGGAACTTGGAGATGAAAAATGCTTAAAGAATTAGACAGTGACTGAAATCCTTAATGTAGTAAAATACACTAGAATAAGCCCACAGAATCAATGAAGATTGGTGAGTCAACTCCATATATTCCATTGATTTAAACAGGTCTACTTTAGTTTCAATATACTTGGGCATAATAAGTCAAAACTAGAGTAAGCCAACTTGAATAATGGAATTTTCAGAGGAGTAGTGGGTCTACTCATGTGCAATTTACTGTGCTAAGCAACAGGATTTGGACCAATATGTTTAATTAGAAAAATAAACACTTTTACCACTTTTTTTAATATACTGTACTGGCCTGAGTATTAGGGTTATAATAGAAATGACAAGAGAGACTGTTGATTCACATGGAGATAGTGAAATTGCCTCAAGTTTTAATTCAAATGTTGCAAGAGCTACCCAATATGCTGAATCACATGCCCAAAATTAGTTCACTGTATTGTATAATTCCTTTAAGGTTTGGACAAAACCTAGAGCAGATTCATGAATTCTGCAAAATCAGTGTTACCAGCCTAAACTGGAACAGCAGGATGGAACTACTTCTTCTATGTCTAAGCCAAACATGAAACTGCCAAAATGAAGGCACCTTTTGAGCAGTTCATTCTGCATTTTCTTTCTCCTGACTTAATGTGAGAAAGATTAGCTGGCAACACAAAGTAGCCATTTCCAGGGCATGCCCGATTGTGGTTCAAAAATACCACAATCTTCAAGGAGGCTCTTTCTGTGTACCTAGCCTTAACCGATAAGCAACACATTCAATGAAGTCCTAAAATGGCTTCACTCTAACAGGAAATTGCCCATTACTGTATTATTGTTTTCCTCTTGTATAACATGATTATTTCCTTTCAGGAATAGGCTAAAAGAACATTTCTGAATGATAATTTTAAAAATCGCATTAATATATTCCATCTAGTAAATCAAAGGCTCTTCTGTGAAACATTATATCTGAACTAAAATGAAAGCTATTAACCTGAATCTATACCGCCTAAAATAAATATATATTCTCCATGAACATGATTAATAGTCAGAATCCAGGAATATGCATTATGATTCCTCATCGTTATTTCCCTATTTTATAATAACACTTATGTTTCTTCTGTAGCTATTCTAGATGATTAATTTACTAATGTGGTTTCTGTTGGGACTGGAAATATTTCTTAGATCCTTGAAAACCCTTGTCATGGAAGAGAAAAAGAGGTTTGAGCCTCTTGGAAATGATCAAGTACACAACGCTCATTATAAAATCTCTCATCTGGCATGTAGTTAAGAAAACTGGAACTTGGCAGAGTCAAAAGTGAAGAAAGGAGGGGAATTGGGTGCTTTTGATCAAAGATGCTTAAGGAGGATTATAATAACAGAGAAGTATCAAATAGTTGGTAAGAATATGAAATATGATGGAGTGAAATTTTCATTGTCATTAACAGGGATAATTCCTGGGGTTTGCTGCCTTTGTTGAGATGGCAGGGTTGGCTGATTTATGCCCAAAGGCAATGCAAATCACCTGCCACCTTTGCCATAGAAAGACCTGTAATATACCCCAATGATATCAGGCATAGTCTAGTATAGTTTGTGGGACTCTAGTTCTAGAGGTCCGTGCTTGTCCTGCCATGTGTCACAGGTTCAAACCCTGTCACTCAAGTTAAAGAAGGGTGTAGGAGGAGCCTCTTTTAAACCAAGGGCTACCTTCAGTTCTTGACTCAAAGAAGTTCCAACCAACAGGAGAGACAAAGGGCAAAAGGAATGGGCTAAAAATACCAGCATGGTTCAGCTTAAAGCTCTGACTGCATTAACATTCAGGAGAAGCATTCCAATCTTTTATATGCCAGCCTTCACCACAAAGAGAAGAAAAGAGCACCACTGCTGAGTACTCTATATCTAGAAAATCCTGCAAAGGGTCACTATAAGTTGAAATTGATTTTATAGAACATTATTATTATTTAATAAAGGTATCCATGCAGTATAGATTTTGGAATTTGTTTTCTGTTCACACTTCTACTCTGCTTTTGTTTGTCTCTCTGTTGTTGGCACCAGAGGCGTAGCTACCGCCGTATCTGCCGTATCAATTATACGGGGCCCCAGGGGCCCCCAACGTGCGTAAGCAAAACAAATCTTTACCCTTCCTAAGGGCCCCCAAACAAATTTTTATACGGGGCCCCGCCAAGGCACGCTACTCTTCCGGTTGGCACGTCACAGCAGGATGCCAACATGGAGTGTCCACATGGTACAACAGCATTGAAGATACTCATTCTGTCAATGCAACAAGAATTCCAGCAGGTAATAGAAGTGCTCATGTCATTGTCACCACCACCACAGGTGCCAGCTGAGACCTGGATCTTAGTGTGACTCGTTATACAGCTGATACTATCTGAGATCTATTGAATCCGGGACTTGTTTTTTGCCTACAAATTATGTGCTCTACCAATGAGAACCCCTTCTATGTTCAGAGCCTCTATTTGCCATGCAACATTTTTATGTGCTCTTTCTAGTTCATCACTCTGAGCATTTATTGGACCAAAGCTATATTCTCATTAGAATACTCGAATGTCTGGCCGGACATCCCGCTTCGGTAACGGAGTAGACCGTACAGCCAGCAACTCAGTGTTGAGTGTTGGGCGGCAGTTAACTAACTTGACTCCCTAAACAGGCTAACGGCTACAGGTGGATGAGCCCCTTTAGGTGAGGTGATGGCTCCTTCAGTGGAGGAAATGCCACTGGAAACCATCCAATTGGGCCCAATAACAAAATGAGAGGAGGAGGAACTCTGATTCCCAACAGTCATGGAGGCAGAGGAGGCAATGCTAGATGGACTGGCTGTGAAGGCACACCATGATGATATCCTCAAGGCTGTGGCAGTCCATTTCAGTCCTGGTGTTTAATCCTGCATGTCTCATTTCATGTGTGCCGCAGGAAATGGCTCCATGATCATAGTGTGTGGGTCACTTCATGGCAAGATGGGATCCACCTTAATCACACTCATGCCAACAATTTTTCCTACTTCAGGAAAAAAATGCATTCTCAGATACGAGTTGCAGTAGACAACTTGAAGCAGGCTTACAAGATAAATTTCTTGTAGACATAAGCTTTTCAGAGCAAAGATTAAAAATAGCAATACATATTATAAGACCTCACTAACTGTTATGTTGGGGAGATCTACTATGCTCTAAAAGAAAGGAGTGGGAGGTAAGAGAAGAACATATGTGGATTAGATTGTAGAAAACATCTTGCTGAGCAGTGTCAAGCTGTGTGCACACATCAGAGCTAAAACAGTACATGAGAAAAAATTCATGTCTGACTGAAAATATAATCACCAAAAGGGATTTGGCTATGCCCAGTACTGTCTGGTTCTTTCAGAGTTTTTAAAAGTGAAGGTGAGGGAAAACAAATTGGTGATTGCTTAGCAACACTGATAATTAATGTGGAAAGCATACTAGTCAACATTAAGCAACTCCTGAGAAAAGCACAACTTGGGCAAATGGGAAGTTTGGAATTTCACATTATTCACCCCCTCCTTTCTCTCATATGGCTTATCTAACCCAATATTCTGTGCACACAGTGGACAACCAGATGTTGATGCGAAGTAACAAGTTGGATGAAAGTACAGCAACATCTCAGCAATTGATACACAGGCGTATAGCTTCTGATGTGGAGAGGGAAGTACATACATACTATATCCGTTATGAGTAGCAGCCACAATACATCTGTCTACCATGGATTAGTCCAGTTTTCTTTTAATGTTGTCCAACAGACTTTAGATAAATTATTTAGAACTGCCAGAATTCTTCAGCTACCAGGGCTCCTGCCTTGTGAGAGTTGCTGGTGGCAGCCATCATTTAATCTTGTGATGGTCAAGCGCATGGTTTACCTTTTTGTCCTCTTTTCAAAGAAGGTACTATGTGTTGTGGCCAGGCCCAACAGAGCTCTGCAGCTGGCAAGTGCTGCAGGAGAGGTAAGGGAGAGTATCCTTACTTTGTTCAAAAGAGGCAAAGCAGAATCATTGTCGAATGTCCAGGGTCAGAAGCCAGTCGAGTTGTACCAAGGATGCAAGGGTCTTCTGGAAGCATAGTTGGGTTCACAAGCAGGGATCCAAAATCCAGTTTTCAGAGTCAAGAAGCCAGGTGTGCAGTGTCAGGTCCACAATAGAGAAAAATTGATCTCCAGAGCTGAAGGCTGGCTTAGGAGGCATGCCCTGGCCCTCCTTCACCTCAGCTATAACTGTTGTCTTAATGAGTCTTTGCAATGGGCAGATGTGCTGGCTTGCTCCTAATCATCCATAATTGCTGGCACCTAGCCTATTTGTCAAATTCCGATGCCTGGCTTGGCCAAAGTGACAGCTGGCTGCAGGGCTGGTGCCAGGTCCATGTCCTCCTGTTCAGCATCCTGATCTGGGCCAGCCATGGTCTGAGGGACTGGCAAGAGGTCCTCCTCAGGCTCAGGCTCTAGATCGGAGTTGGCAGCAGGCAACTGGGCCGGCTGATTGTCCTCCTCCTCCTCGCACCCAGGGCCCCAGGTCACAACACTGTGTTAGTCTGTTCATGTACATCAGACAAAACAACGCCATTGTGCCACTTTAAAGACAAACTGCTATATTTTAATGTGAGCTTTTGCAGATCAAGTGGGACTTTCTCAGATTTTAGAGTGAGACTATATGACTGTTTTCTTTCTACATGGCCCCATGGCCAGGTGAGATTGCAGATATAATGGATGGGTAGCAGTGATCTTTTGGTAAATATAGCAGTTAGTTTTCAAGGTACCACAATGCTTTTCTCTCTGTCTGCTTTGTGCTCTATGTCATGAATGTTCCTGGCTTTTGCTATTATGAGAAAGGAGGGGGAAAATATCCTGTTCTACTTTCTTCTCATCAAGCATAACTCCATTATGTTTTCCATTAATCACCTTTTTTTTGGGGAGTTGGTGGTTCAATTTCCCCAGCCAATTGGTTGGTTTGACCCCAGTATGCCTGTGTTGTAATTTTAGGCTTTTAATACCAAGTTTTTAAAAGGTTTTTAGCGTTTTTAACTTTTTAAAGTGATTTTATGGTTATTGTAAATCACCCCTTTTGGGAGGAGGGCGATAAACAAATTTAAATAAATAAATAAAAATTAAGAAAAAAGCAAAACAACCCCCAACATTGTTAACTTTTCCTCTTATATATGAAGTTGTTCCAACCCCTTTGGTCATTATATTAGTTTTTTTCTCCTGTCATTAGAGTCCATAAACAACTTTCCATGGTGGTGGCCTTTAGTCTACCAGAACAGTGGCCAGGATAACAGTATCCCATTTTCTGAGACTTTGGGTCCAAAGCTGAAGACAGAGGAGTAAGCCATCCAATAGCAATTGCAAAATGTCACACATGTGACAGACAGAAAATGTCGAGATGAGATGAACTTCAAGGCGAACATATGAATTCCACCAGCATTCCCTGGCAAAATAGGCAGGAGAATGGAAAAGAGCAAGATGCTTCTGTCCATTCCTAGCTGGTAGTCATGGTTACTTGGTTGATCTGTACTTCACATGTCTAGTTCTCCCACGAGATTTTAGTAGTCTCTCACTATCAGGAGGTCCTACCTGTGTTTTCAATGCTCCTTTAGCCATTTTAAATACGACAACACAGCTGGCTGGGCTCATGTCAAAGTTGGCCATGTTAGAGCAATGCACTGGCCAGGTACATTGGCTGAGTACCCAACCCCACTAGTAGTCATGAAGATGTGAAAATGAATTCCCAAATTGAGGGTTATGAAGTATATTTCATGACATTTCAAATCTGAACCCAGGAGAACAAACATCAAACCCAAAGATCTGGTGGGGGAGGGGAACACTGCATGAATTGGCATTATTCAAAGCACTTTTTTAAAAATTGGATTGTCAATTAACTGACAAGTGGACAATTGTTGATGTTGACTTCATCTCATCTGCAAGTGAGAATTGGTTCTTTCTTTCCTTCAACAGTTTTCAATAGCTAAAAAAAAGGTTTGCATTTGAGGATTTTCAGTTATGATCCTGTATGGCTATCTTTTAAGTCATTCCCATATTTTATATCAGGTGAGTTTCAGGTCCAGCAGCCCTGGCCACTGTCTTCTATAAAGTACATCTGAGCTTGTTGCTCAGATGGAATTATGGATGTCACAGAAAGAGCTGAACTCTCCTGTATTTTGAAAACTAAAAGAAAAACACTTCCTTGCCAATAGAAGACTAACCCAGTGATGGCCAACCTTGGCACTCCAGGTGTTCTTGGACTTCAATTCCCAGAACCCCAAGTCAACACACCAGCTGATGAGGGCTCCTGGGAACTGAGGTTCAGGAACATCTGGGGTGCCAAGGTTGGCCATCACTGGACTAGCTTATCGAAGGGAATGGTTTTCATGATGTTTTTGTTCACTTTTTTTGTTGTTCAGTCACACAGTCGATTCTGACCCTTTGCGACCCTATGGACCACTGTCCGCCGGGCACCTCTGTCCTCCACCATCTTCTTTAACCCACCCAGCTCTGTGCCCATTGCATCTACAATACTATCTAGCCGTCTCATTTTGGCCACCCTCTTCTTTTGCCCTCCACCTTTCCCAGCATCAAGGCTTTCTCAAGTGAATCCTTTCTTCTCATTTGGTGTCCAATGTACTTTAGCTTCATCTTTACTATTTGACCTCCTAAGGAGCAGTCAGGGTTGATTTCTTCTAAGATTGACCTATTTGTTCTCCTTGCTGTCTAGGATACTCTCAAAATTCTCCTCCAGCACCATATCTCAACGGCATCTATTCTTCTGCGCTCAGCTTTCCTAATGGTCCAGGTCTCACAACCATACATTGCCACCAGGAATACCATTGCTTTGACTAGATGAATTTTTGTTTGCAATGTAATGTCTCACTTTGCAGGTTTTCAATGTGCATACAGTGGTGTTTTTTTTAAAAAAATAAATAACTTGAGACAGTACGCAGAAATTTGATCTTTTGCTTGTTATCTGAAATGGAGCAACCTGTCCCAACACCTCCACATATTCCTGCTGCATTCCTTTGCATGTGGAGATCAAGCCAGAGAATGCAGACGGTGTGCTCAGTTTCTTAAATTATCAGCAGCAACAATGACAGCACTTTTGTGCTTGCCATAGCTTGTAACAGCAGACAATACAAATGTTTTTCCGGCATGTTTCAGAGGACGCTGAACGCTGTCTGTGACATGCTGTAACTCACTGCTTAGTGTGTTGTGCAGCAGGAAACACCATTTCGCCATAAGCTGAACCTCAGGCGAGTTCCGTTTGTGAGAAATAGATAGTGTACCCAGCGGGAGGCCTGGAAACAGGTGCCTGCTCTCTGCTTTTATCTCACAACCATGCCGTGTTACTAAGAGAGCATGAAAACGACTTCTGCTGGATACCAAAGTCAATGAGGAAACACAATAGCTCTACCACAGACTGGCCTAGAATACATGTGCAACCCAATTAAAGCAGTAGAGAGGTTAACAGTACCTTAAAATGCAACAGCAGTCACATTTCTTGTGAGCAGTGTAAAGAGCTGTCCAGGGAACAGAAACCCCAATGTAATATATAAAACATTAACTGAAGAAAGACAGCATTATTTTGACACTACTTTAAAGGCTGTAAGTGCCGGAAGTGGAAAAATCTAGTGCGCAGGGAGTAGCTTTGCAATTTCCCGCTACATGCAAGCTGTAATGGAATTAGTGTGTGTGCACGCGCGCACATGTGTGTGTGTGTATGTGCATGTGTGCGTGCGTGCATGTGTGCGTGCATGTGTGTGCGTGTGCATGTGTGTGCTTTTTATTTAACAGACAGCATCCTCTGCCTCAGCAGCTGTCAGAGGAGACATTCCCTCTGAGAAGGGTTGTTCATTTAGCATTTAAAAAAGAAGGACTTGTGAGAATGCAAAGCAGGGACCTTGAAATTGTGTGCTAACGTATAAGCGCCAGCAGGCTAGGCATGGAACTATGGTTCCCAGGTCATAGTCTTTCACACTGTGGTGAGGTATGGGCTACTGATTTTCATTATTGGCTGAAATCCTCATAGGGTAACATATGCTGCATGAGCCTGGCAACATCATCCTTTGGTAACTGAGATATTTAATCTAAATTAACAAAAATCTTCCTACCGTCCCTTTGATGTTCTAAGTCTCCCCAGGGCTGTCTTGTTCCCTGGGAAAGCCTTTGGGAGCTTCAGAGAGGATGGGTTTAGCCTTTATTAGCCAGAAATTGCTACTCGTAGTCCTGATCTCAGTGATGGAGAGGTGTTTGATTTCAAAATTGGCACACACTCTCCAAACCCTGTGTCATAGAAAGAAAGCACCCAAGGTAGCCCATTTACTTTCACATTAGAGATAGAGTTTCTCACAAGTGACTATCCTAATTCTATGTACTAAAACAATAATAAAGACCTCTCTTATTGTTGCTGTGTAATTTGTGAACTCTGCAGCACAACAATAACAGAAACAGGCATCTGAGACTATCAGCTCCTTCTATCTAATGAAGGAGCTGAACCTGATTTCACAGGCACCCGTATCTTTCAAGGTGAGTCAAGAAGATTCATGGCCTCTTCAGAGAGGGAGGCTCACCTGGCATTTACCTTGCTGTCATTTTAGCAACTTTTAGCAACTTTTCTTTCATTTGTTTCCTTGGGCCTGTTAAAGCCACTGCTATTTTTTTTGCTGCAGTTGCTGACTGTGCTCATAATTGCTGCCTAAACTGTGTACACTCATTATGCTTTCCATTGTCATGTGGTATTTTGTGCTTACACTACAGTTTAAAAATTTTTTTGGACTTGTCAGCTACCCTGAGAGAGGATTTCCATGCTGAAAGGTAAGTCAGATAATGTATTAAACTTCCGCATGCAGTGTTTAGCCTATATATGCAGCAGGACTGGTGGTAATGGGATAAAACAATCTCAAAGTGATAGAATAGACCAAATTACCTCAGATGGATGCTCAGGGATCATACCTTTGAATGCTCCCTTATGAAATTATGATTAATAATTATTATGAATAGAATCGTTTCCCCTAAATACAGAGCAGTATTTCCCTTGCTCTGGGTGGGAGAACAGTCTGGGTGGGAGAACAGTCAGTCTGCAGGAGGAGGAGAACACTTAATACGATTTCCCTTATGCTTCACATTTAGGCAACAAGACAAGTCTATTAATTTGTATATGAAATTTATATTCCATCTTTGTCCCCAAATATGGAACAATGATTTTCAGAGATAAACAATTACAGTGAAGACATAAAACATATTAAAATCATACGTCATCAACACCAGCCACATCAGCAACATCCAGTTCCTTAAGATTTGAGGACCAAAACCCTGTGACCAGGGGCTGAGGCTTTTTGATGTCATAGGCGTGACTTTTAGGATGTCATGTGTGTCAGGCAGCAAAAAGTTGGAAAGAACAGCAAAGTTAAATCTCTAAGCAAGCACTAGGGCAGCTTCCCTGTTTAACAGGAAGTGAGGTCATGAAACATTCCAGCTAGCCCTTTCTCCAGGTGAGCCATATTTAGGTATGTGCAGCTTTGGGCCTGTCCGATGCATCTCCCTAAGTGAAGAATTCTGGGAGGTGAAATTTCAAAACAAAACACCATCCCTAGTTGGTGCTTTTCCGCGTATCTTGGCCCAAATAGCATAATGGGTCCAGGTTCATGTATATATTGGCTCTTTCTCCATTCCTCTCTGTTCCTGACTTATTGCTGATTGTGACAAATGTAATACCAAGACACATTTCCACTGAGACATTGAGTGGTGATGCTATCTGGGCACAGGCAAAAGTGAGCTTCTGGACATTTAAGTTACCACATAAATGAAAACAAATTATTCTTCTCCAATTCACTCACCTCAAGATTTCTCTCTCCACCTGGAGACCAGGGGGTGCATCACAGTTTCCTGAAACTCCAGCCAGATCCCTGGGCTCTGGCAAGCTAAGTCAAAACAAACATTATCTCCCTTTGACCAGGGAATATGAAAGCCTTTGTTAGCAGAAGAGGAGCAGAGAGGGACTTTCTGTAAAGAGTTCCACACCTTGGGAATGGCTGCTGACATATTCCTCTCTTGCATACCCACCAAATGTCTGTCTGAAGGTGGTTGGACAAGGCAAAAATCAACAAACCTGTACAGGTTTGTAAGAGAGAAGGTTATTCATCTCCGAAATGTTCTGTCCTCAACAGCTCTGCTCAGCTATTGTAGAAAATATAAATAAATAAATATCTAAATAAATAAATAAATGCACCGGCCCAGGTGGTGATAGGGTGCAGCCATTATGCCCGTGCCTTGCCACTGCTCTGGGAGCTGCACTGGTTACTGGTGTGCCTCCAGGTGCAATTCAAGGTGAGGGTTATAACCTTTAAAGTCCTACATGGTAGTGGGCCAGGATACTTAAGAGACTGCATCACCCCAAGAACATCTGTCCATCCCACCAGAGCAGACCAGAGAGGCTCTCTGAAGATACGATCAGCTAGAGAGGCTCAACTCTCTAGCACTAGAAGGAGGGCCTTTTCCGTGTCTGCTCTAGCCCGATGGAACCTCTTACCAACTGAGCTGTGCCTCTAGTCAGAGTTGTTGCCCTTCAGGAAAGGACTAAAAACCTGGCTGGCAAAGCTGGGTTATATAATGTAGGCCTTTCTGTCTTTTAGTTGCTCTTTTAACCTTGATTTTTAAACAATCAATGTGGTAGAGGATGGTAATATTTTAAAGACTCTTAAGGGTTTTTAAGGGTTTTTAATGTTTTATTATTGTAGGGATTTTATCATTGTTGTTATGCCACCCAGAGTTGCTCATTTGATTTGGATGGCAATATATAAATTTAAATAAATAAATAAATAAATAAATAAATAAATATACATCTCATCAACATGGGAGAACATTCAAAAATGGGACCTCATCTGCAGTCTGAAGGTCACTGTTACCACTTTGATGATTCCTCTTCCTTCTCATGGTAAAGCTAAATAGAAAATGGCCTACATTCAATTGGTGTGTCCACCTGGAGACAGCCCTTACTATTTATTTATTTATTTATTTATTACATTTTAATCCCACCCATCTGGGATATTTCCCCCAATATGGGTGACATACAACATGTTAAAAATATTTACAATAAAAATTTAAAAAATTTAAATAAATTATAAATATCAGCCAGAACAAAAATAATACCTCTCCCCATTTAAAAAAATGGCAGCAACAAAGATATCAATTGGTACATGAAAAAAATGGAGGAGAAGAATTATGAGAACATTGTCTGTAAGAATGAAAGAGCATAATTATAAAATGTTATGGAGGTGGTATCTGACCCCAGTTAGGCTCCATCAAATAGATAAAAACATAAGTAATATTTTCTGGAAATGTAAACAAATAAGGGGAACATATGAGCATATGTGGTGGAGTTGTAATGTGGTAAAGACATTTTGGGGGGAAATAGAAGAGGAAATTACAAGAATAATGAAGGTGGGGCTTAAGCTGGGTCCAGATATGGCCTTACTGACAGATGTTGACAGTATAAATGTGGATGAGGATAAAAGGGAGTTGATATCTATAATGTTAACATCAGCAAGACAATGTATAGCAAGAAATTGGAAAAATGACGTGATTTTAAAGATTGAAGACTGGTATAAAGAGATGTGGGGGCTTTCATTAAATGATAAGTTAACGTGGGAACTGAACATGATAAAAGCCATAGCCCAAGAAAATAGATTCCCAAAAATTTGGAATTCATTTGTGGAGGCAACACTGAGTGGGAGTAGAAGATGGAGGCCAGCACCTGTAGTTGTATTTTTAATTGTCTTTTTTTATTGCCCAGTTTTAATATGTTGCTAGTTTTGTACTGTACGTGAATTTTTGTTACACTGATTCTGTTTTTTTCATATGTCTTGTTTAAATGAGAAAAACCATGTGGTTATCTTTTGTAAAGACATATTTGTATTTTTGTCTGAAAATTCAATTAAAAAATTATAATAAAAAAAGATATCTATTGGCAATGGAAAAGTTAATCAAATCCTTAAGTAAATCCCATCAATTCTATGGGTCGGCTCTAGTTAGATCTACCAGCTTGGTTCAGGAATTTGGATATTGAAGGACCAAGTCTCTCTTAGTAGCTGGTTATTTGTAGCCAAACATTTGTGGTGGTGTTACAATAAAATCAAGCATTCATTACAAATGTAAACATCAAAGGATACTTTGGACCCAATAAAATGTTAGTTGTTGATAGGTCACTTCAGATTATTAATGCTGGTGGTGAAAAGGAATTTGCTGTCACAAACTAGCCCGGAAAACAGAGATAATTTATTTGGCCTGTTTTGCCTCCTTTACTAAATATATATTTATAAGTTTGTATGAGGAGTGAATCCCAGAGGACAAGAACTGCCTTCATTTCAGTGAAGTTGTCCCCCCCCCTTGAAGTCTTTTGAAGACAGATTCCCTTCCACAGATGTGAAGTCTTTGATGTCATGCTGTTTTAATTTTCCTATTAACATATAACTATGTAAACGTGCCAGAGTAGAAAAGGAGAAAGAATGAGGAAATGCAACTACAAGAAACAAGTCAAAGAGGTGTGTTTGAAAATCCTCTCAAAAGAAAAAGACTGTCCATTTGAGGGATTTTTCCATGTACAACTCACACTATATAATAATCTTAGAAAGGACCATGGCTTAGTGGTTAAAATGCTGAACTTGATGACTGGAAAACCAGCAGGTCAACAGTTCGAGACCTAAGTGCTGCACGATGGAGTGAGCTTATATCTCTGTCCCAGCTCCTGCCAACCTAGCAGTCTGAAAGCAAGAAATTGCAAGTAGATAAATGGGTACCACTTAGGTGGGAAGGTAAACAGCATTCTGTGCACTCCGGGTGTCTAGTCATTCCTGTCACATGTCCAAAGAGGCATCTGCAGACACAGAGAGTGCTGACTCTTTGGCTATAAACAGAGATGAGCACTGAACCCTAGAGTTGGATATGACTGGCTTTCAAGCAAGGGCAACCTTTACCTTTACCTAGCTATGAACGGATAATGGGGCATGAGACAGCAGGTAGGAGTCATGCTAGAACATCTTTGGTTATCTATTTATTCCCACTAGGGTCATGAAGTCACCAGATTTCAGAGTAAAACCTATAGGTCACAATGGACCGATCTCTTGTGAAAGTGTTGCAAAATAATGTTTGTGCTTATGCTACAAAAATGTTCATATGTTGTAGCAATGGAGTGCTACTCTATGACTTATTCCAGGCAACATAATTGACCAAAATGCATGTAGCCATGGGCTCTTTCTCCAGCGGCTTTATTCCCACCAAGCTTTTTTGCTGTGGTGGTATTGTACAAATGTGACATACATATAACATATGTATTGTGTCAGTAAACCAGGATGCAGATGCGGACTAATGGAGACGGGTGCTCAAGCTTTAGGGCTACCTCATTCACAACCATCACATTTTCATTGCACCCGTTGTCATGTTAGGATCCAATGGTTCTTTAACTCCTTCCTTAACAATCCCATGCATCCTACTGGGGCAGCCTCAGTAGGATGTGAAACCAGAGAGATCAGAAGAAAAACTGGCCTTTCACAGGAAAGTGTTGTTGTTCCATGGATCTTGGGCAGATAGGTCTTTATACTTCAAAATATATTTTTTTAAAAATCATGTGGGTAGGCTGTTTATTGAGATGCTGCCTGTGCAGAGCCTAATAGGCAAAAATTATCATACCCAGAATCCCTTGCAACTCGCACAGAGTAGTGCTCTGTCCCCTGTTTTCCTCTTTCATCCACACGATGAAAATGGCTGCTGAAATCTGACTTTATTGGGATAAGAACTTGAAAACACCTGTCAAGATGCCTATTAGTTTCTTGATTAAAGGCTCAAGAAATCTGGCTGGGGGGATTCCCCCAGGAATCTGACTGATGTAGCTCATGAATTTGGAAAAAAAATCACATGCAGAACACTTTGATGGCAGATAGTACTAAATATATCTTAGCCAGCCAACTTTAGGAGTTTGGTGGTAAACTAAGAGGCTGTCCACATAGGCATATAGCTCTCTATTTGGATTGCCTTTGGTGTGGTTTGGGTCAAATCAAATTATAGAGTTCATATGTGCTTTGATTTAGAGGACTCCATACCACTCTCTTTTAATGCTTCCTGTTCCCTTCTGGCACAACACTATAGGGTTTTTGCTGCAATTTTTAGCAGCCCTAATTATCCCATTCAAGTGGCTAAAATGCTGACTGGGAGGCGGATGTGGAAGGTCAGCAATTCGATATCTGAATACTGCAGGACAGAATGAGCTTCCGTCTCTGTCCCAGCTCCTGCAAACCTAGCAGTTCAAAAGCAAGAAATTGCAAAGAGATAAATAGGGACCACCAGTGGGAAGGTAAACAGCATTCCATGCACTCTAGTGTCTATTCATGCCTGCCACATGACCATGGAAAATGTCTGCAGAAGAAGACAGCACTGGATCTTTAGCTATGAAACATGGATGAGTACTGAACCCTAGAGTCGGACACGACTGGCTTTCAAGCAAGGGTAACCTTTACCTATGACCCATGTGAATATTTTGCACCAAAGCAGAACTGTGGTTTGTGCTGTCTGAGGTGACAACTATGTGATGTATTTGGTAGGTTGTAGCATTGGGAGGGGTGAAGTAGAAATTCCACTTTCCCAGCAACTGAAAACTTTTTGTGTGATAATAAAATAGTCTGAAACTCACAGTTCAGTGGGAAAGACAATAGTGTATGTGCTGAGATGAAAACTCAAGGTTTCTAGTTTCTAGTTGATATTTGAACAGGGGACATTCTTTCCCCACAAACTGTCCACCCATGTTGGGATTCAAACATTAGTTGTTGTTCAGTCGCACAGTCGATTCTGACCCCTTGCAACCCCATGGACCACTGCCCGCCAGGCACCTCTGTCCTCCACCATCCTCCTCAACCCGCCCAGCTCTGTGCCCATTGCATCTACAATACCATCTAGCCATCTCATTTTTGGTTGCCCCCTTCTTCTTTTGCCCTCTACCTTTCCCAGCATCAAGGTTTTCTCAAGTGAATCCTCTCTTCTCATTTGATGTCCAAAGTACTATAGTTTCATTGTTACTATTTGACCTTCTAAGGAGCAGTCAGGGTTGATTTCTTCTAAGATTGACCTATTTGTTCTCCTTGCTGTCCAGGGTACTCTCAAAACTCTCCTCCAATACCATGTCTCAAAGGCATCTATTCTTCTGCGCTCAGCTTTCCTAATGGTCCAGCTCTCACAACCATACATTACCACAGGGAACACCATTGCCTTGACTATGTGAATTTTTGTTTGCAAGATGATGTCTCTACTTTTGACTATGTTCCCCAGGTTTCTCATAGCTTGCCTTCCCAGAATCAGTCTCCTTTTTATTTCATGGCTGCAGTCACCATCTGCAGTGATCTTTGATCCTAAGAAAGTAAAGTCTGTCACTGCTTCTACTTCTTCCCCATCTATTTTCCAGGGCCTGTTAGGGCCTGTTGCCATTATCTTGGTTTTCTTGATGTTGAGTCTTAAGCCAGCTTTTGCATTTTCCTCTTTCAACCAAAGCAGGATTTTCTTTAGGTCTTCCTCACTTTCTGCCATTAGGGTAGCATTAATGTTTAAGATCATTTCCTTTAACAAAACGTCTTAATAGAAACATAACGTGGGCAGTCACTTCACACTCTATGGATTACAAGGCTTCAGAAAACTGAACAGTGATTGTACAAATTACATTGATATTCACAGTTTTTAACCAGAGTCTGTGCCGTCCTGGGATGAATGAGAGAGATGATGGAAACTCCCTTCTGTTCATCTTCTCTACTGTTTTACATTTTTAAAATGTATTTTCCTACTAATACAGTGTTGTTGTTTTTCAAATGAGATACATTGGGGGGTATTATGTGCACCATGCTAGGTAAATTCATTGCTGTTTCTCTATGTCATTTGTTATTTAAAAACAAAAGGGAAAGTTGTCATGGCCTGTTGAATGATGGTTGTGGGGAAAGGCAGGGGAAGGGGGCTAGAAGGGAACGGTCAGTAATTGGGCACAGCAAAAAAACAAAGGCCAACATGGACCCTTCTCACATTAGAAAACACTTGGATAAATATGGATAGAAGGACTGCTCAGTTGAGAGATGAAGGTTTCCCTTGCTTGAAATACTATCATGTCTGAGTCTAAAGGACGATGCTCATCTCTGTTTTCAGCCAAAGGGTCAGCATTGTCTATATTTGCAGACATTTCCTTGGCCATGTAGCAGACATGACTAGACACCAAAGCACATGGAATGCTGTTACCTTTCCCACGAAGCAGTACCTATTTATCTACTTTCAATTTCTTTCTTTTGAAATGCTAGATTGGCAGGAGATTGGACAGATGACAGGACCTCATTCCATCATGCAGCACTTAGATCTTTATGATGATCCAAGCTCAGCATCTTAACCAGTAAGCCACTACAGCCCTGAAAGATGAAATAGATTGTTCTAAAAATAAGAACTTTTAAAGCTCAAGCCAGACTGCTCCAAATTCTCCCAATGTGGACAAGCATCTGATTCTTTCAAATGGATATTTAATTTAATTTAATTCTCACACTTGTATGCCGCCCAATCAGGAAACCCGACTCAGGGTGGCTCACACAATAATTATACAGTAAACACAATAATACAATATAGACAATAATTATACCATATTCAACCTACAAAAGCACATATCATAATATATAATGATACAACGATACAATACTACAACGGCCTCTCCACTCCAGCCATAGGCAAAGTCTGGGGGCGATGGCGGTGAAGTCCATCAAACATTACAAGGGGAAACACTTATTTAAAGTCCCCAACATTCAACCAGCACGTCCACACAAAGACAGAGAGGCTCCAGTGTCTGGAACAGATGCCTCTTATCCACCCAGAGTTGGTGTGGCTGGGCGGGGACAAGGAATCCTCCGGGACTTGTGGCCACAGTGTATCTTCTACCCTCCTGGAGCAGGCGGGGCCAGGAGGGTGCGAATGCAGAGCAGCTGCCTCTCATCCACCCAGCATTGGTGTGGCTAGGCGGGGGCAAGAATTATCCCAAAACTTTCTGAAAGTAATGACCTATAGCCCTTATCCAATATTGTTTACTCCAATAGATGCTGAGCTGTCCAAAGCAACATTGCAATAAACTGGTGGAAAACTAAGTTAGAGTGATGAAACATCTTATTTAATAAAGGAAGATGAGATAACTTTACCACTGAATTCACTTGGCAGCACCACTAAATTCACGAATTGCTTGATGCAACCATATTGTTGCTATTTCAGATTCTGTCAGACACTTGGAATTCATCTACATCCAGCAACGAGAGATGTAAGTCCTGACTAGGTTTGTCATCACTTAATAAGAATGTGTAAGTATTTTCCCTCTTTTCATTTATTCCCCAGCGGTATTATTTTCCCAGTGATAATATTAAGGGTTGACAATAGAAGAGTTAAGTGAAAGCTTGAACAGGGGTAAAAATCTGATGGGACACATACTCAATCTCCTCTCCATGAAAGGTTAAAGCTGAACATAGTTTGAGATGATCCCCTCCACATTCCATCTCTAGCAAAAGAGCACAACATTAAATGTAATATATACATTTATAGATGAATGCCCTTTTCATTCTGGAACATCAAATTGCAACACAGGAAGCAAAATGCTGATCCTCAAATATGTAGCATCATTGCCTCTGAAGAACTGTTAATAAGGTAGATTCAGCAATTAGAATAACTAACTTTGCCTGGAAATGTGCTATTAGCAAGATTGTCAGACATGGCAACAGGGAAGGAGTGGGGAGGGATATTATAAATTAGGTCCCCAGAGACCTCTGGATTATTCAGAAGTTTCCTGAGCTGTGCTATTTAATATTTCCTAACCTGCTGTGGTTGCTTCTGGAAGTGCCCTTGCTGAAGCAAGGATCAAGTATTCCCACAGGCAACTGGTCTCCTTGTGTCATGGGAAAGAGCATGCATCTCAAGTCACATATTTTGCAGGTAGAAAGTCTGTTTTAATCACCTCCATTTTCTAGAATCTGAGGTCATAAGGTTTGGAAGGACTTTAGCCTAGGACTGTAGAGATTCTCTGGGGAGACTAGTGACATGATTATGTTGTCTTAACCTCTGTGGCAGTTTAGAATAAGCATTTGAATCAATGAAATATATTCTGATTATAGAAGGGCAGATCTGTTGTACTAACAAGCAAACCTGGAGTACAGATAGAACTGGGACATCTGGGTTCTAGTTCCTCCTAACCCATGGAGCCCACTGCTTGGTCTTTGCCCAATGACACTGTCTCAGTGTGACCATCTCAGAGGGTTGTCTACTGCCTTGAACTCATTGAATTGCAATATGCTGGTGAAAAATTCAATATTTTGGCTTCTCTCAGTCACTTGTTTTTCCTATCCTATATCTGTTGTATTTTATTTCTGTTTAAGTTTGGAAAAAGTTGAAGAAAAGGTTGCCCTTGCTTGAAAGCCAGTTGTATCTGACTCTAGGGTTCAGTGTTCATCTCTGTTTATAGCAAAAAAGACAGCGCTATCTGCATCTGCAGTTGTTTCCATGGACATCTGGAGGCATGACTAGAAACCAAAGTGCACAGAATGCTGTTTACATTCCTACCAAAGTGGTGGCTATTTTTGTCATTGTTGTTCAGTCGCACAGTCGATTCCGACCCTTTGCGACCCCATGGACTACTGTCCACCAGGCACTTCTGTCCTCCACCATCCTCCTCAACTCGCTCAGCTTTGTGCCCATTGTGTCTACAATACCATCTAGCCATCTCATTTTTGGCCGCTCCCTTCTTCTTTTGCCCTCCATCCTTCCCAGCATCAAGGCCTTCTCAAGTGAGTCTTCTCTTCTCATTTGATGTCAAAAGTACTTTAGCTTCATCTTTACTATTTGCTCTTCTAAGGAGCAGTCAGGGTTAATTTCTTCTAAGATTGACCTATTTGTTCTCTTCGCTGTCCAGGGAACTCTCAAAACTCTCCTCCAACACCACATCTCAAAGGCACCTATTCTTCTGCGCTCAGCTTTCCTAATGGTCCAGCTCTCACAACCATACATTGCCACTGGAAATACCATTGCTTTGACTGTACGAATTTTTGTTTGCAATGTGATGTTTCTACTTTTCACTATGTTCCCCAGGTTTCTCATTGCTTGCCTCCCAAGAACCAGTTGCCTTTTTATTTCATGGCTACAATCACCATCTGCAGTGAGCTTTGATCCTAGGAAAATAAAATCTGTCACTGCTTCTACTTCTTCCCCATCTATTTTCCAGGGCCTGTTAGGGCCTGTTGCCATTATCCTGTTTTTCTTGATGTTGAGTCTCAAGGCAGCTTTTGCGCTTTCTTCTTTCAACCAAAGCAGGATTTTCTTTAAGTCCTCCTCACTTTCTGCCATTAGGGTGGTATCATCTGCATATCTCAAATTGTTGATGTTTCTCCCAGCAATTTTGATCCCAAATTGTGATTCCTCCAACCCTGCCTATTTATCTACCTGCAATTTCTTGCTTTCCAACTGCTAGATTGGCAGGAGCTGGGACAGAAACATGAGCTCACTCTGTTCAGCAGCACTCGGATCTCGAACTGCTGACCTGCCAACTTCCAGTCATCAAGTTCAGTGTCTTAACCACCAAGTCTCTCCCCAAATATATATTTAACTTATAATTTGTCTAGTTTTTGATTTTGTCTGCAAGTTTCCATACTTCACACATTTTTTCAAAGCAGTTTTTCTTAACATAACACTTTCCCCACTACTGTGTAAATTTATGTGGACACTTTCTACTTCCTAATATGTACATTTTAATGTAACTATGAATATCCTAGAAACATACTTTTTAAAAAATGGAGTGCATTACATAATTCTGAGAAGAGTGAGTGACACACACTCTTTTCTGGCTTGGGTCCTGCATTGATTCAGGAACTGCAGATTCAGTACATTATCATCCAAACAAATTGAATGAACTTATCCCCTTTCATTAACTCAACTTGGATGTACAGTATATTTTAGTTTATTTTCTTGTCTTTTTGTGATCCAAAGATGGATGGCAGTCATTTACTGGAAGGGCTGCTAAAGGACAACCCTATTTTTAAAGATACCCATCAAAGAACCATCACATCCATGTATGATTTTAAGAGAAAGATTCCATAAGAAGTGAGATCTGGAACTTTAAAATTGCTCATCCACACATCATATCCAGGAGTCACACAGCATATTTTGGAGTCACAGAGATGATCTGGTCACATTCTTCTCTACCTGAGTAATGGGTATTGTATGCCTGTTTAGATAATACAAATCAATTTATGTCTGTCAGAATATGCAATGTTATTTAAATGACCATAAATCCAGTTACTAGTCCCAACAATAAATTAACTAAAACATGATAGTTCAACACATATATAAATCCCATTGATCAAGTAAGTCATTTCTAGGCGAGACTCTAATAAAAAGAGTCCTTAGAAGTCTGGATTTAGAGACTCAAAACATTGCCTTAGTCACTTTTCCACAACATTAACATGCTTTCAGTCCTAAATTATGGGATTTATTTAATGTATGGCATGGGCACCATTTAAGGTAATCTACATTAGATAGTTATAGAAGCCATTCTTATGAGATCCTAATGCAGGATCCTCCCCCCCCCCCCCTTAACATATCTTCTTATTAGCTTCCTTTTCTCTAGGTGTCACTGTCACATAACAGAAAGAAAACAGTTCTCCTCCTGAAAGCCAGAAGTACATAGAAAGCAGTCTGTGAACTGATTTAGTTGGCCACGGTTGTCATATCAACAATAAGGTTTCCCCAGCAACTAATGGAATAAATTATTTTAAAGATATATTTACATATCCTTTGTAAAAAATGGACATTACATGAAGTGTATATTATTTTCTCTTTACCATTATGTGAGTAATTAAAGGCAGCTTCTCCAGCTGTTTTCATGGTAAAGCCCATGACTCTAAATGAGTGTCATTAATATAATTGATGGCAATGGATTTAATGAAGATTTGCCACTTGCTCCGAAGTGTTGCTGTTTTCCATCCCATCCATTTACATATTTCCAAAATGTTAGCTTGATTGCTGAGAGAGAGAAAGAGAGAGAGCATAAATTATTACTCTAAGTTTATTTGACAGGATAAACCTCCAACTCCACACAGAGTAGATTATATATGCAAATTCTGCTGTGAAAGAAATTTAATGTACTTCTCACTCAGGGAGGCAAACAGTGCCTTCTGAGCTAGGAATAATATTCAGACCAAGACTCAGATGGGGTGATGATTTCTAGCCATGGATTGGCCGCTCTGAGATGTGGCTGCCTATTTGATCATCTCACCTCATCCAAATCCCTCAGTTAGTACTTCATTTAGGCTCGCTAATGGAGGCATTCAGTAGAATGAAGGAACCAGTGAAAAGCCTGGAGATAGCAACAGATATATTGCCCAGACCTTAGAAAAGTTATCTTGTATATAGGAATCATTTAGTTCCCTCACCCAGGACCACTAGTTGCTTGGCAGATTCTGAGAGTTATTATCCAAAATTATCCAGCAACTTTTCAAGATGCTGATTTTCTTACATCTAGCAACCCAAATGATTCATGAAGCTGTACATGTTAAGTTCTCAACATCCTGTGAAATATTCTGCTTGAATAACAAAATCTTTTAAATATTTTAAAGACAAGGGGAACAGAGCATTCACAATTTGGAACACTACACCTATAGGGAGAAGGTATTTTCTATTGAGAAACCTCCTCCATGGAACTTTCGCCTCAGGGAAGTTCCTAGCCTGGTATCTTTCAGTGGTTGTCTGTTCTTCTATTTTAAGTATTTCTGTGGATTTTCTGTCTTTTGTTCTGTGCTGCTTGCTATAGCTCACTCCATTTTATCTGTTTTTGCATCTAGCACACACTGTAGGTAATGAAGGGCAGTACGCATTTTGAGGATAAGGGAGTGATAAGTTTATAAAATCAGCAACAGTGGGGGCATGAATGAGGTCTCAAAATATACACAAGATAAAAGGAAAGTTACAGAGAATTTACCATTGAGGCTGCCCCAACAATTAGATGGGGATCTTCATCCAAAAATGCTATTGTGGTTTATGTATACACACTCCTTTTTGTCTTTTCCTCCTGGTTGAAAAAAGAAATTGCCAGTAAGAAGCTGAGGTATTTTCTAGTGCTTTCATCAAGAGTTCTTACATTGGCACATACAGTATAGATACAAATTGCATAAATTGTGTGAATTACCCCAAACTACAATAACTAGTGGTTGTCATGTGGACTAGTAAAAATCAGGAACATCAGATGCACAATTTCTATTTTTTTTATTTAATCAGTCCTTTTGTGCTTGTTGCCTCTGTTGCTGTGAGCACTTTGCTTTGATTCACAGAGGGAAAATACATTAGTTTTGTGCAGACATTTTGTACAAATTTTGTAAGCCCTGATGAAAATTTATCTCAGCTCATTGTCTTGTCTTCATGCTGAAGGCAAGCACTGCGAAGGAATGTAGACATTTTTCATTGAGAGACAGCTATTATGCAAGCATTCTTCATCTATGTAGCAATTAACTCATGGTGTTTGCTGCTTTAATGTATAACACTAGATCAGTGTTTTCCAACCTTTGGTTTTGGGACTTCAATTCCCAGAAGTCCAAGTTAATTCCCAAAAGCATTGATCAGCCAATGTACTGTTGGGTGTAGGTCCTATGTTGGGAACCACTGCACTAGATGCTACCTTGGAGAGACAAAGACAAAATTATTCGGAAGAGTGAACTACCACCTAGTCAGCCCACTTATCAATTCCCAGATATTTAATCTTACATCTTGAGACTTGTTGATCATTGTAAAGGAGGAGATACAGCCATTCTATATACCATGAATTCTCCATATTCAGAAGTAATGTATAGTGAGTACTGGATCCAGTAAAAGATGCCCATTGAGCTGTATTTATGAAGTCACTGGAATCATTAACCCGGTTCAGACATGGGAACTGTTTGTCAAACTGGATTAAATATTTAAGAGACACTGTCCACCTCTGGTCTTGATAGTGCTGAAGACAGACTGCTGGATCAGATTATTGTGCTTTGTTCAACTACAGAAGAACAACCTTACTAAACTAGCTTTGAATTTGTACATCCATTCATCTTCCTATGGGTTCTGTTGTAATAAATAAGAGAATTAGAGATAAGCCATGAAAACATAGAGTAGACAGTGCTGAAATTATTCCTGCTTCCAACATACATCTTGATTTTAACAAAGATATAGCTTGCATAGGGTATTGTTGATTTTCCTTTTCTCTATTTAGCATGCATCCCACCTTTTCATTAAAAAACATATCCTTCATTAGTCTCCTTGTAGAGCCTGAAGTTAATTTAATCCGAGTTGCTATGACAAGCACTGGAAGAAAATAATTGATTATCTGATTTTCTTCAATGCTGTTGGGATGCCAGTTAATAGATTTAGGATAGTCTCTCAGGAAGTTATCTTCTACTATGTATTTTAGAAGGAAGCTCTTTCTTTGCCTTCTCTCTTTCTTTTGGAATTCCAGAAAGATATGTTTTGGCCATTTGCTCTTCTTTCTCTCTACAAACTGTTCATGTGTGACATTATCAAATCACATCATTTTCAGTGTCATCTATTCACAGATTCCACTCTAAATTATAGTTTTAGTCCAGTTTTTTCCTTCTATCTACTCACTTACCTCAAACTGCCATTCTGATATCTCCACTTGGATGCTTCACCCTCACTACAAATACAATTCGTCCAAAATTGAACTTTTCATCTTTCCTCCCAATACCTTATTTTCCTCCTTATGAGATAACAAAACTTTGGCTTGGTCTACCTGCTTTTCTTTTTGTTGCCCATGTTCAATTTTCCTGAAGGAGCTACATCTTTCTTTGTCCACTATATAGATAGAGATCTTCTCTCCTCATTAGACTAAATTATGTCTTAGGTCCTGGTCTTCAAGTGAATGCTGAAATAATTTCTCTCGTCTAGCAATTGGGGATCAAAATTGCTAGGAGAAACATCAACAATTTGAGATATGCAGATGATACCACCCTAATGGCAGAAAGTGAGGAGGACCTAAAAAAACTCCTGATTAGGTTGAAAGAAGAAAGTGAAAAGGCTGGATTGAGACTCAATATAAAGAAAACCATGATAATGGCAACAGGCCCTATCAGTCACTGGAAAATAGATGGGGAAGATGTAGAAGCAGTGACAGATTTTACTTTCTTAGGATCAAAGCTCACTGCAGATGGGGACTGCAGCCATGAAATAAAAAGGCGACTGATTCTTAGGAGGCAAGTGATGAGAAACCTGGGGAGCATAGTGAAAAGTAGACATCAAATTGCAAACAAAAATTCATATAGTCAAAGCAATGGTATTCCCTGTGACAATGTATGGTTGTAAGAGCTGGACCATTAGGAAATCTGAGCACAGAAGAATAGATGCCTTTGAGATGTGGTGTTGGAGAAGAGTTTTGAGAGTTCCCTGGACAGTGAGGAGAACAAATTGGTAAATCTTAGAAGAAATCAACCCTGACTGCTCCTTAGAAGGTCAAATAGTAAAGATGAAGCTAAAGTACTTTGGACATCAAATGAGAAGAGAAGATTCACTTGAGAAAGCCTTGATGCTGAGAAAGGTTGAGGGCAAAAGAAAAAGGGGGCGGCCAAAGATGAGATGGCTGGATGGTATTGTAGACACAATGGGCACAGAACTGAGCGAGTTGAGGAGGATGGTGGAGGACAGAAGTGCCTGGCAGACTGTGGTCCATGGGGTCACAAAGGTCGGAATTGACTGTGTAACTGAACAACAAAAAAGCATTATCTCATCTTGATTCCCAAAATTCTGCCTAGAAGTGTAATGGTCATCACTCCTGAATTCCTTATATTCTCAGAATGCATCACATATTCTAGGTCTGTAATTGTACAGCTCTTCCATTACTTCCTGTTATGTTTTCTCTGTGCTCTTGCATCCCAATACATGTATACTTTGGATCTTTTACCTCCACTACAGTTAAGATTTGATAGTTTCATGCTGTTTCAGATAACTTGATCTATTCTTTGTTCATGGAACGGTTTCTTAGCATCTTCCTTCTGCTTGATGCCTCTTTGTTTGCTTCCCTCAGCTTTCTTCAATCAACCAGCCAGCCAGCCAGCCAGCCAATGAAAAACATTTTTATGAATCCTTTGGCATCACACCATGAACCTAAGATTGTCAGGGCATCAGCTGAACAGCTAGCCAATTCTTGTGCTTGCCAGAGTCTACAGGCAAGGAGACAAATATCAGATGAACAGTGCTGGAAAAGGAGGAACTTTGATTTCATTGTGTGGGATAGCTTTAAAGGCTGGCTTTTCCTCTCCTCCCCAAATCCATCTGACACCAAGCAGTACAAAATTTCACATTGCTCCACTTTTCCACAAATACGAAAAAGTATGCATATTATTTTGCAAATGTGCAAAGGTTCACACATCCCAACATCACAAGGATGAAAGCAGAAGCGTAGCTTACCTTGGCGGGGCCCCGTATAAAAATTGTTTGGGGGCCCTTTATATGCGGGGCGGAGCTAATGTCATGACATCATGACGTCGTGGGGGGAGCCAACGTCATGACGTCATGACGTCGTGGGCGGGGCCAAAAATAAAAATAAATAAATAAATAGAATAGAATAGAATTAAAATAAACAAACAAACACACACACACCTCAACCCACCCACCCACCCAAACAAACACAACACAAACCCGTAAATAACTTAAATAATTAAAATAAATAAAGAAATAAAATAAAAATTTAATAAAAATCCACCCACCCACCCAACACACACATAAACCACCCACCCACCCGAAACACAAAACCCTCACTTACCCTCTCGGCTCCATCCTCGCTCTCTGCCCCGGGCTCCGAGGCGCGCCTTCCCGCCCTGCCGAGCCCGACCGCGGTGCCCTCCGACGGCGCCGGGCTCCGAGGCACCCGCATTCCCGGGAGGCAGGAGGCGCATGAGCAGCAGCCGGCCGGGGGAGGGGGCAAGGTGCGCGCTCCCGCCTTCCCCGCCCGCTGCCGCTGCTCGTGAGTGGGCTGAGCTTCTCCGGACCCGCTGCGGACGAAGGACAGGCAGCAGCGCATCCTCCGGAGGAGGCGGTGGCGCACTCTGCCAGGCTTCCCCAGGCCATGGGGGTTCGGCAGCAGCGGACAGCCCGGGCAGGCCTCAACCTGCCCGTGGGACTCTGGGCGGCCCCAGGGGAGGTGCCCTCCTCTGAGGGCCACCATCGGAGCCGCTCTGAGAAGCTGCGGCTCCGACTCTGAAATTTTATTTTTTAAAATTGGAGCCAAAAATGGCTCCAATAAAGTGCGCATGCGCAGAAACTCAATCTGACGCACGCGCAATGCATCAGATTGAGTTTCTGCGCATGCGTAGTAAATTTTTGCTCTTTTTTATTTTTATTTTTATTTTTTGCCGTTGGGGGCCCCCGTAGCCCGGGGGCCCCGTATAATTGATACGGCTGATACGGCGGTAGCTATGCCTCTGGATGAAAGCTTGTTTCAAGTCTTGACCCTCAAATCTTAGAATATCTGAACCTAAAGGAGGCAAAACATGTCTTCTACTCTGAAGATATGATGCTGCAATGAAATGGCACATGTCTATATGACTTGACTATTCAAAATCTGGCAGATGACAATATTCAGCTGTGTATGTTGGCAACCTCAAGTGAATTCTTTGAACATATCCTGCTTTTCCAATATGCAAATAATAAATACTAATTTTTTTTTGTTGGTGTTCAGTTGCACAGTCGATTCCAACCCTTTGCGACCCCATGAACCACCGTCCGCCAGGGACCTCTGTCCTCCACCATCCTCCTCAACCCACTCAGCTCTGTGCCCATTGTGTCTACAATACCATCTAGCCATGTCATTTTTGGCCGGCCGCTTCTTCTTTTGCCCTCCACCTTTCCCAGCATTAAGGCTTTTTCAAGTGAATCTTCTCTTCTCATTTGATGTCCAAAGTACTTTAGCTTCATCTTTATTATTTGACCTTCTAAGGAGCAGTCAGGGTTGATTTCTTCTAAGATTGACCTATTTGTTCTTCTTGCTAACCAGGGGACGCTCATAACTCTCCTCCAACACTACATCTCAAAGGCGTCTATTCTTCTGCGTTCAGAATTGTGTTGTGTACCACTTGGTTACCCCCTCTCCTTATCAAATCATTGAGAGCAAAAACATCCCTAATCAATATCCATCAGACATTTGATTGAACATGTTCAGTACAGCACCCTTTGAAATATTTTTTTCCTGTTATCCCTCTACTTTTACCATCATGAAACATCACTTCAGCTGAAATCTACCCTTCTCTAACTGAAGCCCATCAGATCTCTACCTGAAGAAATCTTCTTTTGTGTGCAAACAGTTCACCTGTGTGTCCTGGAGTTTTAAAATCTAAAATGGATTATTGTATGGAAACATTGGACACCATCAAATTTCTGACATTTACAGTAAGTTGCATATTTTAACACCCTTTATTATATAAGAAGTGGTGTATTAATGTCATATAGCAAAGACGAAAAACTTGAAAATAGAAGAGCTTTGGGATTAATAATTTATAAGAAAACACTTTTCTTTGACTCATTAGAATAGCCTGACAGTCATAGAAATTTTTGCAATTTCCTTGCTCAAGATGAAACTAGAACACATGCAAATGATCATTGTTTTTTAAAAAAATCAAAGCCTCCTTTAAAAAATTTCTCTCTTAAAACCTGTAGAAAAAGAAAGTAAAGTTACACTGCAAAGTGGAACAGATTTAATAGTTATTGTCACAGTCATTGACTTCATTGCTATTTAAGTTCCTAAGTGCAGAGCATTTGACATTAAAAAAAGAAAGTTTTCCCCCTTTAATATATGAATGTTTTCCTTATTCTTGATGTGGCACCCGAGAATGCTTAAATGGGAAGGTATACTGAAGTCTCCTGAGTGCTTCTTCTATTGTGTTTTAGATTCAAGGACCAGATGTACAGCATACAGAGTGGAAAACAGTGAGCCACATATGGGCTTTTTAGAACAAATTCTTGTAATATGGCTGCTACGTGTAGGCTGAAAAGGCAGTTACATTCTGAACATCACCTGTTCTCTTTGAAACCTTTCCTCCTTGCTGCCTCCTTTGTAGGTCCCTCCTTCTTTTACTACTCCATTTAAACCCACAACTTATGTTATATGAGTTAAACAGTACATTACATCATAGGTGCCTTTTTTGTTGTTCAGTCACACAGTCCGCCAGGCACTTCTGTCCTCCACCATCCTCCTCAACTCGCTCAGCTTTGTGCCCATTGTGTCTACAATACCATCTAGCCATCTCATTTTTGGCTGCCCCCTTCATCTTTTGCCCTCCACCCTTCCCAGCATCATAGGGAGAGTAGATGGCTAAATTTGCAGTCTCATGATCTACCCCCTGCATCGAAAGAAATGTGTGCCTACTGTAATTAACACATTATTTTTGCAAGCTATAGCCTTTACTCAGAGATGTGTGTGTTTTGACTTCACAATCAGACTTAAAAGCTGAGATTGGATTTAATTTCCAGTGATGAGGAACAAATCATAACGTGGGTAAATTCAAGATATAGAGATGTGAGGAAAAAAAGAATTTGCTAGGAGAAACACCCTGTCTTTCACCATTTAAAGGACTGTGGCTTCTTAAAATATGCTAAAAATATTGTCTAGCTTGATATATCTTCCTTGCCCACCCATCCCCAAATAATGAGTCAAACAAGACTTGGAGTTAAACATTAGGGGCACTTTATTAACATCACAACAAAAACAACGTGGAAGGCATCTTGCATAAAAAGGACATGCTCTACAGCAGGGGTGCCTGAACTATGGCCCATGGCCCGAATCCAGCCCTCTGTGCCAATTCATCTGGCCCACACTGCCCTCATCGCTTCTGGAAGCAGAAATAAAACACACCCACATTTTACTTCCACTCCTGGGAGTGACGAGGGTGGCATGGATCAGATGAATTGGCACCAAGGGCTGGATCTAGTTTGGGCACCCCTGGTTTAAGTAGAGAAAATGGGAGCCTAAAATCTATCTCATGCTATTACAAAACAGATGGCAAGGCATGTTTTACTTCCACTTCCGGTGTGAGGAACCATGTGACCGGCCCGCGGAACCACATGTCCAGCTAACTGAACCACGGCTCAAAAGGTTTGGGCACCTCTGCTCTACAGTGAAGGTTTTGCCAGAACCTTCAGCTAAATCCCTTCATTTTTATCATGAATTGAAAACTGTGCATGTGTATCTTCATTTGCCATTCTTCTTTTTATACTGTATCTGAATCTGAATATAGGCGATCATCATGGTGATCAGCCATGTAGACTGTCCGGAAAATATAATGCAGTGGCCTTTCATCTGCCTTCCACATCATAGCATGACCCCTGTACCACTGATCCAGTTCCACTTGTCACTTTCTGGTCCTGACCCCTTTTGGCACGTAAAGTCCTCATCAGCCCCAGGCCAATATTGATGAAGCTGCTGCTCTCCATCAAGATTAATTCAAGTGGGATTTAATCCATTTGGGGACCATCATCCTTCCCTGTGGACTGCAGCACCCAAGGTTGTTAGTCCTCAGGGTTGTCAGGTTAGTTAACTGCTGTCTGATGCTCAGCACTTAGTCGCTGGCAGTATGGTCTACTCTATTACCATAGCAGGATAACCTGGCCATACTTCATTTGCCATAGAATTGTAGAATAATTGAGTTGAAACAATCAAGTCCAATCCCCCTCCTCAGTGCAGGAATCAAAATCAAACTATATCTGACAGATGGTTGTGAAGTTTTCTCTTGAGTGCCTCCAGTGTTGGAGTGTTCTCAAACACACATACCCCAAGGTAATTGGATCCAGTGTTGACTGCTTCAGCACCTAGGTTTTCACCCCTTTTTGAAGACAGGAACAATATTAACCCACCTCCAGTCATCTGGCACTTTGCCATGATTTGAAGAAAATGATAGATGGTAATTCTGTGGTATCTTCAACCAGTTCCTTCAATATCCTTGGAAACAGTTCATCTGGCTTTGGGTTCTTTTTTGACTGTTTATCAATCTCAAGATGCAATCCCGCTCCCTCTCTTATTCCTTTTGCTTCTTACTCATCTGACTCTGGCTACTCTATTTCTCTGCCAGGTCACCATTAAGAGCCAGCAAATGTAGCCTATGGAAGACCAGGTTCATATCAATACAGCAGGATGCTCCATTGGATTCAGTGTGCATTAATAAATCTGGATTCATCTCTTTGTGTTTTTAAAAATTATATGGACTCAGTTTGTGTGCTGACCCATCTGGGCAGTCACAGTCGCTGCACAGTGGCACTACACAGAGAGTTTTGTTCAGGGATACTCCAGATACCAAAGTCCAAGAGGCAAGCCAAGGTCTGTTTGCCAGTAGTCAGAGTCAGTTGTCTAATCCAAAGGGTGTCCAGGGGTGTTGTCAGGATTGCCAGAGTAGGGTCATAGTAGGCAGGTCAGGTTCTAGGCAGGCAGTCTGGAGTCAAGCAGGATGTCAATCTTCTCACGAGAGTTGTACCAACACTGGCAGACTCCAAGAAGCTTGCTTATAAGACTCCTAGCTAATCGGTATCAGCTGGGAGCCTTCTTTGGCGCTTCACCCTAGCCTGCCTGTGTCTCAGGTGTAGCTGTTTCCTAGACCCTGACTGAGGGCTGATCACAGTCAGAGCCAGGCTCCTGATCTGACAGGTCAGCTGCTGAGGGAAACAGACTTGGGCCAGGCACAAGCTGAGATCCCTGGCTCAGGGCATCCTCAGGCTCAGGTGCAGGCAGAACCGGATTGGCCATAGGGAGTGTCTCCTGGTCCAGCTCCTCTTTGGAGTTGGAGGAGGGCTTGTTCACAACAGTTTGTTAAGTAACATTATATATTGTCACTTGCATCAGTATGCTCTGGGCAGGATGCTAGCTACTTCTTAAAAGAGTAGTTTCTCCACCTTGTCTTGAATACAAAATATATTTGTGGCTCATGTTAATGGCAGCTGTTATCCCAAGATAATGTGAAGCTATTAATCCCTTTGGCTGCTGTGGTTGTTATTTCTAATGGACTCACCCTATAGTTACATTCTCTCAACCTTGTACATCCATCTTAGGAAATACTATGAGAAACAATTTCCTCTCTGTTTTTGAAAAGGCAATTTCTCATGAAATTCCATTGACTTATAATGTGAAACTCCACATGGCATTGCAATCAACGATTAAAATTTTGTTTGGCAGTAGATTCAGCAGTCTTCTGTTGTTTGCAAGCCAGTTCTAAAAATTGTTGTACTAATTTGGACAGCATCTACCCTCTGGGAGCTATGGCGAATAGTTTGATGGAAACTGTTATTGGTGTCTGAGAGGAGGCTTTGAGAATTCTTTGGCAGACTAATAAGATAGTTTCTGGTTGCCTAAATATGAAGCAGAAGGAAAATTGAATAAGCTTCTTTATATTTTGTGGTATGTTCTATGACCAGTCTTGCAATGTGTGCAAGAACAGGTAATGCAATAGGATATATTCGAATGGAGAGGGGATGTCTCTTTAAACATGAAGAAGCCAGCTCTTCCTTTATATGGTTGAAAACAGATCTATATAGCACAAAAATCAATCCTAATCCAAAATCCATTTTGCTAAAGGGGATTAGGAGACAGCAGTGGCAGAATAAAGGTATTACTTGAGATGCAGTTGTGGTGATGGAAGTGGTTTTGCTATGTTGTGCTGGAAAGCTGTATGACATAATGACACAAAGCTACTACAGGTCTTCCCAGAGCATTACTAAAACAATAATTTAATCTGGGATCCCTCCACTTCTGGGAGAAAGATGTCTAACTAAGCCTTTTAGCTACACCAGCCTATAGTTGGCATGGCAAATTCCCAACTCCCTCAATACTACATACATAGGGAAATTTTAAAAATGGGATTCAGCAGTATATGCAGCCATAGCTCTCAGAGATTAATGCACTCCATGGATGAAAGGAATATTCATATTTTCTTACACTGAATGAACACTGAAGCTCAACATAATGCAATTTTTTCATAAATATTGTAAAAACAACAACAATAACACCTAGCTAATAGACCTTTCATTCTTCAAAAATGTCTTCTCCCTACCTTTATTGTGGGTCTTGAGATTGTATTACAATTCTGGTAAAACCTGCTATCTAGGCAGGGGCATGTTGGCTATCCTAAAAGGTGCTGGACAGGGAGTGATGAGGACATCTAACCCTAACAAAATTCATATGTTCCCACTCGCCTTCTAATTTCAACTCCCCTCTGGGGATTCAAACCAACAACTTCCTGATTACAGGACAATGGCTCTCCTATAGTATTTAAAATCCTCTTATATCAGGTTTCCAGCAATTACATCAGAAATTATATATTATATATGTTCCCACTATCCTTCCTGGGGAATCAAACTCCAATCTCCTGCTTACAAGGCAAAATTGCATCCTCTAAGCTATGGCAGCTCCACTGTCAATAGAGATGCTTTTGGTAATCTTATCTTTGGCGGCACAAAAAGAGGAAGGCAGGCAGAGGAACATGGAGCTCCGCTCATTTGCTTGATTGTTCTGGGCATTGCAGCTTGGCTCAGCTCTGGCTGTCGCCACCCCCAGAAGGGCATGGCCTGGCACTCTGCCCTCCTTGGCTCCCCCCCCCCCGGTGCAGTCCTGCCAGAGGTGAGAGAGAGAGGAATTTGTCAGTAGCTGCAAGAGAAAGAACACCAGGCTGACCAATGGCACCCTTGGTTTGATTTTTTTTGATGTCCTTGCTTTGGATTGTCACCCAAGGGGGGTGCCATGGTACTGGGGGCCTGGGGGCACCCTGGCATTAGTCCTGGTAGCCCAATGGTCCATCCCACCACTGTGTTGAGGGCATCTGAGTTATCATTTGATTTCTTTACCACACATGAGTCTTGCCAACTGATGGCTTTGGTAAAGGCTCCTTCTTCCATGCCCAAACTTCATTGATGACACCAAAAGTGATTCAACAACAAAAAGATTTATTGTAATTGGAATAGGGAAAACAAACAATGAACTAATCTTCATTTGGGACTGACACCTTTTAGGATCCAAGAGTCCTCCTTTTACATTCACTGGTTCAGTTTCTTTTATGGCTCCCTTTAATAGGTTGGGCTGTGATGTCTGTCTCCTCCACTGCCCATGACAGGAAAACTTTCTTTTGTCTGCACTGAGGGCAGTGCTGATAGTACCAGTCACGCTAACAGCTTTGATGTTCGTGTGCCTGTTGATCCTGTCTCCTTCAGCACAGCAACTGGTTTGTGGTAGGATTGCTGTCATGCTTTCACTATGATCTTGGTTCTTCCTTTCACTCCAGTAGCTTAGGATTCAGTTCCATCTCAGCTTCTTCCAGGGCCACCCTTATTTATACAATGACAACGGCTTTTCTTTTTACATACACTCCCAGTCAGTTGGAGAGCTCTAGTACCTCTGTATGGTAGCCCTCCTTGCTGTCCTCTAAGGCAGGCATTCATAATGCTGGGCCTGTGGGCCTAATTAAGCCTGTGCATATCATTAATCCAGCCTGCGATGGTCACCCAGGCACCTCTAGGACTGCCCCCCCCCCCGGAAATCGAAATACATTACTTACTGTGGCGGCAGGGTTTTCAGGGTTTTTGCAATCTCCACTGTTTCTCCCAGCAGTGGGAGGCTTTGGGGAGCATAATCACTCCATTTGGGGGTTTGTCTGATGCTCTTTCATGGTGCTTCAGCAGGAAAAGCATGCTGTTCTGGGACTTCTGGTGCCAGGCAAAGCTTACGTCAGCACCTGCATTCCCAGCACAGAACCAGGTAGTCCCAGAATGGTGCACTTTCCCTGCTGAAACACCATGGAGGAGCATCAGACAAAGCCCAAAACAGAGTGATTATGTCCCCCAAAGTCTCCCGCTGCTGGGAGAAGTGGCGAAAATTGTGGAAGAAGCCACAAAACCAACGTGATGATGAAAATGCAAGTACCAGGCACAGCCATGTCTCCAGCCACCACAGCAGAACCAGCCCCTGGCAGAAAAATGTTGTGAACCCCTGCTCTAAATTGTCTCCCAGTTTCCTATCATCTTTGACTTCCTCCACTGCAGGGTCAGGCATGAGGTCTCCTGCCTACCTCTCATACTCCCTCTTTTCCTTCCCCTTCTCTACTGGGTTCCCTTTCCTGCCTACAAAGCCTCCTTTCTATCTCTTAACTCCCAGGGATCTGTTGTGCCCTGTACTGTCAGGGAGTGTTGGCTTTCATGGGTTTTCCTCCTTGGGAACAGCAGGACGGGGTGGTTAAAGAGACCCTTATTTGAAAACTCTGCCAAATAGTAATCCATTGGTTTAAGGGTAGTTAGTGTAATTAGAGAGGAAGATGGGAACAAGCCAGCTTTAATTGTAACTGGTTACACCTCCTGTTAGTTTTAGCTGTGGTGCTGTCACTTTGTTGAATGCCTATCTCTGCCTGTATCCAGACATTCCGAAGTTCATGGGGCTCAAGCAGGTGGCTGCTGTCCTGATCAGCTCTAGACTGATATGAATCTTTGCTTTTCTCACCTTAAATTAATGATTTGCTACAAAAATGTTCTGCCTTTTTTTTGATAGTGCAGTTCTCATCCTTTTTAAGCCAGGAGCTGGGTCATGCTCCCTCAGACAGCTTTGGGGGCTGGAGGGCCATTTCGCCCTTCCACCACCACATGGCACTTCCTGGTGTGGTGGAGGACCACATGAAATGGTGCTGTTGGCCAAATCCAGCCCATGAGCCTCAAGTTGAGAATCCCTGTGATAGAGGGTGAGGTATTTTGTGGGATGCTGGTAAAAAAAGAACAGAGTGTGAAGGACTTTTCTTTGTATTAATGAGGCAAAATTGTCCAAATACTGCTAAGTAAGTAAGTAAGTAAGTAAGTAAGTAAGTAAGTAAGTAAGTAAGTAAGTAAGTAAGTAAGTAAGTAAGTAAGTAAGTAAGTAAGTAAGTAAGTAAGTAAGTAAGTAAGTAAGTAAGTAAGTAAAAATTTGCTTCTCGGTTGGACTTTTAAAAAGTGTAGCTGCATAAAATTGCTGCTATTTTGTTTTGCAGCATAACAAATCAACATGTTACAAGGCAATTATATAAAAAAGGGTCAAAACTCCCCCCTTATAACTCTGAAACTTATTTTTAATAGGAAAAGTGTTCCCTATTCCAGTTCAAAAATAGAGAACCTCAAGCAACCTTAAATTTAAAATGGGTCAAATAAATTGAAAAGACTAATATTGTGTAGCTAGCACTGACCATAGTTTGTGTTTGGGTGGTTAACTGCTGAAAAAAGGAGTCAGGTTCTGGGAAGTTCTGACTGGTGTCTCTTTGTGAATGGTAGTGAGTATAAGAGGGTATCCTGTGGACCATCTTTGAGTACTGACACTAGTTTCATCCACGTTCAGGCTGCTCTTTGCTATATGAAGTTTGGCATCCTTTTTCCTGCTGGCAACTGAATCATATTGTTCAGCAATACTGAGCCACTTCCTGATATTTTGAACCTTGCATATAAAAACACAGTATCCTACATTAGAGGGTCTCTTTTTTGGGGGGGATCTATATTTATAAGCAGGGACTGCAGTGGCTTAGTAGTTAAGATTCTGAATTTGACAACTGGAAGGTCAGCAGGTCAGCAAGTCAAGACCTGAGTGTTGCATGCTGGAGTGAGCCTCCACCTCTGTTCCAGAGGGAAAAAAACTAGAGAGAGCACAACTCTGTTCATTGCCTTACATCCACCCTGCTATGGAGCGCCGTTAGGGATACAACAAGCCAAGTGGAGGTGACAAGGATCGAGGTGGTGGCAGTGGCAGCAGAATTGGAAGTGGTGGCTGGAGTGAAGGAGCAGGTCGAATCTAGTCCATGGGCCATAGGCTGAGGATCCCTGCCTTAGACCCTCTAGCATCTTTTAGTAGTGATGGCCACGATGATGTATTAAATAGCCTGGCTGAGTAGGTACTGTGATATGACAGAGAGAGAGAAAGGAAGGAAAGGAAGAGACAATTTAGATCAGGCCCATTGATTTTTCCTCCACACCTTGTTCTAGCATTTTCTAAAGTATAGCAACTTAGTTTCTAAGGCCAGAACAATTCAAAAGAGGCAACACGTAGCTTGCATAGATTTTTAAAACTCTGTATTCTTGTTGGCAGCACATCCCTCAAACATTTGATGGTAAGTTGCTTTGATGAACTTTAAGATCAACTTTTAAAATGGAAAGAAGACCAGATTTTTAATCAATGTGACTACCTAGCATGGACAAATGAAACACAATGCCATCTCTTGGTTTCCTTTTTTCTGATCATATCCTTGAACTGTCATGATATGTATTCGTCTAAAAGATGAGACGAATGAATGATACTGAAGAAAAGGAAGAGGTGGTGGTGATGGAGGGCTCTTGTTCTCTGACAATATAACATAACGTCCTGTGCCATTAGCTATAGAAATGTTTAAATCATTTATTTATTTGTTTGTTTGTTTACTTGCTTAAATTTGTATACCACCCTCCTTGCCAGGGCAACTCAGGGCAGTTAACATCTCATATAAAACATCATCATCAATATGAATCAACATTCTAAAAGATTTAAACTAAACAAGTTAAAAATTAAAAAAAAATTAAAACTAACTCTTAAATCATGTCTTTAAAAGGCAAAGAACCAAAAGGAGGGATATAATAGATAGGAAAATAGACATTCAACCTATAGTTGTCACTAAGTATATGGAACTCCTTCACACTAAACCAGACAGTAGCCTATTGTAGAAAAATACTGTATTATTTCATAAAATGTTATGCAAGGATCTTTTCTAGATTGACTGCCTAAAATTCTTTTAATTTGAAACTGAGCTCTGAGAACTCTAGCCTCCTTCACAGGTGAAACTGAGTTCGTGAACTCCTTTTTCCAGATCAGGCACAAGATTTCAGCAGATATATTGCTCTCCTTCTCCTCCTCATCTCTTTTAAAAGGAAAACTAATATGAAGATGTGCCATCATGCTGGTAAAAAGCAGCAATGACTTAAAATAGCTTCTAATGAAAGCGAAAGAAGAAAATACCAAAGCAGGACTGCAGTTGAACATAAAAGAAGTAGTCATAAAAGAATTACACAAACATAACATTGCAAATGAGGAACTTAAAATAGTGAAAGCTTTTTGGATGCTTTGATTCAATTATCAACCCAAAGAGGGACTGCAGCCAAGAAATTTGAAGGAGGTTGAGACTCAGAAGGGCAGCAATGAAGGAATTATTAAAAAAAATCCTCAAGTGTAAGTGTAAGTGTAAGTGTAAGTGTAAGTGAAAGTGTGTCATTGGAGATCAAGACCAGCATAATTTACTCTTTTGTATTCATGATCACCATGTATGGATGCATCCACTGGGCAGTAAAGAAGTCTTATTAGAAAAATGTTGCTGGAGGAGAGTATTGTGAGTACTTTGGACTTCAGAAAGCCAGAGGTTATAACTTGCAGGCATTGAGCAGGGTTATTGAGGAGAGGACGTTTTTGCAGATCTCTCACTCACTGAGTTGCCATAAGTTGGATATGAATTGACAGCACATTATATCAAAATTTACTGTATTTTAACTTTATTTTGCTTTTAAATTATTGTAGTAATTTGGCTTGGGTCCTAATTCTGGGAGAAAGAAAACATACAGGCAAGGAAGCAACCAAACAAACAAACAACAGACAGCTTGGAAGTATATACACTTAGGTAAATGTAAAGATTGCCCTTGCTCTAAAGCCAGTCATATCCAACTCTAGGGTTCAGCGTTCATCTCTGTTTATAGGCAAAGAGCCAGCACTGTCTGCATCTGCAGACATTTCCATGGAGATTTGGCAGTCATGCCTCAACATGGGAGTTGATGGAATGCTGTTTACCTTCCCACCGAAGTGGTACCCATTTATCTACTTGCAATTTCTTGTTTTTGAACTGCTAGGTTGACAGGAGCTGGGACAGAGATGGGAGCTCACTCCATCATGCAGTACCTGGGAATCAAACTCCGACCTTCCAGTTAGTGAGTTCAGTGTCTTAACCACTAAGAAAGTACCTAAACCACATAATACAGCACACTATAATGTGGTTATCCTCTTGTCTCATTTAGCAGTGCTTGCAAAAGGGAGCTATTTCTGGCTGCTATTAACATACCTGATTTCAGAATAATTTGATGACTTAATTTCTTGAATCTACTTGATTACCTTTAGAAACTAAAGAAGGTAACACAATAGAATCAGAAGTACAATAAATAAGGTAAGTCCAATGTTTGGGTGTATGATAAAACAGATCACATAATTCTGAAACAGGATATAATGGTGAGGAGGGTGCTTTTGGAAACTTTTGTGGGCTGTCTGTCATCGCCCTCTGTCCCCTTGCAGGTCTGATGGAGATTTTGGCTGATGGTTGCCAAGAAGGCGCAGATAAGTGAGGGAGAGGAGCTGTGGGAAACAAATATACCTGAGAAATGAGGCAGGGACTGGGCTCGGGGGAGGGGGGCATGAGCCTGTTATATGGGAGGAAGAGAAGGAAGAAAGAGAGCAACTATTTATTTTCCCCTACAGAAATCAAAGGAGAGGAATGAGGATAGATGGATGAAGAAAATGGACCTGGGTTTTTTTGTACCATCGAGGAACATATTTTAATCACCCATAATCCCTAGACAATGACCTGTTTCACAATGAGGACTCCACATTTGAGTGGACAGGAGGCAAGGGCATAATAATAATAATTTCATGTCAGAAATTATTTGGGTTGAAAGGATTTTTGTGGAAGAAACTCTGCTCAGGGAACACCCAAATGAGGCTCCTTTTATGTCCCCAAGAGCTGGGACAGAGACAGGTGTTCAACCCTTCATGCAATACACAGGTCTCAAACTGCCAACTTGCCAGCCTTCCAGCTAACAAGGTGAGCTTCTTAACCACTAAGCCACTGCAGCCCCACCAGGCAAGGGTATAGCAATGGCATACCAATCTTAAGCCTACCATCAATGCTGGTCCTCTTACTTACCCCATGGAAACCATGGTGGCCATCAGGGCATCTGGCCCCAGCCCAATCCAATGGAGATGTTTAAGGAAGAATCATCAGAAGGAATATTTGATAGGTCAACAGAACACACTCGAGGGATCCAGACAACATTGAGCAGTTGAAAGTACAAATCCTTCCTGAAGAGAATAAGTAGGCTCAGGACTACATACCAACTGCAGATTGTGGTTATCCTAAACCCAATGAATGGAACTGGGATTTGGCCAAAGACTGGACTTTACCAGGGTCTGACATAGCCAACTCAGCTTCCCTGTGACTTGGTAGGACAAGGTGTGACTGATGCCCAACTTTTTCATGTCTCCAACTTTAATAAAATCAAACCAATATGAGGGCTTCTCCAACATCCATGGCCTAGGGCAGCAACACTCAGAGTAATCCACACACAACCTACATATAAAAAAAAGAACTCTGTTGTGCTTAATGTCTGTTTTCAATTACTGGGGTGGGATACACATGTGATAAATAAATTAATAATGCTAATAATAACAATAATAATGACATTGCTATACCAAGGGATGCACAAATTGAGTAAGAACAACTGGAGAAAATCACAAAGTATTATGATTTGCGAATTGAAGTTGAGTGTTTATGGAAAAAGAAATATGTTGTTGTATCCATAGTAATCAGAGTCTTTAGAGCAATATCTAAAGGACTCCAAAGATATCTGGAAATTTTGCATTCATTGGACTTGAATATTCTATTTTTTTTAAAAAAAATCAGCAAAACAAAACAAAAAACAACAACCACACACTTTACTAGGAACTGCCTCTATATACTTGGATGTTACCTTAACAGCTCTTTGGTCCCTGGTTAGGTCTTAAACTGATAATTTGACTATGAATCTAACAGATTTTATAATAATAATAGACTAATACATGCCATAGGAACTGCAGTGGCTCAAGTGGTTAAGATGTTGAACTCACTGACAGGAAGGTTGGAGTTCAATTCCCGAGTACTGCACGATGGAGTGAGCTCCTGTCATCTGTCCCAGCTCCTGTCAACCTAGCAGTTCAAAAGCAAGAAATTGCAAGTAGATAAATAGGGACCACTTCGATGGGAAGGTAAACAACATTCTGTGTTGCTCACCCACCCCCCAATGACGAGACAGACAAGCTGGATGGTGTTAAAATGGGCCACTTTTATTGATTAAACTTTTAACTGTAACTGCCTGCCTGGTGAAAGTAGCACGAGTGAGGGATGTCCATCCTGAGCTTATTAACAGTTATGGGAGAACGCTGACAATAACCTGAGCGTTCTCCTTTGGACCATTCACGTGAACAGAGTTATTAATCACACCATACGATATGGTGTTCCGTTGTTCCCCGGTCTCGTTTGGCTGGGCACCGCTGCCCGCACCTTGTCACGCACCACCTTTCCTGAGCCAAACACGCACCATACCTGAATTGGATAAAATCCAGTTCCTTCTCACCCGTGCTACCCGCCACACGGCCAGGGGGATGCCATTTTAACCACATATACCTTTTATTTGGCTAACTCGACCCGGCCGACCCACCCAAGGCAGGGAACTCAAGCAGGATGCTATTACGGATACCTGCCAAAAAGAAAATTGTACCGTGTGCCGACAAGTGCACACCACCGGGCATGTACAACCAGGGGGCATCCACCGTGATGGACGGGTGCTCCAAAACAGCACCGATGCCCTCCTCCTGAAAGTGCCGGAATACACCATAATTAACACGGTTCCTGCTGCTTTCAACAGCCGCCAGGTCCCGCCTGGTACAATACCTAGAACGGGGTATGATGGAAGACCACATAAAACGCATTGTGGGCTACCAGTCCCTCACTAGGGAAAGGTCTCTGGCCACCCTGTTACTGAGGTCCCCCGGAACGATGCCAATATCGTTCCCGCCCAAGTGCAGAACCAAAAGATCAGGAGGGGTACAGTGACGGTGCTCCTCCAAAAATGGCAGGAGATGAATCCACTGCATGCCCTGCTGCCCCAGCCAAGTCACCACCGCACGACCCTCAAGGCCGAGGTGTGGGCCGCATGGGGCACGGGCCGCATGCCGGCCAGCCCAGAAAACATAGCTGTGCCCAATGATCCAAATTCTGATCGGGCGGGCCGCCACCGTCACACCTAAAAGAAAGGAACAAGACAAGGTATTAGACAGGCCGCACGTATGTCCGAAAGGCATCGGACGCCCAACGACCCAAGCGTTTAATGTCAGCCGCAGAATAGCCGAGAGCTGCCGCGGTGGAGGCCGCACCAATACGAAAAGAGTGGGAACAGTAGCATGCACTGTAGACACCAACGGCCCGAAGAATGGACCCGGTCACCCGCCAAAACTGGTACCTGGTGAGTGGCTGCCCGTCCGAGTGAACGAACAAGGGGCCCTCCGCAAAGCCGCGAAAGGCGACAAAACGGTGCAGTGCCCTAATGGGGCAGATGTCAACATGGGCACATTGAAGCAAATGAACTTTAGCTCCCTTGCCAGAAGGGTCAGACTTGGAACTGCGAATGGCCAAAACGGCCGCAGACGAGGACAAAGCCAAGTCCCCAAAGAGCAATGAGCGGCCCGAGCGGTCGGCAGGGCCGCTGACCACAAGCTCACCAATCCGAAGGGCCCCAAAGAATGCCACCGAAGCGGCGTTGTGAAAGAGTCGAACTTCATACTGATCCCTGCAAAAACGAGGCCATGCCTCTGCAATATTCCGTAGCACTGTGACCGAAACAGGCGTGCGGCTATCAGGGTGGTGACCGCGTTCCCGCGACCAACCGTCCAACACACGCCGCACCCTGAAGTCCCGTGTGTTGTCCGGAAAACCGGACGCACGGGAGGCAAACGCCAAAGCCGACAGGCATCCCCTAATCGTGGAGGGCGCCAGGCCGCGCCCGTGCAGTGTTACCATATACTCCAGAATGTGCTCCACAGGAATGGGCCACAGCTCGGGCTTGGTGCCGAGCCGTCTGAAAACCCCGAAATCCCGAAGGACAGCAGCGTATGCAGATCGAGTTCCATGTGCCAGGGATGCGGCAATGGCCCTGTTCACCTCCCCAGTCCAATGTCCCAGATTACCGGGGGGAGCTACAACGGGTCCTTGCTGGCATCCGGGGCGAGGGCGCGGAACCTGGAAAGCTGAGAACGGGATAAAGCATCAGCAATATCGTTATTGAGGCCCGGAATGTGACACGCACGAAATACAATATTGTACCTTAATGCCAGCAAGACAAACCTGCGGACCAACAACATCACCCGCGGTGAGCGGGAGGTCAATGAACGTAGAATGTGCACCACCGCCATGTTGTCGGTCCAAAAGGTGACGTCAGAATTAGCCCACTGAGGGCCCCAATTGGCCCACGTACGCGGAGGTTTCTTGTGCCTTGCCCGCTCCTTGTCCACCTCATCCTCCTTGTCCTTGTCACCCTTCTCAGAATCCCTATTGAGCAAGCTGAATATATCAACGTATTCCCTCCTCCAAATCTTGGCCCGTGTAGTGGGCAGCAAATGATCGCCCAAAGGCAGGGACTGTGTCAGGAAATGAACCTATTTCCTAAGGCTTGAAATTGCCAATTTTCAAATAGGCCTCAGAAAAATCCATTTTTCTCTCTCTGAGCCTCAAGGCTGTGTAACAGCATGTTTTTCAACCATGTTTTTAGTGTCAGTGTACCCGTCTTATCTCTTTAGCAGAGCCATGTTATGGCTAGCCCCAGTGCATTCTGTGTGCACGTGTATAAACAATGTACTGTTGTTTTGAGAAAGTTCTCTTTGTTATGTGATTGGCTGAAGCAGTCCCACCTGACTGCAAATTCTCCATTTTGGAGAGAAGAAAGAGTCCGTCTCTGATTCTTCATGGATTAAGACCTGTTTTTGATTAGAGAGCTTTTGTTTCTGGTTCTCTATGGGCTAGCAATCTTTAGCCTAGGAGCTAAGCACTTTTGCTCCTTAAAAATGGTTACCTAGATTTGCCTGTGGACTTTATTGGACTGACCTGTGCTACTGACCTTTATGCTTTATGAACCTGATCAATAAATCTTCATCATTTTTCTGAACAATGTGTCTTCATTGGACTAAAAAGGGTAAGAGCTGCCTTTCACACACACAAATCTTTGAACACGCTACCCAATTAAAACCCCTTAAGAGCTGATAAGCAGCTGAGAGTTCTATCTCTGTTCTAATTAGCCGTCCAGCCCGCCTCGGTTGTTTTGATTTTGGTTTCCAGGGGTTTTTCCAGAAGTGAGGGGGCCGGCTGGATCGTGACATGGTGGCCTAGCGGTGGGATATACGAGCCCTGAAGAAGTTTTTTTTGTGTGTGTGTGCATGCTCTAAGTCTCTGCCCGGCAAGAAGAGGCAGCCTTCGTTTGTTTTGGCTGAAAGCCTGCGTGTGTGCGTCTGCAGCAGAAGCTGAGAAAGTGCCTCCTTGGACTGCTTGTGTTTTCCTGAGATAAGGTGCTGAAAGGAAAGCAACTGATTGCTGTTTTGAGTTTTGAGTCGGATTCTCAAACTCCCAGACCGTGGGCCGTGGGCCGAGGGCCGTTTCCAGTGCTGGCAAGACTGAGACGTCCTCCAAGCCTACAAGATGGAAGGTAAGCCAGTGGCTGATGAATGTACCCCCTCACCACAGTTAGCACCCCAAGACAGACTCCATTCCAGATGGGATCTTGGAGAAGGTGCCCAGATGATGTTTAGCCAAAAGGAGGGGCCCAGGGTGGGTGAAGCTTGTCCAGATGACTTCTGAGACTTCCCCAGATGCCCAGCAAGCCCCAAGCCCTAGGTAAGACTCTTTTGTGTTGAATTGGAGTCAAAGCTCCACAGAGTGCCTATTTTCACTCAGAAGCAGTTCCTTGAAGTGATTTCCCCCCAAAGCCAAGAAGGAGTGGAACCCTTCAGATAAGATTTATTTTCCTGCATTGAAGTTCCTAATTGCTGATTACATGTGCTGTTTTGGTCTTTGAAATTGAAGACCTGGAGAGGTTGCAAATTGCCTCATTGTGTTTGAAATACCGGTGTAAAGGTGGAAGAGCTCCAACGGACTCCTCCACGTGTCCAAGGAAGAAATGTTTTGCTAGAGTGTGTGGGCCAGAGCCACCACTCTGAAAAGTGTTATCTACAGGCTGTTACACTACGCTGTTTTGGTCAGCTAGTGGGAAGTGGGAAATAATTGCCGGATGCAGTGTTTCCCTGAGTTTTACTACCCTTCGAGAAAGCCAAGAGCTGAAGAGGGGGGAGTACGTAAAGATGGCTGTGGGAGAGCCCAACTAGCGGTTTCAGCAATAGCAGAAGCCAGATCCAGATCCAGATTCCCGACGTACTGAGGAGAGTGAATGGAACCCTGCGCGTTCTTGAGTTGAGAAGTTAGCCAAGCCATCAATTCTGTTGCCTGTTTAGTTCCCAGACCTCACAGGGATGAGGGTGCGGGGTTGTTTGATTGATTCCTTTGGACTGTGTTCTGATAAATACCTTAAAGGTTTGTTTCTTTAGTTTGTTTTACTAGGAGATGCACATGTTCCTGTCATCTGAAAGAAGAGCTGATAACGGAACTCTGAGTGGACTTTGTTCAACTGGCTGTTTAATTGTTTGCAGGTGCAACATCGAAGAAGACGAAGAAGGGGGAAATGTTATTGTTTCTTGCTAATCATCTGTTTATTTTTCCAGAGGCTCATACAAGCGGCCTCTGTGACATGTGTGGTGTTACTGACCTGTTTCCTGATTTAAAGGTTGTTCTGTTTGGGCAAAATGTGTTTTGGAAAGGGAAAACCTTTGGTACCTGAAAATGCCCAAGTCTTTTGTTCCAGCAAGGTTTTATACCTGAGTTTGCTTGCAATGCAGAATGTAACTTATGTAACGTGTACCTCCAGTAGCTAAAACTGGAAGAAGCTTTAACGCTTGATATCCTACATATATAAGGGATAGCTTGTTTGCTCAATTGCTTTGCTCACATTAGTAAATAATGCCTTTTGGTAAAGTCAAACCCCCGGTTTGCCTTTCCAGAAAGGAGGGCGTGTCAGGAAATGAACCTATTTCCTAAGGCTTGAAATTGCCAATTTTCAAATAGGCCTCAGAAAAATCCATTTTTCTCTCTCTGAGCCTCAAGGCTGTGTAACAGCATGTTTTTCAACCATGTTTTTAGTGTCAGTGTACCCGTCTTATCTCTTTAGCAGAGCCATGTTATGGCTAGCCCCAGTGCATTCTGTGTGCACGTGTATAAACAATGTACTGTTGTTTTGAGAAAGTTCTCTTTGTTATGTGATTGGCTGAAGCAGTCCCACCTGACTGCAAATTCTCCATTTTGGAGAGAAGAAAGAGTCCGTCTCTGATTCTTCATGGATTAAGACCTGTTTTTGATTAGAGAGCTTTTGTTTCTGGTTCTCTATGGGCTAGCAATCTTTAGCCTAGGAGCTAAGCACTTTTGCTCCTTAAAAATGGTTACCTAGATTTGCCTGTGGACTTTATTGGACTGACCTGTGCTACTGACTTTTATGCTTTATGAACCTGATCAATAAATCTTCATCATTTTTCTGAACAACGTGTCTTCATTGGACTAAAAAGGGTAAGAGCTGCCTTTCACACACACAAATCTTTGAACACGCTACCCAATTAAAACCCCTTAAGAGCTGATAAGCAGCTGAGAGTTCTATCTCTGTTCTAATTAGCCGTCCAGCCCGCCTCGGTTGTTTTGATTTTGGTTTCCAGGGGTTTTTCCAGAAGTGAGGGGGCCGGCTGGATCGTGACAGACTGATTGCCAAAAGGCAAGGCAGAAGTGGGAACCCAGTTATACCCAGTGTCACTGACTGAATAGGCGGGCCAGCATGGGGCCGGAAAAGCGGGTGCAGCCGTGGAAGGCACCCCGCCCCACCTGGGGTAAGGGGCCTGCCACGGAGTGCCAACAGGGCCGGGCGTGAGAGGCATCTGCGTGGGGTAAGGCGGGCCGGCTGACCAAGGCCAAGTCGACTGTGGAAAACGAGGCCCAGTGTTGGAGAAAGTGTGTGCCGCAGGCATGCTTTGAACCGCATATTCACCCGGGTCCGGAGTCCTGAACAACGGGGGCCGCGGCGCAGAAGTGCCAGGCTCAGAAGGAGCAGGAGGGGGATGGAGCTCCCCCTCCGCAGGCACCGGAGACCGTGGCGCACCCGCGGCAGGCGCAGCCCCGGGCAGACAAGCCCGGTCCTCCGGCTGCGCGGCCTCGAGGTCCTCAATTCGACGGAGAAGCGAAGACAAATCTTCGCTCGAAATAGGACGTGCGCGAGCCCGGCGCGCCACACGCGGTGCGGAAGGAGTCACAGTGGCCAGGCCCGCCGCTCCTTCAAGAGCGTCGACCCTGGCCGCCACCTCGGAAAAGCTGGATGGCGAGGCTGCCCCGCTGGGCGGCAATGAGTCCCTGCGGGATCGGCGCGCACCCCGCCTCGAAACCAACTGGGTAACATGGCCAGTAGGCGGGGAGCGCATGAGCCGCAGACGCTTAGGAGCCATCCCGAAAATTAAGTGCCTCCAATCGCCAAAGAAAAGGAACCAGTCCAACAGACCAAAGCGCCGAAAAAGAAAATTATCGACCGACGCGAAGGTAAGTAGGAGCGGAGAATGAGGGAGGAAAAAAGGGGAAAAAACGGCTTTCGACACTTCGAAAGTGAAAGAGGTTGCCTAACGGGCGACAACGCTTTATATACATCGTCTGGCTCTGCCCATAATATTGCCGCCAGTCCGTCTCGCCCCGGGAATGGGTGCGAGCAAAGTGCGCGCCAAAATATCTTATTTCGGCGTGCGTGCATTGAGGCATGCCTGCCACATGCCCATGGAAACATTTGCAGGTGCAGACAGCACTGGCTCTTTGGCTAGAAATAGAGATGAGCACTGAATCCTAGAGTTGGATACGACTGGCTTTCAAGCAAGGACGCCCTTTACCCTTAACACATGTCATGGAAAAACACGAATGAAAATGGCCCAGAAATTGAACAAAACACATTGCATAACAGGACAAAAGCTCAGAAGTCTAATAATTCGACCTATACAAGACAGTTGAACAGGGTAATGTGTGTCTGTGTATCCAAGAAGTTATAATAAATAAGACATAGATAACACAAATATGTTTGGAAATCTTTTCAAGGAAAAAACTAGAGTTGTGATGAATAGGAGAAGGACAAAAATGGCAACAAAGAAGATAAATAATGAACACACACGAACACACACACACATGCACAAAGAGAGAGAAAGAGAAAGAAAGAGAAAGAAAAAAAGAAAGAGAAAGAGAACAACAAATGGACAAACAATAGGAACTGAATTCAAAATAAAGGGTGTGTGTTACCTGTACACTTAGTGTAGCTGAAATTGTGAGTCACTCCAATATCACATAAGCTAGAATTTCAGTTAACAAGTTGAGGGTGGAATAAAAAACTGGTCCTTGATAGCCTGTCACAATTATTTTTATTCCCTGAGAAAGAAGCAGAATAATAAGGTAGTGCGGGTATAACAAAATGCAATTGCAGTTTAACCCAGTTTAACATTCAGGAGCCCAGAATGCACATTCATGTTGCAAATGATAGCACAGCATTTGTTTTACTTGGAAAACCACACATCTTTGGTCAATGTTGGAAACTAGAGTTAGCCTCAGGCAGCAGTGGTTTCTCATGGATGGAATGGTTGAGCAATGGTTGTAAATTAAGACACATAATTGGGAGAAGAGAAGGAGAAACCTGGGTTCCTAAGGAAAGGAGTGAAAGAATGAAAAAAGAAACCATCAGAATGAAAAAAATGGGTTAGGATGGATATACAAATTAGGTTATTGAACCATGAAGCTTTAAGTATGTATGCTCACAAATGAGATCAATGCATGCTAGTAGCTCTGTGTTGTAAATAATGGAAGACTGTAGAGTGATTCCAGAGGAACACTGCTGTGTAAAAAACCAGAATGCTTTTGGCAGAAAGTCTCTTAGGCTCACAACATTACCAAGGAAATAACCTCTGTCTTTTCTCTGATGCCTGGAAGTGTTTAATCTTAATAAAACAGATACTGTCATTCATCCATCCGTCTGTCTGTCTTTGTTTATATCACAGATCTAAAAAAGAAATGACAATAATAGCTCTCAGAGATTTACACTCATAAAGCACAAAAGAAACAACAATAAGACTTACAGTGGGTAGGATCCAATAGAAGCATTCCGCCGATGGAACTGTTTTCCTCAGTAGAGCGTGGAATCACCCTTGCTCTTGGTAACCTCGTGGTTGTATTGTGTGCTCGCATGAGGTGTTGAATTTAGGTAGGCCAAGTGGAACATTTGGATAGACCTAATGGTGGTGGTGGTGGTGGTGGTTCTTTTTTTTTTCTTCTTCTTCTTCTTCTTCTTCTTCTTCTTCTTCTTCTTCTTCTTCTTCTTCTTCTTCTTCTTCTTCTTCTTCTTCTTCTTCTTCTTCTTCTTCTTCTTCTTCTTCTTCTTCTTCTTCTTCTTCTTCTTCTTCTTCTTCTTCTTCTTCTTCCTCTTCCTCTTCTTCTTCTTCTTCTTCTTCTTCTTCTTCTTCTTCTTCTTCTTCATGGCAATAGTCTTCCTCTTCTTAACTCCTTGGAACAGTTCTTCCAAGGACATGCCACACCAGTCTCTCAAGTTCTTCAGCCATGAAGTCCGTCTATGTCCAGGGCCTCTCTTCCCAGGAATATTTCCTTGTAGAGTGAGTTGGAGGATTCTATGTTGTTCCTCATGATATGGCCAAGGTATTGTAGCTTTATTGCTTAATGGTATTAAACAGTTCTTGTTCTTTATCCATCTGGTGCAACACTTATACATTAGTAACATGGTCAATCCATGATATCCTTAGCAACTGCCTGTAGATCCACATTTCAAAAGCTTCTATTTTCTTTTCAGATGCTTTAATTAATGTCCAAGCTTTGACTCCATATAGCAGGGGTGGCCAACTGTAGATCTCTACAGTTGGCCACCCCTGCCATATAGCATCACTGGGAATACACAACATCTCACTATTCAGATCTTTGTAGTGAGAGTTAGATGATTTATTTATTTATTTATTCATTCATTCATTTATTCCATTTATACCCCACACATCTAGGAAGTTTTCCTACTCTGGGGCTAACAAGATGAAACTCACAAATTAAAAACATATTAAAAACACTACTAGCTTGAGATCAGGTCAAGTTCCACTTTTAATGGGATCTGGGCTGAAACCACATCTCCTGATGTGAGCGGAATTAATTCTTGTGTAAACAGAAACCTCATTGCCACAACTGTCTCAATTTTTTTAGTGGATACTGTGCCTGCGTCAAAAACAAAGAGAGGCCTTCGACCCATATATGCAATGATTCCTCATCCCTACCTCATAACCCAGTGATGGCAAACCTTTTAGAGACTGAGTGCCCAAACTGCACCCCAAAAAACACTTATTCATCACAAAGTGCCAACACAGCAACAGGGGAGGAAGTAAACGCTCCCATTGGGCTTCTGGACAGAGGGGTGGGCCAACTCTGTGCTGGGGGGAGGGAGGAAACACTCCCATTGGGCTACTGGGCAGGAGGGCAGGGTGAACTCTGTGCTGGGATGACTGCACAGGTCCCGACAGAGAGGACTCCGAGTGCCACCTCTGGAATGCATGCCATAGGTTCACCACCACTGTCACAACCCATTACCTCTTACATGGAAGTGTGGACAATGTTAGGCTTGGTGGTCATGAATTCCTGAAGCATGGATCAGTGAAAGGTCAGAGAAAGGTTGGGGTGTGACTCTGCACTTCACTTTATGAGAGAGCCTTAGCACTCCCAGTATGAAAGAAAGAGATGAAATTAAGCAGATATCAAAAGGTAAAGCTTAATTTCTATGTGCTGTTAAAATTATATATGACCCTGTTGAGAAGGAAACAATGGAATATGCATTGCAGAGGTAAGATAAAGCTAGCCTTAGTTCTCCCCAGAGTGGCTCACAATTTTATGCCATCTTTTTCTACTTATTATATTTTATTATATTTTATTTGTGGGGTGTGTGTGTTAAGCTTGGTTAATAGCCTCTTCTTATTTGAAGCCTACCATTATTTTTCTCAGCAAGTGTGAACAGGAATAAAGATGTTATTGTTTCTTTTGTTAATACATGTACAGTATTTGTCTTGGGTTCTGGATGGAGCTTTTGGCTTTAAATCAAGGAGGCAAGAGAAAGTGTACAGCAGTTCTTTTTTTAAAACTAATTTAAGAACTCCTCTTTGTAAACAAAGTATCTATTCATTGTATTTTGTGTGTGACTGCACACTTACACATGTACACAAGGACATGTGGACAACCATATCAATACATTCTGCTTTGTACATTCTGCTTTGTACAAGAAAAATAACATCTCCACTTGGATTTGATGGTTGAACACATGATGTCATGCAAAGACTCTTCTCATAGCATTGCAGTAGAATATAACTTTTGGATTGTCCTCCTGTTATTCTAACTTATTTATAGTTAATACATTCATGAAAAACAAAGAAAATATAAATCTTTATTCCTTTGGTGGTTAATTTTCTCCATGCTATATTTTACAGAGCTGGCAACTCAAGCAGATTTGGCATTGGAAGGCTGATGTCGCTACACAGTTGGTAAAACAGCTAGGATTCTTACCAAGAGATGGAATGATGGAAACGTAGTCTTTTGTTAGAGAACTAAGCAAGGGAATAACCCTTAACATCTTCTGAATGGATATGTGCCTCAAGTCAGCGGACTCAGATCCAGGAAGAGCTTTATGGCAAGAACAAATATTACTGTGGGTACATAAGACCAAAAGCAAATGAGAAGATGGAGGAAGAAGGAAGCAGAGGAGGAGATAGTGATGGTGATGGTATTTACGTGAGTGGTTTTATAGTTCCACTCTCCCACCAATGATTTTCCATGGTCAGCTGGGGATTTTAGCTCATCTCTCCTGACTCAGTCTGTCACTCTATCCATAATGACTCCAATAGCGTAGGAATAGTTTTTAGCCCAGTGGTTCCCAAAATGGGGTCCACGTCCCACAGGGAGACTTCAATTCCCAGAAGCCTAAGTAAACTCAAAAACCAAGGTTGGGAAACACTGTTTTAGCCCAATTTTTTCCCAGGAACTATCCAAGGTGCTGAACTCTATTTTTAAAAGCAGACCAGACCTCTCAGAGGTTTGGACTAATACCTGGAACACATTCAGACTCCCCCACCTTCAAGAAAAAAAAAACATAGTTACTGGCCTCCACTGTATAATGATTAAAAACAGACACTGATAATATGTTTCTGGGTAATAACGTCCTGTGTTCTAGCTATGGTATTAATACCACAATAAGCTGTGAAGCAATCTCAGAAATATCTTAACCATTACTGCCCTCCAGGCGTGCATATTCATGGAGGCTTTACAGTCCTGGGTATTGCAGATTTATACTTCAGTCTCAATATGAGCAAGTCACCACTTTACTACAAGGACTCTCATTCATTGGGTCAGAGAAGCTGAAGCCCCTAGGAACCATGGCTATCTTACTTTTCTTCCTGGAAACCTTGCAACAGATCTAATCCTCCTCTTCTTTATATAATAAAGAGAGGCATGCAAGAAAAACAGGTTTTGCTTGAGGGAGCCCTTGGAGTGAATTTATCACCAATTTATTTCAGCAGAGGCAACATAAAGTGAAACTATAAAAGTAACCCAGGAAAAGCCTGCTACTGTAAAGAGATAGCATTGGTGATGGTGGGGAACCACTTTTCAGAGCATCATGTACATGATAATGGTCATGATTACTGATCACTGATGGATGTGTCTGCCTCAGCTGTAAGAAATTGTAAATCCTGAATTTTCACTGTCTCTCTGATTTAAAGACTAAGAGTTAAGAAACAAGTGAGATGAGCAATAAAATGCTACAGTGTGGAATGTTCCTGTTTTGTTATCTAGCTCCATTCCCTTCCCTTCCAACACTGAGCACTCCTTAGTTCAGAATTGTTGGGCTATAACTGTTGTTTCACAATCCACTGGGAATGCACTAGTTTTATAAGGAAGGTAGGTGTAAACTTTGAATGAATGCTATCTGGTATTACAATACATCTTGTTTAAGAGCTAGTCAAAATGCAATTTCACATCAATGTAACAGCTCCAATTTGAGCCATAACCTTGGTTTAGTTTTGTAAAATGCAAATGAATTCAAAACATATTTTTGTGAGGGAGTTATTTTGCATTCTTCTAGCAGATTGGTTCCCAATGTGGACCCCACATCCCACAGGGGGACTTCAACTCCCAGAAGCCTAAGTCAGTACATTGGCTGATCAGTGCTTTGGGGAATGACTTAGGTTTCTGGGAATTGAAGTCCAAAATCCAAAGATTGGGAAACACTGGTCTAGCATCAACAAATGTTTTTTTAATTAAGGAAGAAGGTTTGTAACAACAGTTGTCTCAATGGGATCATAAGAATCTTCCTACAGCCTTTATTGATGCTTAAATTTCTAAAGCATTTTCCCTCCTGAAGTAAGTTAGGTAAGATACTTTCAATACTTTTGCAAATGAAGACAAGCCCAAGCCCTTCAACCGTAGGTGGCCGCTTCCACTGCTCCAGCCGTATGGGCAGCCATGGACAATTTCACCTTCCCCTGGACTCGTAACACCTGTCTGGGGGGATAGAAAAGGGTCGCTGGCAGAAGGCTCAGCTGAAGACACTTCCCCGGCAGCACAGGTGGCCGCTTCCACCGCCCCGGCCATGCAGGCAGTCACGGACGCCTCTGCCCTCCCCCAGACTTGCAATACCTGTCCGGGGGGATAGAAAAGGGCCGTTGGCAGGAGCCTTGGCCAAAGACGCCATCCTGGCTGCGCAGGCAGTCATGGATGCCTCCGCCCTCCCCCGGACTCTCAATACCTGTCCGGGGGGATAGAAAAGGGCTGCTGGTAGTAGCCTCAGCTGAAGATGCTGCCCCGGCTGCTTGGGCAGCCAAGGACGCCTTCGCCCCATTATTCGAACTTTTGTATTTTCCACCTCTTGGCACTCTTGTTTGTAGTCTTTTTTGTAGTCATTTTTGTAGTCATATATTTAATATGTAATCCGCCCTGAGTTGCCATGATGTGGCGAGTGGGAGGCTATATAGATGTAAATTATAAATAAATTATAAATATACCCTGATATGAATAAGAAAATACCAGATCTGACAGACCTTAGACTTTCTGTGATCCATTAGGCTACACCCCCAGATCACTGAATCTGTGCCTGTTTTGGGATCTTCAGGCTTTGAAGTCAAGCTAGTGTTTCAGATTTCTAGAGTTTTAGATAAAAAGTCAGGATATCATTGTGGTTCCCTGTGTAACAAGGCAAATGTTTCTTCCCCTTGAATATGGATGCCACATTACTTCTTAAGCCAGGTTTTGCTTCAGTTTGGAGCTAGTCTCCTACAACAGCTGGTTGAGAGGCAATACAGCCCCCATCTTACCCTTGCTTCCCCCATCCCTGTGACAACACAAAGGCTCACTCATGGCATCAGGTTTTAATTAAAAATTTGGGGAACTGGATACTGATGATGTGGTAACTCTACCTGCTACAGAAGGTAGATGAACCTGCATTTCAACACTTTTAATGGGAGAACAGTCTACATCACAAATGGAAGTAAGGTAGTTGAAGTGCCAAAGGACTGACTGCAAGATACACATAGCTCTATCTTCCAGTACAGTTGTATAACCATAGGATTTGGGAGAAATGATGGGAAGGAGGATTCTTTAGCCCTCTCTAATGTCATAACATCTGCTGTCTGAAGACACCTCCTTTGTCTTAGGTAGGTCTAGTGTTGGAAAATAAACATTTGTTGACTCATTTGTTTCTTTGTTCATTCTCATTCTCATTTTTTCCTTCTTTCGTTTTATTTAATGTTTGTTCTGCTTATTGTTTTGCACTGTTTTATTTTCAGAATTTAAATACTAATATTTATTCCTCAACACAATTTATATGATGGGCCAGGCCCTCTCTCCTCCCACTTACCAATTTATAACTGCAAAACTCTTACTATTGTTGAAGTAATTATCTAAAGCAAGGGTTCTCAACCTTTTCAATCTATGGGCCAGACCACGTCCACTCAGACAGCTGAGCAGCCGGACTGGTGGTTCCCCCGCCATAAAAATGTGTCCATGGCTGTTGTAAATGCATTTATGACAGTTGCAGGCACATTTACGGCTGTCGTAAATGTGTCTGCTTCTAGTGGTAGTGGCAACAATGATGCGGGCCACATGAAATAGTGCTACAGGCAGGGTCCAGCCCCCAGACCATAGGTTGAGAACCCCAGATCTAAAGTAAAAGGAAGGCTTCAGGAAAGAAGAGAAACTGAACAAAACTACTGTGGCCATCATAATCAATAATCCACAGGTTGCAGAGTAAAATAAAAAAGTGACTGAGTAGTTGGGTGGTATTTGTCCTCAAATAATCCCTTCCTCAAAAGGAAGAAATGATTATACCAAGCAAAAAACTGGACGTGGAAGGGAAAATAGGCAGGAAGAGGTTTCTCGCCCCAAAATGACAATTTTGTGTATCTCAAGAAGAAAAGGGAGATGACAGTAGTTTTGACTGTGAGTTGTACAATGGATATAAATGAAGAGTGGCAACTTCAATGTCAATACATCAAAGAGAAGACTGTTGGGGGGGGGAGACAGTATGGGGTGAGAATGGAGGTGTTGAAGAGAAGAAAGACAAGAAGTTTAAACTGAGGTGGGGAGGAAAATTCTTGTTGGACAGTGGAGTAGTTCTGAAGTACAGTCTGTACTTATTGATTGTATTTTTTTATCCCTTATTAATAACATTTTAAAAACTCCATACCAGGCCAGAAAAGGTTTGCCCAGTCCAAACATGATTCCAAATCAAACTAGACCTAGCTGTTATGCTTAATAGGATAGGCAGAAGTTGTACTCTGACAACACTGAGTAGGTTACAGATTTGACACTTAGTTTATCATTCTGAATCCAACAAGTAACTTGATGCTTCAGAAGCAAGGATGGAGATATGATTCGTTCTTTATTGTCCAAGTGCCATTGTTTTTAATCATTTGTGGTGCTGATCAGATGGCATTCTAGCCAAGAGATTGAAACTGACATATAAAAGATAAAAATGACTGTGTATGTATAATCAGTGTCCAGCTATCAAAACAGATTAGAAGTTTTATTTTAAAACAAGCAGATTTGATTTTTTTAAAAAAGAATTTAGGCCTAAATCTGTATACTAGATGCTAGAGGATTCCACACTGAATTACCGGGACTTATTTATGTGCTAGGTTTTATATTAAAAAGGCAAATTTCATGACTGAAAAAAATTACACTGTTTAATGTTGACAATCAAGACATTTTTACAAATTTTCTATACTTTGATTTTCTATACATCAATCTAAATGTAAATTGAAGCTAGGAAGTCAAAAGAAGAGTGACTATTGGAAGGGCAGCTTTAACAACCAGTGGATAACAAATGGGTAAAACTGCACAACCATCTGTCAGATCTGCTTTTATTTGTATTCTTGCATTGAGCAGGGGATTGGATTTGATAGCCTCACTGGCCTCTTTCAACTCATTTATGTTATGATTCCATGAATGAACTAGAAAAGAGCCTCAAGTGTTATGATATGCTACTAGAGACCTGACCCCAAATGATCCATATGACAGTATTTCTGATTTTTAACTGAACAGCAGCAGTTAATTCATTTTAAGTTAATCAGTCTTCTCTTTCACCTTGCTTATGCAATTGTTAACATATGTACTAAAGCTGTTGTCAAGTCAAGACATCTGTGCTTCCTGCAAAGATATTATCCATCCAAGGTCTGTGTACCAATGATGACATCCAGAGGCAGAAGACCAACAAGTCAAAGGAGGCCTCTTTATTGATAAGTCTTACAGAGGTCTAAGGAGTATAGAAAAGGATTGTAATGATTAATCTATATCTAAAAATAGGTGTGTATGTCCAATATCTTTGGCATATTTTATTTATTTATTTATTCAGATTTATATTGCCGCCCACTCGCCAAGGTGACTCAGGGCGGCTTACAGTCAAAACAGCAACAGTACAGTAAAAATTATAAAATATAACCTCACAAAATACAAAATACAACCAAACCAGAACACAGAAAGTTAGTCTTTCAAGTCCCACAACTTTTATGTCTTTTTGTTTTGTTTATCTCAATATACTCAAAACACAGACTAACATGGCTACCATTTCAAAAATTTCGACTCAAACTATTTTTTCTCTATTAGAACACAGTTTCACTGAAGTTACATTGATTTTTTTCTCACATTTAAACCCCAGCTTTCTGCAATTAAATTACATTTTGAAGTGGTTGTTCAAACAAAAAAGCTTTTATCAGTAACTACTAATAATACATATCATGAGGAATGACAAGAAATATAGAATACTCCAACTCATTATGCAAGGGAAGATCCTTGGGAAGAGAGGCCATGGACATAGACGGACTTTGTGGCTGAAGAACCTGGGAGACTGGTGTAGATGTCTTCAGGAGAATTGTTCCAAGGAGTTAAGAACAGGAAGACTATTCCCATGATGAATGAATACGGCACTTGAAAAAGGGGGAGAATTTTAGGTTAGTTCATTTTTTTCTAAGAATTTAGCAAAATTAGAAAATTCTTCATATTTGAGATGGAAAGAACTTAGGACATGTGAATGTTGGAAAATGTGAGCAGATTTGTTTATCCAGTGCCAAATAATTTACGTGCTTCATTGTGAAAAGTCTAATGTTGAATCCAGAAATTTACAACTGTATTTGTGAAGCTAAAGCAGAGCTGCCCTTGTCAGCTGTATGGCCAGAAGGTGCAGACTTGTCTTTCTCAGCTATACCTGTCGAATTTGGATGATGCAAATGGAGGAGAATTTTGTTCCAACTTTTTTCCCCAAGAACTTATCATAAATATTCACACATTTCTTCATGTTTAGAATATCAAGAACTTGAAATGTAAAGGAGATATATGAAGGATGAAGTGAAACATTAATGAATAAATAATCTTGAATACTACCCAGTAATAAAAAGGCAGAAGACAAATGAATCTTCTGCCAACAACCATGACGACAACAACAACAATAATAAGCAAACTATGCACTATTTCCAAATTCTGCTGGGAATTCACAGGTCTCCTCACAAATGCATCTCTCCCTAAGATTCGAATGGCAAGGGACCTGTCACATGAAAGAGGCTATGCTATACCAATGAACAGTCCTGTTTTTGTCTAGATCCACTTGACTGTATTATATGAAATGTTTGAAGTCAGACATAAATACGGTATGTGAGAGATGTGATCTACCCAGTGAAGGTAAGTTTATGGCTTAGCTCAGAACTATTCATCTCATCAAAAGCCAGTCTTGGTGTATATAGTTTCATATTTCAGTTAGACAGTATGGCTATCTGATGACAGGCATGAACCTTAGTAGAACAAAAATGTGTCTTTGACTCCAGTTATGCAGAATGCACAAAATGGCTCCATTTCACTGGGCAGTTGACTTGAAAATGTGTTGCTCTTTCCATGAAATCTGCACCAAAATAGGGCAACTTTTGTCATATGGCTCATCAAGAAGCTTTCTTTTTCTTCTTTCATATCTAGGCCAGATGTGAAACTGCCAAAATGAAGGCAACTTTTGGTTGGTTCAGTGTGCAGTTTCTTTCACCCAACCTAGTGTGTGAATGATCAGCTGGCAACACAAGGCTGTGGTTACCAGGGTATGTCCAATTGTGGTTCAAAATTACCATAATCTGCATGTTACATATGCATTGGGAATCAGCATACTGAGTTTTCTGCCTATCAGTCTACTGAGGATCTGTAGAAAGAAACAATAGCAACACAGATAAAACATTGAGAGATCTGCTCATTTTCAGACTCTGCCTACCTCTTTATTTCATTTCCATACAATCTAGCCTTTTGTATAATAAAATCACTCTATAAAAGATAGTTTTCCTTATATCTAAGAGTGTTTGCCCAAAAAGCTCTGAAAAACTGAGAGAGAGAGAGAGAGAGATATTTCTCATTTACTCTTTTCAAACATAATGGAAAGCATTTGGAAGTGAGATAGATAGTGAATAATGTCTGCCATTCTTGATTCCTCCTACCATGCTTCTGCAGCATGAGCATAGAAATGGGGAAATGCATGATAAGAAAAAGGCACTCTTTTGAGGTGGGAAGAGAATATGCATCTCTCTATAGATGTTATGTATTTCTCCAGACATGAATGAGAAATGGAAGCAAGTTGTGAAGACAGGCATAATCATATTTCCTCTTGCTATCTCATTCAAGGATTGAGACCCTCAGCAGAAAGTATGTTCCCAGATGAGGTCACAAATTAAGCATGCATTGCTGACAGATAACCAGTATATAACATTGCTCCATGTACCCCCAGAGTAAGGAGACAAACAACTGTATCTTTGGTTGTAAAAATTGGGCCACTTTATTAACTTGTAACTTCATTAACTTAATTAACTGTGTTAACGTGCATAAACTGTTCTGCAACAGACCGGCGTAGCACTGGTAAGGCTCGAGAATATATTATAATCCACTCAAATAACTTTCTTCTTTAATTTGTCTAAATTTGGTTAGCCATTGTTTTTTAAAGATCCCTTGACAGAAGTGTCCTTCTGCTGCTTTCACTTCTGACCAAAAATCGAGTGAACTATTTTATGGGACTGCAAGCTGTCAAACTTGGCAGTCCCTTGTTCTTGGGCTGCATTTAATCAATCAGAGGTGTCTTTCTTTCTAGGCTGGCAACCGACCTGACCGATCAAATGCATCCCAAAGAGATTATATAGGGATTGAATTAATGTCCTTACCAGTGCTACCTGACACACAGGGAGGGGCCCCAACTACTCACCCCCCCGACAACCGAGAGCTCAGTCAGCAGGCCATGATGCAGAGCAGCCAAGAAAACTGAGAGGCCCACATCAGAGAGGTGCACCCTGTCTCTGCGGAACAGATACAGATCCTTGATCCTGAGCCCAGATTGCTTGACCACCGTGCCAATGCCCTCCTCCCGGAAGAAGCAAGCCACAGAGCGATTGATGCCCCACTGAGCGCAATCTATACATCTAGGGTTACCCGCACCACGGAAAAATGCACGAGCTACAATATTGGACCAGATAAATCTGGTCCCAGGCCACTGATGGTGAAGGAGGGCCAGATCACGGTGTATGGCCATGCTCAGGTCTATGCCCGTGCCATGCCCCAGGTTGTTGCCACCTAAATGTAACAGCAGAATATTGGGCGGAACACAATGCTTGGAATCAGAGACAAACTGCAGGAGATGCCGCCAGACCATGCCACAGAATCCTTGCCACATCATAAAGGCTCTGTTGCGCAGCCTAAGGTATATCCCACAAGGAGCAGAAGTGGTATGGCAGCCAACCCAAAACACGTAGCTATGGCCAACAATCCAGACATGGTCAGGAACAGGCATAGGCAAAAGACCTGGAAGAAAAATGAAAAGTATGCCAGCAAGGTAGTTAAGCCTCAAAGGGGCGGACATAAGTACGAAAGCGAGAGGAGCCCCAGCAACCCATCCACATAATGTCCATATCGAAATAACCGGACAAGGCTATGGTAGAGGCTGCACCTATGTGGAACAAATAGGTGCAGTAGTGGACCCTTGAAAGCCCCTCGATCACCAGGGCTGAGCTAGTCACTCTCCAAAATTGAAAACGGGTAAGAGGAGAACCATCCTGGTGAATAAAAAGAGAGCTAGGGGAGGTCGAACATATGGACAAGTTAAGCTGGAGGGCAGCAAGAACAAAGGGGCAGACCAAGGCCATCACCCTGGGGGAGTGCGAGGTTTGTGTGTTCACAATCTGGACAACAGCCGCATTGTCTCACCACAAGGTGACGACCGAGTTGGACCATTGCGAACCCCACAGGGTGATGGCACTGAGTATGGGAAAGAATTCCAAGAAGGTCAGGTCACATACGATGCCTCAGTCATGCCAGTATGGTGGCCAATGGTTGCAACACCACTGACCATCAAAATAAATGGCATAACCAAAGGACCTGGACACATTGGAATGGACCTGAAGACTAGAAGACAAGTGGAGCTTGGCACGCCAGAAGGAAACCTCATTAAAGTCACAGAAGAAGGAGAGCCAAACTGAAAGGTTGCCCCTGATCCTGCGCGTCAACTTGGTGCGATGGAACCTCTCCGACCAATTGCATCATATACAGGGCGACCACCTTGGAAGCAAAGTTGAGGTGCTAGTGGAGCTCCTGGAGCTCACGAAGTGTAGCCTTGTGCTTGCTGAGTAAGTATTGGATCATTCCACTTTGTCAGGGAGAAATGGAAGACCAGTAGTGGACTGGGAGAAGCCAAAATGCAGACTTGATGTCACATTTGGCAAGCAGTGTACCTGGGCCACAGGAGTGGACCATGGCAACAGCTTCATCAAATGACATAAGCGGACCGATCAGAGACTGTCTGGTATAGAGTCATTGATGGAAGAGCCCTCAGGGTAGGACCAGTGATGTATCAAGCAATACTCACCAGAAGATATCTTGGGGACAAGCCTAAGTGGTGAAACCTTAAGGTTCGGGTAGGGCGGACTATCAAAAGGACCAGCCAACCTCCTTAAAAATCTTGGCCCTGGCCACATGCTCCATTCCCACAATAGATTTCAAATTCAAGGCATCCTGAGGCCCCCGACCCCTGGCAACAGGGATGCGGAAGCCAAAGGAGAAGCCGTCAGCAAGTCTCGACCGGGGTGAGCGAGGACACCTGCGCTGGGCTGGCAGCTTTAAGAAGGGGCCATTGCTGCTGCCCCTTGGGACTCTGCGCAGCTCTCGCCCGGTCTCGACCGAGGAGAGCGAGGACACCTGTGCTGGGCTGGCAGCTTTGGGAGGGGGCTGTTGCTGCTGCCCCTCGGGACTCTGCGCGGCTCCTGCCCGGCTTTGGACCTTGGACCTCTTGCTCCTCTCGTTCTCAGCCGGCGGGCTGGGAGAGGCCAGGGCGCCTCGACTTTGCCCCGCTGCCACCCGGAGACCGCCTGGGGATGGGGGGTGGGATCTCGCCGCAGCAGCACCGGGACTGGGTTGCGGTTGTGGTGGAAAGGATGTGTATTGGCATTGGGGATGGTATTTTGTATTGTTAAACCGATTATTGTATAATATTATTGTTATTATTGTGTTGGGTATGGATTGTATTGTGAGTATATTGTTTGTTGTCCATTTGGTGCTGAATGTTGATTGTGGACTGTATCCTGATTGTATTGTGGTTATGTTTATTTTGTTTTGTTACACTGTATTTTGTGTTGTATCATTGTTGAACTGTTATATTGTATTTAATTGTGTGTTGTGAGCCGCCCTGAGTTGGTTTTCGCCAAGTAGGGCGGCATATAAGTTGAAATAATAATAATAATAATAATAATAATAATAATAATAATAATAATAATAATAATAATAATAATAATAATAATAATAATAATAATAATAATAAATGGCATCTACATGCCTGGGGCAGACGCGGAGCCAGCATTTCAGAACCTCAAGCCGAATTTGTCTGGGGCCCTTTTGGAAGGGAAGTATCAGGGGTGGGCCGCTTACTACTGGCCTGATCATAGCCCCTGCCTCTGGAAGTGCCACCCCAGAAACAGGAAGTGACTGGATGGGGGCCGGAGCAGATTGAAAACTCGTGCTTGAAGCGGCACAGCTTTCAGTTGCAGCAGACCATCAAGGAAAAATCCCAACACAGCAGGCGGGCTGGAAAACCCTGCCCCGCCGTTTGGCGGGGTGACTATGTGGTGCCAGGCTGTTGAACCAAATAGCCACAGTCATAGTGGTCACCAAGGGAAGGTCAGGAGGGGGTCATCAACTGCAGCCACAGTTGGGAGTGCTGCTCTTTCCAGCGCATCCCCGGGCTAATGGCGGTGCACATATGAAAATTTTCATCATACGTCAACTACGCATGCCCTGGGAAATCAACATATGCGTGGTAAATAATATCAAGATACTGGAGAAGAGACAGTGCCAGGTCGGAGTGCCCCTTAACTAAAACACCAGCATAAATGAGGTAGGCTGGGAACCAGTTGGTCCAGGTGCGAGAAGGTTTCTTGCGCCGGACCAACTCCGTGTCAAGGTCATCCTCCTTATCCTCCTCCTTGGTGGAATCCCTGTTGAGAAGGCTAAAAATGTCAACATATTCCCTGAGCCCGGTCTTGTCCTTGGTCTCAGGCAGTAAGTGGTCCCTGAGGGGAAGAGACTGGCCCCCAAAGGGCATAGCAGCCCTAGGGACAGAATTGTACCCCATATCACTGATAGTGCCAGAAGGCCAAACAAGGGCCAGAAGGGCCAGAGGGCTGAAAGGATTAAACGGTGACAGTGGGTAAGGGGCCCTCCAGGTTGATACAGAGGGGGCAGCCGGAGGAACCCAAGGCTGAAAGGCAGGCACCGTTGACTGCTGGGGCCAAGGTCACTGTATGGCCTGTGTGGGATATGGAAAGGGAATAGGTGCGGTGTTAGTTTGAATCACATACTCACCCATGGCCAGACTGGCCAGGGCCGGAGGGGCCACTGGGGGCACTGAGTCCACATCTGGAAGAGGGAGGCCTGGCATGGCCTCAGATGTAGGGTCGGATCCGGGTTCCAGGGCCCCCTCCAAAGAATACTGGCACACGAGGTCAGTGGGCCTAGAAGGGGGCTGTTGGAGCGACATGACCAGGCCCCTCCAGTCAGTGTTGTGGGGGTCCAAGACCCCCCTAGCCAACTGGCGGGCCGACCGGCACGTAGCAGGGAGCAGGTCGAGGCTTGCAGCCTGTTCAAGGGTGGCACTGGGATTAATTGGGGGGACTTCAGTACAACGGAAGTGTTGGCTGGCTGGAGGAGGGTTGCACTGCATGGACCTGCATGGCTGCGCGGCAGCGGCCTTCTTAGGAGCCATCTGGCTCTGAACAAAGAAGGCACTATGGGCCTCCTGGAAAAGAGAAAGCTGGGAAGGAGCTCCACTGAACAAGGGAAAAAAGGCTGGTCGCAATCGAGTCAATGGCCACAGACCACGAGGCAACGGGACCGGGGCTGAGACAGCAGGCCAAGAGTGCCCGAAAAGAAAGGAAAAGCAGTGAGTGCCATAGGCAGCACTCCGCTCCGCCTACAAAGCTCACCATCGGAGCTGCCTCCTTCTGGGTGCCGGGGCAAAGCGCGCGCCCACGGCAACTGTCACCAATGCATGACCACTGTACAGTATCACAAAAAAATAAAATAAATATTGTCTGCTACTTGATCTAATCCATGCATCCTATACTAAATCAAGTGCTTTGAATCCAAATCTGAACTCTGACTCTTCCTAGGATGTCATGACCTTAAAAGTTAGCAAATCCCACCCTCTTGGTTAGGTTCCTGCATTGATCATGTGGGGTATATTTGCCAGAAATGTAGCAAAAATTGTCTAGTTTATTAACACAGTTGTGCCTACTCATCTTTAGCTCAAAACAGACTCACTGTGCGAGTGATGGTGAACCTTGGCACTCCAGATGTTCTTGAACTTCAATTCCCAGAAGTTCTCACTTGGAGTGCCCAGGAGTGGTCACTTGGGCTTCTGGTAATTGAAGTCCAAGAACACCTAGAGTGCCAAGGTTTGCCATCACTGCACTATGGCCTAGCTGTACTATCTAATAAGATGATTTTGCACTATAGACAAGCCATTGGTCCATCTTGCCTTATATACCTATTTCTGACATTAACTCATTGACTTGCCCTGACATGCCTGGCTGCTGCTGGAACATATATGCCACCAGGGGACATGATTAAGCTGAGGCAAGAGCAGGCATAGTGGTAGCTGCAAGTGTTATAATGTTCCCATGTAAAAATACATTATCAATTACTGACCATTTGAACAGCTATAGCATGTCTTAAAATCTGTACATAATAGGCAAATTCTAAATTCAGATTTGAAATCAGCACATTCAATATCATGTAAATCACATGTGTTATTCCTAGTAGCAAAATTGTTGTTGTGCAGTGTAATCTAAAAATAATTAGTTTAATTTAATTATTTTAATTTTGCTAAATGACTTCCACTAATGATGGGCTGGTTGCACTGATTTTCAACAAGCCACACATTGATCTGAGCAAACAGGACAAGAGATATGTGAATTGGGTACACATTCTCCAGAAGTAGGAAGGTGGTTCCTAAAATAGATACATAACACCATCAGCAGGTGCTGGGATCTCTAAAAATAATTGCATGCACACCTATATGAAGTGTAATTTTAGCATCAGCCTCTGTTGAACTTAATAATTATATATTTCTCTTTTAATACTTATGTATATTGAATTAGTATGGAGTGATAACAAATATTGCTTTAGAGAGAAATGTAAGAAAAACTAAGAACAAAGATACTAATAACCTTTAGCAGGGAATTAATAAAGGCCTACAGAACAGAAAAGTAGCTTATGCAAATTGTTTATCGTGCAGGATTGTGCAGGATTAGAACTTAAATTGTGCAAAATGGGAAATGAAGGCAGAATACATCTTAAAATATATAGGCAAGAAACCTCTCATTCCATGCTAATAATCATATTATACGTCTTAAATTAATACTCTTCTGCTGCATATCTTTTCTTATTTATGAACTGTTGCTAATCTCAGACTTTGTGAAAGCAACAATCTTTGGAATTTTAGTTATCATAAACTAACTCCCTGGCTTAAATTTCATCAGACATTATCATAAGTGCTTTATTATCTAACTGAGAATGTTATTACAGAATTAAAGTTTGGAACACAAGCATAAAATGACAAGATATACTATTTACATATGAAGCAGCTTTTAATAATAAAAATTTGTTGGTTGCCAGAGGCATGCGTTTACCAAGACAAACACATAAAAGTGGAAAGAGAGGAATAGTCCATATGTAATCATTTCAAGTCTACTTTGTTGTCCTGAACAAATTTACTCTGTAGAATGGTGTGAACAGAACGAGGATGGCTGCTTGTGCAGTGCTATTAAAGGGGCCAGAGAGTGCCATTTTAGTTAAAGTGCGTTGCAAAAAACTCCAGAAGTGGCACCATTATAATCATCAACATTCTAGTGTTTAGAAAATTCACCCCAAATAATGTGAAACGGGTATCCATTATCTACTTAACAAGGTCTACAAAAGTACTACATTTCAAACTGATCCCATAAATACTGCCAGAGCTGCAGTTAGTTGAAAAGTGCTGCAAATTGACTCTTGAGTTTTTCTTCCCCCAAATGTGTTGGTGAATAAATATGTTTCTGTTGTCAACAACCTCTAAAATAATTTTGCAGCATCATAACGCCATACAAAAATCAGCACCATGATGATGAAGGGATGAAGAGGAGTGACTTCCTCAGTTTGTAAGCACCAAAAAGACATGGGTCAACTCACAAAAGGATTACTCTACCACAGTAGTTCCCAATGTGGGCCCTGGGCCCCACAGATAGACTTCAATCCCTAGAAGCCTAAGTCAGTACATTGGCTGATCAGTGCTTTGGGAAATTGACTTAGGCTTCTGGAAATTGAAGGCCAAAAACCAAAGATTGGGAAACACTGCTCTAGCATAGTTGATTTTTTTAAAAAATAGTAGCCATGTTAGTCTGTTTTTGTTTTTGTTTTCTGATATGACTTCTCTAGCAGTAAGGCTTGTCAGGAAACAAATTTACTCATGAGTAGGACTTCTTGCCCACCAGTGGTTGATTCCTGCTTCTGAGCTGCTGCCTGTCTAGCTTAGCAACCCAGAATATTAGATTAGTGTAGATAAGGTAGTGCACAGCCAAGTAAATACTCCAGTCATCTTCGGGTAGTTTAAAAGTATATTGTAATCAGAATCAGTTACAAAAGAAAGTTCATCAAAAGTTCAGAAAGCATATCAAGCTAAAGAAAACTTCTCTAATTGAGGAAGTCCAGGGCCCCTCCCTTCTCTTAAGTCCCTACATGTTTCTAAATTCACTGCCCACCCCACAGCATGAAACATCAGATCAAAAGAACATCTTGCCTACTCCCTCTGTGTTATATCTCCTCCCACAGGGTCCACCTCCTTGCCATACCCCCAAAGTAATCCAGCCAATGCTCATATGGCATAACATGTCAATCATACATCAGGTTTCATTTCTTCTAACCCATGAGGCTAGCATGTTTTCATATTCCAATCCCTCTAAGGTATGTGCTAAAGGTTCTCCCATGCATGGAAATCTTCAGCTTGGATGAGGCTGGACACAGGGTATAAATCATACCCTAACAAGTCTCAGATGCTTTAAGAATCTATTCAGAACTGGGACAAGGTGGGTTGGGGCAGGACATGAGTGCTTGGAGATCACTTGTGAATTAGCCCAATTTATGAAATTGGCAATATGGTTCTTCATCACAGGGTGTGTCCTTTAAGACATTGTTGTCAGCTTCAAGTTTCTTGGCTTTTATAGATCCTGAGTTAGTGTAACATAGACTTGAATCTTGTCCTAATCCAGTTGTGTATATGGGTTTGTCATTGTTGTTGTTGTTACATGCCATCAAGTTACCCCAATTAATGGTGACCCTATGAATAAGCATTCTCCAAAATGTTCTATCCTCAACAGGCTTCCTTTCGAGAGTCAATTCATCTTATGTTTGGGCTCTCTCATTTCTTACTGCTTCAACTGTTCTCAGCATTATTGTCTTTTTCAGATAATTTGATAATGTTTTCTAATTCCTTCATTGCTACCCTTTAGGGTTTTTTTTAAAAAATCATTGAATATTAAGTAAATTGTTCAGCTGTCCTCAAGCATTTGATTCCAAGTGGCTCTTTAAGTAAGAGGAAATGTTTGGGTTTTGTTTCACACTCTTTCTACAAACATCCTGGTGGCCAGCTGCAGAGAGATCCATATTCTCTGGACCTCTGATGGCCATGCCTGGAAATGATGAGAAATGGTTTGGGGGTGGGTTGGGGTGGAGAGAGTGAAGTTGTTTCGTGCCTTTACATTCTCTCTCTAATATGCCTAAAATGAGAGGTTCCTGGAGGCATGATTGCCCATGTTTTTGCTGATCATTTTTTAAGCAGTGGAGGATCCTATGGAACCCTAGAAGCTATATTCAGGTCTTGGAAGGGTGGATACAGTGCATAGGCCAGACGTTTCCTACCCCAGCTTTAACATAACACACAAAATGGCACTTGCACAAGCAGATGATTTCCTCAACAGGTCATCAATGAGCCAACTATGCCTTCCATAGCAACTCTACAATGACCCCGACAGATTAAGCTCATTTGATTGGATGCCACCTTGGTCATACTTTCAAGCAGATGTTCTGAAAATCAACAGGAATTAAGTTTGTCATAAGTAACTTCAGTCCTCTTGATTTCAGTGACTCTAATCTATACTATTGTGCAAAAGTCTTAGGCTACCAGCAGCTGGTTTGGGAAACATTCAATGAATGATTTTCTGGCAGGTAGGTGGGCTATAACTCAGAACCACTAACTTCAAACTTCATCAGTCTTGGAGAGTGTTGAGAGAAGAGTAAAGAAAAGACTGTCTCCAATTTTTGTGTGTCTGGGTATCTTGAGAACTAAGCAATGCCTTCCCACATTTAATCCCTGAATTTTCCCAAACCAGCTGGTGGTGGCCTAAGACTTTTGCACAAGAGTGTAAGTCTGATTAAACCTGGATCCAGCTCATTGTCCTCTACTGCACAGAATGACAGAATTACCCATTATAAGAAACATGGAAGCAATTCAATGGAAGGCACACCCTGTTGCCTATTTCTGTTATTTATAACACAACATATGTTGCAATCAGCTTAAACCTCATGGAACTAACTAAGGATTCTGGGACAGCCAATCATATGACACAAGGGTGGAGAAATTAAAAAAAAGTGTTTTGACACTATTTTAAAAAGTAGGAGCATTCACCTTGGGGATGCTGTTTTCATTGACAGGTCTGTTTTGCATAATGTGTATTTCTGCCTCAATGACTGCTTTCTCAATTAACCTTCTGTTTTTCTTTTTCTGCTTTGGTTGTATTAAGGCCTGGAATCACTCCATGCTAAAATGTCGCTATGAAAAAAATTCAGATAAAGGCACCACAGAATGTTGAATTTTAACAGACAGAGAATCTGGCTAGAGCTTTCTCCACATAGACCTCATTAGTTAGTCCTGAGGCTGACGTATGTTAAATACTCTATAATGAAAGGGTTTAGAAACCCCACAGTCATTTTAGTTAAAATCTGAATCTTGGGTAGTAGGTATAAAACATGGTCTAGTAATTGGAAATATTTTAGGAAAGTGTGATCACAGAATATAAGTGTAGACCAGTTGTTTGGAGCAGAGGATTGATTAAGCCTACTTGTTTTTGCCTGTCAAACACAAGCAAATAGTGCTACTCCAAATATCTAACTGGGTCCATGTACAAACAGAGAATGGTGCCACTATCAAGATCAGTTTGCCAAAATTTACACAAGTGTTTTGTTTCTGCTGTAGGCAGGAGATGATTTTGGGAAGCTCATAATTTGGGAGATCTGGTTTCAACCTCCTCTCCCTTGTCTATGGACCTCACTAGGTGATAAACTGATTCTTTTTGCTTGACCTCCCTCATAGGGATGTTGTGAAGTTAAACTGAGGAAAAAAGCCATATATGCTGTCTTGGAATCACTGAAATAAATAAATTTCAGCTTATAACAATTGGATGGGGCATGAAATGAATGAATGAATGATATACTCGTTCCCAAGTTTTTGCAACAAATAATGACTGGTGAAGAAAATTAAGATTTATTTTTCAAGGAAAAAGGACAAAAATATTCATTTTCATCCCAGACTTTCTCTTCTCTAAACAAATCAGTGGAAATTTTACTGTTGAAGGTGTGAAGCAACTCAGCTATTTTCCTCTTTAAAAACCTTCTGTCTGCTGATATTAATGTCAATAGAAATATCGTGGAAACCTGGTGATTCGTGGTATTTTCAAGGGAAATACCAAACAGGGGAGCTACTCAAATATTTCTTCTCTTGTAAATATCATAAGAATATTTGCTGCTAAAAGCAAAACAGGAGTAGGGAGACAGAAATGGAAAGTCACATTCAGGGTCTTGGAAGAATAGAAAGGGGCCCAAAAGTTTTCTTTCCATCTTGACAGAGGCTACATATAGCTTTCTGTAAAACAGGAAGGAGCTTACTTACCATCCTGTGTTTGGGGATATAAAACAAGGCAGGGGATGGAAATGGTAATTTCATTTAAGAAACAAAAACATAAAGCTAAAGAAGAGGCATGAAACTGGCTCAACTAGTGATGGATTAGCTTTTCAAAGGGCAATTGGATGAGAGGACAAAATTATGTGGGCACTTCAGTCAGTGGTGGGCAGCCAAAATTTTTACTACCACACTTTGGGCGGTGCTGACGTCATGGGCAGAGCCAACGTCATGACATCATGATGTCATGATGTTGTGGGCAGAGCCGACGTCATGATGTCATGATGATATGGATGGAGCCAATGAGGTGGGTGGAGCCAAAGTAATAAAATAAAATAAATAAAATAAAATAAAAATACAGTACACATAAAAATAGAAATAAAAAACACATAAAAATAGAAATTAAAATAGACATTAAATAGAAATAAAAAAACATAAAAATACAAATTAAAATAGACATTAAATACACATAAAAACACAATAAATAAAACAGACACACACCTTGCACACTGACAAGTAGCTGTTTTGGGCTGCAAGGAAGGGCAGCCAGAGAGGTGACCAAACCGGTCTCCTCCAAAAAAAGTAAACATCCCGGGTGTCCTCCCGGGAGGGTTACTAACTCCCCCCCCCCGGGAGACCACCCAGTATTTTTACTACCAGTTCAGTAGAACCGGCTGCTGCCCACCACTGACTTCACTGTGTGCAGTGGTGGGTTCCAAAAATTTTTACTACTACACTGTGGGAGTGGTATGATGGGTGTGGCCAGGGGGAAGCCCTACATTGCACCCAAATTAGGACTACTTTATTTCAAAATGTGGATGGGCAGGGCCAGTCAGAATTTCTGCTACCGGTTCTTGTGAACTGGTGTGAACCTGCTGATGCCCACCACTGAGTGTGTGAGACCAATGCCTTTGTGCAAGTGAGCTTTATGCTAAACATAAACCATGATAAACCTACACTGAAAAATATGACTGGTGTGTTTTAATTGATGACTTTCAAATAGAGATCGATAGATCAGTCATTTCCAAGTTTGGATGTATTTCAAATGTTTTCAATCATAAATCAGTTTGGTTGAGTCTCCTACTATTTAAAAACCAAACAGAATGTTGTGTTTAAATTGTGCTCATTTCACCACAGAATACAAATTTTCTTCTCTGCAAATATTTGTGACACTATGAAACATGCAGTCCTGGGATGGTGGGCACATTCCAAAATCTGGGGGATGCTCTCCTGTTTCCCATCTAGTAATATGATATAATATGATATAAGAGCCCTGGTGGTATAGTGGTTAAACTTCTGTACTGCAGCCAAGATTGTCAATAACTCAATGCCGAATGTCAGGTTGCAGTTAACTAATCTAACAACCCTGATGACTAATGGCCTTGCATGGCGAAGTCCACAGCAAAGGTTGATGGTCCCCAAGTTGATTAAATCCCACTTGAATCTATCTTTATGGAGGGCAGCAACTTAATCAATACTGTCCTGTGGCTGATGAGAACTTTGTTTGCCAAAAGGGCTCATGACCAAAAAGTGCCTTGCGGAACTGGATCAGTGGTACGGGTATCACAGTGCGATGCAGAAGACAAATGGTAGGTCACTGCATTATATTGTCCTCAGGACAATCTTCATGACTCATTGCCATGAGGACAGCCAATATTTGGAATCGGATATGGCACTCAAAGAAGAAGAAGAAGAAGAAGTCCAAACTGCTGATGAGAGTTTGATCCTGACTGGAATCAAGGTTGACTCAGCCTCCCATCCTTTTGAGGTCAGTAAAATGAGTACCCAGCATGTTGGGGACAAAATGTTAATCACCTTGTGAACCACCCAGAGTGTGCAATAATTGCTATGGGATGGTATAGACATATAACTACAACATGATATAAAATTAGAGTTGTCAAAATGGTAGCATTCTGTTATGTTAAATTTCAGACCCTAAGCTTGAAAACCAGAGAACACATCACAACCTCTGAATCTTGGGGCCAAAACCTGAAGCCTATGAATACTAAAAAAGAAAATACAATATTCAAACAGAGAGATAAGTCAGCATAACCTTGCCTAAAGAATCATGAACTGTAAAAGTACATCAGTATTAAGAAATGCTTAATAAACTATTGATCAACAAGAATGGCATTCAGATTTTTCTCATGAAAGATCAAGTACAGTAATACCTCGGATAACATTAAGACTTGGTTCCACAAGTCTTAACGTTATCCGATTTTTAGCCTTATCCGATGCATGCACCAGATAACGTTAAAATCCTATTCAGGTGGATCAGATAACGTTAACTCCATAGAGATAAGCAACAGAGGCTTCAAGGGAAAGTCAAGGAAACATGCTGGAAACTTAAAGAACTTTAAGAAATAATTGTCTAAAGGGTAAATACATTACAAAAACATGCCAGACCACCCTGACTTTAGGGGAACAAAGCCATACAGCATTTTTAAATTTTTGAAAATTTTATAAAGTGCTGTTTTAAAAGATCTGAACAGAAGCTAGGAAAATGTTTTCATTTAGAATCAGCCCACCTACCATTGCTGTAATAAAGGAAGTTCCCTCAGGGCTTTGCAGGGTGTGAAAAGCTTAATTGCTTTGTAGGTGAAAGGTTTCAGTCTACTTGTTTTCCATTGACAATGCATCAGGCTTGCGGAGCTACAATCTTGGGTTCAGGCTGTTTAGAATTTAAAGGGGAAACTTCATAAAGGTAATTGGGTCAAATTGTCTCTTTGCAATTATTTTTCTGCAAAGTGTTCTGGGTTACACTGGGGAAAGAGTCCTAAGCCTTTGCTTTGATAAACTAGTCAGACTGGTTTTTGCAAGCCTTTGTTATTCAAATGTGGCAAGCTTGAGAGCAGGCAGCCCCTCCCTTTCTCCCAAGAGAAACTGGTGAGTCACAGCCACACCTCAGGGAATTTGAGGCAAAGGTTATCTGATGGATCGGATAACGTTAACATAATGGTTAACATAATGTTATCCGATCCAAATGTTTGCCTCAAATTCCCCAACGTTATGCAATTTTAGCGTTATCCGATCCAATCGTTATCCGGTGTTTTACTGTACCCGACTTTCTCAGCAAAATATTTTGTTTTAACTACATAACCAACCTTCTACAATATTTAAATACTTTATGTTTTTGGGCTAGGTCTTCTTTCATGTCCAGGTTGAACTTTGGATTGCCAAAATGAAGCTGCCTTCTTGGCTTTGTCATTGGTCAAAATTAAAACTTCATCAGTACATGTTTCTCATAATAATTGGCAGAGGAGCAAATGAGCCTGATTCTGTGCTTCTCCATAGTTACACAGCATGTTGTTGTCTGCCAGCAGGTCCCACTTAAGCATGTTGGTCTTACAGTTAGGCACTCAGACCCTCAGCCTGGTCAGGGTCTTCCAAGTGACATAAAGGAGGTCAAATTACTCAGCTATATCCTCCTTTAATGTTATTCTTTGTCCACTAAACTGCTTATTCCACTTTCTAATTTGATTTTGCCCTTGCATACCCTCAAGAATATTTGTTCTTGCCATAAAGCTCTTCCTGGATCTGAGTCGGTGGATTTGAGGCTTATATCCATTCACAGGATATATTGGGGATTCTCTTGTTTAGTTCTCTCAGAGTCCACTCCTACTTCCCTCCTTATCTTAGGTGGAGCAATACCAACAAGAGGATATATTTTCTCAGCTGGTGTAGGTTTGAGGCATCCTGTCACAATACACATCGTTTCATTACTATCAATGTCAACTTGTTTCATATGTAAGGATGTGCTCCATTCTGGAGCAGCATACTCTGCCACAGAGACACAGCATGGATGGTTGAGTTCTAAATTTATAGTTTGTGAGTTTCCTGATGATGTTGTTCCTCATAATGACTTTAGCTTTGGTATTCAGGAAGTGCTGCTTACAAGAAAGCATCCTGTCAAGTGTCACACCAAGGTATTTTGGTGCTGAGCAATGCTCTAATCAATTCCCTTGCCATGTAACATCCAGCTCAACCCCTGTCTCTCAGTTTCAAAGGTGGACACATGAGTCTTGCTCTGGCCAGGATTCAAATGGTTGATAGTGTAACACTGTCCTAATTCTTCGAATGCACCAGTACGTTTTCCAGATATCTTATCAAAGTTGATCCTTGTAGGGCCATTGCTCTGCTCTCTGCATAGGGGAACAATTTTGTATTGGAATGAACTGGTTGATCATCTGTGTATATATTATACAATGTTGGAGACAATACACTTCCTTGTGGCAATCCATTCTTCTGCAACTTCCATCTAATGTTCTTTCCATTAATTGTCACATAGAATCTCTGTTTCTTGCCAGAGAACCTAGTAAGCTTGTTATCTCTGGTAAGATTATTTATTTTACAGAGTAGTATTCTATGATTGACAGTATCATATGCTGCAGTTGGGTCAATGAAAGCCTCTCCCATAATTAGCTTTCTTTTGAAGCTCAATAAGTTGCATAAGAATTTGACCACAACTTGACCTGCCCAGACTGAAGCCTGCTTGCTCCTTCATGATCTTTCCATTAATATATTTGGAGATATGTTTGTAATTCATACATTTCAGGGCCTTATAAAGACGGCAGAGGAATGATACTGATTGGTAGTTTTCAGGTAATCTGGGTCTTTGCTGGGTTTCAATATAACAACTACTATAGCCTTTCTTCTCAATTAAGGAATCTTAAATTCATCTATTGGAGCACGTTTCATAGCAGAATTGAATCCACTACTTCATTATTAAAAAATATATCACTGCACACAACTATATTCAAGTTTTCCTGGAAGTAGAAAATGAATATTTGCTAATTATGTACTCTATACCCCAGCTCCTGCCAACCTAGCAGTTCGGAAGCAAGAAATTGCAATTAGACAAACAGGTACCTCTTTGGTGGGAAGTTAAACAGCATTCTGTGCACTCCAGTGTCTAGTCATGCTTGCCTCATGTCCATGGAAATGTCTGCAGATGCAGACAGCACTAGTTCTTTGGCTGTAAACAGAGATGAGCACTGAACCTTAGAGTTGGATATGACTGGCTTTCTCTCTAGGAAAATATACCACTGTTGAAGAACAGCTGTACATTCCAACAGCTTTTAAGTCAACTATGCAAGTTTCTCAATGAGATTTTATGAAACATATACTATTATTGATAAGTTCTAGATTGCCTATTAATTAAACTTATATTTATTTCACTCTGCATTTCCTACCATTCTTCTGGCATAGAGACCTGCATTTCAAGCACCACACCCATCACAGAAGAGCATTTTGTAATTAGATTAAAATACATAAGTACCATTATTTAGAATAAATATACTGGTATCATACTTGCTCTCTTGTGTACAAGGTACTCGACTGTTAGTAACTAATCAAGTGTTTTGAATTGCTGTTTTGTTTCTTTTAGAATTGTACAAGCTCATTAACATAGTATATCTGGGCTCCAGGCAACTATTTCTAAAGTAAACAATGACTCACACTTGCTTGATTCATTTCTCTGTTCTCATGGGATGTCATGCAAGATTCTTCAGTCATTATGAAAATCATGTTTGTTCTGTGTTGTGTAAATGTCATGAAATGAACATCCCAGATGATTCAAGAAGGGACATTAAAATTGAAGAAAAAACAAGCTGGCCATTTCTTTTTAGCTAGTTAATTTTTAAAAAAATACATTTTCTTTATTTTTATCTGATTTCAGAATGTAATCTAGGAAGAAAATTCAATGAAAAAATGAATTTTTAAAAAGTGCAGTACTGTACTAATTTTTCACCTAGTCCTTAAAATTTGTGATTTTACTTGACTGGGGAATTCTGGGAGATGTAGTCCAAAAGAATATCATTTGCATGCTGAGATCCCCATAGGTCCTGATCAGTTCCATTTAGAAGAGCCACAAATGAGATTTATTTACCTATCAAAGGTGTAGAGTAGACCAAATCTAGATAGAAGAAAGAGAAGACCATCATTTGAAAACTCAGAGCCAACCAATGTTATTGATTGAAAATAACTTCCCAATCAATAATAGTTATAAGTAAAAGTCATAATTAATTTGGAAGTTCCCTGTCATAAAGGTAAATGGCAAAAATGCCTTAATTACAAATAACCTGTAGCCATCTGGAGATAATTATTTTGAAACTCAATTTGAAATGTATATTTTATATCTATCTTTGCTATCTTAGATACATCACTGACAGAGAGTGGATACTTGATTTGTTCATGAAATTGAAGTCTGGAAGGTAGTGACTGATAAAATGGTAAAGTCTACAGATCATAGATGTCTACTAATTAAGATTATTTCCTTTGAAACTTTATGCTCTCCAGAATCTATGAAAATTTAGGATACAAGAACTCTGGAAGTCTTGTCAAGGAAGTTAGACTATTTTTCAATATACAGTAAAACCTCAGATAACACTAAAACCTGGTTCCACAAGTCTTGGTGTTATACGATTTTTAGTGTTATCCGATGCATGTTAAAATCCTATGGGATCCATAGAGATACATTGTAACCACACAGGCTTTAGAGGTTGTTATCTGATGCATCCCATAGGATCTTAATGTTATCCGATGCAATTCTTCCCCCCAGATTGCTTAATGTTATGCGATTTTAGTGTTATTCGATACTAATGTTATCTGAGGTATTACTGTAGTTAATATTCTAGTTCATTAATTGAGGCCCATCAGATCTTTTGAAACAAGTTGTTCATTGTCTCACAGTACTATAAAGCTGAAAAGCATTTTAAATTTCTGAAGTAACATCATATATTATATCAGTGTTTCCCAACCTTTGGTTATTGGACTTCAATTCCCAGAAGCCTAAGTCAATACCGCAAAGCACTGATCAGCCAATGTATTGACTTAGGCTTCTGGGAATTGAAGTCCTCCTGTGGGGCATAGGCCCCATGTTGGGAACCACTGCATTAATGATCAGCCTAACATCCTTATTAACTTCCCTTCTGCCTGACCTTCCAATGAGTTAAAGGACCTGCCTTCTTTTCAGGATTCCTTGGGTGTGATTAGATTTCCCCCCTTAATTCAATTCTAGCACACTTTTTGTCTCTATTCGGTTTTCTAAGGCTGTGTATTTAAGGACTGTTCAACTTTCTTTCCAGATGACACCAATTAAATATGCAGGCCCACTCACCTTTGTTTTTCTCTCTCTTTAAAAATAGCAACAGCAGCAGCTCAGGTTTGCATGAAATGCCATCCTTCAGGCTATAATCCAAAGATGTGTTGCCATACTATATGGATAAACAGTATGAAAAAGAAATGTCAAAGTTCCTTCTTGCTACAAGCCTGAATGTATTAAGAAGACATAAGCAGAATTTTAATAATAACTGGCCTTTAAACTCATGTTTTCTTCCCTTAGATTTACTATGTGCCAATCCTGAAAGCTAACCAACAGCTACAAAATCATGAGAAGTGACATTTGTGTCTTTTTAGCACTATCTTCCCCTATCCTATTCCTCTACCTCTGGACTTTATTCAATGGCTTTCTTTCTTTATTCATGTCAGATGCACCATCAACATATAATAACATACAAAGCTAAAATTAACACATTTAAAAACAAAATAGAATTTAGAAAGGCTAGATGATATCTGCCCAATACAGAGCCACTTCAACAGCATTTCCTTTTGCCAGCATAAGGTCCTCCTCAGTGCATGTTTAGTGACATTGTACACATTGTATCATATGGGCGATAGTTTGTACTTCTCCGCATTCACACAGGCTGCCATCTACAGGGAAACCCCAATTCAATGGTTCATTCAATTGCTAAGATTTGGATAACACCAAAAAAAGCCTTGAGAAGGGATACAAGCTTATTATAATGAAATATTCCATCCAAAATCATGGCTCTATCTTTCAATATAGTTAATTTTACTGAGTTACAAAACACTGATTTAATGCCCCATCAAAAACTCATTTAGAGATGCAGGCCTCAGGAATCACTACAAGGTTATGCAAGAATTCACATGGAGTAATGGATCAATTTACGTAGGTATCTATTTGCTTCAATTGAGTTCTAAAACAGAGAAGGGAAAGTAGATACATAGAGATATGTTAAAAGAAAGAAAGCAAATCTGGCCCACATTGACTTATCTCCTGTTGCTTAGTGTAGTAAGCAGCACTAGAATAAGCCCATTGAATCAATGGGCATTTGGGGAGTCAACATTACCATAAGGTCCAAGTATCCACTATTAAGTCACATTCAGCTTGTGATCTACAACAATTCCAAGATCCTTTTTGCTTGGAGTATTACTGAGCCAAATATCCCCATTTGTAACTGTGCATCTGATTATTTTTCCCTAGGTATAAAACTTTGCACTTATTGCTGTTGATTTTCATTCTGTTGGTTTCAACCCCATGTTCAAGTCAATCAAGATCTTTTTGAATTTTGCTCCTGTCTTCCAAGGTATTAGCTATTCTACCCAGTTTTGTGTCATCTGCAAATTTGATAATTATTCCCTGAATTCCCTCATCCAAGTCATTTATGAAGGACTGAGCCTGGTATTACTCCATTTGTTACCTCCCCCCCCCCCAGCTTGAGAAGGATCCATTAATAAGAACTCTCTGATTATGATTCTATAACTATATATCCACCTGACACTTCTGCTATCCATGCCACATCCAGTTAGCTTGTTAATCAGAATATCAAGGGGCACTTTGTCAAAGGCTTTGCAGAAGTCAAGATATATTACATCAACAGCATTCCCATTGTACATCATGAAAGTTACCCAATTGAAAAATGAAATTAGTTTAGCCTGTTAGGATTTCTTTTTGAAAAATCCACATTGGCTTCTAGTTATTACTTCATTGTTTTGTTGTTTCTAAAGTGGTCTCTGTATAATTTGTTCTATATTTTCCCCCTGGGATTGGTGCCAGGTTTTTTTTTTGCCCTTTTTGAAGATAGGGAAAACATTAGCCCTTTCCCAATTGTCAGGCACTTTACCCATCCTCCAGAATTTCAAGAAAATTTCAGCCGGTTCTTTTAATAACACTGGGGAACAAAAAAATTTTTTTTCTTGGTGCCTAAAAATTTTCAACTGATTTCAGGCATTTTGGGGCGGCTGATTCTGAAAATGCCATCCATTTTGTTCTAGCAGCTCAAGTTCATGAGATATCGATGATGTCATTATACATTGCTCTTATGACTAGACTTGTATTTGCCTCACAATTTGTAAATTGATTATTTTAATAATACTTATTGATGTTGTTCAAGCTCTATTCCCAGTGATGGGATGTAACAGGTTCTCACCAGTTCGCCAGAACCGGTAGTAACTTTCCCCAGTGTCCCGGAGAACCGGTAGCAGCTTTTGTTTTTTTTTTGGGGGGGGAACCACCTTCGGGGCTTACCTTTTCACTGGTTCCCCCACTGCACATGCGCACCAAGCACTTGATGTCCATGCATGCCTACAGTGCTTGGCGTGTATGCATGGCCTCCTTGCTGTCCTCCTTGCTGTCCTTGTGTTGTGGGTGGGTGGGTTGAGGGGTGTGTGTGCGTGCTTATTTTTATTTTATTTTTATTTTTTCTTTGGCTCCACCCACAATGCCATGACATCATGATGTTAGCTCCGCCCACACTGTGATGACATCACGGTGGGGTAGTAAAATTTTTGACATCCCACCACTGTCTATTCCTGTTGTTGTTGCAAGTGTAATTTAACTAATCTGACCTTTTTTGTCATTCTCTGTGCTCTCCTTTACTGTTGAGACTGGATGCTGTGCATCCCGAAACTAGTCCAACTCCACAGCTGCTCAATGGACTCATCTAGGGAGGCTTGCATTCTAGTTTTTTTCTCCTTATCTTAAGTATGATTTTGATATTTATTTCTTTTTTTACAGGCAATAATATGGCTTTATCAAGAAGAACATGTATAAATAATCCTGATGGTTTTTGTTTCATCTGTGGTGAATACACATTCATTCAGCAAAGAAAACCCATAACTGACTTTATAAAAAGAGCTTATTTGGCCTATTTTAAAGTAAAACTGGGAGACCAAGATATGGTTTGGGCAACTCACATTGTATGTAAAATGTGCACAGAGCATCTGCGTCAGTGGTCAAATGGGAAACGGAAGAGCTTGAAATTTGGGGTACCAATGATGTGGCGAGAACAAAGAAACCACAGCGATGCCTGTTACTTTTGTTCAGTGAATGTAAAGGGCATCAATTGTAATAACCAAAAACGTTGGATATATCCCGATCTACCCTCTGCACTACACCCTGTTCCACATTCAGAGGAGATACCTGTACCTATTTTTGCCAGTCTTCCAGAGTCATCAGAAAAAGAGGACGAATCAGCTGAAAGTGTTTCTGAGCAGGAAGACAGAGAATTTGCAGGACGTTCATCAGTTGTACCCAGCTTTAGTAAGGCAGAATTGAATGACCTCATTCGAGATCTAAGTCTTCCAAAAAAGTCGTTGGAATTATTAGCTTCCAGATTGGCAGAGAAACACTGTCTGTTGCCAGAAACAAAAGTCACATTCTATCGCAAAAGGGAAACAGATTTCCTGCCATTCTTTGCAACAGAAAACCAGATTGTTTTTTGCACCAGTGTTGGAGGATTCTTAATGAAACTGGGTGTAAGAAAATACATACCAAGTGAATGGCGGTTATTTATAGATAGCTCCAAACGTAGCCTAAAATGTGTTCTTTTGCACAATGGCAACAAATACAGGTCAATCCCAATTGGTCACTCAGTTGCTATGCGAGGAAATCAAGCTACAATAGCCAAAGTCCTGGAGAAGTTTGGGTGGGTGGAATTTTTTTTTTTTGGGGGGGGCGGCGGCAGCGGCAAAATTTCACTCCGCCCCGGGTGGCTTACACCCTTGCTACGCCTCTGGTTATATATGCAAACAGTATGGTTAGATTGGCCTAATGTGAATAAGCCATATCTAAAAAAATTAGAGCTGATGGGGGCATAACTGAAACTATTTTTGGAATCAGTGACCCAAATATAGGCAGAAATAGGTGAAAATTGTGAGGCACCAAAATCACTGTTCCCCAGTGTAATCTTAGATACAGTTCATCTGGTCCTGGTGTTTTGAATTCGTTCAAAGTAATAAGGTATTTCTTGACTGTTTTGTTTATCAACCTCAAGATGAAATCCTGCCCCTTTCCCTTGTACTGTACTTCACATTTGGCTGGTAGGGTATATGCTACCTTTTGAGAAAATGAACTGGATGAGAGCTAACAAGGCTGATGGTGAATCTAAGTACAGTGGAACCTCATACAACAATCGCCCTGTATAGCAATGAACTCACATAACAATTAGGCTTTTTTTAAAAAAAGGCATCCCGCACAACAATTTTTCCCTTAGGAAAAAATAGTACAGTAATACACCGGATAACGTTATGACTTGGTTCCACAAGTCATGACGTTATCCGATTTTTAGCGTTGTCCGATGCATGCATCGAACAACGCTAAAAAAAAAGCCCTGAGTTCAGGGACAAACCGCTTTAAAGGCAGGCAGGGAAAGAAAGAGACCTCCCTGCCTTTAAAGCCACCCCCCACGAGCAGCGGTCTCTGCCACTGAGTAGGGTCAGGGAAAAGCACCCACCTTTCCCCAACATACTGCTGTCACAAAGCCTCCTTGTCTCTTTATTTCCCTCCCTGTATTTAAACTACAGGGAAGGGGGAAAGAGAGAGAGGTGATTGGTTCTCTAGAGAACCAATCACATCTCTCTTTCTCCCTCCCTGTAGTTTATATACAGGGAGGGAAAGAAAGACGGAAGCACTTCTCTCTCTCCCTGTAGTTTAAATACAGGGTGGAAAAAAGACCTGATCGTGAAAAAGACGCAACATATTTTTCCCCTCTCTGTATTTAAACTACAGGGAGAGAGAGAAGTGATTCTGTCTTTCTTTCCTCCCCTGTATGTAAACTACAGGGAGGGGGAAAGAGAGATGTGATTGGTTCTCTTTTTCCCCCTTCCCTGTAGTTTAAATACAGGGAGGGAAATAAAGAGACAAGGAGGCTTTGCGACTGCAGTATGTCGGGGAAAGGCGGGTGCTTTTCCCCGACCCTACTGCAGTGGCAGAGACCGCTGCGGGTAGGGGGGTGGATTGGGTAGTTCTACCCAAACCACACCACACCTGCAGACCATTGCATCGGACAATGCTAAAAGAATCGTTATCCGATGCAAGTTTTTTCCAAAAAACTTGGATCGTTATCCGATTCTAGCGTTATCAGATGCAATCGTTATCCGGGGTATTACTGTACAACAATTTTTCAATGGGAAAAACCACTTAGTGAAAAAAAATCATTGTATGATTCATCCCATAGTGAAAATAGCTATACAATGCATGCATCCTATAACAATTGTTTCATACAACACCGAGCCCCGTGGAACGGATTAAAATCATTGTATGAGGTACCACTGTATCTGTCTAGCTCACTCTCTCCAAGTATTCAGAAAGACTTTGAAGTCTGATCTTTTCAGAACAGACTTTTCAGAACATTATGGCTCTTCCTACCATGCACGCGTGATGCTAAGTGACTTTGCTCATTTGGCTGCTGTTTTGTTGTGCTATGCTGGTAATTCCTATATTTTATGCTTGCATTTTATGCCTTGTTTTATGCATATTTAATTGTTTCATGTTCACCACTCTGATATAAAGATCTAACAAACAAACAAATAAAGCAAGTTTGGCAAATTTTTGAAACATGGGCATGATAGCTGAGAGACCTTGGGTGTTGCCATCCAAAAAGGATCCTTCCCAGCTTTGGACAATATATCTTTCTGGATATTGGCTGGATATTGGCTTTCATCATGACGATAGCCTTCCTGTCCTTAACTTCTCAGAATAGTTCTTCTGAGGACATGCCACACCAGTCTCTCAGGTTCTTCAGCCAAGATGTCTGCCTATGCCCAAGGCCTCTCTTCTCAGGGATCTTTCCTTACAAAGAGAGTTGGAGTATTCTATACTTTATGTTGTTCCTCATGATATGGCCATGGTATTGGAGCTTTCTTTTCTTAATGGTCTTAAACAGTTCTTGTTCTTTATCCATCCGGTGCAACATTAGTCACATGATCAACCCATGATATAAGATTTTCTAAATTCCACATGTATCTCTGTTCATTAATATAGAACTCTCCCTTCAACAATAATCTCTTTGCCAAAACTCTTAATGTGCTTAGAAGAACTTGGCTCGAGTCAGAAGTTGTCTGATAAAACTTGGAGTTGTTTCAAGTCAACATATATGAAACTGAACATTCAATTGTATAGCATCAAGTTTTGTACCAGGTGGTACACATTTAAGGCATCCATATTTTCAGATAAAGCTTCATTTTCTTCTAGATCAAATTGTTTGTTAAGGTCTATAATTTGTATAGATTAAACATCCATTGTAAAATGAAAGGACAAAACAGTGCAGCTGTGCTAAATATGCTCAGCTTCCCATTTGTCAGAAGCCTAGTATATAGTCTTCTCTGTGCATTTGCTAAGGCAAAAGGATGCTGCATTCTCATCTAATTCATACAAAAAGATCAAGTCAAAGTTACAGGTGTAAATTAATACATAATAACAATGACAATGAATGTACTATTGCAATAAGATTTTTTAAACCAACCTCTTATCAATTTTCTTATTTTTCTAGATGCTGAAACTATCATTTATACCATGCCAAGAGTAGGTTCCATGCCAACATAATAAAAGAAGGTGGTTCCATCTGTCATGCCTTCTCTTTCCCAGCTGGCCTAAAGATTAAAAGACATATTGGAATTATCAAGTTAATCTTTTAAGATGCATCTTGGTTGGCTTTTAAGCCATGTTTGTCTTGATGCCATGTTATATGAGGCAATGAATCTAATGAAATACCACTGAGAGGAGAAGCATATGATTATCTTGGCATAATATCTGAAGTTTTGCTTTCCAGACAAATGTGTTTGGTACTGGGTTTTTGTTTGCTTGTTTGCTTGGAAAAGAAGAATTGAGGAAAGAGGTACAATGCAGAGAGGATAAAAAGATGGATACACAGAATTTCTAATGCTAGCTGCTGCAAAGTTAGTAGCATGTCAAACCTGTGGTTGAATTGCCTAGGGATAAAAAAAGTTAGTATTTACATTGCTTCAGAGTAAAAGTTGCTCATCACTCCCAGGCAAATAGAAGGGGAAGAAATGGAAGCAGTGACAGACTTCACCTTCTTGGGATCTAAGATCACTGCAGATGGTGACTGCAGCCACAAAATAAAAAGATGCTTACTTCTTGGGAGGCAAGCTATGACAAACCTGGGCAGCATAATAAAAAGTAGAGAAATCACCCTGCCAACAAAAGTCCACATAGTCAAAGCAATGGTTTTCCCATGGCTGTGACAGCTGGACCATAAGGAAGGCTGAGCACAGAATAGATGCCTTTGAAATGTGGTGCTGGAGGAGACTCTTGAGAGTCCCCTGGACTGCAGGGATATCAAATCAGCCAATCCTAAAGGAAATCAACCCTGACTGCTCCTTGGAAGGACAAATACTGAAGCTAAAGTACTTTGGCCACCAAATGAGAAAAGAGGACTCACTGGAGAAAGCTCTGATGCTGGGAAAGACCAAAGGCAAAAGGAGAAGGGAGTGGCAGAGAATGAGATGGCTAAAAGGCATCATTGACACAGTGGGATAGAGACAGTAGCTCACACCACTGTGCATAAATTGGGTCTCGAATTGCTGACCTGCTGACCTTTTAGTCGTCAAGCACAGTCCCTTGATGTATAAGGCAGGCAGCAATTACATGAATGAGGAATATTATTGATTTTTTTAATGTTTATAAAGGCCATACGCAGTGTTCAGCAATCATAAAGAAAATTTAGGGCAAAACTTGACATTGGGGCTTATTCTTAAGGAGTAAATCCATACCTCTCCCACAACAGATTCATTTCCGAGAATGGTGGCTTTCAGCAATCACACCTTTGAAATAACTCTGTGTTTACCTTCCATTGAGTGATCAGATGACATTGTTGAAATGAGGCCTGCTAAATGCAAGGTATGTGATGATGAAAATTGTTTGCTGTGAGAAATACATCTTATTCAGGGATCACTTCTGTAAAAACCATGTTTTTCCCCTTCTCCACTAAATCAGATTAAGATGCTGAGCTTGGCAACCAGAAGATCAAGACCTGAGTACTGTATGATGGAGTGAGCTCCTGTTGTCTGTCCCAGTTCCTGCCAACCGAGCAAATCAAAAACAAGAAATTACATGTAGATAAATAGGTACTGCTTTGGTGGGAAAGACAACTGTGTCCCGTGTGCTCCAGCATCTAATCATGCCTGCCACATGTCTATGGAAATGTCTGCCAACACAGACAGTGCTGGCTCTTTAGTTGTAAATGGTGATGAGCACTGCACCACACAATTGGCTTTTGAGCAAGGGAGGGCCTCTGAATCAATGGAGATTTAATGAGTCAACTCCTCCATAAGTTTCATTGGTTGAGATGGGCTTGCTCTAATTGTGACTTTCTATGTTGAGCTGGACATTCAGGAGTGTGAAGTCAAGAGGGCCCTAGAAAGAATTGCCAACAACAAAGCTAGTGGAGATGATGGTATTCCAGTTGAATTATTCAAAGCCCTAAAAGATGATGCAATTAAAGTGTTGTACTCTATATGCCAGCAGATTTGGAAAATATATTGGTGGCCACATTGCCAACATACGTTGGATGATGGAGAAAGCAAAGGAATACCAGAAAGAAGCCTACTTCTGTTTCCTTGACTACACCAAGGCCTTTGACTGTGTGAACCACAATAAAATGTGGCAAGTAATTAAAAAGATGGGAATACAAGACCACTTCATATGTCTTATGAGAAATCTGTACATGAGTCAAAAAGCAACAGTTAGGACAGGATATGGAATAACTGAGTGGTTTAAAATAGGAACAGGAAATAGGAAAATACTGCATTTTGTCACCCTGCTTATTTAACTTACATGCAGAGTACATAATGTGCAATGCAGGGCTAAATGAATCACAAGTTGGAATTAAAACTGTTGGGAGAAACATCAACAACTTGAGATATGCAGATGATACTACCTTAATGGCAGAAAGTGAAGAAGACCTAAAGAACCTCTTGCTTAAGTTGATAGAAGAGAGTTCAAAAGCTGGCCTGAGACTCAAAATTTAAAAAAACCAAAGATCATGGCATCCAGCACCATCACTCCTTGGCAAATAGAAAGGGAAGAAATGGAAGTAGTGACAGACTTTACCTTCTTAGGCAGATGGTGATTGCAGCCATGCAATAAAAAGGTGACTAATTCTTGAGAGACAAGCTATGAGAAACCTAGGGAACATAATAAAAAGTAGGGACGTCACCCTGCCAACAAAAATATGCATAGTCAAAGCAATGGTATTCCCAGTAGTAATGTATAGTTGTGAGAGTGGGACCATAAGGAAAGCTGAGCACAGAGGAATAGTCACCTTTGGAATGTGGTACTGGAGGAGAATTTTAGGAGTACCCTGGACAGCAAAGAGAACAAATAAGTCAATTCTGGAGGAAATCAATCCTGATTGCTTCTTGGAAGGACAAATAGTAAAGATAAAGATAAAGTACTGTTGGTAAAGCAGGGTGCAGAGTAGTGTGCCCCTTGTGCAAAGGAGGTAAACATGCAGACAGTTTTGGTGCAAAGGCAAAGTCAAAGTTGGTTTACTTGGAAGTAAAAGGGCAGCTATATACAGTGTAGCACAAGTCTCTTGGTTTCTCAGTTAAGTTCACTGAGGGAAGTTCATAGGTTCTATACACAAGTTCATACAGTTCAGTTCAATGGGCATATGCAAGCTGTAAGAACAAGTCAAGTACTGTAACAGCATTCCACAGTCCTCCTGCTGGAGGCTTACCCAAATCCTTCTCTGCTTGGTAGGAGATAAGTGGCTTGTCAGGCTAAACCACCAGAACTCAGTCCTCAAGGCAGAAAGCGTAGGAGCCTTTGTTCATACCTGACAGCAGAGAAGTCACAGTCAAAACAGGCATTGAAGCTAAACAATATCACAATATGATGAGCTGGCAGTTGTGGAGCTTAACAGCATTGAAGCAATTCTGGAACACAGTTCTGGAGGCCAGCTTTGGAACAGCTCTGAAGCAGCATTGAAGCCACTTTAGGAGACAGCTGCTCAAATATGCTCCCAGTGGCTGACATCTATATACGCTGGTCAACAGGACACACCACACACCAAGGTAAAGTCCGATCACCTGTGTGTTCTTGCAGCAAGACCTTAAAGGGGTACAGCCACAATATGCCTTGCAACTCCTCAGGGTGTTGAACAAACACTTACACACTCCAACAAGTACTTTGGACACCAAATGAGGAGAGTGGAGTCACTTGAGAAAGCCTTGATACTGGGAAAGATTGAGGGCAAAAGGAGAAGGGGGCAGCAGAGGATGAGATGGCTAGATGGCATTGTTGATGCAGTGGGCGTAGGGCTGTGGAAGATGGTGGAGGATGCGGGGCCTGGTGTGTGATGGTCCATGGGGTCGCACAGGGTCAGACTTGACTATGCGAGAGAACAACAAAATGTTAAAATAAGTCAGAGTTAGAGTTAGCTTATTTGAATTAATAGAATTTATAGAGGAGTTGACTCATTAAATCCTCATTAATTCAATGGACCTACTCTAATGTGATTTACTCTGCTTAGCTATAGGATTTTGATCATAATATCCTAAAACACAAAATAGGGAGTACAAATTGTTCACATCTGTGTCTTTATATAGTCAAGGTATTAAGAATCTAAAAAATAATTGTTTACACATAGTGATTAGAATATTTTGATCACTACCAACATATTCTCCACATATACAGAGAAGTAAAAATACAATAATAAAAGATGTCAAGGAAATTTGTCACATAGACACACATACATCTCTCTTTCTCTCTGAGGTATTAATTATATCTACATCTTGATTAAAGTATATATCAAAAACATCCATCTCAGGTATTAAGTATGGGAAAAAACAGTCAAGCATGTAAGAAATATGTCATTCTTATGATCAGAGCCTTTGTATTTACACAGAGGTAATCTCACTGCGTTGACTATAGATTGTTGGAGCGCAGACAAGAAACAGATTTTCTGTAGAAATGAGGGCAATTTCTAGAAGGTAACCTGCATTTCATTCAGGTTAGGCAATGGACAGAGCATTCAATGAAATGGAGATCACAGAGGAAGAGAAATGTCCCATTTAATTGCAATAATGCGGCTACATAAAATCCAATTATCTAATAAAGGCCAAGTGAATGAAAGTCACCACCTGTGCTAAAACAACACTTACTGATGAAGATATAAAAGTAAACCGCTTTCCCCCACTCTCAGTATTTGATTGTGAGCTATTGAAATATGTTAGCCCATCCCTTTCTATAACAACTTCAGCCCAAATATCTGAAGCAGTGTATATGTCACTTATTATCTGCTGCTGAAAATGTCTGGTCTGATTTTCCATCATCTATATCAAATGTCCTGCAGACTGGGTCTGATTCACTGAAACTAATGTACAGATTGCAATGCCATTAGTTATTGTTTGTACTTCTTGTTTGTACGTCTTGACATCAAGTCACTAAGACGCTGACTGGGAGGCGGAAGGTCAGCAGTTTGATTCCCGAGTATTGCAGGACAGAATGAGCTCCCGTCTCTGTCCCAGCTCCTGCCAACCTAGCAGTTCGAAAGCAAGAAATTGCAAGTAGATAAATAGGGACCACTTTGGTGTGAAGGTAACAGCTTTCCATGCGCTCCGGTGTCTAGTCATGCCTGCCACATGCCCATGGAAATGTCTGCAGAACCAGACAGCACTGGCTCTTCGGCTTAGAAACAGAGATGAGCACTGACCCCTAGAGTCGGATATGACTGGCTTTCGAGCAAGGGAAACCTTTACCTTTACTACTTCTTGCATCACAAAACACATAACATCCAACTTTTGAGACAGAACATCCCTCTTGTAAAGCAGAACAAGGCATTCTGTTCATTTCTGTGTATAAAAGTTAAGCCAGTATAAGTGTCAAAGGTATTAGGTTGTGCAGTTGACCATGTGAGTCTTGTTTTGCCTGTTGTGTCACATACATGTGGAAATGTGTTCTGGATAACACTTCTGCCACCATGCTTTCCTCCACCATCACCTCAGACTTCAGCCACAGGAAGCCAGCAGTGGCTTTCTACAGCCATTTCTCCCAAATTCCTTAACCATTTTACCAAGTGAGAGCTGGACTATAAGGAAAGCTGAGCGCAGAATAATAGAAACCTTGAAATGTGGTGTTGGAGGAGAGTTTTGACAGTTCCCTGGACAGCAAAGAGAACAAATAGGTTGATTTTAAACAAAAAAAATCAATCCTGACTGCTCCTTGGAAGGCCAAATATTGAAGATGAAGCTAAAATACTTTGGACATCAAATGAGAAGAGAGGATTCGCTTGAGAAAGCCTTATTGCTGGGAAAGGTCAAGGGCAAAAGAAGAAGGGGTGGCAGAGAATGAGATGTTTACATGGTATTGTTGATGCAATGGGCACAGAGTTGAGTAGGTTGAGGAGGATGGTGGAGGATAGGGATGCTTGGTGTGCGATGGTCCATGGGGTCAAAAGGGTCGGACTTGATTATATGACTGAACAACAACAATGCGCCATATGCTGTCCTGTAAACTTGTCCATATTCTATCCTGTAGCTTGCTTTCTGAGGATGGGAGAAGACACAGCCCCATAGCTAGCACCTACAGAAGATTAAATTATCCTTAGCCAGTTTTTATCAATGGGACATGGAATGAGAATGCATGATCTTCTAGCAACACAATGTCTTGCTCTGACCCTGTTTAAGTGCATATTTTGAGAGAAAATTGGTCGAGAAATCCAAAGTTAGTGAGATAATAGGTTCAGACAGACAGATTCTGTTACAAATACTTTTGGAGACATTGTTTTCTAATTTGCAAACTAACGTGTCAATGGAATTAAATAGAAATAGCCTGATCCCTCCATTACTAATTCTCCATGCCATTTTCCAATATCCTTTTCAATATTTACATGCATATAGAGTTCCAGTTGCAGAAGCTACAATGACAATTAGACAAGATGCTGGCTGTTTGTGTCCAGGCACATTACTGATGCCTTATCAAATCATTATAGCCATTACACAGTTGGAATTACATGAAAATAAATACAATTCTTCATAAACCAATGAATGGTGACATCAATCAGGATGGTCTACAGATACCTTCTTGTGTTCAGTACCATTTACAAAGGCACACCAAGCAAGGGGAAAAACACAGAAGCAGATTCCTTTTTAAAACCAGTTTGCCAAGTCAGATGTTTCCTAGAAATTGGCAGAGGTGATGCAACAACCAAAAAAATTCTAGACACCACCAAAATCTAGGTATCAGGGATAAATCTAGGCTCAGGGATAAATCCAGGACATTCTAGCTGTGAGTTTTGGGGAAGGGTTTAATAGTGGATCCCTATTTCTCGATCGGCCTTATGACTACCAAGATGAAAATAAATACAGAATTGACAGAATTGAGCTTCAATTTCTTTGTCTTCCTCCAGCCTATAATAGATATCAGGCACTGGTTTAGAGCCAAGACAGCTTCCTTGGAATTAGAAGGAAAGGAGATATAATTGAGTGTTATTATCCAAAACATAAAACCTCCAAACTCTGGACAACCTTCCCAGTGGAGATGTTAAATAGCAAAAGGACACGGTCAAAACAGAACTCTGAGGGTTTTCATAAACAAAAGGCTAGAGTGTTGAACAGAAGTCCTCAATGCATTACTTTCCTTTAGGAACAACCTTCTGGTGCAAGATAGTTCCTCCAAGTCCCATCCACTGACATGTTATTTCAAAAGGGGTCCAGTAGAACAAACAAGGACACACTCCTTCTATCCAGTTGCCAGTTAAGGTTGTTCATCAAGGCAACAAAAACTATCTCAGTCCCATAACCAGGATGAAGCTAGGGTGAAATAGATCTAAATAATCTGTTTTGTCCAACAATTCTTGAAGCTGAGAAACTACTACATCAGTCAAACAGATGGGTGATAGAACAAAAACTTCAAGCTGCTGGCCTGCTATAATAATAATTTCATGTCAGAAATTATTCTGGGTTGAAAAGATTTTTTGCTGGAAAAACTCCATTCAGGGGATGCCCGAATGAGGCTCCTTTCATGTCCCCAAGATCTTTTCCCACCAAAGTAGTCCCTAGTTATCTACTTGCAATTTCTTACTTTTGAACTGTTGGCAGGAGCTGGGACAGAGACAGGCACTCAAACTGCCATCCAGTACCTGGGTCTCAAACTGCTGACTTACTGGCCTTCCAGTTAACAAGGTCAGTTCTTAACCACTGAGCTACCACGGCCCCCTGCTGCCCTGCTGTGCAGTACACATTCTCCTCTAGTCTACTTTGTTGTTACTTTGACAGCCCCTCAAAGGGCAGCGTTCACCATTTGAGCCAAGTGATATTTCATGTCCACTCTTTAAGTGAACCCACGCCAGTGTTACTGGAGGGGCACACAGAAAGAAACTCCTCAAACATTGTGGTATTTTTGAACCACAATTGGGAGTACACTGGGCAATTACAACCTTGTTGTGCTAGCTAATCTTTCTCACACTGGGTCAGACGAAAGGAACTGCAGAAAGAACTAACAAAAAAGTGCCTTCATTTTGGCATTTTGGGTAACCTATTTTACTGACCTTGGAAGGATGGAATGATTCATCAACTTTGATCCTTGTTGGGATCGAACTAACAACAACAGTAGTTTTGGCTGTAGTATAGCATTTTAACCACTGTGCCACCAGGGTTCAATTCATTATACTGCAATTGTAATATAATGTAGTGTTACCATCATTATGAGAAGAATACATTAATTAGAAAGTAACTAATTATCTGCAACTATGTACTTCCAAATCCTTCCCTCTACCCTGCATATCCATCACTGCTAAAACAAGTTGCCTCTTAAGCAGAGATCTTATTAAGATATGTCCCTCCCCCGTCCTGCTTTTCTATTTATCTCTTTATAATTTTCCATGCAGTGCAGTCAGTTCTTGGACTGCTGACAACATTGGTCAAAGGGGAAGAAAGAAACACGGGCCAATGAAACACGAGGAGAATGTAATGAATCTGGACTGCAGTGTATGTTCCTAGGTGCTTCTCTAAAGAGTCTCTCTGTGCCTGTTTATCCTACATTAAAATACCTGTGCAATACAACAGGTGTTGTAGCAGTCTTTTGAAGCAATGATTGTGCAAAAGTACTGCCCCACAGCTGAGATTTGCCTTTATGCACAGATGCAAAGACATTTTGGAGTGCAAGCATCCTTTGCAGATTCACCAGGCAGTCTGCCAAAAGCAGTCCACAAAGACAAGAAAACAACTAATTGAGCTAGGCTGGGTGTGATTTATAAAAAAACCCGATGGCTTTCCTTTGTACATGTAATTCAAGATGAGGTTTTATGTCCCTTTCTTTTTCAGGTTGGCACATCTATTCCCCTCAACTGTCCTGCAGAACATATCTTCACATATTACTTTGTGAAGCTAATTAATTGAATGCAAGTCTACCCCAAATGATACATACATTCAAGGCTAATGTAGATCTAATTTTGTCCTTTATTCTGTTGTAAAGCATAATTTGACTGCAGGGGTAGAGTGGTGGGGCATGTTCTTGCAAGCCAAAAGTCCCAAGTTCAATTCTCAGCAGCTCCAGAGAGAAATAAAGAATGCTGTCTGACACGATGAAGAAATAGTGCCAATACTGATGGTACTGTCTTAAGCTGATCAATAACTTGAGGACATAAAACAGCTTTCTATATTCCTAATTACCCACAGTATCTTCCAATGAAAACTCAGCATTGTATGACCCATAGTTGGGTATTTGAATGGCAGTTTGCAGCTGTTTGATGCTGAGCCAACAATATTTCTGCAGCAGCAGCCACTATATTTTGGAACTGGAGGAACTTTGGCATCATAGAATGACTGAGTTGGAAGAGGCCCCTGAGGCCATCAAGCCCAGGCCCCTGCTAAATGCAGGAGTCCAAATCAAGGCAGATTGGATAGATAGTTGTCCAGTTTTCACTTAAATGCCTCCAGTGCTGGAGTGCTCACCAACTCCAGAGGTAATTTATTTTTATTTATTTTATTTGTGGATTTGTATTGCCGCCCAACTCCAAAGACTCTGGGTGGGTGGCATACATACAAATGTTAAAACCATCACATTTTTTTTTTAAAAAATCACAATTAAAACCCCATTAAAAACTACCACAAAAATATTCCCCAGCCTCCCACCAGTGAAAAAAGAGGGCAAGAGCGCTCTTAAATCAACCAGCAGGCTGGGGCCACAGCATTGTCTGGGCCCCAGCAATTAGTTCTATTGCTGTACTACTCTAACAGTTGAGAAACTTTTCCTGATATTAAGCCCACATCTGACTTCTCGTATTTTCAGCCTGTTACTACATGTCATCCACTCTAGGATGATCAAGAACAGATTCTGTCTCTCATCTATACGACTATCAAGTCTTTTTCTGAAGCCTCAACATGCTCAGTTCCTTCAGTCTTTCCTCACAGGCTTTCCCCAGTCCCCTTATCAGCCTTGTTTTTCTCATCTGAACTTCTTTGAGTTTGTTGACATACTTCTTAAAGTGTGGTGTCCAGAACTTGACAAAGTACTCTAGATGTGCTCTAACTAGTGACAAAATAAAGGGGTTCTAGTACCTCATGGTTTTTGGAGACTGTACTTCTGTTAATGCAGCCTAAAACAGCATTGGCCTTTTTTTCAGCAATATTGCACTGTTGACTCCAGCACCACCGTTCGAATGGGTCTATTCTTTTGCACTCAGCCTTTCCTATGGTCCGTTTCTCACAGTTGTACATTACTACTAGGAAGATAATTGCTTTAACTATGTGGATTTTTGTTGGCAGGGTGATGTCTCTACTTTTTATTATGCTGCCTAGTTTGCCATAGTGTCCCCACACACACACACACAAAGGAGTAAGCATCTTTTCATTTAATGGCTTCAGTCTCCATCGGCAATTATCTTATAAGGTAAAGTCTGTCACTGTTTCCATTTCCCCCGATATATTTTCCAGGGAGTGATGGGGCTGGATACCATGATCTTGGGTTGTTTTTTTTTTATGCTGAGTTTCAAGCCAGATATTGCACTCTCCTCTTTCACCCTCATCAAGAGGCTCTTTAGAGTTTGTTTACTTTCTACTATTAGGGTAGTATCATCTGCATATTTCAGGTTGTTGATATTTCTCTCTGCAATCTTAATTCCAGTTTGTGCTTCATCCAACCCTGCATTACGCACAGTATGTCATGAAATAATTCAAGGGATCCATTCATATTTTAGTTTTCTTTACATTCACACTTTCATAGTCATTAAGTGTTAGGATTTTAAGTTCGCAATCCCCCCGCCCCACAATTGGTCATTTACAATGGTGTTTTGCTTAAAGAGTGAACTCGCTTAAAGAGCAATCCTGTGGAACGCATTATGCTCTTTAAGCAAGGTACAACTGTACCATTTTCTCTGTAAGCTTGAGAATAGCTGTACTCAAAATGGAGAGACTTGTGCTGGTCACATGGTCACACTCCATTCTGCTTAGAGTCATCACACATACCAAGGAAGGTCATGTGAAGTCATTAAGACATCTGGAGTTACATCACCCTTAGATAAGAAAGGGAATTTTCCAAGGTTACATCACCTACTTTCACATGGGAAAGGGATCACAAGATCTCATGCACCTGCTAGTCACCTCCAAGGTCAGCATGACAATGACATCAGCAATCACTTGATTCTCATCATTCCTGAGATGGGAGATAACCTACATTACCATAGATAAGGAGCAAATGACATCATTCAGACATCTGGGAAGCTAACCACTTCAAATAGACACCTGTTAGATCAAAGACATTTTAGTAATACCAATTAGCTCATCCTCTCATATCAAGCATTAAGAGGGGAGGGAGAAGGAGGCTGAAAATCATATAAAAAGGGCCAGTTTTGACCCATCTTCACCCTTCCTTTGTGGAGGCTACTATCATGTCTTTTCACCAATGACATGAATCTCTGAAGAAGAAACCACACTGCCCATCATGTTACAGACATCAGGAACAGAGATGCTTTAGATGAGGAAGGTTATTCTCTTTGTTTTATTGTTTTATTAGTTTGCTATGTAGTGTAGAGTAGATTGGTTTATTTCTTCATTATGTATCCTGCATATAAATTGATTTATATTGTCTTTTAATAAATGAGAAAAAGACAATCCAAGGTTTGGTTATTGAGTTGCCAAAACCAAGCTACAGAGCAGAAATCTCTACAGAGGAGGGAGACCTTTGATTAAGGGTCTTGCTAAGGACTTTAAATTGCCAAGTGTCAGCCCAGAGAGAGGGGAGGCTCTGCAGGTCTGCTCTGTGTGTGCGCAGGAAACTGTCATAGTGTGGGGAAGTAGCAGAACCTCAAATGGATGGTTATTTCAGCTACCAACTTTCCTTGCCTTAAGGCAGAATGCTATGAATGCTACCTCTGCCCACACCAAAGCTTGAAGGGACCAGACTGGGGCTGGGGCTTCGAGGAAGTCCCATTTCCCATTTCATCCCAGAAGACCCCTGACACAGTATACAGTGATACCTCAGATAATGTTTGCATCGGATAAAGCTAAAATCGGATAACTTTGGGGAATTTGAGGCAAACATTTGCATCAGATAATGTTATGTTAGCGTTATCCGATGAAAATGTTTGCCTCAAATTCCCTGAGCCGTGGCTGTGACTCACCAGTTTGCGTTGGGAGAAAGGAGGAGGGCCTGCCTGCTCTCTTTCTGCCAAGGTTGCAAGATCTCAATAACAATCACAACATCTAATCCTCACCAGCATACCTCCTTGGGCGACAGCAGGGGTGCCCAAACTTTTTAGGCCATGGGCCAGTCATGTGTGCCAAAACTATTCCCTATGGGCCAGATCCAGCCCTGACACCAATTCATGTGGCCCCTTCCACCCTCATCACTCCCAGAAGCGGAAGAAGGGTGAGTTTTACTTCTGCTTCTGGTGTCATTGGCTGGATCTGGCCCATAGGACATAGTTTGGGCACCCCCAGCTTACAGGGATAGAAGCAGGACCCAAAGTGAATGCCAACATTTACCAACATGCAACGTGGCCATCTGGAGCCATGTTCACAGGAATCCATCTGGAGCCATGTTCACAGGAATCCATTTTAAATGCTAACAGCAGGGATGCCCAAACAATTCAGGCCATGGACCAGTCACATGGTTCATGGGTGCCAAAACTATGGGCCATGGGCCGGGGCCGGCCCACAAAACCAATTTATCTGGCCCACTCCACCATCGTCGCTCCCGGAAGCGGAAGTCGGGTGAGTTTTACTTCTGTTTCTGGGAGTGATGAGGATGGTGTGGGCCATATGAATTGGTGTCATGGGCCAGATCCAGCCCACAAGCCCTGTTAACAGCAGGGGTGCCCAAATGTTTCAGGTCACTGGCCAGTCACCTGGCTCATGGGTGCCCAAACTAACCACTGTAGGCCAGATCCGGCCTCCAATGCCAATTCATACAACCCACGCCACGCTTGTCGCTCCCAAAAGCGGAAGTCAGGTGAGTTTTACTTCCGCTTCTGAGAGCAACAGGGGTGGAACGGGCTGGATGAATTGGTGTCATGGGCTGGATCTGGCCCATGGGCTGTAGTTTGGGCACCCATGAACCACGTGACTGGCCCATGGCCTGAAAAGTTTGGGCACCCATGCTGTTAGCCAGAAGCGTAGCGTGCCTTGGCGGGGCCCCGTATAAAAATTTGTTTGGGGGCCCTTAGGAAGGGTAAAGATTTGTTTTGCTTACGCACGTTGGAGGCCCCCATAGCCCGGGCCCCCCGTATAATTGATATGGCAGATACGGCGGTAGCTACGCCCCTGCTGTTAGCTTTTAAAATTGATTCCTGTGCACATGGCTCCATTTGGCCACTCTGCATGATGGTAAATGTTGTCATCCATTTGGGGCTTGCTTCTATCCCTCTTAGCTTTTAAAATGGAGTCAGGACATATTGAAAGCCCCCCCCCCCATGTCTTGGTGATCTTGGAAGGTCAGTGCACTACAGCACAGTACACAAACTAAAATTTGTTTTCTTCGGCTCACCTAGTTTTTCTGGTGTGCCATGGCATCATTGAAAAAAACATCTGTCAGCAAAAAGAGGGTACAGATCTTTTAAAACAGCACTTTATAAAGTTTTCAAAAGTTTAAAAATGCTGTATGGTTTTGTTCCCCTAAAGTCAGGGTGTTCTGGCATGTTTTTGCAATGTAGAGTTGTGTTTTTACCTTTTAAACAAGCACTTTATAAATTTTTACAAAGTATAAAAATACTGTATGGTTTTGTTCCCCTAAAGCAGTGGTGCCCAAACTAAGGCCCGGGTGCCGGGTGCGACCCCCAACACCAATTCATCTGGTCTGCAAAGCCCTCGTCACTCCTGGAAGTGGAAGTAAAACATGCCTGTACGGCATCAGGGGCCATACCCGGCCCCTGGGCCTTAGTGACCAGCTCCCTGAACCACATGATCGGACCACAGCCTAAAAAGTTTGGGCACCCCTGCCCTAAAGTCAGGCTGGTCTGGCATGTTTTTGTAATGTATTTACCCTTTAGAAAATTATTTCTTAAAGTTCTTTAAGGTTCCAGCATGTTTCCTTGACTTTCCCTTGAAGTCTGTGTTGTTTACAATGTATCTCTAAGGAGTTGACGTTATCTGAGTCATCTGCATGAGATTTTAACGTTATGTGATGCATGCATCGGATAAGGCTAAAAATCGGATAACGTTAAGACTTGTGGAACCAAGTCTTAATGTTATCCGAGGTATTATTGTACTGTGCATATAAGTTAAATAAGCAGAGGGACAATATACAGCCCTTTTGTGCTCCTTTTCCTATTCTAAACCAATCAGTTGTTCTGTATCTGGTCCTAACTGTGGCTTCTTGAGCCACATGCTGTTCCTCTACACAAGCTTAAATGTTTATTTCTCACAAATTATTCTCTTTGCTTTTTTATCAGGATTCCTATATGATAGCCTAGGCTCCGGCTCTGTTACTTTTACAACTTCCAATCCTTTCCCAAAGAGGAAGAAAACATTCATATTAGAATGGACTCACCAGACTGATCCTTTCCAAAGTGAATCTCAAATCTGAAACTAGACCTGTCAGAAGCTTCTTGAGTTGCAATTTGTGGTGCTGCCATTTTAGGCAGCCCATGTTTTTTCTGGGCAGCCTAACAGGTGGAGAAGTGGACTGGCTCAGCCAGGAAAGATCAGAGAAGAAGCTAATCTTCTTAATATGGATGAAAGGTGTACATTTTCCTTCCTTCCTTCTTTCCTGCCTCCTTCTGACACTATGGGTATTTAATCCAAAGTATCATATCTTAGGTTTCTGTTAGCTTCTACAAAAGATTTCATTATTTTTCATGTGAGGAGTCTCCTATACAAAATTAATTCTAATCGACTCATGTAACCTCCGTTTAGTACACTCCACAGAGATTAATAGAAATACAATCGCACAGGTCTTTCCTGATAACGCACACCATTTGCAATTATTCATGATTAAATATGTACGTGCAAATTTGAGTCCCATCAGGGATGAGGCTTCAGCTTAATTAACTTTGATTTATGAAGTAGCAGGCAACAACTATACAAGTGGACAGATTATTCAGTGAGATAATGCTCTCCCGCATCGCCTGGGATTGAGGCAGTAGTAGAATATTTTGTACCTCAATCATATAGCTTTCCCAATAAACCTAGAAAAATGAGACAAGTAATTTTTAGCCTCTGAATCACACAGCTAAACAAAAGTGATCCATCTATACAACTTAGTATCTATGCATATTTGAGTCAGTGCATGAAGCCTGCTTTAAATAGTTTTTGTAAAGGCTTTGACACCAAATAATGAAATTGTAGCCAACCATTGAGGGACACATGGGACCAGTTACAGTAAGAGGTAAAATGTGCGTATGTAGAATGGTATATTTTTAGATAAGGTTGAGGTGATTTCCCATGTTATATTCTCAGGTTTTTTCTGTTACTGTAATTATAATTATTATTAAATTGTAAATTATTTTGTGTCTTCATTTATTAAAAAAAAATTAGGACCCAAGGCAGCTTACATTATAAAGGGTCCTGAAGATCACAATCCATCATAATCGGCTTATTTTCACTGCCAACTGATCATACTATGCTTCCAACATTAGCAAGAGGATAACAAGATAAATTTGGCTGATTTTAGATGTCTCCAGATTCCTTCTTTGTAAGATGCACCCTATGCACTATTTCTTACTTTATTCATGTCAGAGGCACCACCAGCATATAATACCATACAAAGCTAAAGTTAACATATCTAAAACAAAAAGGAATTAAAAGGACTAGATGACATCTGCCCAATATTGGGCTACCTCAACAGCATTTCCTCAGTGCACATTGAAGGGCACCATGTGTATTGTATCATATGGGTGATTAATTGCTCTTCTCCACATTCACATAGGCTCACCATCTACAGAGAAACCCCACTTTCTCAGATTAGCCCTTGATCTTCCTACCCCGGCATGCATTCTATTTAAAGCTTTCCACACAGGCCATGGTTGTTCATGGCCAGGCGGTAGAGAATAATGTTGTTCTGCCCAGTTATCTGGTAGCAACTTGCTTGCCTTCTAAAGTGCTAGAGTGGTTTGTGCGGGCTGGTTGTTTTGGGGAGCAGAAGTTATGAGGATTGTCTGCCTTATGCAAAGGATAAGAGAGCCAGTCAATTTTAGTTTCTTGAATATTATCCAGAGCATCTAGAACAGAAGTGGGCAATTCGGTTTGTCTAGGGCAGGGATCCTCAACCTATGGCTCACAGTCTGGATCTGACCTACAGCACCAAATCATCCAACCTGTGTTCTCACTCAAGTTGCTGCTTCCACTGCCGCCACCACCACCACATCAATCCTTGTCTCCTCCACCTGGCTTGGCATGTCCCTAACGGTGTTCCATAGCAGGGAGGATGTTGTAAGCCTTACAACATCCTCCCTGCTATGGAGCACCATTAAGGACATGCCAAGCCAAGTTGAGGAGACAAGGATTGTGGCAGCAGCAGTGGCTGAAGCAGAAGTGGCCGCAGGGGAATTTCTGGCATTCGGATGAGCTTCCTTCACCCATGGAACACAGCTCCTCCAGGCCGGTAAGTAGGGGAGTGGTGTGGGGGAAGGGGGGTACTTTGGGGGTTGTGGTGGGCTGTTCCAGTTCATGTATTGTGGCTTACCTAGAAGTGCTACCAAAGTGGACGCAGCAGCGGTGGTGGTGGTAGTGGCGGTATGGGGGACCACCAGTCCAGCCCCTCAACAGTCTGGGGGAGTGTGACCCAGCTCCTGGCTTAAAAAAGGTTGAGGACCCCTGGGCTAGGGCCAGTTTTATGTCCATAGAATTCTCTGGGAGATTGGCTGGACCACCCAACATGTGAAAAATAAATTGGAAAAAGGAATATGACTGTAAGTCCACTGCTGGTTTTTACAAAAATGCTGTTCATGGTGGTTTGAAGGATTGGCACAACTTTTAGGGGTTCATGCACAAGACTCCATTATTGCACATCCATCTAGAGAGGCAGAGGTGTCATGCTACCTATCCTGAACACTACTACAAACTCAATAAGCAAAGCTGATCAAAACCAAAATATCCAACACTTTTTAATTTATATTTTCTGATGTTATGTGATTGCTGATTTCCTGAAGTTGTAAAATAGTAGAATGAAGAGTGGATGGAAGGTAGAGTGAGAAAGCTTTTTGGATTGAACCTGGATTAATATTGTTTTTTGGTGAGTTCCTTATTCATGCAGTAAGTTACATTATATGAGCCAGGTAGCTATTACCATCAGGTCAACCTGTTTATCTTCCTTCAGTTCATGCATAACAAAGGATATGAAACTCTGGAGAACAAGTCTTTGTTTATTTGGTGTTCATTTTCCCATATGTAACAATTACAGTGCTGTGAGCTGGTGAACTAATTCAAATAGCTCAGTGTTCCTTTTGATTTGGTTATATAATGGACAACCAGAAAATATGAACTGCTGCATCACAGTCACTTTTCCTCTTGGGATTTTGAAGAAAATGCCTCTTGTTCCAAAAATGTAGTACAGAATAAGAAATGTTTGGGAGAGAATACTGTAGGCCTGTCTGTGACTACATTCCTTCTGAGATTTAACCTGAAATTACAGCTTCTTCTTGATTTTTTTCTCTCCCCCTTGATAAGGTCAATGGGTGACTAGTTGGAGAGTGAACTGAAAAAGTGCTGGAAGTTGGATGCTTTTGTATTAACAAAGCAAAAAGCAGATGACAGACCATATCAGCATTAAGAATCAAGTTTCCAGTGGAACTGACAGTATAAAGAATCTTTGCAGAAGAAAACTCAGTATCCCTGTGATATTTGAGTAATAGACAAGAAGACCTTTGTAAAAGTAACCTTCCTTCCTCTTACTCTACAAATCCTTCCATGTAACAAATATTTGACTCCCCCCTTTAAAAATATATATACCTTGGCTGAAATCTTACTGCTTAGTGTAGAAAGTTACACTAGCATAGGCCTGCTGAGTCAGTGAAGATTTGATGTGTCTACTCTTCCATATGTTCAATTGATTCAAATGAGCTGACTTTTGTTGTTGTTGTTGTTTAGTCACATAGTTGTGTCCAACCTTTTGCGACCCCATGGACCATCACATACCAGGCACTCCTATCCTCCACCATCCTCCACAACCAGTGGTGGGCTCAAAAAAAAAAAAATACTTCCACACTTTGGGTGTGGTATGGTGGGTGTGGCCAGAGTGACAGCTCTGTGTTGCACCTGAATTAGGACTACTTTATTTCAAAATTTGGATGGGCGGGGCCAGCCAGAATTTCTGCTACTGGTTCTGGTGAACTGGTGCGAACCTGCTGATGCCCACCACTGTCCACAACCTGCTCAGCTCTACACCCATTGCATCAACAATACCCTCTAGCTATCCCATCCTCTGCCACCTCCTTCTCCTTTTACCCACAATTTTTCCCAGCATCAAGGCCTTCTTGAGTGAATCCTCTCTTTTTGTTTGGTGTCCAAAGTACTTTAGCTTCATCTTCAATATTTGTCCTTCCAAGGAACAGTCAGGATTGATTGCCTTCAGGATCGACTTATTTGTTCTCTTTGCTGACAAATCAGAGCTGACAATTAGAGCTGACTCTGATTGTGACTTAATCCATTAAAGTAAGTTGCAATTGGGGTAAGCATTTTTGAATCAATGGAACTTATGGAGGAATTGGCTCACCAAATCCCCATTGATTCTGTGTGCCTACTCTAGTGTGACTTACTGGCATCTTTTTTATTTTATGTTTATATACTATTAAGCAATAGAAGTACTCCATTCCAATAATGTCCTATATCAAAAAATATTTCCAGTAAAGATGTACATGTAAAACAAAGTGCAATGATCTAATCATAATTTCATTTATTAGAAGGAATAAATGTGTCACTCCCCTGGTGTTGCTGCATTAAAACTCCATCAGACCATGCTAGCATATCTAAAGTTGGGGCTGACTGATACTGTAGTCCAGGGGTGCCTGAACATTTTGGGCCACAGGACAGTCATGTGGTTCAGGGAGCTAGTCACTATGGCCCCGACGCCAATTCATCTGGCCTGCAAACCCCTTGTTTCTCCTGGAAGTGGAAGTAAAATGCACCCATAAGGGCATGTTTTACTTCCACTTCCAGAAGCAAGAAGGCTTCATGGGCCAGATGAATTGGTATTGGGGGCCGCATCTGGCCCCCAGGCCATAGTTTGGGCACCCCTGCTGTAGTCCTATAAAATCTAGCTAAATTGAGGTTCCTTTCACCATTCTGCAAACGACTGAAAAGCTTCCTTATTGTCCACTCAGGGTCATGATATGGATTGTTTCAACTGATTTATTCCCTCAATGATCCTGTTTCATTAGTTCCATTGCTTTCCAGTGAATACTGTATGGTAGTATGAAATCTGGAAGGGTCAAAATTACTCAACAACTACATGAAAAATCTAGTAACAAAACCATCCCTTTATTGTGGGTAAAACTATACAGAAATTATCATGTGTGATTTGGACCTCATATTAACAGATGGAGTGGCTTTATATAGAGTAAAATCAATCAAAAATAGGGAGTTACTTGTCAAGGCAAAGTTCTTTCCCAGCCCCTACTACCTGGGTTTATTTTGGATGGAAATATCTAAAAAAAAGCTGAGTCTGGATATACATCCTTGTTTGTCTCACTCTTATAGGGGAAAATGAGAAACTACTTTTTTGCTTCTCACCTGCTTGATGACAAGATTCTTCTTGCTGCTATTGATGGTAAGGATGATTTATATATAACTTGCACAAAAACTGCATAGCAGTAATAATTTTCATCTTGTTGAATGAACTTTTAAAAGTAAAAGTACTGAATGGGTTTTTTGTATCATTTGGATCCATCATTCTTTCTGTGTTTGACATGTGTGTGTTTTGCTTCACCAAAGGAGAAGACATGGGCTCCAAGCAGAGGCAGTTGGTTCAAACTATAGGGCAAACTATAGGGGAAGAGCAGGTTCTTGTCACACTTTGGTCCTGGAGTCAAGCAATCTCAGGAGACCATCAAGTGTGCTGAGAGATAGTTTGTATTGCTAGAAATGGGTAATTTAGTCATAATTCATCACATCCCCACTAACTTTGGTACTATAACAGACCTATGTGTTCATCATACAACAAACAGATCCTCTCATATGTCTTGTTATTTTGGATTCCCATGCAGCTAACTACTTTGAAATTTCTATAAGGTTCAGAAATAAGTAGAAAAGACTATGTTAACAGAAGAACTGAAAGGCTTCAGACAACACTAATAAACTCTCTTAGGTCTTTGGAAATCACTATCCCCACCTGTTAATAAAGCAACACTGCTTACTCTTCCTGCTTACACACTGAAAAATGAATATACTGTACTGCTTTGTCTTCTGTCAACTGGGGCTGTTACTCTTAACATTATATTGGAGAAATCAAGTTCTTTCCTCCTTCCAAGATTATCATGATTCTGCCATGAAATTGAGGTGATTTACCTGTAGGTGGCACAAGAACACTTCCAAGCACTACAAAATAGGTTTATTACATACTGGTAGTTTGTGAAGTGTCCAGATCAGCAATCTGGCATTTCTGTTTGGCTGTGATGTTGCCAGACTAGACTGCTTGTTTAGGTACATAGTTCTTGTGAAATATTAACCTTGGTACTAATAAGACTAATGAAGTAAGCATTTTGGATGGGACAGATACCTTACTGAATATACTATTTTATTATTTTGGTAGCACTTCTAGGTAAGCCATAATACATAAAGTGGAACAGTCTCAAAGTATTGAAGAAAACAAAACAAAAGAAAAAAGTATTTATTCCCCTTGCCTTTACATAAAGCAAAGATCAATTTTAAAAAAAGAACTAAAATTCAATAGCCTTACAAACAATGCAGTGTTGACAAGTCTTCTCCAGTCTCCAAGCCCTTTTGGGATAGTCACATTTTCATCAAAGAGTAAAGCACACTAAGAGTTATATCCAAAGTTATAATCAGGGCAGACAAATCAATGGAACTTTTATAAGTGTTGATTCATTAAAGTTGATTCATATAAAGTGTTGATTCATTAAACCATTCTGCTCTAGATGTGACTGATGATGGAATTTAGATGTAACAGTGATTCTTCTTATTTTGTGTTTAGGTCAGACATTAAACTGGCAAAATGAAGCAATCTTTCTTGGCTTTGACATTGGCCAAACTTAAATCCTCATTGGTACATGTTTCTGGTAGTAACTGGCAGCCCAGCAAATGAGCTGGATTCTGTATCTCTCCATATTTATACAGCATGTTGTTGTCTGCCAGCAGCCCACAATTGAGCACATTGGTCTTATATTTAGGGACTCCAGCCCTCAACTTATTCAGGGTCCTCCAAGTGACATAGGGGAGGTGGAGTTCCTCAGCCACATTTTCCTTTAATTTTATTCCTTTTCTAGTGAGTTCCTTCCTCCATCTTCCAATTTGATTTTTGTTCTTGCGACTTAATATTGTTTCATACTGGAGCAGTATACTCTGCTGCAGAGACGTTCAGGGCCAAAGTTGATAACAGTGAGGGGGCCAGGAGTTCTATAAAGGGAGGGCAAACCTAAGAGATAGTGTTGAATATAAAAGGAAAAATCCTATCTCTTGAGGCTAAGGTGCAAAGATGCCATTGACAGAGTGAGACAGAATAGAACTTCTGATGGGTTGGAGCCCATTAGAAGGAATACATAGAAGAGAGAAATATAAAGATAACCATATCTCATGTGATCTAGGGCAGTAAATATAGATGCAATCTCTCCCCCCCTCCAAAGGGAACTTAATCTTTTCCAAAGTATTTTTGTAGTTTTAAACCCCTATGATAAAGTAGATTGCATCACTAAAACATAGTGGCTGACATCCCATTGATGTAACTGTGCCTGTGGAAGGCTGAAGACATCATCAGAAGAGGGTGATTTTCTGTCATTAAAAATGTCCAATTTCTGTCTCCTAGCTTTCCTGACTTCCATGTAATCCTTTGCATTGTGTTGGGTGAGAGGAGGAATTCTTTTATAGTACAAAATTTCCCCTGCCAGTAATGTCACTGCAACACTGTTCCTCCCAGAGCAACAACATCTCCTGCAAAATGTGGAAGTAGTATTCTATTATACACTATTGGAATAGATAACAAATATTAATAAAATATGATTTTATGCAATTACATTTTTATGACTATTATAATTCAATTCCTTAGTAGAACCCCCCCCCCAACAGAATCTTTCTCTATGAAAGAGAATCAGAGAATAATTGAGTTAGAAAGGATGTATAAGATTATCAAGTCTAACCTACTGCTCAATGCTGGAATCCAAAATCTAAGCAGATCTGATAGATGGTTGACCAATTTTATCTTGTATGCCTCCAGTATTGGAGCGCTCACTACCTCTCAAGCTAATTGGCTCCATTATCATACTGCTCTAACAATTAAGAAGCTTTTTCCTGATATGGCATGAAAGTAGAATTGTATTCTTTGTTTATTTGTTCCAAATAACTCAATGATCACTACCAGAAATGTCTGTTTTCTCAGAGTGAAAAAAATTAACAAAGTGAGAACAGCAAAATTAGACCTAGCCAGCATAATTAATGGTGAGAAATCCCAAAAATTACAGTACAACAACATAGGGGGGTGGGGGCACACTGGACCATATCATTTAACAAAACAGATTTTAGTTTGTGAAAGTAATTGCATATTAAGATATTTTTTCCTTCAAAATTGTGTATGTGTGTGTGTGTGTGTGTGTGTGTGTGTGTGTGTGTGTTTGTGTAATTGTATCACATTTGATTTTAAAGAAATTGTCTTTACTACTTATCTGTGTTGTAAGCAAGTGAAAGCTATAATTACATATGCAATATCTGAGTTCCTTAGCTACAATATTTAGGTCCCAGAAGACAGCCAAGATATTATGACAATTTTTAAACATGCTGTTTAGGGTGTTTGTTTGGTGAAAACATAACAAAACTTAGTGTTTTAAAATTATTTAATTTTTCCAACCTGTCTTTAGTACAATAAGAGCAGTACTGTATTTTGATTCTTGGGTGGTATAGGTTTTTCTGGGAGTCAGTCATTCTACTATAAATTTTTCCCCAGTTACCCCTTTCTCAAATTATAACAGATTTCTGTAACATGTTTCTTTCCATACATATGGTATAATAATAAGGCTTAAGTTCCAACCATTGACCACAGTGAAATCCTGTTGAGTCTTAGATGCCTGCTTGAAAATTTTTGGCAGGAGTTGCAGTCATGGAAATGGGGCCAATTATGAAAATCTTCCCTAATCCCAAGGCTTCAAAAGGCATTCCCAAAATAAAAGGGATCTCTAGGGATTATCGGAATTTGAGGAAAGAATAGTTAGTTAGTTATGTACCATTAAGTCAGAACCAATTTAAAACAAGCTTAAAAGAGCTTTCAAGGTAAGTAAGATATTTAAGGAATATTTTTAAGTAGTTTCACTCCCCCAGTGGCTTGCATGGCCAAGTAGGGCTCTGAACGCTGGTCTCCAAAGTCCTAGTCCAGTGGTGGCAAACCTATGGCAACGTGTGCCAGAGGTGGCACTTGGAGCCCTCTCTGTGGGCACCCATGCAGTCACCCCAGCACAGAATTTTCCCTGCCCCCTCCCCAGCAGCCCAAGGGGAGTGTTTCCTTCCTCCCCTGTTGCTGTGTTGGCACTCTGCAATAAATAAGTGGGGTTTGGATAGTAAAGGTAAAGGTTTCCCTTGCCCAAAAGTCAGTCGCATCCAACTCTAGGGTTCAGTGCTCATCTCTGCTTCAAAGCCGAAGAGCCAGCGCTGTCTGCTTCTGCAGACATTTCTGTGGTCATGTGGCAGGCATGACTAGACACCGGAGTACACAGAGCGCTGTTACCTTCCCACTGAAGTGGTCCCTATTTATCTACTTGCAATTTCTTGCTTTTGAACTGCTAGGTTGGCAGGAGCTAGGATAAAGATGGGAGCTCATTCCATCCTGCAGTACTCGGGAATCGAACTGCTGACCTTCTGCCTCCCAGTCAGCATCTTAGCCACTTGAGCCACTGCTGTCCTCGGTCTCTAAAAGGTTCGTTATCACTGTCCTAGTCTATCACTCTATCCACTGCACCACTGATAGGAAGCTTTAAATTAAAGAGTAATATATTTTTCTGAGGACATCATCAATACTTATGCCTGTAGATTTACTCAACAGGTTTTCAGCCAGTGACTACTGCCCAGTATAGCCAATGACTATTGAGAGGTATAGCCCAAATCTGCCCCATAAGACAAATGGGGCAGGTTTGAGACAGGCATAAAGGGGGAGAGTCATTAGGCAAGGTGGGGTAGTATCTTCATTTTACCAGGGGAAAAATGATTTCTGAATGGCTGTCCAAAAAACAACAGTTTGCTTGCCTGTTATACTCTTTCATCCAACGAAAACATGTGAAGCTCAGGTTGTCTGTTTGCTCCTATAGATATCAAATGTACAGCATTCTTAGGTGCTAAAAAAGCAAGGGACTGATTTTCTTTGCCCCGGTGAAGTTGACTGTTCCAGATTTATGGTCTTCTTTACTCACTGCATACCTGACAGTTCCAGAACAGATGTACAGCCTCCAGGTTCTCTTATATTGCCAAAAACTGGTATCCAGCTGGAACTGGGGGAGGATTTACAGAATAAAACAGGTTAGCTAATAATAGCTTAGGGAAAACAAGAGAGCATATTTCAGGAAATAAACAATGGGAGCTAAACTTCATCTTTATAGTTCCAAGGAATTGCAAATGCTTCTCCAAAATTTCATGGAACAGTCTTTGTATTGTAAACTCTCCCATGCCATCACTACTAGATGCATATTGTGGGTCCTTTGGAGAGAAGATGTTTTGATTTGCTGCCCAGAAAATGATCTGGCAAAGGCACATAGTCAGCGGTGTGGTGGTAAATCTTGAAGTGCAGGTGCTCTGTCTTAGGAGCTCTCCTTGCTTAAGGTGAATTAAAAAATGCAAGACGCTAGATAGGTCCACATCAGCAAAAGAGGATTATGTCCTTTTTAAAGTTAATTGCTCTTAATCACTGATTCAAGACCAAACCACTCTGAAGATCCTTCTGAAAGTGTTTCTGAAATGTCTTTTATGATGTTTTAATTTTGTAATTGTGATAGGGGATTTCTTGAAATGTATGTGATACTTTGCTATGTTATAGATATGTGATACTTTGCTATGTTATAATATGTGATATTTTGTGATCTGTGTTGTTAGCTGCTCTGAGTCTCTTTGGCGAATAGAGCAGCATATAAATCCAAAATACAAATCCAAAAATACAAATGTACAAGTACTTTACCCTGCAACAAGGCTAGTCTGTACAGGATACACTGTTCTTTTTTTTTTTAAACTACCCCACCATTTCTATTGCAGCTGTTGTAAAGAATGCAGCTTATCACAGAGTGAGGAGAAAAGCCTGAGGATGTAATGATGATGTTGCACTTCCTGCTACTGAGGAACTGGCTCCATTACATCATTAAGCAAATCACAAAGCCTGGGGTTCTGCTATTGCTGTTTATGAGTTCCATAGAAACTGCTAAATAGGAAAATATGTCAAGATCTCTTGGGTGTACTTCTCTGTACTTCCATGTGCTTCCAGATCTTGCTCCAAGTGGAAAAGATGTGTATAATTCCATGAAAGACAAAATGCCAGAGGTTTATATCATCAGACATGTGATCAGGTCCACATCCAAGCCATATCATGTTCTCGTTGTTTGCTATCTGTTGTTATCACTGCATTGCTATCCAGCATCTCAAAGAAGTGAACAGTGTCAGGATCAAACAGAAACTAAAGCAGCATCCATTCATTTTACTATCATTATAAAAAGTATTACAGTAAAACCTCATATAACACTAAAACCTGGTTCCACAAGTCTTGGTGTTATATGATTTTTAGTGTTATCTGATCCTCTATGGGATCCATAGAGATACATTGTAACCACACAGGCTTTTGCGGTTGTTATCTGAAGCATCCCATAGGATCTTAATGTTATTTAATGCAATTCTTCCACCCAGATTCCTTAATGTTATGCGATTTTCGTGTTATTCGATACTAATGTTATATGAGGTATTACTGTATTTGCATTATCCATATACCTATGAGATCTGACAGGATAACTTAGTGGTTCAAGTAAGGTCTCCTTTGCTTGAAATCCAGTTGTTCAAATCTAGCAGGTGGTGCTCATCACCGTTTACAGGCAAAGAGCCAGCTATGTCTGCATCAGCAGACATTTTCCTGGTCATGTAGCAGGCGTGACTAAGTGCCAAAGAGCATGGAAAACTCTTACATTTCCTGCTGAAGCAGTATCTATTTATCTACTTGCAATTTCTTGCTTTTTAACTGCTAGCTTGGCAAGAGCTAGGGCATATGACAGTCTCTCACATGTCTGCAGCACTTGGGTGTTGAACTGCTGACCTGCCATCCTTACAGCCCTCAAGCTCAGTTTTCTAACCAATAAGCCACCATAGCTCTCTCAATTATGGTAGGGAGCAGTGATGGGATGTAACAGGTTCTCACCAGCTCGCCCAGTGTCTTTTCCCAGTGTCCCGGAGAACCGGTAGCAGCTTTTGGGGAGAACCACCTTCAGGGCTTACCTTTTCACTGGTTCCCCCACTGCGTATGCACGCCAACTACTTGGTGTGCATGCACATCTACAGTGCTTGGCGCATATGCACAGCCTCCATGCTGTCCTCCCAAGCAGGGAGGAGGAAGAAAAGCTGCTAGCCTGAAGCTCCCTATAGCCTGTTCCCCAGGGTAAGTGACTCACCTTTAGATGTGGTGTGTCTGTGTGTATTTAAATGTGTATTTAATACCGTTACCTATACTGACGTACTACTACAGTTCCTAAAAAGGCCTGGCGGCCTGGCTTGGGGTTTTTTAAGCAAAGTCTTGGAGTTACCTCATCAATAAGCTACACCTGTGCTGTTCCAGTTGGAGAACCCTTAAGGAGGTACAGCTGTTTTTCATTTACATTAAGGCATATTATCCTAGAAAACTGGTACGATGACCATATCCATCTTGCAACATGGTGCTGCCCAGGCACTTATACTAACAGGTAAGTGATGGGTTTGTATTTGGGGTGGGTGGGTTGATTTATGTTTTGGGTGGGTGGGTGTTTGGGTGGATGGGTGTATTTTAATGTAATTTTCATTTCATTTCATTTATTTATTTAATTTATGGGTTTGTGTTGTGGGTGGGTGGGTGGGTGGAGATGTGTTTGTGCTTATTTTTATTATTTTATTTTATTCTTTGGCCCCGCCTATGACATCATGACATTAGCTCCGCCTATACTGCGATGACATCATGGTGGGGTAGTAAAATTTTTGACATCCCACCACTGGTAGGGAGTTCAATTTTCCATTATACCTCCAGGAAAAAGAGCCAGCCTGTGTAGCCATAGGTAAACTACACCATCCCAGGGCACATACAGATAAAGGGAATGAATGGTAAAACACTTATGTGTGTTCTCTACCATGAAAACCTTTAGAAGGGTCACCATAAGTCAGAATTGACTTGACAGCACACATTCATTATTATATGCTACTGTAGGTAGTACATTAAAATTCACTGTAACATAAAATCAACATACTAAAATCAAGAAGATAAACACATAATAATCAAATATTTATACATACGCTTTAAAACTGAACAGCTACATCTGCAAAGAAACATTTCATTTCATTTATTAGACTTATATGCCGCCCTACTTGACGGGGCGACTCAGAGCAGCTAATATACCATGAAGCAACGTATATTACAATATTACAATATCTAATATAAATACAACAACATAATGCAATACAATCAATGCAGTCAATAAATCTAACATAAAAATGAAAATACAATACAGTCAGGTGGCTCTTTATCCATTCCTGGCCAGGGAAGGGGCAGTCCCTGGAGCAGCTGTGGTGGTGGCAGTGGAGGTCTTTGGCCGCCACAGGCCAGGCAGTTCTTATCCTTTTCTGGCCAGGGAAGGGGTGGCCCCTGGAGCAGCTGTGGCGGTGGAGGTCCTCAACCCGCCCTGGGCCTGACAGTTCTTATCCCTTCCCGGCCAGGGATGGTCAGGCCCTGGAGCAGTTGCGGCGGTGGTGGTTTTTGCCCAACATGGGCCCAGTGGTTCTTATTCCTTTCCAGCCAGGGAAGGGAGGGCCCCAGAGCAGCATATCAGATAGCAAATAAAACAAAACAAAGGTAAAAATGCTTTGACACCTTAAAGTCTAACTCCTATATTTTCATGATAACTTTTGTGGATCAAGTCCATCTCATCAGACATAAGAGTGGATATCATGGTATACAGAGTGGCTGAGCGAAGTTGGTTGGTTCAGGAGATGAACATGCAAATCAATGAGTTATTTACAACCAGTAATAAAATGCAATCAGTTTGTCAGGCGAGTCTCTGATGAATCTCTGAACATTCTGGCAGTTTCATGACTGGCCTAGACAGAAGAACACACTTCCTCTATCTGCATTTTTTATGTTGGTGGTGATTAATCTAGAGGTCACATTTCTGCTTGTATGTAGACTCTACATGCAAGAAAAAGTTCAGAAAAATCTAAGTTCTTACTTGAATGTAAAGCTCACATGCAAGCAAGAACCTCTTTACAGTGGTACCTCGCTTAAAGAGCATAATACGTTCCATGGTATTGTTCTTTATGCAAGTTTGCTCTTAAGCGAAATACCATTGTAAGTGACCAATTGTGACTTCTGGTGGGGGGATTGCGAACCCCAATTTAGTTGTTAAGCGAGTTTTTTGTTGGTTTTAGTTGTTAAATGAGGTGACCATTCTGAGAAAATTCTGCTCTTTAAGCAAGTTAGTCTTTAAGTGAAGTGCTCTTTATGCGAGGTTTTACTGTACTTTAGACGGGTTATTGTTCCCACAGAGAAAGTAATGATATTGGATTTGGCATTCACTTCTACACATTGTGAGAATGATGAACTGAATGTGTTTATGAGTATCTACCTCTTTAAACCACTCCTTATTCCTGTATTAATGATGTTGCATACTGTAATGACTAATTAGGCACATGTGTTGATTGAATGTGTGTGGATGAGTGAGACTATGTTCATTAGAATGCTTAGCCACTTGCCATCTTCCTGGGCCAAATGAGGGAACCACTTCAGGTGGCAGATATCCATCCATCCATTTCAGCTTATATACTACACAATAGTGCAAGCACTGCCTCGGTGGTTTACATCACATTACTGAGCACAGTTAGTGGCATCTCTTCAAGTGTTCTTCCTGGCTCTGTCATGCATTCTTTTCTCTGAAGGATACAAGGAAGATGTATTATACACAACCAGTCCTGTATCCCTTAAATCTCTTTTCATCAGGGGTTAACTGAGAACTCGGTTTGAATTATATAAGTGGGGCTATCTTGGTGATTTTTTAAAATTTGGTCCTTGAGGTTTCTTTCAACGTCATTATTCTACAACTGGATATTCTATGTCTTAGATCACCATTAGAGCATGAGTTCATATTAATTTACATGAGCTCATCAAAGACTCTTCAACATTTCTCCATAAAAAATTATAATACTTTAATATATTCATAGCTCTTGTGGATGTTGAGGTGAAGAACTAGGAAAGTTCTTGGGCCATTTTCCAGCCAAATATTTCCACTGAAATTGGAAGTGGTAAGATGAACACTTCTGTTTTACTGAGAATACTCCGTTTGGCTAAAACTAAAGCCATCTCCAGTGTTATAGCTTGAAAGCACACAGGCCTATAGCAGTAACGTGTCATATATGGTGAAAAGCCAACATCTGCCTGGATGATAGTTAGACTTTCAGACACTCAATGTACAGGTCCAAAAAGTCACATGCAAGAATGTGTTTACTTCTGTATTTGGGATTCTTAGGAAGACAAGACTCCAGATCATGGACTCCCTGGATGTTCAACTGAATTGGTTAAGTAAAGGTAAAGGTTGCCCTTGCTCAAAAGCCAGTCATATCCAACTCTAGGGTTCAGTGGTCATCTCCATTTATAGCCAAAGAGCCAGCATTGTCTGTATCTGCAGACATTTCCATGGACATGTGGCATGCCTCAAAATTGGAGTGCATGGAATGCTGTTTACCTTCCCACTAAAGTGGTCCCTGTTTATCTATTTGCAGTTTCTTCCTTTCAAACTGCTAAGTTGGTAGGAGCTGGGACAGAGACAGGAGCTCACTCCATCATGCAGTACCAGGGAATCCAACTCTGACCTTCCAGTCAGTGTGTTCAACGTCTTAGCCACTTGAGCCACTGCACTCTCATTGAATTGGTTTTCAAGCCTCTTTAAACCACAACACTGACTGCCTGACAATCTGTTTGAAAGCTGGACAGACATCTGGAGCAGAATTCCCTGAGTGGTCAGATCCAATTTAAAGATATTGCCCTCAAAGACTACATTCTATAAGGGTAGAAAGTCATAGGTGAAAAGGGTGGGACCTAAAGGCCAGCATATGTAGTTTAATGCTAATGACAACTTTTAAGAAAAATCTTTCAATAGGCAATGGACTATTTGCTGCCAGAAATGTGGGATTGCTGAATGGATTTCACACTTCTTATCTGTTTTAGCTGTGCAGGCTTTACTTATCTGATATTTCCGCTTTACCCTGGGGGTTAAAAGAACACAAACACTGTCATCCTCTTGCATAATCTAGCATCTGATATTAATTCCCATATGTAAGCAGCATTTCAGTTTTTAAAGAAAATCCTTAAATTGAGGGATAGGTTATACAAAGAGTTCCTTCTAGCAAAACCTTCCCTCAATGCATATTTTCTCAGAAGATGCAATACTTTTTTTCTGTGCTATTCTTCCCCAAAAGAAAGAGAAAAAAAAGAAAGAAAGGTAAAAAAAGTCCTGTATTTTGCTCCATAAATGAATGTGGGAGAAATAGTCACTGGACTAATTTTCAGATAAAGTAATGGCAGCTAATGTCTGGACAAAAGGAAACTGCAGAGCAAAAACCTTAACTGGAGGAAGCCAAGTTCTTCTGGGGTATTTTCTCAGCTTGTCCTAGAAGAATCTGGATTAAATTATCTGCAGTTGTTAAAGTTGAAATCACTAATGAATTTGGGGGAAACACAATCAGTTTCAAACTGTGCTTGTTACATCTATGTCCCTCACTAAATGGGCTAATTGAAAGTAAAGGTAAAGGTTGCCCTTCCTAGAAAACCAGTCATATTCAACTCGAGGGTGTGGTGCTCATCTCCATTTACAGCCCAAGAGCCAGTGCTGTTTGCGTCTGAAGACATTTCCATGGTCATGTGGCAAGCGTGACAAGATACTGCAGCACACTTAACACTGTTATTTTCCCACTGAAGCAGTACCTATTTATCTACTTGCAATTTCTTGCTTTCGATCTGCTAGGTTGGCAGGAGCTGGGACAGAGATGTGCACTCACTCGGGTCTCATACTGCTGAACTCCTAAACTTCCAGTCATCAAGTTCACTGTCTTAACCACTAAACCACCACAATCCACTTCATTAGATATAAGAGTAAGAATTCATGACATCAATTTATACACATCAGGTATACACTGATGCCATGAAGTCTCACTCTTATGTCTGACTAAGTGGACTTGATCCATGAAAGCTAACATTAAAATATAGCAGTTAATCTTTAAAGTGCTACAATATTTTTGGACTTTTTGTTTTGTTTTGTTTGCTCTCTGATATGTTTGAAACACAGACTAAACTGGGTACTATTTCAAAAATTTCAACTATGACATTTCTATGGTGCATTACCAGAACTGGCCATTAGAGGCCACTGTTTGCAATATAAAATATAGAGATCGCTGTTACCTGAGGTAGGTCTCAGAATATGTCCCTTGCTGATAAGATTATTGGGAGGCAAGCTATGAGAAACCTGGGGAACATAGTTAAAAGCAGAGACATCACCTTGCAAACCAAAATTCGCATAGTCAAAGCAATGGTATTTCCAGTGGTAATGTATGGCTCTGAGAGCTGGACCATTTGAAAAGCTGAGCACAGAAGAATAGATGCCTTTGAGATGTGGTGTTGGTGGAGAGTTTTGAGAGTCCCCTGGACAGTGAGGAGAACAAATAGGTTGATTTTAGAAGAAATCAACCCTGACTGCTCCTTAGAAGGTCAAATAGTAAAGATGAAGCTGAAGTACTTTGGACATCAAAAGAGAAGAGAGGACTCACTTGAGAAAGCCTTGATGCTGGGAAAGGTGGAAGGCAAAAGAGGAAGGGGGTAGCCAAGAATGAGATGGCTAGATGGTATTGTAGATGCAGTAGGCACAAAGCTGGGTGGGTTGAGGAGGATGGTGGAGGACAGAGGTGCCTGGAGGACAGTGGTCCATGGGGTTGCGAAGGGTCGGAATAGGATGTGTGACTGAACAAAAACAATACATCTGAAGCTTTGGTAACTGATGACCATCTAACCTTTCTTCACAAACCTCCAGGGAAGGACAGCCCATAACTTTATGACGTTGTCAGGTCTATTGTCTATTCCCGCTACAATAGCAATCACAATAGCAATTACACTTAATACACTCTCTGAACAGTTCACAAGGTAATCAACATTTTATCCCCAAGATGCTGGGTACTCATTTTATTGATCTCAGAAGGATGCAAGGCTGAGTCAACTTTGGGCTCTTTCAGGATTAAACTCACATTTTGGCTACAGTACTGCAGTTTAACCGCTGCACCACCAAATATATTTTGATAGAATTCTTCTTCATGTTTAACTGAGATCTCATTCTTTACAATTTTAATCCATTACCTCAGGTTTTACTGGCTGGAGCCATCAAAATAAAACTTGCTCCAGATTCCATATGACTGCCCCCAAATATTCAAAGACAGCCATCATAAAATTTTTAGCCATACAGAAAAGGAATAGATAGAACTGTCACATTTACTTTCTCCTCCTCCTCCTCTCAATATCCTATTCCATTATGAATAACAATTCCTTTTTGCTAAATTTATGAAGAAAGTTTTGTAATTGTCTTCATTTTTTAAAAATGAATTGTTCAGCCATCTTCACTAGCCATATTCCATAGGGACATTTATTTTCATTTCTACAAAGGATAGCGTCACTGTCACTGTCTTCCACATGGGCATTAAAGAAGAGATGTTCATAAAGAGGGAGGAAGAGGCAATGACCCTAATTCAGGAAGGAAGGAAGAAAGAAGAGTGAATTCACATAAATCAGGAACAGGTTTCAGGACCTAAAACTCTGTGGTTGGACAAATATGTCTGTCAGTTTTATTTCCTACCACATTCACTTCTTTTACATATCGTGTTATTTCATGTACAGTAAATTTACAAATATAGGCCTGCCGTTTGCTTTTTTTAGTCATCATGAGCTCAAGTTCTCCTTTGAAGCATGAGTTTCTTATTAATATTGTTAAACTGTTTTAGACAGAAACCTTGAATGTGTGATAAGTGAAAATACAGTCCAAAAATTTGACTTGTCAAATAGGATTGATGTGAATTTTATTTGCAAAGTTTGTTGAGAATGTTGTAAAAAGTACACACTTCTCCATAAATCTGAGCAAAGAAATTTAAAGTGTCAAAGATATTATTGTGATGAAACGTAAAATTGGTATATATTTTGAAAATATAAAGCTAGACTATGCCCATCTTAAATAACATCAATGCATTGATAAGGTAGCCAACAAAACAATATTTCCCCAGTGTGTACCAGGAAACACAACTTGGATGCCTTTCCATCTTAGAAACATGCACTTTGCACAATGCTTGGATTCATCTTTACATTGATCTGACATTTTCTTTGTTGGTAAGTGCGAGGCTAATATTTTGAACACAGGTTTAAGTGAAGAAAAATGAAACTAACTTTTCATTAGCTTTCATACTCAATTTTGTGTTCAAAACTTGATGGATTTTTAAAAACACTTGAAACCTTTTATCTGGTTGAACCATTTGATAGGTTAGTTTGGCAAGAGACAGTAGTAATAACATTGTCTTCTAAAAAATAAAAATATAGTTCATAATGTTGGCTGATGTCTACAAGTTCTTTTTCATACTTTACTTTGGGTGTTGTTCTTCGAAAGTGTTATGCTCAAATCCACGAGTAAAGATGCAAGCTAATTGAAAACAAAGCTTCATAATGACTTTTATGTGTGTGAATGAAATTTTGTGACCTTTCCCAGCTTTATAAATATTTTGGCTTAAGCATGTATTTCTGATGTTCATAAAAGAAAAATTAACTTTATCATGAAGACTACAATCATATGCATAGTAAATTGAGGAATAATCCACCTCTGACTTCAACAGGCCTTAATTCCAAGTAAGATTAATTAGTATACTGCTACACTGGAAGCACAATTTATTAATTTGATATTGCAACAGCAAATTATACATTTTTAAAGGTTCCCTGTAATCCAGAAGTGTAGCGTGGCTTGGCGGGGTCCCGTATAAAAATTTGTTTGAGGGCCCTTAGGAAGGGTAAAGATTTGTTTTGCTTACGCACGTTGGGGCCCCCCGTATAATTGATACAGCAGATACGGCGGTAGCTACGCCACTGCTGTAATCACAATAATAGAGTAGACTGAGGTGGAGAAAGTTTTAGTTTTCTTGTTAGTTTAAACTTCAGCTCCCAGAAATTCCAGCAGTTATGAATAATGGTCCAAAATTATAGAAATTCTAATCCAAAACAGCCAGAAGACTCAGCAATGATAGAATCATAATGTTGAATGAGATATTTTAGGCTGCTTAAGCCAGCCTATATTCAGTGGAATGAATGAATGACACTAATAGACTCTGCTTGAAGATCTCCAGGAAGCATTTGGTTAACAGAATGTCAAATTGTTCTTATCACAAACACAGTTCTTCCAATGTTCAGCCAATCTCTTCTTTGAACAAGTTACTTCCAGTCTTAAGGCAGGAGAGAACAGTCTTTTCCTTCTATTTACTGGATGTTCACTTATTTGAAAAGTACTATTATCTCCTCTCATTCTTCTCTAGGAAGTACAGTCTGCATCTAAAAGAAAATGTAAATCCTCACTTTTGTGATGAAGGTGACATCCACAAGTTACTTTTGGTAACTTCTACATTCATGTCCTACTCAGGAAGGATGACAAAACATTTTAGGCAGTTTCAACACTGTTCTTATGGGACTTAAGCAAGAACAAAGTTTTGTGCAAAGTGCCCATCTTCTTGTGCAAATTTATGAGTTTGCATAAATAGCTCAACCCACCTCTACTAGGATTAACATAGCTTCATGGACAATTAAGCATTTAAAGCATTGGTTATATTGTTCACATCTTTCTTAACAATTTCTCCATCTCTGCCTGCTGTGTATGTGTGTGATTCTCTTACATGTGCAAAGGAGAAAGGGCAATTGTTGTTGTTGTTTTACAAAAATGGCTTTTGGGAATATTTTAGGAATATACTTGTTTAGAAGTGACATATCTCATGTGGCTTTCATATTCCTCACTGAGGAATATGCTTTTATGAAACTGATTTTCGTGCATTTTGTACATTTTTGTGATTGTTAGGCAACACTGGACAACACAACCACTGTTTTCTCCTTGTATGAAATAGAAATGTAGTAGCAGTGGGTGGGTTGTTTGTATCTTTTTGATCAATCATGCTGTTCTTTTCTGTTTGATGTTTATCTCTGTACTTAAGGAAAAAGCACTGGTGTTTGTTTGTTTTTGCCACTGCCAGATTTCAGACAACATATGAGAAACACAAATAGACTGTCTGTTTCCTTGTTGTCATGCTGAAAGTGATAATTGTACCAATGGTGAGAATTTTTGACAGGCTATCTTGACTGATCAGGTATTTGTACATGTTCGGTAACCAGTTATTTCCAAACTCTCTTTTTCTCTTTTGTAGGTGTATCTAAAATAACCCTGAATATTAAAAAACCATAATAAAGATTTAGAAAAATAGAACCAGCTACGACCACTGGTGTCTCCTGCAGTGATTTTTAAAAGGCCATTTAGAATGAAAACAAGAAGCAGATGTTATTTTACAGGGACTGTTAAAATTGAGCTCCATTAACCACTTTTTCCCAGAGCTGCTTTAACTCTTCATAGTGATTATGTCCTCAGTATTTATGGTCACCAGGAAATGATGGACAGTACAGCAGTGGAGAATAATTTGGCTTCCAGTAATGCTTGGTAATAGCACTAGGGGAAGAGATCATCTTCTCAAGGATGTGATTAGCTTAAATGTAAAAAATGCATAGAAATGACTTGCAGATGGGATTCGAGCAGCATGAACTCACTTTCTTATTAATATGCTAAGATGATGGTGAAACAATTTCTGGCAGTCCACAACAACCTATCATCTGAGCTGCCTTTCTCTGACATGGAAGTAACCTAGACTTGTAGATAAATAGGTGTACCAAAACTGGCAAAGTTATTAACAACATTGTCTGTCTAGATATTTGATAAGAATTACCTGAGCTACAGATAGGAAACAATGCCTATCAAATAAGTTACCAGTAGTACATATATGAGCACCTTTCTAAAGCAGTGAAGAATTAAAGTTCCTGATTTCCAAACTCCATATCAGATGTCTTCCTCTGTTTCCCAAATTTTATCTGGTCTGTCTTTGGCTCAGTGGTGGGCAGCAAAAAATGTTGCTACCACACCGTGGGCAGAGCCTATGTTGTAGGTGGAGCTTATGTCATGGGAGAAGCTTACATCATGGGCGGAGTCTACACCATAGGCAATCTAGTCATGCCTGCCATATAGCCATGTATACATCTGAAAACAGGCAGCACTGGCTCTTTGGCTGTAAATGGAGCATGTGTTCAGGGACGCTCCTGCCTTCCCTCTGGACTCACCATCTTGCCGGGGAGATGTCGAACACCTGCGGGTGGTGTGGCAAAGTTCCCGCCCTCCCCTGGGCCCCATCATCATGGCCCGGTGGCCGACAAAAGTTTGACAGCGGCGGCGGTGGAGTGAGGATGCTCCCGCCTTTCCTCCGGGCTCACCATCTTGCCGGGGAGGTGCCGAACACCTGCGGGTGGTGAGGGAATGCTCCCCCCTCCCCTGGGCCCCATCATCATGGCCCGGTGGCCGATAAAAGTTCGACAGTGACGGGGGTGGAGTAAGGACGCTCACCATCTTGCCGGGGAGATGCTGAACAGCTGTATGTGGATGTCCTGCCCCTGCCATCTCGCCCAGAGGAGGAGGAGATTGCCGGCACCTGCGAGCAGTGAGGCGATGCTCCCACCCTCCCGCCAGGCCCCGTCACCTCAGCCCGGCAGCCGATAAAAGACTCTTTGGCCGCGGGCGGCGAAAAGACGCTCCCGCCCTCCCTCTGGCCCTCTGCCATCTCGCTGGAGGAAGAGACTGCTGTTAGCTGAAGGAACGTTATTTTTATGACATGTGACTATATTGTTTTGTACTGCTAGGACTGAATTTTCTTATTATTATCTTGTTATATCTTGTCATTATATTGTTATACTGTATTATATTTTGGGACTGTATCTTGCTTTGTATTATGGATTGTGCAGTAATGTTTGTTGCTTGTTTGCATTGCCACACTGTTTCTGTTTTACTATGTGTTGGTCTGTCACAGCATTGCTTTCCCTATTATTATGTTCTATTAGTTGATTGTGTTTTATTTGTTTGTACACCGCCCTGAGTTGGTCACACCAAGTAGGGCAGTATAGAAATTAATAATAATAATAATAATAATAATAATAATAATAATAATAATAATAATAATAATAATAATAATAATAATAATAATAATAATAATAATAAAATAAATGGAGATGAGCACTGGGGCACTAATATCACCAACTTAGAGAAAATCCAGTCAAAATTCTTGAGATCTATACTTCAGATGCCACCTAACGCTGCAGCCAGGTTGGAAACTGGAATGTATACTGTTCAGTCCAGGCTATGGATATGTTTGTCGATGTACTGGCTAAAATTGTTATTTTCTCCATAAGGACTATTGAAACTAATGTTGTCAGATACCACAGCAGCTCTGTGGATATCTATTCTTGAAGGAAAACTGGCTTCATATGGCCTCTCAAAGCAGTTTGTTGTTTCTCTTGGTTCTGCTCGAGCAAAGGAGACAATAAAACAAAGGATATTGGATATCCAACACGATTTAAATAAAATAAATAGTCCGCTCTTTGAAATGACCCCACCCAACAATATGAGGCCCTTATCTTACTTATCCAGCTTAAGTAAACCAGAGCATAGGAGATCATACACTCTTTTGCATTTTAACATGTTACCATCAGCATTCAGAGAAGGGTTATTTAAGAAAGTCCCTGTTCAGGAGAGCTTATGTATTTGTCAGACTGGGAAGGTGGAGACATCTGAACACGTGCTCCTAGTCTGCCAATTTTATGACAACCTCAGACTTGACCTTATTGCTGCCTTCCCTCAGATCAAGTTGAATAACCACATGTTTAGAGTCATGCTTTCAGATAGAACCACTGACCTGATGGCTGCTGTTGCCAGATTTGCCTGGAGGGCTACCAGGGTACGTAGCATTAGGCAGAACCTGCTACAGTGGGTACAGGTTAAAAAACAACAATAACAATTTTAATTTTGCACAAGTAATTCTTTTTATATCTTGCTAATGAAATTGGTATCTACTATATGCATTTTTAAAAATACATTTTTATCCTTATTTTATAACTGCAAGTATAACTTTTAAACTGTTTTATGTGCTGTTTTATTATTTTTAAACCAGGTACCTGTCCCAAATGTAGCATAAATTTAAAAACTGATTTTATTATATTCTGTTTTAATTCAAATGAATGTGTTTATGGGGGTGCATTTTGATAGTATTTCTTGCACTTAAATCCTTTTTACTGTACTGGTCATCATCCACAATAAAGTTTTATTGATTGATTGAGATGAGCGCTGCACCCTAGAGTTGGATATGTCTGGCTTTTGAGCAAGGGAGACCTTGAACCACTTGCAAAACCTGATGGGGCAGAGCAGGGAGGTAGGCATGGCCACCCAATTTTGTCACCCCCCCCCCTGCCTAGAGGCCACCCAATTTTGCTATCCCCCCTCCTGGGGGCTGCAAACTGTTGCTGCGCACCACTGCTTTGGATTCACCAAATTAGTGATTTTCATTTTTCTAATTCTGTTTTGAAATTCAGAAAAATAACTCCACTTTTCCATATTTCCTTCCACATGGAGGGGGTGGGCTCATTTTAAAATCGTTTGTATTGCTTAACACCAGAGATAGGAAAGTTAGTAGAAAATAACATGCTTAATTAATGGTTAATGAGTTCACTAACTATCTCAGTGAAAACTAGATTAGCTGCTTTATATTAAGATTCTTAAAGTGTGTTTGAATGGTATTTTGCAAACACTAGTGCATGGGCATTTTTCTGAGGGCACTCTTCAAAACTGAAATTCTTCTGGGTCCACCCGCAACGGTCTATTTGGTGTAGGATTGTGGAATTCAAATTGCTTCTGGACTACCAATGACTCAAACAATATGAATTTAAGCAAGCTCATTGAACCTCAGGTTGAAATCAGATTCTTTACACAGTCCCATACTGTTTTGGCTCTGCCTTTTCAGGTTGGCCACTGGCTATTCTTTACAGGAATCGCTATTGCATGTTTCTGTTTAGGCTAAAAGGTTGACCTGGCAGCAACAGTCTTTCATGACCTATTTCTATTCTGACTTTTGGCTTGTCTTAATCCCATAGTTTAGGCAACTGTGAACAGCAGCAAAATGCCACATTCCAAGATTAACCCTATATTTCTCTTGTGTGCCTGAGTGCATGACCAGTTACATCAGGGATCCTCAACCTATGGCCCATGAGCCGGAGCTGGCCCACGGCACCAAATCTTCTGGCCAGTGCCCTCACTCCAGCTGCCACTTCCATTGCCGCCGCCACCATCACCACAGTTGCCTCAATCCTTATCCTCTCTGCTTGGCTTGGTGTGTTCCTAATGGTGCTCTGTAGCAGGATGGGTGTTGTAAGGAGCACCATTAGGGACATGCCAAGCCAAGCAGAGGGGACAAGGATTGAAGCAATGGGAGCGGATGCACACAGCCAGCTGCGTCTTTCCCAGGGACCACTCTGGCTGATCACGGGCAAGAAGGACAGCCTGGACCCCTCCTTCACTCATGCCATGCAGCTCCTCCAGGCCGGTAAGCAGGGAAGCGATGTGTGGGAGATTGGTAGGGGCTCAGGGTGGTCCTGTCAGTGGCGGTGGCACCACACTGAGCCCCCACCACTCCCACACACACTGCCACCACCAAAGGCCACCAGTCTGACCCCTCAACAGTCTGAGGGGGCATGAACTAGCTCCTGACTTCAAAAGGTTGAGGACCCCTTAGTTACACTATCAGACATGAAGACTGGGCTTTCTTATTAGATGTCCCATCCCTAACTGGAAATATTTTCCAAATGAAATCTCATGGGCTCCCTAAATACAGGCTTCCAAATGGACCTAAAGAACCCATCTGCATGGTTTAGCTTATCACTTTTGTTATTGGTCTGTTACTCCAGCTTTGTATGTTGCATTGGGATAGCAGTGTTTATTAAACACAGAATCTCTCTCACACACATACCCGCTACTGTTTGTTTGCAGGTGCTTGTATGTATATATCTCTTTAGGTAGGCAAGTCGGCAGTATTCTATGACCAGAAATTTCAGGCCCAAAATCTGGGACTGGAAGGCAAACCTGTATGATTTCACTCTATGATGTCACAGAGGCAAGGCAGGCAAGGAAATGGGCATGAACAAAATCTAGGTGTGTGCACCCTGAATTGGGATGAAACAGAGAGGACAAGATAATATGGAGATCCAGAGCCAGAAAGGTATTATTTATAGTGGCTGGTCAGTGAGCAACATGTGCCCTGATGGCACAGTGGTTAAACTGGTGTACTACAACCAAAAGCTTGTGAGTTCAATCCTGACCAGGGATCAAGGTTGACTCAGCCTTCCATTCTTCCCAGGTTGGTAAAATGAGTACCCAGCATAATGGGGGCAAAGTGCTAATTAACTGCGAACCGCCTAGAGCGTGCACTAGGTGCTATGGGGCAGTATATAAGTGTGATTGCTTTGCTCAGCAGTGGTTTTCATAATTCTTGCTGGGATTCATAGACCTTGCAACCATACACACAAACTCACAGGGCATATTTCATGTGCTCCATCCTGGATAGGGAGAGGCAACCTTACCAGAATCATAGAAGTGGAGTGTACATGCAAATGCCTCTGTTATTCTACATCCTTGCTAACAAAATGACTGCCATAAAATACAATCTGTTCCTTCTAAAGTTCCAGCGCTTCCTATTCTTTGGTTTTTGGACTTCAATTCCCAGAACCTTGAGTCAATTCCCCAGAGCACTGATCAGCCAATGTCCTGACTTAGGCTTCTGGAAACTGAAGTCCCCCTGTGTGGTGTGTGCCCCATGTTGGGAACCCTGTATCTAAACATTGCATTGTAGACTGTGGCCTCTAGTGGCCAGCTCTGGTAACATGCCATAGAAATGCATATATAATACAGTTGTACCCCGCTTTAAGTGAGTTTTCTCTTTAAACGAAACACCATTGTAAGTGACCAATTGTGACTTTTGGTAAGGGGGAGGATTGTGAACCCCAATTTATTTGTTAAGTGAGTTTTTGGTTGGTTTTATTTGTTAAGCGAAGCAAACATTCAGAGAAAATTCTGCTCTTTAAGCGAGTCTCTCTTTAAGCGAGGCACTCTTTATGCAAGGTTTGACTGTATGTATTTCAGGGATTTTTTTACTAAATATTTTTGGACCCACAGAAAGTTGAGACTGCAGAAACAAGACCTGCAGATACAGGCAGTGACTTAAATATCTTGCAGTGATGCTTTATTTGTGATTTGGGAGCCAGATATTTTCAGCATATTGAGATCTAACAGAATATTCTAGTAGAATAATTTGCACCTTCTCTAGCTGAATTTGCAATTGTAAAAAAAAAGTCAAGTATAAAAATCATGCTGCAAAAACTTGGAAGAATCCACTCTTTTAAGAGAGAGAGTAAAATTACAGCAAATCGTAAGTTATAGACCATGCCAAACATATCCATTACTTGCCTTTGCAACATCTTGTGTTTACAGTATCATCTTTATGATGCTATAATTAAGGATTCATTGCTACTTCCATTGTAAACCTACTTGAGCATGAGTTCATAACTCAGCTGTCTTAATTTGCATCATGCTGAAACTTGGCATACATACTATCACTATGAATGCAAATTAATGTAAAAGAATGCCTTCTCAGCTTTATGCCTTCTTTTTTCAGAAAAATACAAAGTGGTAAAAATGCACACAGTGGCTGAGATCAAGTATTGCAAAGTCACTCTGTATAGGCTTGATGCTTACATCAGCAATGACGATACTTATAAAAAATGCCTATTCCCTCATCCCTCAAGTTCCTACTTTCTTAGAGGGGTTGTTGTTGTTTTGGTGCTGGGGAAATTTGAGGAGACTTTAGGATGGAGGAGTCTTAAATGTTTGGAAATCACTGCTGCCTTTCCCATTGGCCACAGCCATGATAACAGACAATTATCTGTGATTGTTAATCTTTTCTTTTGTGAGAACTAAATCACATCAATTAAACTTAACATTTGAGCTGTCAACTATCAGTACTTCAATCCAAGTTGAAGTACTTGGATAACAGAATATTGGAAGAATTGGAAGAATAATGGAATTCAAAGGGGTCTATAATGTCATCAAATTTAACCCCAGCTCAACGCAGGAATCCAAACCAAAATATATCTGTAGAATATAATTGTAGAAATTGTTCTATCAAAAGTGCTGAAGCCAAAATATATCTGACAGATGGTTATTTAATATGCTGTTGAATGCCTCCAATGTTGAAGCACTCACCACTTCCTGAGTTTATTGGTTCCATTGTCATACTGCTCTAACAGTTACAAAGTTTCCTCTGATTTTCAGCTGAAAACTGGCTTCTTGTAATTTGAGCAAGTTATTAAATGGCATGTTCTCTGACTGATAACAGATCCTGCCCCTCCTCTGCATGACAATATTTCAAATATTTGAAAGAAAGCTAAGTTAGCTTTGCTGTTGACCAAGGTTGGGGGATATGTTGCTTCACTGTAACCTCCAACAACTTTAGTTAGAGCTTGTAAATACAGGCACCGCACAGTGTGATCATGTCCATTTCATCAGACATAAGAATGAGACCTCGTGGCATCAATTAATACACATCAGTTACTTGCTGTTTTACAGGGCCAAGCTTCACAGCAAGTTTGAATAACAACTGGGGATTTCCCATTATTGCCAGTTGTGAAAAACTACAATGTTACTTTTCTGTTAGGCTGAGAAACCATTGTGTGCTTCTGTACCTGATGTGTATAAATTGATGCCATGAGGTCTCAATATTATGTCTGACAAAGTCAACTTGATACACAAAAGCTGACATCAAAATACTGCAGTTAGTCTTTAAGATGCCACAATGATTTTGTCTTTTGTTGTTGTTTACTCTCTCATGTATAATTTGGGGTACTTTTCCCTGTATCATAATGGAGTGTATTGCCCAGTGTCAGTTTTTGGCCAAATAAAGACACTGTGATTGGGATCTCTTCTTGTCTGATTGATTATTGGATTATCTTGCCAGACTTTCCTCTACGGTAATGGAGTAGACCGTACAGTCAGCGACTCAATGCTGAGTGTTGGGCAGCAGTAAATAACCTCACTCCCTAAAGGGCCCAATGGCTATGGCGGATGAGCCCCTTTAGGTGGGATGATGGTCCCCCTCACTGGAGGAAATGTTGCTGGAAACCATCATATTGGGTCCAATGGCATAATGAGTGGAGGAGGAAATCTGATTTCCAGTGGTCATGGAGGTGGAAGAGGCCATGCCAGATGGACTGGCTGTGAAGGTGCACCCTGTCCATATCCTCAAGACTATGGCAGTGTATTGCAGGCCCAGTGTTATATCCTGCATATCTCATTTTATATGTGCCACAGGAGATGGCTCCGAGTTCATACTGTGTGGGTCACTTCATGGCAAGCTGGGATCCACCTTAAACAAATTCATGCCAATGGCATTTTTCCTGCTTCAGAAAAAAAATGTATTCTTGGATATGAGTTGCAGCTGACAACAATGATATAATTTGAATCCCAGAATGCAATCAGACAGGAAAATAGCTTTCAATTTGGGCTCTTTATGGCACTGTCCAGTATGAGTTATTTCCTGGTGATCACATGGCATCTGTGAGATTCCAAGCCAGCCTGAAATTGATCTGTGTCTCAGCTGGATCTTTTTGGTCCAACAGTAGGGCTATCGCTGTTTCCAATTAGGATTAACAATAGAATACTAACTATAAACTTTAATTGGACTTAACTTGTAGGCCACTTACTCACTTGATACAACGTAAAGTCTGGCTGTATATCTGAAGATACATGTCTGATTGGACCAGAAAAGGTTGTTTTGCAGGGAGCAATCTCCCTTAAAGCAACCCTTCCATCCATGAAGGAATCACTCCTGACCAACGATTCCTTCATGGGTGGAAGGGTTGCTTTAAGGGAGATTGCTCCCTGCAAAACAACCTTTTCTGGTCCAATTAGACATGTATCTTCAGATATACAGGCAGACTTTATGCTGTATCAAGTGAGTGAGTGGCCTACAAGTTAAGTCCAATTAAAATGTATAGCTAGTACAGTATTCTATTGTCAGTCCTAATTGGAAACAGAAATAGCAAACTGACTCAATGAGATTTACTTAAATTGTTGACTTTCCATTCAGTAATTAGTTCAATGAGTATACTCTTAGTTAGGACTCATGGTGGAATACTGGCCTGTATTACTGTGGTAAACCAATCTTTGTCTTGATTAAAATGTCTTCCCTTTCACTTCCTGCTTTCTGTGCTGCTGGAGTAATGCAATTTTATGGGTGCTTAATCAGAAATGATTGCCCTTATGGTCTTTGGGCCTTGTTCACTAACACTGCCTATATTTCCCAGAAAACAGTGCTTAAAGTCTTTATAGACTTTATAGACCTTCTGCAGTTTTTTCTCTTCCAAACTTACCCTCATAAATGCAGGTGCATTTGAAAACTATACTGCTGCAGTTAATGGATATGGCCTCCCAGATATCAGAAGCCAAGCTTTCTGATACACTGTCTGGGTAGATACTGGAGGCTACGGTATGTTTTATAACATTTTCTATTGCTGATAAGCAGCTATGGTTTCAGCTTATCAGGTAAGAGCAAATATGGCAGGAAACATAAATGTCATCACCGTACAACAGGAAACAGGTAGCTCTACCAGACTGATACTCATATGTTCTAGTACAGTGATATGTCCAAAAAGATTAATGTAGCCTAGTATTTGAGTGGGAAAGCAGCTGTATTGTGCAGAGGGGGTAGTTAATGTGAGGCAGGCTCAAACACCATAAAGCTGGCAATTTGGGGGATGCTAAAACTCAATCCTTTATCATGAAGATTGAAATGATATTGTCCAGATTGCTGTGGATGGTTTTGAAGATCCCTACCCCCGGCATATAGCTGAAATGTCTCAACTTGCTGTTTCAACAATTTCTACATTACAGAAATCCATTCCAAGAAGCCTTTTTCTCATTAATGTGTCTGCTGTGAACGTGCACTCAACTATATTATGGATGCATAATCCTCTCACAACATTGTGGTCCTTGAAGGAAAGAGCAAGATGCAGTGGTGGGATTCAATTTTTTTTACTACCTACTCTGTAGGCGTGTTATGGTGGGCGTGGCCAGGGGAAAAGTCCTGCATTGCACCCGAATTAAGACTACTTTATTTCAAGACTTGGATGGGTGGGGCCAGCCAGAATTTCTGCTACCGGTTCTGGTGAACTGGTGCGAACCTGCTGAATCCCACCACTGGCAAGATGGCTTCTCATCCACAATTTCATGATTGGGCTGCCTGTGGAATCTTACCTTTCTTCACTACATCTGAGGGTAGAAGGCCCAAATTCATAGGTTATGTGGCACAGATAAAAATAATTAGACTATGAATTTAGGGGGAACAGCCAGAGGATTGCTGTGCCTCATCCCAGCACAACCATCTGAGGCAGTTGTGTTGCTATTCTTAATTGTAAGGTTGGTGTTGTACAGATGGCACTCCTGCTTTCTGTAGAGGTTTTCAAAAAATGATATAAATAGGAGATGTATTATGTCTATTCAAGGCACAAGCCAGATTGAGCAATTGCCTCTCATCCACTGTAGAAATGCCTAGTATATGCCCAACACAATTTTTCAGGAGTGGATTTTGAGAGAAGAATTATGGTAGACATGCAATATCTTAAATAAGATTGTCTCCCACTAGTGATCCTCTTCCTGACAAACTTACAATAAGCTCCCAAGAGGCTCCTTTTGAACAAGGGTGGAAAACAACAAGTATGGATAATGAATGAATCTAAAATCAACTATGGCAGGATAATTAATTTCTCTTACTTAGTCAGAATCCCCTTCTGCACTTGGGATTTTCTTGTTTTTACTTGAGAAGTAGATATCAGCTTTTCTGATTTCTCATTAACTACATGAAGGGACTAGGATTCCCACTGCTAACTGTGTCATGTCTAGGAACCTCAGCCGACAAAAACAGTAGAACAAGGAGTCAAGGAAAATGCTTTATCAAAAGTACTTAAACCAAGCACTGTTAAAAGACTTATGCATGTATATGTAAGAGTGGTGACCAATGAATGCATTTTCCTTTATGAATGTAAAGTAGCAACCAGCAGAATAAAGGAATGGCTAGTGTCTGTTGAGTCTTTTTTCCCCTTCATTGCCTCAGACCCTCAGAGTCCTCTAGAAGAGGTTGAGGGTCATACTTGCTGAAGGGGAAGAAAAATAATAACTCTTCCCATTTGTGTTGACAAACAGCATTAGTGAAGGGAAATAAATTGAAACTTTTTAAAAATAAAAAAAAATTGTGTACAATTCCTGGGTTTTTGATCAAGGTCTCAGAACATAAATCTGCAAAGCTCATTTTCTTATTTGTTGAGAATTTAGAACTGCAGTGGCTCAAGTGGCTAAGACGCTGACTGGGAGGCGGAAGGTCAGCAGTTCAATTCCCGAGTACTGCAGGACGGAATGAGCTCCCGTCTTTGTCCCAGCTCCTGCCAACCTAGCAGTTTGAAAGCAAGAAATTGCAAGTAGATAAATAGGGACCACTTTGGTGGGAAGGTAACAGCATTCCGTGCGCTCCGGTGTCTAGTCATGCCTGCCACATGACCATGGAAACGTCTGCATAAGCAGACAGCACTGGCTCTTCAGCTTTGAAACAGAGATGAACACTGAACCCTAGAGTCGGATACAATTGGCTTTCAAGCAAGGGAAACCTTTACCTTTACCTACAAATGAGGGTAACAAATCTTTGCAGCTCCATAGCCATATTCTTGAAATGAGAACAGTTGTACAAATATCAGAAGCTATACTATTTCTTGGGATTGCAATCCTCACTGCTTTTGTTTCCCTAGCACTGTTGAGAGTCACATGAATGCAGGCTACCAACATGTCATCTTGTGGACAAGCTGTGGCCATTTAAAGTAAACAATTATTCCCTATGTCAGTGGTAGCCAAACTACGGCCTGTGGGCCAGATCTGGACCATGATCATCCAGCCTATGATACCCTCACTGCTCCCGGAAGAAGAAGTAAAACGTTCCAGTGCATGCTCAAAACACTGCCATAAACGCACCCATGGCTGTCATAAATGTGTTTATGACAGTCATGGGTGCATTTACGGCAGTGTTTTGCACATGCGCAGGTGCATTTTACTTCTGTTCCTGGTTGGAGGAACCCTGTGACTGGCCCACTGAACCACGTGACTGGTCCACTGAACCACGTGACCGGCCAATGGCTTGAAAGGTTTGGCCACCCTTGCCCTATGTACTGGTGTTTACAATGGCTCAGTGTTGGTTCTCATTTCTGTAGAGTCCAGTGGATTTCTAAAAGGGCTACAATAATTCTAAATCGAGCATTATTATTTTTTTTTTTAATATATATTTTTTATTAACACATGTATATTGTGACAAACATATAAGACAATATTATAACATAAAATAAATGAATAAACAATAAACAAAAACCAAAATTATACATCTAATAACAACTGCGAATACACCCACCCATTCCCATACTAACTTGTAAACAAAGCACATAAATCATGCCAGCTCATATTGTACATATAATCCCAGATAAATTGAGTATCTTGTATATATTGAAATCTCAATTCTGCCAAAACTTCAACATTTCTTGGCTTGGTTTAAAGCCTTCATTACTAGTCATACCAAATATAACAAATGGTTCCCAAATTTCCCAAAATACATTCTTAATGTTTAGACCTCTTCTAATCTTTATTTCATTTGTTAATTTGTCATTGAGAGCTAAGCGCCATGCCATATTATACCATTTCCCTTTTTCAATTATAAACTTATTTTTCCATTCAGCAGCAATTAATTGTCTTGCCACAGATAGTAAGGTGATCATTAACTCTTTCTTATTCTCACTTATCTTCACTTCATCTGTTTCCCCCAGTAACACAGCTTTAGCAGATAACCTAATCTCAGAAGACATAATCTTTCCTAGCTCTTTTTCTATCATTTTCCAAAATTTGTTTGCGAATTCGCACGACCACCACATATGAGTATACGTTCCAGGTTCTTTACCACACCTCCAACATAGGTTGGTTTCAGCCTTTCCCATTTGCCATAAGCGTATAGGGGTGGTGTACCATTTCCATAATATTTTACAGTTGTGTTCTTTCTCTTTTATAGAAAGTACTTTCATTAGTCTTTGGTTCCATTTCCGTTTCCATTCTTTATCACATATTACAATACCTAAGTCCTTTTCCCATGATTCTTTTAGTATTTTTTGCGGTCGTTCGTTTTTATTAATTAACCTATACATTTTGCCAACTAATCCTTTTTCCGGGGTTAACCCCTTCTTTAGTTTGTGTATAATCTCCTCAAAAGGAGTTATTTCTCTCCCTATGTAATTTTTTAATCTCTGTTTCCTATCCCATTCTTCCATCTGTTTTTCCTGGAACCAATTCAGATTTAAACTGGTATATATCATTTTTCTTCTTTGCTGTTCCCCGCAGGATGCAATCCACTGGCTTAAAAGCAATACCTTCTCCTGAGTTAATTTTGTTTTCTTTTCAATGTTTAAGGTTAATGGAAAATCTGGTAAATCTACAAGTTCTAATACTGGAGAATCCCCTGGTGACATAGTTTTTTTCATTCCTTTCCAGAATAAATATAATTCTTTTAAAGTTTTACTATTGATCTTGACTTTTTTCTCTTGATTTGTTAGAAACAGGCTTCCTTTATATCTATTGTATTCTAACCTGTCTCTTTCTACTGTCTTTACAAAATCCTGTGTTAACAAATTTGCTATACGTTTCAATTGAAAGGCCTTATAATAATTAGTTATATTTGGGATACCCAATCCACCGTCTTTCTGATGTTGATACCATAATGATTTCGCTATCCTGGGTTTTTTTTCTTCATTACAAAACCTGTCTATTATTTTTTGCCATTCCTTCAGCTCTTTTTCATTTATCTTAATTGGGAGGTTCCCCAATAAAAAATTTATTTTTGGTACAATTTTCATTTTGCTGATGTTTACCCTTCCAAACCATGATAGGTTTAATTTCCTCAGCTTTGTTATGATTAATTTAACCTCATTCTTAAGTTTTTCAAAATTTATTTTTTTAATTTGTTTAAAATCATCCACTATGTAGATCCCTAAATATTTTAGTCTATCCTTAATTTGTAGATTATATATTTTCTTTATTTCTTCCTTTTCCCTTTTGCTATGGTTGCATGCTATTATTTCTGTTTTCTCCCAATTAATTTTTAGACCTGAAATCTTTTCAAAGCTATTTAAATGCTCTTTAACCAAACCTATAGCATTTCTAGGATCTTTTAGTACCAGAAGGGTATCGTCAGCATACATATTTATCTTCTTGTTATCTACCCCTTTAATCCTATCATCATTTCTAATTGCATTCGCTAGAGCTTCCATAGCAAAAATGAACAAGGCAGGGGACAGTGGGCATCCCTGTCTAGTGCCTGCTTGAATCTCAACATTTTCTGTAAAATTTTGATTTATTTTTATCCTTGTTTGAGCCCGATTATAAAGTTGATTAATAGTGTGTATAAATTTTCCTCCAAATCCCATGATTTTTATTATTTCTTTGATTGTTTGCCACTGGATGGAGTCAAAAGCTTTGTAGATATCCAAAGACAAAAAACATGTTTTTTCTTTCTTTTGTTTAATTGAATTTAGAATATTCAATACTCTAGTAATTAATGTTTCCATATGTCTGCCCTTCACAAATCCTGCTTGATCTTGATGCAGGTAGTAATGTATAAATTTATTCATTCTGTTCACCAAAATGGAGGAAAAAATCTTGGCTTCCTGATTTAAAAGGGCAATTGGTCTGTATGACTCCATCTTCTCTTCATTTTTGTTGGGTTTTAATAGTAACACAATAATTGAATGAGTCCAGGAATCTGGAATTTCACCACCCTCTAAAATATAATTATATAATCTTTTTAATTTTGGGATAATCAGATCCTTAAATCCTCTGTAAAACTCATTTGTGAAACCATCCTCACCTGGTGTTTTTCCCAATTTCAATTTCATAATAACCGCCTCTATCTCTGCTTCTTCAATCTTTTCTTCCATTAAATTTTTATGTGTTTCTTTTATTTTCATTTTTAAATGCCTAGTCAAGTAATCCTTTAGCTTTGTTGAATCAATTTGTTTGCAGCTATACAAATCCTTATAGAAGTCCTCCACTAGCTTTAGTTTTTCCTCCATTTTATTGCATCTTTTCCCTCCTTTGTCCACTAAAACCTTTATTTCTCTTTTAGTTTTCTTCTCTCTAGCTGCTTTAGCTAATCTCTTAGTGTTTTTATTATTGAACTCAAAGTTATCTCTTCCCAAATATATTAAATCTTTTCTGACCTTTTCCATCTCCTGCCCTAATAATTCCTTCCTCAAAATCTGTAATTTTTGGTATGAATCATTTCTCAACGTCCTCGCGTGTTCACCTTCCAATTGTTTTATCTTATTCTCTAAATCCTCTTGATTCTTTCTCATGTTTCTATTTTCTGTTATTAATTCCTTGATGCAGTCCCCTCTAAAAGTTGCCTTCATAGCATCCCATAAAATATGGAAGCTAACCTCGCCTGTATCATTGATGTCCCAGTTTTCTATCCATTTTTTCCTCAACCTTTCTTTTATCTTTTCATTCTTGATTAATCTCTCATCAAACCTCCAGACCCTTTGTTGTTTATGGTCTAATTTAAACTTCATTTCTACTATGAACATCGAGTGATCAGAAACCTTAAAAATTCCACTGGATGCATCTTCTAAACAATTTACTAAGCTATTAGACACAAATATATAATCTAGCCTTGAATAGGATTTATGTGATTGTGAATAAAAGGTGTATAATTGTTCACTACCTTTTAATGTTCTCCATGAATCATTCATACCTAAAGTCACCAACCATTGATCTAGGGCCGATTTCTTCTGTTCTCTACCTCTTCTTGTTATATTGGAAGTGTCAATGTCTGCTCTTATAAGATTCATATCTCCAGCTATTATCACATTCTTGCTAGACACATTTTGTATTATATTTTTCATTTTTTCCAAAAACACTTCTTGAGCTGAATTAGGTGCATACATGTTCACAAGTGTACATTCTTCTTCCCCCAGTTTCCCTTTTAAAATTAAATATCTGCCTTGTTCATCTTTTACACTTTTATCTATTGAGAAACCAGCCTTTTTTGATATAAGGATCGCCACCCCCCTTGATTTGGAGGTGCCAAAAGCTTTCTCATATATATCTATATCTTTTAAAAATAAATTATTGTTGTGCTCAGTTTTCTGGTGCGTTTCCTGAAGAAAGATGATGTCTGCGTTCTGTTTCTTAAGACTATGTTCTATGCGCTTTCTCTTGATCTGGGAAGAAGTACCCTTCACATTCCAGGTTACAATTTTTATTCTTTTTGACATTTTGAACCAAATTATGATAGGTGCTCTTAACCGCCTCCAACCAAATCTTTTCCTCACCCAGAGGGTTACCTAAAAGCTTCAGCACCAATTCTTAATTACGACAAAACCAATAACAGCAAAACAACTAACACAACAGTGGCAACAAATTTCAAACTTATATCCCCCTACCTTCTATACTTCTTTGAAGGTTACCTCCTATATGGAGTATGGGGGGTTTGGACTTCACAATGACGGCTTTCCCTCTATACCAAATTGGTATAAAGAGAATGAGAAAGTTGGGACGCTAGTGAGGTCGGCGCTATTATTTTAACAAACGCTTTAAACCTTGTTTGCAGTGAGCGAGCATAAAATAGAGACTAAAATGGAGCAGGAACTAAATACTTCTTAATGTCCTTAATTATTACTGAGGGCATTTTAAAGAGTGGTAAATTTATTATGTCATCAGCTATCCTTGATGAAGTTCTGCTTCATCAGATTTGTTAAATATAATCCCTGGCTAGTATACCTAAGGCTGCATTCACTGGCAAAATGTGGGCTCAAGCGGCCATCAAAGGCAATGAGTTCAACTGTATTTACTCTACATAAAGCAAACCAGGCATCTGCAGCAACTGTCATTACAGATAACGCAGTCAACCTATCTAGTTTCCAATGACATAGCTGTGTTAGTTTGTCTCCTCATGTCACCAAAATTAAAGGTAACAAAAAGAGAGAGACAGAGAGAGAGAGAGAGTGAAAAAAGGGAAAAAAAGAGAGGGGATAAAAGGGAACATAACAAAATGAGGCACCTCTGTTTACCTGCATTTATTTCCTTTTTACCATCTATAATGAATGGGGATTTGTATTAGATATTTTTGGTTGGTAATTTATATTCACAAACTGTAGAAATGCCCCTAAGTAAGTAACCTGTACAGTTTCAGAAAGACAGCTGCAGGGAGTAGGAAGTTATGGTGAATGAAAAACAGTTTCAAAGTTTTTTTGGTCCTTTTTTGTTTTCTGCTCAATTAGCAGCACAAACAACATGAAAACGTTCAAGTTCTTTATCCATGACAGTATGTAGTGCATGGAACACATTTCGTTTAAACAATATAAGAAAGAGAATCGTACAGACCTTGAGTACACTACATTGAGTAAAAGTATGCTTTAAAATAGGGAGATATTTTTTAAAAAGGAATTTATAGCAATTACACTTATATGCTACCCCATATCACTTAGTGCACTGTCTGGGAGGTTTGCAAATTAATCAGCATTTTGCACCCCATCATGCTCAGTAACCATTTTACCAATCTTAGAAGGATGGAAGGTGTCTTGTCAGTATCAAATGCACAATGTTTAGGCTGCAGCACAGCATTTTAACCACTAAACCACCAGGGCTCATTGTCCTTCTCTCCCTGTCCCTCTCTGTATTTCTCATACATGTTTATTCCCTACCCATCACTTTATTAACATCACAACAACCTGGAACATATCCATGAATTGCTGCTGGGTCGGACATAGTGCAGGGCAAAGGCTGAGTGAAGAATGGTACCTCTACCCATTCTTGCTCCAGAGATAATACCCTAGTCAGTAGGCATTTTAACTCAAACAAGTTCACAAAAACCCAGTAAATTCAACTTAGAAATTGAATATGACAACTTACTGAGGTGGATACAGTTCACACATAACATATGAAAAAAATGGTGCTGTAGCAGGAATCCACAAAAAAGATATTAAGGAAAAACATGACTTGTAAAAATGACATTTCCGCGAGGGTGGCATGTTTGGCGGTGATCCAGCAAAAAAAGCCGATCGACTGATCGAAGTGATCCAAAGGGCACTTGAAAGAAGACAGAATAACCTTTCTTTTCACACTTATACAATTTGAATCGGACTTCAGAAACATTTTCTATAAAGGTGTAAAACAAAACACACACTTTCTTTCTAACCTTCTTTCCTTCGAAAAAAGAATCTCTCCACACCAGAATAGATAAATTGGTGTGAGAATGGATACACTGTAGCAAGTTTTTCCTTTGAAGTCATAACCACTTTTCCTTTTGGCTTTCCCTCTTATTGAAAAACTGCTTTCAAGGAGTTGTGAAGGAAAAACTCTTTTTCTTTGTGGTTTGACTACTGAAATATTTATTAAAAATAGATCCTTTGCAGTTATTCACCTGTTGTGAATTGTTGTTTATACAGTGGGCTGCTTATGGACATGTGTGCATAGTGGGTAGAGTTGGGGATAATGGAAAATAAAGGTTAAAAGCATCTTTATTGAAAAATAAAATATAAAAAAATATAAACACAAATTAAATTGGGATTTCTGGTTTTGGGTTAAAACAATGTAGCAGTTCAAAAACAAGAAATTGCAAGAAGATAAATAGGGACATTTTGGTGGGAAGGTAAACAGTGTTCCATGCCTGCCACACATCCATGAAAATGTCTGCAGACACAGACAGCACTGGCTCTTTGGCTATAAACAGAGATGAGCACTGAACCCTAGTGTCAGATATGACTGGTTTTCGATCAGGGATGACCTTTACCTTAGCTCAGAAAACCTTAGATTTTATGAACATTTTATGAAAATCTTAATTTTATGAACATAATGTCTTTATTTCCCCCCATTTGAAACATCACCCTTAACTAATGAATGAAATAAAAGAAATAAAAGAACTAATGAGCATAGTTCAACACATCGAATTCATGCACTAAATCCCTGACAGTAGTGTCCTTAGACTCTCCCTGCCACTTTTTTCTCACAACTCTTCTTCTTATGCGCTTTGATTTTGTGGGTGATTATATCAGGCCAACCCTACTATTAGGCAAAATGTGATAGTAGGTATAAGTTGATGTGCATTGCTCAGATTGCTTGAGCCTCTTAAATTAACCTGCTCTCCTCAAGTGTTTTGAAAAATGATACACCTTCACAATTACTGTGGCAAAATTTGGGTAACAGTCTGATGAACTCCAAACCTGAAAGAGGTACCATTCTGATCTTCACATCAGGCAGCTAAATGTTCACAGATTTCAATGCATAGGCAGACATCACCTTTAGCACAATAAAGTGATATGCTCTTACCTGTTAGCCTGCGTTAACAGCTGATGAAGTTTGACTTGGAGTGAGAGGATTTGATGGCATTTATAGTTGTCATGTCATGAACATGACATCTCTTGAAACTTCAGGTCCCAAATCTGAGAACTGGAACATTGTGATCTACTTCTTTCATATGTTGATCATACCCTGGACTGCCAAAAATGAATCCATTCTTGGCTCTGTTGTTGGCCAAACATAAGTAATCATTGGTGCATGTTTCTGGCAGACTAATAAATGAGCCGGATTCTGTATCTCTCTGCATTAACACAACATGTTGTTGTCTGCCAGCAGCCCCCACCTGAGCATGTTGGTCTTACATTTGTGACCACACAAGATAAAGCAGCATTCTTTTAAACTAGACTCAATTATTGCTCTCAAGTATAGCAAGTATATTTATTATTTTGGGAACTGATATCACCTGAAATGAAGGCAGTAGATCAGATGATGCCTGAAGTGGGCCTGCAATTCAAGGCCCTCCTCTAGCATTATTTGTCCCTTGTTTCATCCTCCAATCCTATCTCCTACATGAAGAGAGAAGCATTGCTTTTTAGATATTTTTGTGCATGAACAAGGCCCCTTCTTGGACTTCTTGCTATTTCACTAGAGAAATGGCAATGGTAACCATCATATTAGGCCCAACAGCAAAATGAGTGGAGGAGGAACTCTGATTCCCAAAGGTCATGGAGGTGGAAGAGGCCATGCCAGATGGATTAGCTGTGAAGGTGCACTTTGACAATATCCTCAAGGCTGCGGCAGTTCATTGCAGTCCCGGTGTTAAATCCTGCACATCTCATTTCATATGTGCCACAGGCAATGGCTCCATGATCATAGTGTGTGGGTCACTTCATGGCAAGCTGGGACCAAATTCACACCAATGGCATTTTTCCTGCTTCAGGAAAAAATGCACTCTCGAATACGAGTTGCAGCCGATGATGAGTGTGCAGTGATTATCTCTGATCACTGGATGGAAATAACAGTGAGATTCCTCTCCAGTGTTGTTCTGCTTCTCATTTCAAAAGGATAGGACCACACAAGGACTTCCACAGAGATGGCATTTGGAGATCCATAGCAATTTCTACACACTAAAGCCTCATGCAGATGTTTGGTATAAGGAAAAAAAAATACATGTCTTAAGTGGAGATCTTAAGTTGTTGGTAAAGGTAAACGTTTCCCTTGCTCGAAAGCTAGTCATATCCCTCTATACTGGGTTCAGTGCTCATCTCTATTTCAAAAGCCAAAGAGCCGAATGCTTCTTCAGCCATTTCCCTGGTCATGTGGCAGGCATTACTAGACACCAGAGTGCACGGAATGCTGTTACCTTCCCACCGAAGTGGTCCCTATTTATATACTTGCAGTTTCTTGCTTTCGAACTGCTAGGTTGGCAGGAGTTGTTGTTATCCTGTCTTTTTGTGAGCACACAGCAGCACATCATTGTTGTTCAATGAAGTAAGAATGTACAGAAAATGAGGATTCAGAATATATAGAAAATGAGGATTCAGAATATATAGAAAATGAGGATTCAGAATATATAGAAAATGAGGATTCAGAGCTGTGCTTGGAAGCATCTACGCAAAACAAAAATCAAGGTGGAGCCAACATAGTCCATTTTCCCCATGCTTAACTAGCCCAGGGGTGGCCATCCTTGGTGCTACAGGTGTTCTTGAACGTAAATTACTAGAATCCCTGATGAGCAGGTGTGCTGACTTGGGCTTCTGGGAATTGAAGTCCAAGTACACCTGGAGCATCAAGGTTGGCCACCCCTGAACTAGCCAGTATATACAATAATATGACCAGGGCTCATATCTTGAGAAATTTGACTTCCTGCTGTCCTTTGAAGCAAATATCCCTAAAGCTCAACTAATATCCTGAGGCATCATTTTTCTTATGAACTTACTAAACGGTCCAGCCAAAAGGTGCCCAGGTTTTGAAGTACTTTCTGTATGATCCATTACAGAGCAAAAGAAAAAGGTTAGCATACTAATACTCTATGACTATGTCAGGAAGAGGAAACTCTAGCAGAGCAAGTCAAAATGTCCCCTTTCCATGGCTGATGTGATGTTGAATTGGGCTGTCATTGAGAACATGGTGTTCTCCTTTCATTGCTCCAAAGGGTAGAAAGTCTATTTGGCATTTATGAAGAGCTCAGTAGCTTTGCAAATGATGGGTGAAACACTCATAATGAGAATTCAAACTGTAAAGGGGAATGACTAAAATACTGTCACATATGACCTTCACCACAACTTAGGCTTCACCAGTGAAGTGCAAATCTATGAAAATGATTTTTATATCCACTCACCATACTAACAAGATATTACCTTCCCAAAAAATACTGGGAAGCTTGTTTCTTTCCTTCTATTGTTGTGCATAATGTCTGAAGTATAGCAATTGCATTATATTTTATGTGAGGTACTTTGTTCAGTGATAAAAGTATGCAGGGTTTTGAGTTACACTGAGCACTTAATTGGGCAGAATAAAAAATTAGCTGGAAGCTATTTCAGCCAGGGAAAAAGTAAGAGAGGAGAAAGAAAGGAGAGAGGCAAAGTGGGAAGAAGGATGCACCATCATCCTAATTCCTTACCTTCATCAATGTAATGTCAGGTATATATTGTATAAACTGGTAACACAGGATCTTGACAACACAGTCATTTTTAAAGTAATTATCTTGTGTTACTTTTAAGAACATTAACATTTGTTAAAAATATATTTTCTTTTTCTCCAATGTGTTTTTTCCAGCAATAAATTCTTGTAGTTTTAAAATGTAATAAAATCATTCTTTTTTGTCTTTCTTTTTAAAATTTCTGCTCCTGACATTTGTCACAAGTCGCAAGAGTGGATTTATATTTTAAACACATTTATCTTTTTGACTTTTCATGCCCTTGTACTTTGAATTGAATTCTGACTTAATTACTTTAAGTATATAGAACATTGAAGTATTGTATAAAATAGAGTTTGTAGAAATAGACAAGCAGATGTTGCCTGAAATTATGCAACAATGAAAATATTTTTGCCTTTTGATATAATATTGATATAATTACAAATGATTGTCTTATTTCAGGGCAGGATCAAACTCACAATGTTTTGGCTACACCACCAGGTCTCTAAATGGAAGGTTAGAAGTTAATCTGGAGCCTTGGTGGCACAGTGGTTAAATTGTTGTACTCAGTGGTGGGCTGTAAAAAAATTTACTACCACACTGTGGGCGTGGTATGGTGGGTGTGGTCAGGGGAAAAGCCCTGTGTTGCACCTGAATTAGGACTACTTTATTTCAAAACTTGGATGGGCAGAACCAGCCAGAATTTCTGCTATTGGTTCTGGCAAACTGGTGCGAACCTGCTGATGCCCACCACTGGCTGTACTGAAACCAAAAGGCTGTGAGTTCGATCCTGATACATGGATCAAGGTTGACTCAGCTTTCCATCCTTCTGAGGTATGTAAAATGAGTACACAGCATGTTGGGTGCAAAATGCTAATTAACTTATGAACTGCCCAGAGAGTGCACTATGCATTATAGAGTGCTATATGTGTGATTACTTTGCTTTTGCTTTTTGCTGGTAGATGTGACTGGCTGTTCTGGTAGCTTGTATTTTACCAAATAAATAAATAAATAAAAATCAATGGAATCTGGTGAGTCCAATTTTGGAGATGCCTTGAATGGATTTCAAGTTTTAGTTTGTACTTTAGAGGACCTATCAAAGGTGTGATACCTTATCCTAAATATAGGGTTCAATATCATAGATTTGTTTCTGTTGTTGTGTGTCATCAAGTCAAAACCAACTTATAGTGACCCTACTTATAGTGACCCAATTTATAGTGATGTATTTAAGGAATGATTTTACCAGTTCTACTCCCCCAGTGGCTTTATTGATAATCATGTTTAGTAAAATTACTTGAAAAAGAAATGTGTGTCATCATTTGCCTCGTAAATCAAGCAGGGTGTAAATCTATGAATAGCTAAGCAAGTATGCTGGGTCATTTAATCTGGGATTTGGGGGCAAGAATTTGAATCAAGATTTCACAGATACAGAGCAAATGTCTGGTCAGACATCCCACTATGGTAATGAAGTAGATCATACAGCCAGCGACTCAATGCTGAGTGTTGGGTGGCAGTAAATAACCTGACTCACTAAAGGGGCCAATGGCTATGTGCAGATGAGCCCCTTTAGGTGGGGTGGAGGTCTCCTCAGTGGAGGAAATTCCAGTGGAAACCATCATATTGGGCCCAATGGCAAAATGACCAGATGAGGAACTCTGATTCCCAATGGTCATGGATGCAGAAGAGGCCGTGCCAGATGGACTGGCTGTGAAGGCACACCTTGTCCATATCCTCAAGGCTGCAGCAGTCCATTGCAGTCCCAGTGTTAAATCCTGCATGTCTCATTTCATATGTGCCTCAGTAGATGGCTCCATGATCATAGTTTGTGGGTCACTTCATAGCAAACTGGGATCCACCTTAAACAAATTCACACCAAATACTCAGATCCAGTTGTGGCTCACAACGAGGTGGCTGTTCTTATCAGGGTGTAGAAACCACTGTAACAGAAATCTTATTACCCAACAGTCTCCGGAACCCTAGTCCATCAGTCTAACCACAACAACACACTGGGTACACAACAGCTTAGCTAGCACCTGTAAAATGCAGACTAAAACCCAAGATGGATTCACAGCACAACAGAAAATTGAACCAACCTGCTTCTACTGACCAATTGTAATACAGAAGTACTGTAATTTTAAGAAATAAAAGTATCGTACTTTGCAATGCCATCCACCAGGTGCCTACTCACATGACCTTCATTCAAAATCCTGTTTTTAATGAAGCAGAAAGAAGACACATAATAATTGGATCTCAGGCTTAATGGGACATAAGGGAAGCTCAAATTCAGCCCTGGGACAAAGGGGTGTTACTTCACTGGCAGGGATCCTAGGTTTAAATCAGCCTGATTGCTCTCCCATGAAATACACTGTTACAAGAGTACTTTGCTAAGGAACAGGTTGGAGGCACAGAATTCATCATTTAATGGAATCATGGTTCTGCAGAGATTTCCAAAGCACACCATAGGCAGTCACTAAGGGAGAATTAAGATCTCCTGTCAGCATGCTTTTTGATGATTTCTTATGAAATACAGAGGATGGCAAAAATGTATACATATTTTAAGAGATGTTATCTATGTCTTACTTTTCAAAGTTGAATTAAATTATGGTAGCAATATGTAATATGACGTTTGCTCAAAAGAATGAATGCTAGTGTCACCATGTGATAGGCAGGACAGTCAAAGAAAATGGTGAAAGCACAGTTGTCATTTGAGGAGTGCAAGACCATTTTGAAGTACTATTTGAAATATTAGTATGACAACAATGCAGGCATGAGTATACAACAGAACCTCCAACACACCTAACAATCGCATGAATTCCTGATAAGTTCGTGACACATGGTACTGTGTGTAATGTATACAAGGGAAGATCTGGACACTTTGGTCAATGTTGCTCCAGCAGCAGTTCAATGTAATCAGAATGTCGTGCGCCAGGAGCCTTTTTCTGGGAGTGCTCTTTGCACCCCGCTCATCCAGGAGAGAAGGACAGGGCAGCCTCAGACACAAGCTCCAGCTCAGCCCCTATAAAGGGCTTAGTAAACAAAGGGTGTTGTCCTTCTTTGCTTCAGAGACACCGAAAGATGTTTTTCTTTCAGTGCCTCTGAAGATCTCCCCCCTTGTGGGCCTTTTTCCCCCTCCTTAGTGGCCTGCAACACTTGGAGTTTTAAGTGCTTCGAGTGAAGGATGTTTTTTGCTGCAGGTTCCAGCCTTTGCCCTGGGGAGTTCGACTTGCCCAGGAAGGCTGCAGCTTGACCGTTTTTTCCACTCCTGAGGCCTGTAATGGTGCCCAAACACCCTGCCACCAGGGCTTCCTCCAGAGCAAGGCCTGCATGCCCGACTCCATGCCGTGTGGCCTCCTCCACTTCACCCGCACACTCTGCATCTGGCCCCAATACCAGGGCTATCACTGCCTGCATCACAGTGCTCGAGGGAGCTGCTTGGGTGTGTGTCAGAATCCAGTTGTCCCAGTTAAGGGCCCCTCCCTTCCAGTTCCTGAGACCCCTATCTCATTATGGGAACCTTTAGCCCTTGTTAACTCTATGGGAGAACCCGCCTGCATTAAAAGAACTTTTACTATGCTCAGGCAATGAAGCAAACAAAGGAGGTCTGGTAGCTAGGCCTTGTGTGTGTGTGTGGTGTCAGCATCTGTTAAGAAAAGAGTCGATCTTCAAGCAAAAACAGTTGATTTATTGTAGTAGATTTCTTATAGGGTAATCCAGAAAAGTGTAAGTCAGTCCACAGGCAGTCCAAAACAAAACATAGTCCTATAGCATAAAGAACAGTCCAGAAAGGCCAATCACTCTAGGTAATCATTTTGAAGACAAAAAGGAATAGTCCCACAGGCCAAGATGTTGTTCCATAGACATCCAAAAGTAAACTCCTTCTGCTCTCCCCAAGCAAAGTCTTTGAGTTACCTCATCAATAAGCTACACAGCTTATTTATACCTGTGCTGTTCCAATTCCTATTCCAATTAGAGAATCCTTAAGGAGGTGTGTGTGTGTGTGTTTGTGTGCTTATTTTTATTTTATGCCATGATGTCATGATGTCATGACATTGGCTCCACCCATGATATCATGACATCATGATGTTAGCTCTGCCCACACTGTGATGATGTTACGGTGGGGTAGTAAAATTTTTGACATCCCACCACTGCATCCACTTATCAGAGGAAGGCATGCATTTGTTTCTGGCAGATCTGCATGGTAATATCCTGGCCGAATTAGCATCAATGGGTAGGTCAGAGAGCAGTTAAAATCACTCCTCTCCATGTGGCGGGTAGCACGGGTAAGCCAATAATTTAAGCCTAGCCATATCAGGCAAGGATATGCATTTTATTCATCAAACGGTTTGCAAGGCAAGGTAAAGTACAGGGCTGATGAGTTAAATGCTGTCTGAGAACAAGAGGTCACCAAGTTGGACAGCCTTGTGGTCACTAAGCATGTTCGCCTGAAATCGTGGCAGAAGTGTGAACAAGGGAAAACCACTTCTGCAATGGGCAAAACAAATAAACTAAATTACTCAGATACAATTGGTCAGCTTACCCGTGCCACTTCTATCATGGAGATTAGTTATGCCACAGTTCTGGTTTGTTTAATAAAGTGGACCGTTGTTTTAAACCCAATACAGTTGTCTGTCTCATTACTTGGGTGGTTGGGGTGCAAGTATCTAGTCACTGATGGCAAACACTTTGAGCACCTCTTTTAACTGCAGAAGTCAAACAAGCCTTGTCTTCATCTTTTGTTATCAGTATATATACAGTATATTAGAATTTTAATACAGTATTTTCCTTTCTTACAGTGTGTATACATTCTGGGCACCTTTTGTAAAAACATTCATATCCCACTTTTCCTATTGTTTGGGAAAGCAGTATAAATGACTCCCTTTCTCACTTTATTTCAAGCAACTCCATGAAATAGTTCTGGCTGAAAGAGACTCTGGCCCAAGTTTATTGAGTGAATTTCATGGCTTGGCAGACATTTAAACCTGTACCCACCATCTAAGTGCCAAACAGAAGGAAATGTTGGTGGTCCAATGCATGATAAATATACTGTTTTTAAGAAAGAGTACAAAAAGTTGGAGGAAATTTCAAAAAGAACCAGTGAAATATTCTGAAGTAAATATTAGTTGTTATACCAAATATTAAACAAATTACCAGCTGTTACATTCTCTCATAATAATATTGTTGGCCCTTGTAAAACATTTGTTTGTAAGCCTGCATTGTGTGAAGTGTAGCTTTCTGTTAGACACTATCAGACAAGCATTACAAAATATTAGGAAAGTCCAGAAGACCCACCTATTAATGCAAGTAATTTCTCATTAACATGACAAGTTTAAAGCACATTGTTGTTGTTGATGATGATTTTAGTTGGTAAAAGAAGGATTATTACTGTGTGTACTATCTGCATTTCATTTACCTCTGATCTGTGTTCACAATTGTCTCTTTCCACTATATATTTTCTATCTCTCCTGAAGCAGTTTCTAGTCCATGACAACTTTTGCCATATTAAGTGTCTTTTATTCTAATTTGATACAGAACTCTTAGTTGTTTATGCCCCAACCAAAAAATGCTTGGGAAATTTCTTTTAGGTATTCTTCATTGATTTTGTTTATTATTTCAATGTAATAAATCAGTTTACCGTAACTCTGCAATACTTTGATGCTAGTATAGTTCCATTTTGTTTCTATATTTGTCATGTGTAATTGCTGTATTGATGTCACTTCAACCTCTCTCCAGCAGGCACACTGACCCACTGTTATTATTATACAAAGGAAATACTCATATCACCTTTGCACAGGCTTGCTTCCCCTGTTTGACCTCAGGTGCTGCATCTGTGGGTTATAGTCTACTATTTTGTCTGTATAAATAAGTTTTCCCCTATGAATTGTGAAGATGAAATTTGCTACGTACCAAAAAGTGTTCTTAGGCTCACGTTTGTAATATGGAACAGAATCAGTAGCATCTTTAATTTACAAGCCATTAGTTTCTGCAGCCAGATAGATTAAAATTACTTGAGCATACTCTCCATATTTTCCATCATATGATAACAGTGTGTGCAGAACAGCAGAGGGTTGGTCTACACCAGGAGTTCTCAACATTTTCCAACCAGCCAGACTGGTGCTGTAAAACGCATCTGTGGCTGTCGTAAACATGTTTACAATGATACAGACTCATTTATGGCTGCATAACTCTGTTTGTGCAGCCATAAATGAGTCCACAGCCAATTCTCATCTGGGTGCCGGGGGTGTCAGGGGTGTCTGGAATGAGGTCGGGGCCCGGATTATTTGTCACCATGGGTTGGATGCAGTGCATGGGTTGTAGGTTGCAAACTCCTGGTCTACACAGTGCTTTACAGTGCTAGAAACTCTGTGATTTAAGGGGTCATGTTTTATTCCCAATCTACTTCCTTGAAATAACTCACACTATGGTTACTGAATGAAATGGAAAGAGGGGGGCAAAGGAAGTTCTCCCCTCTCCCAAACTTGTTTTATTTCTTTAAATTTACACAGGTAAAAACTAAAGTTAGTTCAACAGTCCATGTCACTAATAAATTTTGCTGCCACATTTCCCCTCCACACTTATTTCTTGCCTGTTTGTGTTGGTTGAAAAGTTGTGTGGTTGGAGATGACATGTTAAGCATTTTGTGTAAAATGCAAGTCTATCCACACTGCTCATGATTAGAACTTTTGCTTTGGTGTTCTTGACTTTTGGAAGAGCAAGACATTTTTGCTTAGTTTATTCTCCAGTCTAAATTTACTTTACAGTTTATTGAGTGGATCAGGAGTGAAGATGGGGTGTGGCAAAAGTTTTGGCTTTTCTTTTCTGGATTCTCAGTGTTAAATTGTCCTGTCCATTGCTGGAAATAGTAGAGTAGTGATAGCTTTTGGGTTTAATCTTTATTGTTCCAATCTTTTCAGTACATTGAATTGAGCCTGAAAAATCTGCAGCCAGGTTACATACAGTGCTCAAAAGAGGAGTTGGCTTATTCCCTAGATAATTAAGAGAGCAATGCTCTCTTTCAATATTCTAAGCTGAAACCTTGCCAGAGGATGGAAAGGAATTTGAGATAAATATATTTCTGAATCCCACTCCTTGCTTTGCAAGCCATCAAATAGAGGCTGACAACCTAAAGCTTTTTTAGACAACCTTCTGGCAAGACCAACCCATCATAGTAACAGGTGTGAAAAGGGTGATGAATCTAAATGGACCATGGAATATGTTGGGTTCTTCTGATTTCATAAAAGTTCATGGGTGTTTGTTGGTTGAAATAGCCAAGGATGAATGAGAGGAGCTTGGTGTTGATTAGCATGTGGATTTGCTTGGTATGTAAAGTGCCAGATGCTCTGTAAGTGATGAAACCAATAATCTCCAATAGCGTTTGCTCTACTTTGTGGAATGGGACAAATACTCCTATTTCTGAGCAGGTTTTGTACATCTGCCTGAATACAGTACATGTCTCTAGTTTGCAAGTCCCTCCAGACCTTTGAGTAGTTGGACTGACATTTTTCTGTGCTTCCCTGTCTTCTACAAAATCTCTTAAATCATTTTAATTATAACTGTGTACGCATATTGCAAATGTGACTCCACTGTATATGTGTGCAATATACAACAGTGACTGTACAGACTGGAACTGATGGGTGTTAAAATCTAATCACCTCTTGAAGGCCACTGCTGGATCTAACCCAGCAGCTGACTGCATATTGTAATGGCGGTCATTTAGCCATTTGTAGGGGTGGGAAAATGCTTTTAAGCAAAGATGCCCAGCACAAATGAAACACTGAGTTACTGGCATCAAAGAGAAGAGAAGTGGTGTCAGCATAAAGCTGCCCTGCCCTGCCTTGCCTAGGCCTCTCCCTAGTCAGACCCTTTCCAGGAGACCCTTGTTCGGATCCCCCTGGGGGTTGCCTAGACTGCGGGGCAGAGGGATTTTAGCGCATTCCAGCAAAAAACCCTTGGCTGCAGTACACCTCTGGGGCTTATCTGCTTGCAGGGCCCAGAAAAACCAAATTAGGGAGAGTAGATTGGTAGCATAGGTGGCATCTGGCTTGCTTGTATCTTACCCAGTTAACCCAAGAAAAAAAGGTTTAAAATTAATTGTTGTTTATTGAAAAATAAAGCATGGTTCATAAAAAACAAAAGTTCTTCTTGAAACAGGATACAAAAATCAGCATTCAAAAATACTAATCAAAATAGCATACAGAGGAATAATTCATTCAGACCTCCTTCCCTAACATAAAAGAAACCTGACTCCCTCTCTATCTATGTAATCATTTTTATTCCTGAGATAATGAGCCTGGTAGGCTAGCTGATCTCACACTCCTAGTCCATGATCAAGCGACTACTGATCCATGGTCCACTACTGGTTCCATCTGCCTAGTTCAATAGACAGAAGTGGCCTGGTTTATTTGCATACAGCCAATCAAAGCATGGTATAATTATAAGCAAAGCCCTGTTCCCATAACAATTCTGGGCCTCTCTGCTGAGAGACAATTTTACATTCTTTCTCTGTGAGATGTACCATAACATTGACTAGTGTTTTGCAGCTGGGAGATAACACAGGAAAAGATTTTGTCTTTGCCCTTTGCAAACTGCTCGGCTTCTTCTAGGCCTGAGAAGAACCAGTTTAACTCCATCTTGGAAATGTTAAGAACTTGGGATCCATTTTATTACAAGTAGCATTTACATTCCCTTCCTAATTAAAGTATCCTCCTGGATACTTCACCCACTGAGATTTGAAGAAGTTGGACTGAGGCCACTGTGTGGTCTATACAATCAAACCTCACATAAAGAGCACGTCACTTAAAAAGTAACTTGATTAAAGAACAGAATTTTCTCTGAATGGTCGCCTTGCTTAACAAATAAAACCAACCAAAAACTTGCTTAACAAATAAATCGGGGTTCGCAATCCCTCCCCACCATAAATCACAATTGGTCACTTACCATGGTGTTTCACTTAAAGAGAAAACTTGCTTAAAGAGCAATCCTGTGGAACACATTATGTTCTTTAAGTGAGACACAACTGTATTCTCACAACCACTCCACTGACAATTTCACATAGATACTGAGTAAAGTGAAATACTTGTTTTATCTTTCTTACCTAGGTTTTTATAATCTGGAAATTGCATTTCCATTTGACTTTGTTAGGTTACAAAACAGTTTGCTGCTGAGATCAGGGCCATAGCCAGAATTCTAGATGTGGGTGGATGAATATTTTTTCAGGATGGGCAACAAAGCCTCTTTTCAAAGCATCCCTATAGGAAACCGCACTTTCCCAGGGTGGGCAAAGTGCTAACTCAGAGTGGGCCAAGCCCACCCTTGCTACCCCATGGCAAGAGCCCTGGCTAAGATTGGGTGTCTATGTGACTGTAGATAAATGCCTGTATTCCTCTTACATGGGCTTTGAACAGCTACATTAGAATTGGCCAATTAGGATCTAACTTGTTTTATTCAAGTGCACTAGAACACCGGATAGCGTTATGACTTGGTTCCACAAGTCATGACGTTATCTGATTTTTAGTGTTGTCTGATGCATGCATCGAACAACGCTAAAAGAAAGAGCCCTGAATTCAGGGACAAACCGCACGGTTTGCCCCTGAAATCAAACTGACCCTAAACTAGCGATTTCTAGGGAACTAGGGTCGGGGGAAAGGCATGTGGGTGCCTGCTTCCCCCCAGACCCTAGTTCAGCCAGAGCGATCTCTGGACGAAGCCTAACGGCACCTGGGCTAGCTATCCCGAGCGCCGCTAGGCTTCGTCAACAGCCTGTCCGGGCTGTGTTGGAAGCCTAGTGGCTTCAGACACAGTCCACATAGGCTGCGGAAGAAGGCTAGCCCAGCCTGGCTGGGCTAGCCTTCTCCCAAAGCCCTTGCGGGCTGTGTCTGAAGCCCAGGGCATTGGATACAGCCTGCAAGGGCTGCAGGGCTTGGCTACCCTTCTTCCGCAACCCTTGCGGGCTGTGTCCAAAGCCGGCTGGGCTGGTAGCCTGTGCGGGCTGTGTCCAAAGCCGCTAGGCTTCAAGCACAGCCCAAATGGGCCGTTAACAAATCCTAGCGGCGCTCGGGCTAGCTAGCCCCGGCGCCGCTAGCCTTCGTCCAGTGATCACTCAGGCTGAACTAGGGTCGGGGGGAAGGCAGGCACCAGCGTGGCTTCCCCCTGACCCTAGTTCAATAGCAGCAATCCTTCGCAGGGGGTGGTGGTGGGTGGATTGGGTAGATGTTCTACCCAATCCAAACCCCATCCCCCCACGATTGGCTCGGATAACGCTAAAGGATCATTATCCAGAATCATTATCCGATGCAAGTTTTTTCCAAAAATCTTGCATCGTTTTCCAATTCTAGTGTTATCCGATCCAATTGTTATCCGGTGTTTTACTGTAGAGCCATAATCACTGCCTAGGGAATTTGTACCACTATTAAGAGCTATGCCCCACAAAATCAAGTTTGTTGGTTTAGCATTTCACCTATGTTAATACAATGTTCTGTACTGTCCAGCTCAAAATATTGGTCTTTTGGTAAAACCTAATGGAGAAGACCTAGTAAGTCTTTAATCTAGGTCAGTGGTGCCCAAACTGTTTTTCTTGGGTGCCAGGGCTGGAGGTGGGCTGCTCCCACTGCTGACAGTTTTGAGGTCAGCCGTTGTGGGGGCAGAGGCAGCGACCATGCTTTTTCCAGGCTGCTCTGAGCACCCACTTGCTCGATCCTTTCTCTTCAGCAGCCTTTGCTGAAACTGATCGGGGAAATTTTTGGAGCCTTCTGTGAGAGGCCCGAGGTGCGATTGGGATGATGAGAGTGGTGCTTGTTGGATTACCCTCTATCCCAGGATCTCAAATAACTTGACTTACCTTAGAGTCTATACAATTTAATTTTTTTTTGTGGCAGGGGAGTAGTTTGTTCACTATCTCAGATGTCAGATTGTCTTGGCTAGACCTGATGTTTAGCTCCCTAAAGTTTTAAAGTCTTTTTTACCTAAGTGGTTTGGATGTATGAGACAGAAAAGTCCCTTTTGCTGGGCTGCTGAAAATTTGTCAAGACCTAAAATATCAACAAGACTTGGAGAAAATTAGGAGTGTTGTGCAAGGTCAGATATTTCTTACACTTCTCCTTATTTATATAGACTTTTATGGCTAAAAGCATTGCCTCAAGTCCTGGCCTATGCTGCCTAAATCCAACAATTTGTCTTTACCAGAGTAAACTCATTGAATCATTTGATGACTAGTAAGTTCATACTTGTGTATGAGTCAGTTGATCTACTCTAGTTGGGAATAGCATTTGCATTTAGGACTATGTCTTTTACTCATTTAGTCTTCCCTAGCTTTAGTTATGCTATTAGAAAGTGTAAATAGGCCATTCAGTATCTCATTCTTGGTAAGATCATTAATCTTCCATCCACACCTTTCCCCTCTATAGCAGGGATAGCAATATTTTTTCCTTTCTGTTCCCACTTGTACAATAAACTCAGAGCTGTGAACTTTGCCTCATGCTTTGCTTATCTCTCCTGTTGGAAGTCATGCTGAAAATTACGATCTTTTATCATATTTTGAGATACTCACCCAGTGATTACATTTGTTATCTGTTCATCGGTAGATGATCTACATAAAGATACTGATTTGTTGCAGGTAGTTTGCAGCATGTAAGAGCATCACTAATCCTTTTGTAACAGCAAAGGCAACAACTTCCTTTATTGAAGAATAAAGAGAAAGAATAATGTTTGCTTTATTCTCCTGAAAGCCATAAACAAAATGAGAATGGGCTTCTGTCTTTCTTTTTCTCTTGGTGCAGTAGGTAAGTATCTTTGAATAGCCTAAAATGTCTCAGTAATATTAGTATGTTTCGTTAATGAGGAGAAAATGCTTGCCAAAGGCCAGGTGCAAGAACCCAGTTTAATGACACTTGAGCTTTATGTTTCTAATTTGCCTTTATCTTCTGTTTTCTATTAAATTAAGAGCAAAAGCAATTACCAGGGAATCATGTATACGTTTGGAAAATGCCCTATTGTGAGTGTACTGTATTTAATAAAGTTATAGATAACAGAATTCCAAAGAAAGGAGTTTTTGTACACGGATATTACATCTGATAAGAGATGAGTGCTGGGAGTCCACAGGTTATTGGTAACATTCAATAGATAATATACAGTGGAACCTCATACAATAATTGCCCCGTATAGAAATGAAATCACATAACAATTAGGTTTTTTGGGGGAATGGCGTCCCGCATAACAATTTTCCCTATGGAAAAAATCATACAACAATTTTTCAATAGGAAAAACCACTTAGCAAAAAAAATTGTTGTACAATGTATCTCATAGGGAAAATCGCTATACGATGCATGCATCGTATAGCAATTGTTTCATACAACTATGAGCCCCATGGAATGGATTAAAATTGTTGTATGAGGTACCACTGTATCTCTCAAGATGACGATGTTAGCTGCTTAAACCAGGGGTTCTCAACCTATTGCCCAGGGGCTGTATGTGGCACATGACACCATTTCATGTAGCCCCCTGCTGCCTCTGCCACACCCAGAAGTGCCATGTGTGACAGGAAAAGCAAAATGGCCCCCAAAGCTGTCTGAGGTAGCATGACCTGGCCCTCAGCTTGAAAAGATTGAGAACCCCTGGCTTAAACAGTTATACCAGGGAAAATGTGAACAGCTGTTGAGTCAGAAGACCATTTAAATAGAAACAAGTGTCTTAAATGCAGACTTGATAGCACATTCATAGCATAACTGAGATGTTGAGCTGCATAGCTTTGACAACAGAGGGAGAAATAAGCTATCAAGGGAGGTGGCACATGCTATGCTTGAGAAAAGAATGTTGTGGGGTTCCAACAGATGGGGTTACTAATGTTGCAGAGAGCTGAGCCTTTGTCTTCTTGGAACATCGAAATACTTTTGGTTTTGTGCTTTTGGCTTTTCTCAATGGTGATTGTTTGGATTAATCAGGTTCCATATGAGCAAATAGAGCAGTTATGCCATATGCATGGGATGAAAAACAAGGGAAAGAAGAGAGGAGGTGCCAGTGAGAAACCACCTCCCCAACTGATAGAATCCAAAGGTTTACAGACTTGAGACATGCCTATGGCTTAAGGCTGCAACTAGATGTTTGAACATCATAGGATTTGATGAAGATATAAAACAGATAAATTTGATTTTTAAAAGTGGATTACATGATGTAGAGGCCAATTTTGAAAACCACAAAAATTTAACATTTTTCAAATACTCTCCATGCAATCTCCATCAATGGAGGATCTAAATTATCCTCCTTTCTTTGCTCTTAACCAGGCTATTATCTCCTGCACCAACAGGAAGTAAACTTGAAACTGGCACATTTAGACTCTCCTGTTTCTCCCCTCTGCACTGTAAGTAGGACAGAGTGAAGACATAACAACGTCAAGCTCTGTATAGTTTTTGCTCTGCTGTCTTTTCTCTTTTCCCATCCCTCTTCCCTCCATCTTTTCTAATATCATGCTTGCCCAAAGGGTTGTGATCTCAAAAGATTGTGCATAATTTTGTTCCTTCCTAAAAGAAGTTGGCCTTATCAAGGTGTTGCTCAGAGATCAAAAAGAGGAGCTGCTGAATGTCTGTTCTTATTTTGCTCCTATGGGTGCCCATGAATGCGTGTGGGTGTCCTGAAGCTGCCATTCCAATGGAGAGTCATGAACAATAATCTAAATTCAGTCTGATGTTTAATTAATCTGCATTTCACATGCTGCATTTCAGGGGACTAAAAGCAGGCTGTGGGAAGAAGAATGGGGCTGTTATGATGTCAGGGGGGAGAGGAAGAAATATGAGAACAAAACTTGTGGGAGAGAATACTGTAGTCAGAAAGGAGACTTTTGACCAAATCTACTTTGATCACTTCCAGAGTGATCTTTGTGTAACCCTCCTTTCTTTTCTTTTTTAAATTGAACTTTCAATCATCACCTCTTCTGGTCTTCAAAGCTCTCAATAACCATGTCTTCCTAAGCTTTCTAGAGAGACATCTCTTCATAGCCTCTTGCCAAATGTTGTCCATTGCTATAATTTGTGCAAGAGGGTAGCATCACAGGATTGCTGGATGCAACAATCATCTTCTTAATTACCGTAATCCTGAATTTTTCAGAATAATTGAAATGCGGAAGTGGGCAAATCTGTTTTATCATCAGTCTCAGTACTCCATATTAGCTGGTTGTACACAGGGGGCACCATCCCAATGGATCTGATAGAAAGAGAAAATATCTAGTTCCACCATCGCCTTCCTTATAAAACCCTGCACAAGAGAATTGGTTATCTATCGCATGTTGATACTCAGTTCAAATTTTAATGATGACCTGTGTATCAATCTAAAAAGAAAATGCAAGACAATTCCAAGAAATAATGCACCATATTCCCCTTTCCATCATTGGAAGAACATTTTAATAGGGTTCCTAGAGAATAAATAGGCAGTGAGGTAGATCTAAGATAAATATCAGTCTTCCCCAGTCCTCAGAAACTGGTGTTTCCTGGAGAGGTTTTGTCTTTTACTGGAACTTCAGCTGTCAATCTCTTTCTTTGGAGTGTCCCTCTTCTGCAACACAAATTGATGGCAACAATTTTTATTTCAATTTCAGGACCCTGCCCTCCCCAGTACTGACATAAGCCATAGTAACTTGTAGGGGTGTCCTAACAACTTGACTATGATTAGGGGCACCACTTATCTGCTCTGATAACAAAACAAATATCTCAATTGCCCACTTTTATAAAGAAGCCAGAGCACATCTTTAGTATTGGGTGAGTGTGTGTTTGAGATTTCTTTCTTAGATATTTGTAGTTCAACAGAAAGTAGCTGAGACTGCACTCCCAAAAATAATTATTACTTGCATTAACAATAAAGTGCTATGTGTGGGTTTTGGGTATTCATTGCTCCAAATATATTACTGATGCTCCAAATATATTACTGATCAGGATTAAACAAATTTTTATTAAGCTTTAACACACACGAAAAAGAATTCCAATGTTCCCCACAATTGAACTCTGCTAGAATATCCTTGAAAAGGATGGGCCCCACTGATCAGCAATGGGAAAGTTACTACAAAAGGGTTAAAATCAAGCAGAAAAGAGGGAAGGAGTACATCTGCAACCTTTGCTTCTTAAAGTCAACTGCCTTCAGGAGAGGGATGTGATGAAATAGAATAGAAAGCCAGTGAAGATTGTTGCAGGTGAATCTCTTCAGTTGGCAGGTCTTTCTTTAGCAGTATAGAGAAATATACCGTACTGTGCAAAAGTCTTTAGCCACCACCAGTTGGTCTGGGGAAAATTCAAGGGGCAATTGGGGGAGGGGCATAACACAGGACACCCTAACTCCAAACTTCACCAAACATGGAGAAAATTGAGATGAGATTCATCAGAAGACTCCAAATTTGGTGTGCCTGGTGGTTTGGAGACTGAGATATACCTGTGATCTCTCTTTCTTTTCTGTTCATGAAAGATAGCAATGAATGTACACAGCAAGTGCCTGGAATTTAGGTAAATTATATACAACTATTCAAGTGACAATGCTGCAAAATGCCTACACTGAAGGTCTACTTTTTGCTGCCTGGCAGTATTTTCCTCAGTTCTTTCTGGGCCTATGTATCTGGATTCCCTCCATGCTTATTTCCATAGCAATACCTCTGACCCTTTTTTACTTTTTGTCTCTCTGGTCCTGAAATCCCAGGGAATGAAACTCTTGTAACTTGGCAACCCTCCTAAAGCAATCCAAATTTGGTAAGGCTGTGATACTATGGATGGCTAAATATTATTCATGATGTTCATGGCTGAGGGGGAGTTTGAGCCTAGGTTTCCTGATCTCTCTGCTTTAACTGCTTCTGATACATGAGTTTCAAGACAGTAATTCTCCTAACAATAGCTATTGAGAAAAGTGAGACAGCATGACGGATTCCATGGCTTATAGTAGATGAACAGATGTTAGTAGTATGTGAGAATGCAGAAAAGTACAAACTATCTCACATATGATACAATGCACACAATGTCCTTCAACATGCACTGAGGATGACCTTATGTTGGCAAGAGGAAATGCTCTTGATGTGGCCTGATATTGGGCGGATGTCATCTAGTCCTTTTAATTCTACTTTGTTTTAGATGTATTAATTTTAGCTTTGTAAGTTATTAAATGCTGGTGGTCATCTGACAGGAATAAAAAAAGAATTATTAGTGGGATAATAGGCTCCTATCAAAATGATTTATTGCCCACCACCCACCACCACCACCCTGACCCCTAACCCTTGACTCATCACTAGCCCTTACCCCTATTTATCCTACTACTGACATTAGCTTGTCCTCTCCCAGAATCTCCTGCAATTAGGAAATAAGTATGGAATATTTAGAAAGAAACAAGAATGTTTTTGTTTTCTGGTCCTATCCTTAACTCCATTTCTTTTATAAGTCTGCTGATTCATAATCTTTGAACACCTCACTGGGAAACATAACACATTTAAATATCTGTCATAACAATTAGGACAATAATTAGACTGTTAATTAGAGTTCACTCAACTGCACTCAAACCTTTCTCTCACAGCCCCGCATCCAGTTTCCTAACGGTTCCTATTTGATGTAAGCTCTGAGAGTTCATGATTAATGCGGATGTGAACTTGGTCACTGACATCAATGTAAACTAAACCTAAGAGTCATAGGAGAATAGATGTTAATTCCAGAAATGGGGTTGAACTGAACATGCCAATCAATGGGAATGGGGAACATTTTGCATACCCACTGTGCAAATGGTAGTGGCAGGTGGCAACAGTGCTATTTTCAGGCAATAACCATTACCATATCCAACTGTGAGTTAACCTGGCCACTGTGACAATAGTTCCCAAAGCAAACAGCAGCTTGCTTAGTGCAGCAGGCGATAAGACCTTGCCAGGAACTGCTGCAGAGTTCCAAATTGCTATTGTGCCCATAACTTGTGCATTGCTTCCAGTCCTCTCCTAAAGTCTTCCCTGAAGACATCAGTTGGTACCCACAGCTCTGCAATATTACTGATACTTTCACTCATACCCTAAAGTAGCCATGACTCACAATTTATCAGTGATTTAGTCACCTACATTAGGCACTTCCTAACTCATCACCAAGTAAAATATTTAGCAGAATCAGTCCCCTGCTTGTGGAATGCAGAGATTTGCTTTTCATGGTTTACTCTTGCTACTAACCAATTCAGGTCAGCTACAGGTGAGAATGGACATGTGTCAGAATAGAGACCTCACCATTATCCTTGACTATCATCAAGCCTGTTTCCTGATTGAGATCATTCCAAGGTTTGTAAAACCTGAAATGTGCTAGAAATTGTGCAAGTCTAATATAGCCAATAAAACACTCAATCTTAAAGGAAATTAACCCTGACTGGTCCTTGGAAGGGCAAATACTGAAGCTGAAGCTCAAGTACTTTGACCATCAAATGAGAAGCGAGGACTCACTGGAGAAGGCCCTAATGCTTGGAAGGATTGAGGGCAAAAGGAGAAGGGGGCAGCAGAAGATGAGATGGCTAGATGGCATCTTTGATGCAGTGGATATAGATCTGGGTTGGCTATGGAGGATGGCAGATGACAGAGGAGCCTGGCATACAATGGTCCATGGGGTCGCAAAGGGTCAGACTTGACTGTGTGACTGAACAACAACAGGTATAGCCAATATGCTGCAAATAGTCTTATGATCTGTTCCAAATCTAACTCATTGTATATGATTTACCAACAAAAGGTTGGACAGAGTATCATCTCCATCCTATTCAACTTCTAGTGTTGCTTAGATGATCAGCCTTCACAATCTACTGCCATTTTTGTTCTTATGCTCCATTAAGTAGCTTCTAACTAAACGGTGACTCTTTCAGAGTTTTAAATATAATGTGAGAAGTTTAAGGAGGGATTTATCATTGCCATCATCTTGCAAGTTTCCATGGCAGAGCAGGGCTTTGAACTCAAGTGTGTTAAGCCCTAGGTCAATACTCTGTCCACTATGCTACATTGACTCTCAGTAAAAGTGTATATATCATCAGATAAATGAATTCTCATCAAGATTCAATAAGAGTATTAGATGCTAGACATTTTTAATGCTCCAAAACAGATTATGCAGTTTGACTGTTTGTGGTCATGAATGTGCATATACTATATGAATATTATATACTGTATGAATATTCCTCCTGGTATGAATACCAGGAAGACCACATCATGTTTCTATGTGTACAGTTTGGTTGCAGGTTTTCTTTTGGTAATATTTTTTCCTGCAGCGTTTGAAATACCATTTTAAACGATCTGCCAGCTGTGAAAGTTTTAATTGAGCATAATTAAAATTAAATTAACAGTGTTGATGGACTAAGTGGTGACTCTGAGAAATGTAAGTAAATACCATGGCACCTCATACTTCCTTAACATATTAGTTCCTTCTTTAGGGAATAGCTGTTTTGACTTTCTGACTGCAGTTAATGACTCTATTGAATACAAATCTCCGAATGTGCAAAATAGGAGGGAGAAAACCCATGCATCAGCATAAAACTGTGAAGCAAATGATGACCACAAACATGCTGACATGGCTTGTTGTCAGTGTTTTCTAAATGACGTATTGTTAATGAGATACTCCCTTTTTGTTTGGGGATTATACGGTACAAGAAGATAGTTGGTTTATGTGTACCATCAGTGTGTGAGACACCTGCCCTATCCAGGCACTACTGTAACCAACTAGTTTCATCAACTAGATGAGAATGGAATGCTTAGTCTTGCTTGTCCTGCACCATTATTTTCTTTTTCATGTATTCATTACCAGGTCTGAAGAGAGGAAATTCAAGCTCTCATGTAGATTCCATCAGGAAGCAAGAATGCAGATTTTTCTATTCCCTAGTCATGTTGGCAATGGTGGCTTGGTAAAACCTGAACAGGATTTCTGTGAGATGGACCATAGAAAAATAGAATACCACTGATCAGGGAATATATGAAGAAATTATATGACAAGACCTCTGATTATCCCATGATAGCCTTATAGCAGATCAAGCTATGTGTTCTCTAGCTTCTTTGGTGGAGAGTCTTCCCCACTACTATCACCTAATCCTTTCAACTAGAAATGTCAGAGATTTTTCCTGGAACATTATGAATACAACACATATAGTCTAGTCTGAACTGAGCAATGGTCCCTTCCCATACTTCAACCAATGTAAGCTCTACTCACACACTCGTTATGGTGTAGTTGATACAGAGAGGGACGAGGACTCATTAGACTTGGGTCTGAATCTTTCCTTCACCATTGGAAACTCATGGGTGGAGGAGTGGAACTGGTAAAACCTAAATATCTCACTTACCTTGAAAACAATATTAGGTTTGCTGTCAGTCAGATGTACCTTAATGAAACATTAGAGAATAAACAAATCAAAACAAAAACAAGATGCTGTAACACTTTAAAGACTAACTGCTATATTTCAATGTGAGCTTTCATGGATCAAGTCCACTTCATTAGAGATGGGAGGGATACTTCATGGCATCAATTTATACACATCATGTACAGATCATCTGCCATCAACAATTGTATGAAGTCACATTAATTCATATGCTAACCAATCACTCTACCTGACCTCTGTATCTGATGTGTATAAATTGATGCCATGAAGTCTCACTTGGTCATGCAGTACTTGGGTATTAAACGCCAACCTTCCAGTCATCAAGACTGGCATCTTAACCATTAAGCCACTGTAGTCTCATCTAGGTCTCCCTAACTGTTATAAATATTTATGGTTCTGGGGGACTTCAATTTGCCTTCATTGTGGGCTGGCTCTGAGGCAGCATGGGAGTTCATGGCTTCCATGGCAGCTGTGGGCCTGACTCAGGTAATTCAGGGCCCAACCAGGAGCAGTGGCCACACTCCATGCTCGAAAGCCAGTCATATCCAACTCTAGGGTTCAGTGCTCATAGCTAAAGAGCCAGTGCTGTTTGTGTCTGCAAACATTTCTGCAGACATATGGCAGGCATGCCTGAACACCAGAGTGCACAGAATGCTGTTTACCTTCCCAACAAAATGGTCCCTATTTATCTACTTGCAATTTCTTGCTTTCAAACTACTAGGTTGGCAAGATCTGGGACAGAGACGGGAGCTCACTCCATTATGCGGTACCCAGGAAATGAGCTCTGAACTTTCAGTCAGCTAGTTCACTTGAGCCAAATGTTGCTCATTTCTATATTAGAATATTGACATGAACATATATTTCTTCAATACCATTGTCTATTTTCAACTGAGTACAGTTGATGATTTTTCTCCTAGATCTGTAGCAGCAGAATAAAGTCACATTTGGTTTCTCATCCTCTCCAAAGATGTACTTGCTTTTTCTTTTGTTCATCTTGTGTCCACTTCAACAAATGAATTTCATTGTGATATTGCACTATTACTGTCAGGAGATTTGAGGGCAAAATTTGCAGATGGAAAGTTTCCATTCACTGACCTTAAAACAATTTAAACAGCACTTCTCTGCCATTATAGAATTTAGTGCACTCTGTTCCCAGAGAGGAAAATAACATTTATTGGATGCACAGGTATAAATATCAACTTGCAGGTACAGTATACTCATGATAATATAGAGAATTCTCTTGCATGTTGTCCCATTTTATCTCTCACAAAAAATAAAAAATAAAGAGGCAAATCTTAAATCTAATTGAAGCATAATATAAAAAGTAGGTGAGCTGTCATTTTTTTACATCATCTCAATCGAAATCCTTGTAGGCATCTGTGGAAAGCTGTTGCATAAAAAAAGAGTTGTTCCAGTTGTTGTGTAACTTGCAAATTACATATGGATAGAAATACTCCCACTGTTGTAATCAAATGGTTTCAGCAGTTGAGGAACTTTTCTTTTTAACTAATCCTGTTGCTTAGCATAGTAATTTACAACTGGAGTACATCCACTAAATCAATGGAATTTAAGGAGCAGTTGAATCACTAAATCCCCAATTGATTCAGTGGGCCTACTCCAGCTGTAAATTCACCTCTCACCCTCAGTCACATATCAGAAATTTAAAGATAATAATAGAATTCATCCCTAAGGTGTTATTACAAAGAGTAACACAGAGTGCCTTGAAGAGCACAAAATGATATATTGTTAGTAACTAATACTGTATTATTATCCCTTGATGGCTGAAATCTTGAAGTAAATTGCTAGAACAGACTCATTGAGTTAGTGTAGATTTGGTGAGCCAGCTCCTCATAAGTTCCCTTCATTCAATGGGGTGTCTAGCTGAAACTACTGGAATTTAGCCACTGTGATTCCAAGAGAAAATGTACTTCTAGAATTCATGGCAACTAAGATACAATATAGTACTTTCTTACTGAGGACTCATAAATGGAGGTGAGAAATAGCTATGAATGTAAATCATTAACTCAAGTGATCCTTCACAGTAAACAGGAAAATGTCATACATTTTTCCCCACTGAAAATCACCATGAGAAAGTGGGCTTTTTTTTTTTTTTTGGCTTTGTCTCAAACAAAATTTACATATTTTTGCAAGTGATTTTTGTGCACTTCTGTAAAATGTGCAGCATTAGAAAATGGGATAATTTGCATTTTAGTGTAAACAAATAAATACAATAGCACTGAATGGGTTGTTTGTGTCCTTTTGAAGAGTCAGCCTATTTTTATGTGCTACCTGTGCAGTTATATAAAGAATACATTATTTAGTTCCATTATTTTTTGTTGCCTTGTTAGGACAGGACACTCTCAGGAAGCATTTATGGCCCAGGAAATTTCCGTGTTTCCATTGTGGAAGGGTGATAGAGTGGTTACCCACTTGCAGTTTTGTAATTTAGGCAAAATGTCTTTGTAACAATTTGCTCAAATTAGTGTTCGTATCCTCTAATAATCATTCTCCCTTACACACATATACACCCAGGCAAGCACAGATTCAGAAAGCATAGATAACAAATGTGTGTACCTACCAGAAACACGGCACTTAACTTTGAATTTTAGAGCTGTTGAATTTAACCTGAGTGGTTAGTTTGCCTATTCTCTTTTGCTTCACTTGCAAGCCTTCCCAGTGCAAACAGTGCCCAAAAGGTCTGTGTTTATTTAGAGATGATGGCTTACTCAAGCTAAGTTGGTCACCATCAAACAAACTGAACTGAGAAAAGCACATCTCCTTGCAAGGTGGATGTAAATAAAGACCAAAACAAGAAATACTATACAGTTTCCATGGTTCCTGTTACTAGGAAATGCCATAGCTATAAGCTCACATATGTTATCATTCTGCCTATACAGTTGTACCTCGCTTAAAGAGCATAATGTGTTCCACAGGATTGCTCTTTAAGCGAGTTTGCTCTTTAAGTGAAACACCATTGTAAGTGACCAATTGTGACTTCTGGTGCGGGGGAATTGCGAACCCCAATTTAGTTGTTAATCGAGTTTTTGGTTGCTTTTAGTTGTTAAGTGAAGTGAACATTCAGAGAAAATTCTGCTCTTTAAGCAAGTTATTCTTTAAGCGAGGCGCTCTTTATGCAAGGTTTGACTGTACCTCTTTTCAGTCTTTTCTCCTTTCCATTTCCATTTCCACTTCCTCATTCATTCGACTAGAAATGAGTACTAGGCCAAGGTCATTGGAGACCAAGACCAAGATGATTCACAGTTTTGTATTCACAATGTGTGTGTGTGTGTCTTGGGGGGCATTAAGCTAATGAAGAAATTGAAAACACATAAAAGTAGCTATAGCAGATAAGCTTCCCTTGTTATCACCTCCTTTCTATCTTTCCCTCTGCCCCTTACCATCTTACAGACTGCTGCCAAAGGGACTACTCACGTTTGCAGAGGTACAAATCTTCTGAAGAGGTTTGTTGAAATCAGTGAGACAGCCACATGTCTCAGATTGTGAGCTGTAGTACTACATGTTGTCCATCCTTGACGTAGAGTTGGGGGGGGGGAGATCTTCAAGAATCCAGGGACCACTAATGGGTCTCAGAGTGCTATTGAATGTGGAAGGCTGGTGGACACATTCGGGCTTCTGGGGCTTACCCTGGTAAAGAGCATGAGCTTCACTTTGTGAAAATGTGGCAAAGTTACCTAATGTCAGAACATGGAAGCAAGTTTTCAAAACATTAGTCCCACACTTGTGTAACTTGGTTATATTGCTGACACCCAGGTCAGAATCCTGTTAGTCCTGTACAGCATAAGTAGGCAAGTGCATGAGTCCTGGTGGCACAGCAGTTAAACTGCTGTGCTGCAGCCAAATCTGCTAATGTTGTGAGTTCAGTCCTGACTGGGATCAAGGTTGGTAAAATGAGTACTCAGCATGTTGAGGACAAAATGCTAATGGCACTGTGAACCACCCAGAGAGTGTTCTAAGCAATATAGGGTTGTATATAAGTGTAACTGCTATTTCTACTTGCTACTTGCACTTTTAGCTGGCTATTACATGCCTCAGCCTTCAGAGTCCCATACTCACTCAGTTGTGTGACATGATTGCCTTTACATGAGTGGTTCTTCTTCATAGAAATAGCAACAGCAATTATACTTGTATACCTCCTCATGTTGCTTAAAGCACTCTCAGACCAATTCATAAGGTAATTAGCATTTTGCCCCCAACACTCTGCATACTCATTTTGCCAACCTCAGAAGGATAGAAAGCTGAATCAACCTTGCGCTCACAGGGATCGAACTCTGATCAGGAACAGTGTTTTGGCTGCAATACTGCAGTTTTGTAACATGGACTCAAAATCCAATAGGATTATGGCCCTCTAGAGATTCATGCATTTATTTATTTACAGTCCTAAATTGCAGAGTCCTAAATCCAGATTTTCAATTGTTGGAGCACCTTCTACTAAGAGCAATGACCAGTCATTAGCTGTCAGCCTAACTCTATCTCATAAGGTTGTTGTAAAGATAAAATAATGGTAATTGGCATGTGTAAGCATAGTAGAGAATAAACTAAGCAAGGCAAAGCAAAACAATAATGTAGCATTTTAAAGACTAACTGCTATGTTTTAATGTTAGCTTTTCTGGATCAAGCCCACTTCATCAGACATAGGAATGAAACTTCATGACATCAATTTATACATATCAGGTAGAGGGTGGTTGGTTAGCATAACAGAGAAGTATACAAACCAATTTGTCTTTTTACAACTGGTAATAGCAGATGATCTCTGGTTGTTATTCGGATTAGTTGTAAATTATCACTCTGTTGAATTGCAAATACAGTAATACCTCATATAACATTAGTATCGAATAACACTAAAATCACATAACATTAAGGAATCTGGGGGGAAGAATTGCATCAGATAACATTAAGATCCTATGGGATGCTTCAGATAACAACCGCTAAAGCCTGTGTGGTTACAATGTATCTCTATGGATCCCATAGAGGATCAGATAACACTAAAAATCATATAACACCAAGACTTGTGGAACCAGGTTTTAGTGTTATATGAGGTTTTACTGTAGTAGGAGGATACAAGACAAACACCTGGCATTGAACATTTGCTAATGAGTTTAACCTTCAGCATCTTATTGACAATTGTGTGAGTTCATCTTTTATTCTGTGAGACAGTCTACTCTATGGTATGTGTAAGTTTCCCCAATTTCCTCACAAAAGAGTGGGACAGAAATGTCATAATTGTGTGGCAGTGCCTGAAAATTATGTCAAGTCTCTTTACTAAAGCAGAGAGAAATAATTATCCTACAGGTGGTGATCGCTGAAATAGTGGTAATATTTAGCACATATGTTGCTGCTTGTCTGGAGAATTCCTGTCTGTTTTCACATAAAAGCCACCCCTATGTTCCTTTTTGCTTTTCTGTAATTTTTCATTTTTCATACCTGGCTACATCTTCCAGTTTTCATTGTTTTCACCAGCAGCTGCCAGTGTGCCATTGATGTCTTCAGAACTCATGGTGGCAGCATTATCACAGTTACCAAATTAAAAATCAATCAAGAGAGAAAGCTGACAGGTTGCATGTCTTCAGCTCCTGGCTATGTACTGCTGGGAATTAAACTACTCCTTTTCCTTTTTACATATTGATCTATAAAAGGAAGCCAATGTCGGAAGCCACAAACTAGCCATCAGTTGTTGTCTGTGCTTAGCTTCGTTACCTGTTCAGGAAGAGTGGAAAATGACAGACAGAAAATGTATGGCTTCGAATCAAAGAAGATTAAATGCTGTGATATGTGGAGATATGTAATAGCTGGTATTTTAAATTATGGTTGAAGGAAAGAATAGTGGTCATGTTATTTAAATATCCACAGTATTTTTCCAGATTTTATTTTGAAGGAGGTTTCCTAAGAAAGCAAAGGGAAGCTGTTTCTCTGGATGTCTGGGGATATGGCTTGCAAAGCACTTCATGAGGCTGGGCTGGGGTGCACAGAAAGAGCCTCCTTGATGACTGTGGTATTTTAGAACCACAATCAGGTGTACCTTGGTAATGGCAACCTTGTGTTGCAAGCTAATCTTTCTTACACTAGGTCAGGCAAAAGGAACTGCAGAATGAATTTACCAAAAGGTGCTTTCATTTTGGCAGTTTCACATCTGGCTTAGACACAGAAGAAGACAAAGAAGAAGCCTGGGCTGATATAGAAAATGTTCTGTTTTTCATATTACTACTGTACTTGTGACTAGATAGACAAGTAAAAGAAAAAGTTTGGGAATGAGGGACATTTTTTTGGGAACCCAAAAATGTGGTCATCCAAAAATAAAAGAAGAAAAGAGATAAAGGAAAAGAAAAACAGGAAACAGAAAAAGAAAGAAAAAGTTAAAAGGTTTCCTAGCTCTGGTCTGGTACAATATCATTTTGCTTGATAATCTCTGATATAGTCTTCCTTACAAGGAGTAGAAGTCTGTGACTATATTCAGACAACTGATAGCACATGGCTCCAAAACCTTGCACTTATTTTCTGGCTGCTGACAACTAAAGTGACCTAATGGTGAGAAAACACTATCATTGTGCAGTGCTAGCATGCTTCTCCAGGAAGCAGATTTGAAGGACTAAGACACTACAATGAAGTGTTTGTGGAAAGAACTAAATGGAGTCCAGCCTACCCTTGATAAAGGGTGTAGATTCTGCTATCTTGTCATTACACATGAAGTGAGAAACCACAAACTTTAAAATGATGAAGCCACCCACCCAACCCATCCACCTACCCACCCATCCATCATCCCTCCCTCCTTTTATGACAAAAATTAAGTCAAATTGCACAAATAACATAAATCGATGATAGCTGCTGTTTTGGTGTGTGCATTTAAAAGAAATAGAATTGTCAGAGTGGTTGTTGGTATCTTTCTGAAAAATCAGCCAGTTGTCCTGTGCTGTCTCTCTAGCTGTCTATATGCTTTGCTTCTCAAGGAGCAAAGAACATAAGTTTTGCATGGAAACAGGCTGCACAATATATGGAGATTTGACAACAATGGCCAAAGACCTGTCCAATGCAGCATTGTATTCTTACAGTAACCAACCACATGTCTGTACTTTGTTCAGTGAACAATGACCAAACCTAATGCTCAAAGTTTTGCATCTTGTATCATTATTTCCACTTCTTTCACCTTTTATGAGCACAGCCTTATGATCATCTAATCAGATGCAAGTCTTAAAATGTCCTGTCAGGAATGGATATGAGAATTGATTATATGTAGGTTGAAGAAAAGAAGACTCAGATGCGATAAGATATTCATCTACAAATACCTGTATGACTGTCATGAGGGAGAAGAATTAAGCTTGTTTTCTGAAGGTCCAGAAGGTAGGACCCAAAATTCAAGAAAGCAGATTTTGCCTAACATTAGGTATAACTTTCTGACAAAAAACGTACTTGATAGTGGAATGTGTTTCCTTGGAAGGTGGTGGACTCTCCTTCACTGAAGATTTTAAAACAGAAGTAGGATGGCTACTCCTCATGGATGCTTAAGGAGTGAATTTTGTGCTTTGGTAGGGGGCTGGAGTAGGTATCATTTGAGGTCGTGTCTAGCTCTATGTTTCTAGCAAGAAAACTGGAAGCTGCTGTAAAGTATGGTAAAGCAGAACTAGCAAAAGCAGTATTACAAACTGCTGAGAGGAAACCAAAATGAAGAACAAGTTTATCCTAACATATCTTCCTACAGCTTGTGACAGCCTTCATATTTTTTAAAATTACTACTCCCAGAGTTCCTGTCCAGAGGCTAAACTGTCTGGGTTTGTTGGCTGTCGGAGTTCAAATTGTTTGGTGATTGAGGAGTCCATTGTTGACAAAAGAGCTGACATTCTCATGGATTTCCTCTTGTGTTGGTGACATTTTCCTTTTCAGTGAACCTTTGTCCTGCCAACAGTGCAGTGCATCTTACTGGAAAATCATGCCAGCCCATCACAGGTTCTTGCTCCATGTGAGCCCACAAAGATGGACCGTTATCATAGCAGATGTGTTTATTAGTTGGCTCAACAGGAATCTTTTCAGTTGTGATCCTTCTAGAGCAGTGTGTGTCCCAGCATCTGCCAAAAGATCCACATCAAACCTTTTTAATATCAACTACTATAAGGGTTCTTAGTACAAAAATGGCTTTTCTGCTACAGTTCTCAAAGTACTTTGGCAGAGGGATACAAGCACTATCAGCTGAATTTTTATTGTTGCTTTTGTTTCCTTTAAGTGTGAGAATTATTATCTCCTAGGAACTGAGGGAAATTATGAGAGCAATGGCATATTATTATGCTGTTCTTCATCAAAGTGTCATAGATTTGTTTAATTCTTTCATCTCCAAACCTAGTAATAAAAAACAAAGGGTTTTAAAAAGATGCAACCACAACTGGCTGAAGAAATATAACAGTAAGGATAACAGAACAGATTCAGATTGTAGCATGAGGAAGAGATGTACCCATAAAAGAAAATGAAAAGAAACAAGCACAGTTTTGATCACATCATTTGTCAAGAAAAGGTCTTCACTGAACCACCAATGGCCAGAGACCCAAGAGAAATAGAAAATTGACAGTGATGGTTTTAAATCTTATATGAGGGCATTCATACATTCACGTTTTGTGAATCGCCCTGGGTCCCTTCGGGGAGGAGGGCGATAAACAAATTTAAATACATAAATGAATGAATGAATGAATGAATGAATAAGTAAATAAATTGTTGTTACCAAGGCCATACTGTTTGTACTGAGCTTACTTTAGGTGAAAACAACTGATTGATTGGTTATTTCATGTTAAAAATATTCTGGGTTGAAAGGATTTTTGCTGGAGAAACTGCTCACAGGACTCTCAAATGAGGCTCCTTTCGTGTCCCCAAGATCTTTTACCACCGAAGTGGTCCCTATTTATCTATTTGCAATTTCTTGCCTTTGAACTGCTAGGTTGGCAGGAGCTGGGACAGAGACAGGTGCTCATGCAGTACTCTTATCTTGAACTGCCAACTTGCTGACCTTCCAGTTAACAAAGCAAGCTTCTTAACCACTGAGCAACCACAGTCCCGATTGACTGACTGGTTGATTGATTGATTCATACCCCTCCCAATTATTGCAAGCACCACTCTGGGTGATCCAGCCCTCATCAGACTCTGAAGACGATCTGGATCAGGAGATACTTCCTATGTCCAGCCTAGTTCTGCCATCCCATCCTACATCTGACTCTGAGCTCCAGCCTATATCTGAACCAGAGGATGACTCAAGCCAGGAACTTCAGGCTGCTTCTGGCTGGCCCAACACTGACTCCTCAGGCAGATAACTTGTCAGGTCAGAGCTCTGACTCTGACAGTACTCATTCCTCAGCCAGAGACCTGTGCCAAAAGATTTTGCAGCTGAGACACAAGAAAGCCAGAGCTTGGTATCAGAGGATGCTCCCAGCTGATACCTGTTAGCTAGGAGGCTTCTTAAACAAGCATGTTTCACAAGGCAAGCATCAGTACAATTTCTCAGTGCGACAACTGACACTCTGCCAGATCTTCTGTGTACCTTGTGACTGACTGCTGTGACCCTGACTTCTGCCTACCTTGATGACACCCCTGGATATCATTTGAACTCGATGCTCACTCTGATCCTTACTGGTACCCTGGTCTCGGCTTGCTCTTTGGACTTGACTATTGGACTCTCCTTGCATAGACTTTGCCAGGACAATCCTGTGTAGTACCACTGCATGGTGACCCTGCCTGCTGGGTAGGTTAGGACACAACAATATATGACAAGAAATATATAAGACAAGTTACAGTAATAAAACAACACCAAGTAACGCATATCACATCATAAAATTTGCAACATTTAGACAAATTTCATAAAGAAATACAGATCACTTATCACAAATTCTGTTATTGTGATGAGGAAGGGTTAGTGAACAGATAGATCACATATGTTGTGGAGAACTTACAAGAGGCAGTGAGTGGTGCTTGAGGAATTTAATATTCATAAATCTCCAAACAAATTGACCTAACATGGTCCACCTGTGTTTTTGTGAAGATCAGGGCTTAGTTGCTCATGTGCATGATTGCTGAATCTTTAAGTACAAAGATTGGCTCACTCAAATGTATCAAATTGCACTTGAAATGCTAAAGTTGGATAAGGACTTGTTTTTGTTTTTAAATACACTAAAGTGGCAATGGAAAGGAATAAGCCTTGGGATAAATGAGTACTGTATAAGCAAAAGTTTCATGCATCAGAAATACAATTATTCAGCCAGCCTTAGGTGCAGTGTTGTGTATATTCCAAACCAAGCTCATAATTCTATTGATGTCTGTAGGTAAAATTGCATAAATTGCATTGGTGAATTGCCCTAATTAAGAACTTTAGGTTGTCTTCCTTGTTGTCTATATTTTCATGAACTGGACACACAACCAGGATTGCCATCTCATTAATCAGTAGCAATTTGGTCCAAGTGCTTTCTCTATCTAGTTCTCTGATTAGTTCATTCAGAATAAAATAGGTGATTGTGTACAGTTTTTTAAATTACGGAACATGTAAATAACCAGAATGTGCAATCAACACTTTGAGTTATGAAATGAGTAGGTCATCTCTCACAGCGATGGAGCCGCATGGTGTCAGGAAGGGGTAAACAGTTCAGCCATCTACACAGAGTGGTTTTGAAATGGAGTAGCATTTCAAAACTTTCAGAAAAATTCAATAACTTGTTCAAATCTCAAAAGAGTCCACCAATACTTACAGGAGGAAGCTTCCTGCTTCCTTTAGTCTTTCAGGTGAGTAAGTAATTGCTTGCCTAGGGCTGTACCCTCTATTCTCTTGTGATAATCTTTGTTAGATTCCTGAAGCCTCCCCCCCCCCTTTCTGCCTTGTAACAATTCTTAGGGCCTGCTACTCCAAATTAATTTTGAGTGGACATCAAAGATGCATTTTGTTAGCCCTGCAAAATGAGCTGTAATGAAATAAACAACTATGGATCGGTCTGTATTGATTTGTAATCATCTGGCATTCTTTCTCACAAATATAAGGGCAAATCTTAGATTCACAGAACCAAATAATTGGTTCCACTATCAGTGCAGGAAATCCATAGTTAATGCCTCGTTGGAAAATTCCCCTCCAATTCCTATTTAAAAGCCTGCAAGGCAGGAGAGTCCTATGTGTTCTAAAGAGTCTGAACAGCTTTGGTTGTTGGGAAGTTTTTCCTAATGTTTATTCAAAATCATTTCCATTACATTTTGATCCCTTTGTTTAGGTCCTACCCTCCAGCACTGCAGAAAATGAGAGTCCCCTATCTTCCACTTGACAGCCCTTCATATATTAGAAGATGATTATTATGTCACCTATCATTTATTTGTCTCCTTACTTAACTACTTCTCTCATAAGACTTGATTTCCAGGCCTAGTATCATCTCCTCTGGGCATTTGTAAATATTGCAAGTCACCTTGAGTCCTTCATGGGGAGATGGGTGGCCTACAAAGAAAGGAAGAAAGCGCACACATCTCCTGGTTCAATATTTGCCTAAATAAGGGGCACACAGATCAGGGCCTAGGACTCTTCTGTGATTTTCTGGAGACTTGCTTTTTGTCCATGCACATATTAGTATTTGTCTGTAAAAGATAGCTTTCCCACAAATGAAGAAAGGCAAATGGCTAAGACCTGGGGTGGAGGTAGGAATTTTCACCATCAGAACTGTCTAGTGTAGAGTTACTTGCCTATTTTCAGCTCAGAAAACACAAGGAAAAAACCCACAAAAGACAACTACAAACATCAAATGGCATCAGATTTTGAAAGAAATGTGAGTGGCTTTCTCCTTGAAGTGCCTTCCAACAGAAGAGTCTGTAAATCAGCTCATTTTTGCATATAGTCTTGTATTTCCCAGGTAGACACACAGATTTCTCATTTGCTTCTGTTGCTGCTATAATGTCTGATGTCTATGTAATTCACCAACATGTGTGGTTCATATAATTCACCAACATTTGTGGTAATGCTACAGCTTATTACCCATCCTACTCCATGTACCAAAGAGTCTTCAAGCAGGAGCATGGATGGTTTTGCTTTCAGATACAAACAGAGGTAAATAGTTAAGATCCTTGTCAGCAGAAACCCTGAAATGATATATTTAAAGCATTTTATATCTGTGATAAAACCAATCCTGCAGTAAATTTGAGGCAACTAAAAAATTTAAGGACTGTCATCTCAAAAGAAATAGAACATATTGCTGCAGTCCTATAATATAAATAATTTACAATTTAACGGGGCAGAGAATCTTCACAGATAAAGACAAATAAAGACACTTTTGAAAATTGTGTACCAGGATGCCATATTTGTGAGAAATGCAAAAGTCCAGGGAGGAGAACCACTGTTTAAACTACAGACATGAAGGGTGGAATTCTTCTGGTGCTTGTGCAAGGTTGACATCATTTTGCTGTGATTAAATGTGACTAATTGATGAGATGTCAGAGTACCATTTGGCTATGCATAGCAACAACATAAGCATAACGGTACAGTTACTAAAGACAAATCAGAGCTATGAAACAGTATTTATTTCAACTTGAAACAACTATGTAACCAACAACTATGTTGTTGTTGTTCAGTCACACAGTCGATTCTGACCCTTTGAAACCCCATGGACCACTGTCTGCCAGGCACTTCTGTCCTCCATCCTCCTCCTCAACTCGCTCAGTTCTGTGAGATAATAATAATTTTGTGTCAGAAAAAAGTCTGGGTTGAAAGGATTTATGTGGGAGAAACTGCTCTCAGACGACACCCGAATGAGGTTCCTTTCATGTCCCCAAGAGCTGGGACAGAGATGGGCACTCAAACCATCATGCAGTACCCAGCTCTTGAACTGACGACTTGCTGGCCTTCCAACTAACAAAGCGAACTTCTTAACCACTGAGCCACCACAGCCCCAACCATGAGACGATGGTTATTCATGTAGTTGATTGTGGGAATAACCATGAAAGTTGAGGGATTCTGAGAGCTACCCCTAGATTTGTCCAAACTCTGCTCCAAACATACATTTGGCTATCTGCTGTTCCCCAGAAACCACTTGGTTAAACACAATGTGTTGTGTAGAGTTCTAACCTACTCTGGAATCATTTTCTGTCCTACACGAGACATAAATCCTTTAAATATATCCTAGAAATGATATTTTCCCTGTGTTATTTTTGCCAGCTGCTGCTGTAGATATAAAGAAAGGGTGAGAACAGCAATCATGGAGAGCAGCTGATACCTTCGCTTTTTTGCTAATGTAAAAGACGTAGCTCATGTACTACTCTTTGCATTGTAATGTGACTCACAAGTTCTGGAAATGCTTGTGAGCCACCAAAATGGAACGTTCTCTTGAGTTTTATGCAGCAGTATAAATGTCACAGCAAATGTTGGAAGATCCATTTTTCCTTTAACCAAAGAACACTGGCCTTACAATGATGTAGTATTGCCGTGGATTTATGAACAGGTTGGCTTCTAGCAATGTATCCAAAGACATCTGGAAGAGTACTTTGTGTGAAAACTATTGCAGCTGTGCTTAGTATGCAGATTTACCTCAACTTTGTTATATATGAGTAAATGTGAATTTTTACCATACAAATTAAGCTGGGATGAAAGTGCTCTCCAAAAATGCTACTGAGTTCACTTCTCATGTCAAAACATTGTCGTTGTCGTCGTCATCGTCGTCGTTGGTTGCAACTCATGTCTGAGTATACATTTTTTTTCCTGAGAATGTTTTCAGGAAAAATGCCATTGGTTTGAATTTGTTTAAGATGGATCCCAGTTTGCCATGAAGTGACCCACATACTAATGATCACAAAGCCATCTCCTGCAGTACATATGAAATGAGACATGCAGGATTTAATTGACTGCCACAGCCTTGAGGATATTGACAATGTGTCCCTTCACAGCCAATCCATCTGGCATAGCCTCTTCTGCCTCCATGATCATTGAGAATCAGAATAGTGAAGTGGTTCCTCTTGTGCTCATTTTGCCGTTGGACCCAATATGAAGGTTTCCAGTGGCATTTCCTCCACTGAGGGGGGCTGTTACCCCACCTAAAAGGGCTCATCCACCCATAGCCATTTGCCCCTTTAGGAAGTCAGATTATTTACTGCTACCCAACACTCGGCATTGAGTCACTGGCTGTATGGTCTACTCCATTGCCATAGCAGGATGTCTGGCCAGACATGTCAATACATAGTATCTACTGAATGGATATGAAAAAGTGAATGTTCAAAACATCCACATAGAGTAAACCTTCATATGTGATAGTTGTAGGAATTTACAACATTTGCAAATTCGTTCCTATCTGAGATGGAAAGAACTACTTGGACAGACAGTCTCTCGTAACACTGTTGGTGTGTAGCAGAGTGACTGCGAGGTGCACAGCTGGAGTGGAGGGCACTTTGATTAGTGCAGTCACCAAAGCTTATTGTTTGTTCAAAAGAGTTTTTACTTATGTTGAAAAGAGAAGGCTTCGAATATTTACATCAACAAAGATAACAGCAACACAAATAAGATAACTTTACTTTGGTGCCACCGAGTTCAGTTCATTGTGGTGGATAGTCTTGTAAGTTTGTGTGGCAAACATAATTAATTCAGTCCTTTACTTATAAGCCTTGTAGCTCAGCAAAATGGCAATCTTTGGCTGAGAAAATAGTTCTGCTCACAATGCAAGTTGGAAAGTTCATTTGATATGATGACAAAGTATACACAAGCAAAAAAACAAACAGTTTCAGTCTTTCAGCAAATAAAGCAGTCAGTCTTACTCTATCCTTTGGCAAGATGATCATCAGTGAGTCTGCAGCTTCTTGGAAAGTTTGTTCCAGCATGGAACCTTCTTCTAGAGTACAATTACCAGTAGATGTTCTTAGCACACAGACAGTATCTTGTGCATAGATTCCAGAGAACACAAGGGCAGTGTGAGCCCATAGGCTAAATATGTGCAAACTAAGGCCTTGCTTTATACACAGGTCTTGGAATTACACAGTCAGTCAGCAACACCTGTGCTGTTACAATCACAGAACTGTTAAAACGAAAACAGCAGTATTACAGTGGTGTATAATATCCTATACAACTAGTTAGGGGAACACTTAGTACCCTAACAAACACTAGTTATCTCACTGGTAGTCTCACATACTGATTACTGTAATGCTCTTTATGTGGGGCATCCCCTGTGCCTGTTATGGAGGCTCCAACGATTTCAGAATGCAGCATCCAGGCTGGTTATGTGAATGAAAAAAAAATGATCATATCTTCCCAGCCTTGGCACAGCTGCACTGTCTCCCAGTTTCTTTCCGTATCAGGTACAAGGTCTTAGTTCTAACTTTCAAAGCCCTAAATGGTTTGGGATCATCCTACCTGGGAGAATGTCTTCTCCTCATGAGAACAGCCTGCACCACTCTCTCCTCCATGATGCAGCTCCAGGTGCTGACCCTGAGATTAGCTAGGAAGGCAGTGACTAGGAGGAGGGCATTCTTAGTGGTGGCAACAATGTTGTGGAACTCCCTCCCTTTGAAGCTGCACCTGGTACCGTCTCTCCAAATGTTTAAAAAGCAATTGAAAACATATCTTTTAAAATAAGCCTTTGGAAATATCTTACCAACGGCCAATTGTTAGGCATTTTATTCTGTCTTTCTGCACCACAAATAGGGTGTTTTTAGGGTCCTGGCTTTTGACGTTTTTATATGAAAATTTTTATATTTGTGTTTGTTTGTATCTGTTGAGTTTTATGCTGTTAGCCACCCTGAGTAGGAAAGTTTTTCCTAGAGGGGTGGGATATAAGTTTAATAAATTAATAAATAAGTGAGAAACTGAAACAGGGGTTTGAGTGGTTACTGCTTAGAATTCTGGATATGAAGATATGCTTTCTAGATAACAATGGTTGCAAGGCTGGATTAGGATTGTCTTTGTCAAAAAATATTGGGAACATCAGATAGAGAAAGTTTGGAAAAGGAGAGGCAAGATCCTGTGGGACTTTAAAATTCAAGCAGATAGACATCTGGCTCATAACACAGATGATATAACTGTTGTGGAAAAGAAAAAGAAGACCTGGTTTATTGACATTGCTATACCAGGAGATGCACAAATTGAAAACAAACAACTGGAGAAAATCACAAAATATCACAATTTGCAAATTGAAGTTAGGCATTTATGGAGTAAGAAATCTGTTGTACCCATATTGATCGGAGACCATTGGAGCAATACCTAAAGGTCTCCCTAGATATTTGGAAATTTTTGATTTATTGGACTTGACTATCCTAACTTTACAAAAAAAAAAAAACTTTACTAGGAGCTGCCTATATATTTAGACATTATCTTAACAGTTTTTGCTAACTGCTACTAAGAGTAGGTAGTATTGGAATACTGAGCAAAATGGATCAAATGTCTGATTTGTGTAAAGCAGCTATATATTTGCTTGTGGATTCCCCAGAGATCTATCTAAGAATGGCACCAAATATGATGGCACTTCTAACACCTGGTTATTTGAAACTGGACTCAGATTCTTCACATAAATCATTGCAAAAGCCATCAGTATGGTAATGAGTTACAGTTTTATGTGTTCAGAAATTATGGTGCCATTATCCACAGCTGCTAGCATTTGCGGTTTTTTGAGTATTCCTATGTTTGACAGTTTGTTGGTACTTCATTTCCTAGGAGGTGGAGAGCAATTGCATAGTACTTTCTCCCTGACTGTGATGGTGTTTTATTGTCATAGAAAGCAAAATTATCATGATCCATTTAGAAGTGAGTTATAATTTTCATTTTCATCGTCTGTTATCAAGAATCAAGTTCACTCACCTCCAATTAGATTTAGTGAAATTACTCTCCTACGGTTTTACGAGCTTGCACACTCTGTATGGTATAAGGTATTGGGGACACTATATTTGATATACCAGTATCATAACATATATTCTCCTTAAATTGCCTAGTTCAGAGGCTAAGCAGTGGCATAGAATGCAGCCATATGGCTAATAGCTTTCAGAGATTGATCTGTCTTCACGTTAGGAGCTTCTGAAGCAGCCTTACCACACTTAACCTTCTAAGTAGTGCATGAGTGGTACCAGGAGGACATACTGAAGACTCTTTTGAAAAGCAGTTGAGTATGAAGTGAGGCCCTAGCTAAGAAGATGAAAGGATGACGAGGATATTGGGAAAGATCATGACTCTCCAGATGTTTTCATTTTCAGAGATCTTCTACCAAAAGGAACATTTGAATCCTGTAGGAAGAAAAGAGAAACACTGATAAGTGAGAAGCCTTCTGTACCCAATTCTGCTTCACATTACAGACTAATTCATGCTTGTCAGTGTTTTGTAGCAAGGCCTGGGCATGCATAAGTATCTCTCCCAGTATTCTCCTCTCATTTCTCTACTCTGGTAATTTGCTCCACTTTAACAGATCATATGCCAGGAGGGCTTATGCTCTAAATAATATGAGATGCTTCCCCATTTTACAATTTAATTCACAACAATAACATCAAAATGCCTGTCCAGTCAGTCATAGGCAAAATGTAATGGAAGCAATTTTCCTGAATTTTAAAGACCTTTATTTCAATACCTCCCCGTGGTAAGAAAAACATAATGGTGTTAAGAGATTCTTTCAAATGATGCTTATGGCTTTGGAAAAGATCCACAACTGTTTAAATTTAGTCACTGTTAATTGCTATATCAAAATATTAGAATGCTATCAAAATAGTAAACTTTGAGATAATATCAAAGGGGTAGAAATTTGTTTCAGGATTAAGGTAATTAGAGGCCAAATGAAAAAGAGTGTATACAACAACATGAAAACATCCAGTTAAAATTTCATAGCATTTTTGTTTGTTTGTCTGTAGGAAAGAACTTGATGAAAGGTATAGCTGTATAACCACTCCTTCCCTTCTCAGTTCCCGTCTAGTTAAAAATAATAAAAATGGATTTACTGTTGGTTGCATGTTGCTCTCTGCTTTATCTCTTCATAGCAGATGACATAAAGCTTTGAAGTAACTAGTTACAAGTGATGGTTACCTGTAATTAATCACATAATTAATATATAACAAAGTTGCTTAAAATGGTCAATGAGAGGAGAATGTGGTTTATATCTCAGGACAACAAATGAAATAGCAAAAAAAAAAAAAAAAAAAAAAAAAACCCCAAAAACCCAACAACCACCACCAACCCTTTGGAAATTACATTATTACAGCCTTTGGGCGATAAGAGTTACAAATTAAAAATAATATTTAAGCTATTGGTTGATATGAGGCATCTGCCAGCCATTCAGTTGCCAATGTTGTGGGGCTGGTAAGAACAGTATTGAGAAGAAAACCTACTAATCTGCACTTCATATGGAACAGTTGATGGAATCCTATGATGAAACTGGGAAATAGCCAGAACAAAATACAATTAAGTTGCATTCAGTGCTAGTTCAGTGCTAGCCACTGGGTACTTTAAATAACATCTAATTAATGCTGTATCTGACAGATGCAGCCCTGAATGTTCCTAAAGAACTGGGCTTACCAATTGTACTTCACTGAGCTAGTTGGTCTTTTTGACTTATGTGGCCTCTTGTTTCTGAATAATTGGCTGGAAGGATGTAGATGAATTTGCACTTACTTGTAACTTATGACCTGCAGAAGAACCTCAGGACCCTTCAGACTGCTTGAACTAGCTGGAAGTGAAGCAAACTTAACTCTATCCCTGTGACATTTTCTGTGGTAGAAATAACAAGAGGACCTGTTGTATTGTGTGTGTTTTACTCACTACTCATGGGGAAGCTGTTTATATAATTAGAAAATTAGGTCCAAGAAGATAGCAAGGAAGAAAAAATAAAAATAAAATCCAGTAGCAAATTGAAAACATAACTTCTGTTAGCTGTGGAATTCATAATTAATGTATGTATATAAATGGAGGTAAGTGTCTCCATTGTTTCCATTATTTGTAGAGTGGCTTCTGAAATGATTGCAACACAAAATTGGAAGCACACCTTGGAATTCTTTCTTAAATTAGCTGGGGAAATTTGTGGAGAAGTAAACAATTTTTGGGATGAGCCTGATAATTTCTTGGGTAAGTGTTCTCAAATCTCAACTAATTTAATAATGAGATGACACCCTCCCCCATCACAAGACAAATGGAGACATATTTGCAAATTCTTATTTGTGTCATCCTCTCCACATGTGAAGATAAAGAACTGGAAAAGTGTTCTCCTCCCCTTCTCAGACTATACAAATAATGTGATTAATGCTTTACTGCAAACAAAGCAAATTGCACAAAATGATGACTGCTGTTTTGTTGTATGGACTTACAAGGATCAGAAGCATTGGAACTTTTGTGACTTTTCAAACAATGAGTTTAACAATTGTGGTTACCATGTGTCCTTGATCAAAGGAAAGCATATAGCATTTCCATATAGCCACTTTTGTGCAAATTACAGAGATTTGCCTTTTTTCTCACATAGCAGTAAGGGATCTCATGAAGCTTGAAAATTCATCACTGAAGTACCTATTTGATTTGAGATACAGTACCTGAATCAATGAGAAGGGGAAAATAGTGATTATTCCTTACATTATCTCCAAAATAACTCAAGCCCAACTAAGCTTGCATGGTAAAAAATGCTGCTCCCTGGTATTCTTACCCATTCTACCATGGTAAAAATCATGGGCTTCAAGACATTCTAGAACAAGTGTTCCCAACCTAAGGCCCATGGGCTGGATCTGGCCTCCAGGGCTATTTCACGTGTCCTCTTGCCTCCAAGGGCATTTAAGAAAAAAATGACCACCCCCTTTGAAGCTGTTGGGACAAAATGACCACCCCCATCATGCAGGCAGGGCAAAATGGCCATGTGGCCCTCAAAGCTGACAGAGAGTGTGACCTGGTCCCCAGTTTGAAAAGGTTGGGAACCCCTATCCTAGAAGAAATGAATTTGTCAATCTTGAAATAAGAGATACAGTACTTTTAAAGCTTATTTAGTCTGTGCCCAGATTTGAAGTATCCACAGTAATGATGCTCTTCTCAAAGATAGTTTTGTAAAGGCCCCCTGGGACCTTCTTCCTGTTATATCAGCATATCAATTCAAGAAAATGCAGAAATCTCTCTCCCCCCCCCCCCATTCTTGTTCTTGGAAGACTAAGATAACCTTTTGAGGATGTATTAACTCCCAGGAGACTCCTTGCTTCTAACATGTGAGCAAGCCAGGAATATTCTGCCTTCTCTAATGGGATATCTTTCATTAGTTATTGGTTCTTATGTTGTTTTCTTTAACTCCACATACAAAAGCAGCAAAACAGTGAACTATAAAAAGATTAAAGAGATAGTACTAGAGGAAGAAAAGGATGGGTACAAGCAGGGGCTTTAGTGATTGGGATGCAAATCACACCACATGAAAGGTGAACACTGAACTTCCAATTCAGTCTCCAAGCTCAGCATGAGCACAGATTATGATTTCAGAAATAATACTGGATGCAAATTAAAACACTGCAATTTAGCCACACCCTATGACCATTGCTTCCTTTTTAATTGTCTCACTTCCTCTTAAAAAAAGAGCCCCCATGGTCCAGTGGTTAAACTGCAGTACTGCAGTCAAAACATTGATCATAATCTGAGTTCAATCCTGAAGTGTGCAAAATTGACATAGCTTTCTATTCTTCTGGGCTTTTTAACACCACAGCAACACCATAAATTGAAGAAACTTCTAATCACTAGATAATAGTTTTAATTGACTTTAATTTGACTACAATTGGCACACCTAGTGGGTAAACCAAATTACACCCCCAACTCCCTGATGGAAGGCCGTAGATGTATTGGACAGCAGAGTAGTGCAGTGGCCAGAGGTTCACACCTGGCCAAGTGTTCTCTTGTAAGAAATGCAGGCAGTCCAGAATTAGATCCACAAAACTGAAAGCAAGTTTCCTTAAAGGGTGTAAAAGTGGCAAGTATTTACAGGGGAAACAACTGGAACACAAAATAGATATAGTATCTCAAGCTGCTCAGTTAACTTCACTGAGGTAGTACAATAGTGCTATATACAAGTCCTTTAACAACAATAGTTCAGTTCAACAGAAGAAAGGCAAGCTGTAATTGAAAACAAGGCAAAAGAAGTTCTACAGCATTTGTTCTCCTAGTGGAGGCTTACCACAGTTCTCCTTATTTCAGTAAGCAAGAATGGAATATTTAGAAAAAGCCATCAGCAGGAACAATGGCAAAGGTTCAGTCCATATGGCAGGTTTCAGAAGAGATAGGAATATTCATCCAGTGTACCAGCCTGTCAGCATAGCAAGATGAGCATTGTAGCTGAAGATATGCAGGCTTGTTCTTTCCTATATACACTGGTCTCTTGGAGCACAACAGGGAAAACACTCAGTATCTGTGTGCCCCAGCACTAACGTCTTAAAGGTATAACAGACATAATATGCCTTGCAAATAGTTAGCAAAGGCTTATATTCCCTAACAATGCCCATGGAGTTTTGCATTGTCTTTGTCTGGCCACAAAATGAAGCTACAGCTTCAGAAGACATGTGAGAGCAATAAGGAGATACCTGGCTTTCTGTGAGGGCTGGGCTGGGGTGGGGTACCATACAGAATGCTGCTTTTTTACATTCATTTCTAAGAAGAGCGCCTGACAGAACCATCATGCCATGAATGAGACTATCATTGATAATTTTCCTGCCCTATCCACAAGAAACTGATGTCTGCCTGCCTGCCTGCCTGCCTGCCTGAAGAAGTGATCTTGAATCATGAAAGCTCACACAATGATTGATTTTTTTAGTGATTCAATAAAGGTATCGCCTTCTTCCTGTGTTTCTTACCTACCAGTACCACAAAGCTTGCCCATGCTTGTGTAGCAGGGTGTGGACTCTTGATGCAACATCCAAAGCACAGCTCACTTCTATGCTATGTAGGCATGTAGACAAGTGCAAAAGTTACAGGCGGACACCATTTGCATGACCTTTTGATGCTTACTATTAGACAGTGAAGGCTTCAGGGCAGGCATGCCCACTGGTAATCTGCATGAGTCACAAGCTGCCCAACTCTTGACCTATGCACTAGTGACATTTGGGGATTAGACTGATTGTTCAGCACATGGAACTAGAAAGCACATAATTCCCTATTCTGAATAATGTGGCATCTTCTCCATAGCCCACCCTCTTGCAAGTTGCTTTTTTGGGATACAAACTGACAACAAGCACCAGAATTTTGCTGAGTGCAAGCCTGAGATAACACTCTCCTGGTTGTTTCAAAGAGGCCCCCTCCCCAACCCCTAAGGCATTTTAAGTATTCAGGTCTAATGCTATGAAATGAACAATATAGGAAACAGGAACATGCTTTCGAACGAATGCTGAAAATGCTCACACATGAATGAACTCTATAAAGTACTTAGCAATATTAAGCTAGTCAGGCTGCTCCATTGGTTTAACAGTCCACAAGCTATAATTAGGCAATAACAAGTGATGGACAATACATTTTAATGAGATCATTGCTTGTCTCCTATTATCAGGCTTCTGGAATTTTCATTTCCCTTTTTGTAACCCTTCTATAGAATTGGAGTGACTGACTTTCTTCACTAGCATGGAACATTGCTTAGCTTCCACCTTTTACAAGTCTAGGGAAATATCTATTTGTTATGAGTCCATATTGGACTTCAGAAAGCAACTGGTTCAAAAACTATCGTGGTGGCAAGTGGACTGTATTTCCAAGTTAGTGTCAATATTGTGCACGATGATGGGATGAAGCTGGGGAATGAGCTCAACAACGCTGGTGTAAAATATCCTCCAGCTGTATATCATATACATTTGTATGTCCAAGATGATGTCCTGATCCTATATAAATGCAAGGCATCCATTTTTATTGACTTCCCTTCATTTGAAGCATCATAATAATATTTTATAGCTCACATTAATCATAACCACCGAAGATTAGCCCAACCACAGTGTTAAGGAATCCTTGAAGTTTATAGAGAGAGAATACAAGGAAATTATGAAATATATATAATGGAATTGCAAGAGTGCAGGCCTGCAGTGGGATCTATCATATTAATACAGAGTTCAGAGAAGCATAGTAAAATGTGCTTTGACAAATATACAGACAAACTAGAGCAGGGGTTCCCAACCTAAGGCCTGTGGCCCAGATCCAGCCTGCAGTACCATTTCATGTGGCCCTCCACCCCTCCAAGAGCATTTGAGAAACAAAATGGCTGTCCCTTTGAATTTGTTGGTACAAAATGGCCAACTCCATTGCAGGTGGGACGAAATGGCTGTCTGGCCCTTGAAGTTGACTGAGAGTATGACCCGGCTTCTGGCTTGGAAAGGTTAGGAATCCCTGAACTAGAGGAAAAGTTGGCTACTGGAGGCAAGGGTCTGGATAAATATTAGGCTGGGTTTGTTTAAATGGGGGCTGGGAAAACTCCAGAGGACTGGGGTAATCCCCCATTACTTGACCTTGGAAGATTTCTCCACTTGTGTTGACCTTATTTTGAATTTTTCACACATATTATTAGCCAGAAAAAAGTTGTAACTTCTTTTCCTTATGCAATCAAAAACTGTTTTTGGAGTGTGAGGGGAACAAGGGGATTGGCAGGCCATGGAAAGATAGAACACTCTTGAAGATACATAAAAACAAAAGCAAATTAGAAGATGGAGGAAGGATCTCACTGGACAAGGAACAACATTAAAGGAGGATATAGCTGAGGATCTCAACCTCTTCTACGTTACTTGGAGGACCCTGAACAGGCTGAGGGTTGGAGTATCTAAATCCATGGTTCCCAAAATCAGGCACATGCCCTACAGGAGGACATCAATTCCCCAAAGCCTAAGTCTGTGCATTAGTTGATCCGTGCTTTGGGGGAATTGACTTAGGTCTCTGGGAATTGAAGCCCAAAAACCAAAGGTTGGGAAACACTGGCCTAAATGTAACAGCAACATGCTCAAGTCAGGATTGCTGGAAGACAACAACATGCTTTGCGAATGTGGAGAGATACAGAATAGGGCTCATTTACTGGTCTGCCAATTACTGCCAGAAACATGCACCGATGAGTACTTTAGTTTGGCCAACAACAAAGCCAATAAAGTAGCTTCAATTTGGCAGTTCAGGGTTTCATCTGGTCACAAAAGAAGAAAAACTAAAGGAATTCCTTCTGAAGGTCCATATCCTACTCTTTCACATGGTGAGATAATATTGGAATATACTTACAAACTGAGCATAAGTGAAAACACAGCTCAGCTCTCCAACAGAGAGCCAAAATTCATTCTTTCACACCAGAGAGAGACAAATATTCTCCCCTCTACTTTTAAGCTTACAGAACCTAAATTCAGCTCTCTGACTGTTCCTTGAAATCTGCATTCGGTCCCTGAATTATCCTTTTAAAGACATCTGGTACACATCATTCTCAGTGGAGGAGACTAATATGCCCTCCTCCAGAAGGCTGAAGGAATATTATCTAACAATTAGTTTCCATGGAAACATAGCATCTAAATATCCTTAGATATTAACACTCCTCTAACTAATTTAGGACTTCAGCCACATACTGTATTAAGGGGACAAATCACAGTGATAGTGTTAGTTGGTGAAATCAGAGAAGTAATCCATTTTTTTTTTAATTGGGTAGGTTTATTTTGCCAAAATTATGAATCAATGAGCAAATTTAGGAGGAGTTGAGTCTGCTTGGTAGGTCCTGATGCCCTCTTAGGGAGGTACATTAGCACCTGAAGCTCACTAGTACCTGCAGAGGTGAAGCAGGAGCTGGAACATTTGGTTTCCATTAGGTGGTGTGTAAGACTTCTTACCAGATGTAAAAAACAACAGTAGTTCTTCTCCAGAAACTCCCACTGAGTCTCAGGAAGCTGAGTGGAAAAGGAAGCTGAAGGTCTGACAAAGTGGACTTGATCCACCAAAGCTAACATTAAATTATAACAGTTAGTCTTCAAAGTGCTACACCGTTTTTGTTTTGTTTTGTTTTTTCTCTGATATACATAAAGGTAAGGGTTTCCCTTGCTTTAAAGCCAGTCATATCCAACTCTAGGGGGCGGTGCTCATCTCTGTTTACAGCCAAAGAGCCAGCACTATCTGTATCTGCAGATGTTTCCATAGTCAAGTGGCAGGTATGACTAGACACTGGAATGCATGGAACACTGTTACCATTCCTGCTGAAGTGGTACCTTTTTATCTACTTGCAATTTCTTGCAAACATGTGTGTGATACTTGCAAAGAACAGACCTCCTCTGGGATTTGGAATGGTCAAGGTGAAGACCTGCCACACAATCTAGAATGAACATACACCTAGCCAAATTAGCAAAAATGTGTGGCCGCTCTTACTGATTCTGATCGCTCATCCTCTGGCTCTGGATGTCATGTCCCTGTATTCGGACTTTGATGGATCTGATGCAGAGCAAGCTCCAAAGCCCACTTTAGTCCCTGAATTACTCTTGCCTGATCAAGAACTGTCAGATTTGACAGTTGCTCAGCCAATGATTGCTAAGTCAGCATCTGACAGTAATGACTCTGAGCCTTCGACCTTGTAGTGTTGCGGACTTCACCTTCGCAAGGAACTGTACCTGTATTGCAGGTCAGCAAGGGAGCTATTACAGAGAGGAGTAACAGCTGAGAGTCCTTAGCCACAGGTGCTCTTAAAGAGCACAAGCTGTAGCCTCTACTTTGTCACTGCCCAAAATTTTGCCAGATTCCACGCTTGCCTTGAACAAACCTCTGACTGAGTGACTACCCTGCCACATCTTGGACCCATTTCTGAACCCAACTACACCTTTGAACTTCTCTTAGGACTGGAAAATCATTTGACTGGTAAATGAACTTTGGCTTCTCTGACTTCACTATTGAGACTTCCCTTGAAAGACTTTTACGAGACTCTGTCACTCCCCCCTCTGCAACACTATTTGGTGGCTCCCCCACCAGGGTGGGCTTGTACACTGGGTGGCATAATATGGAGAACAGGAACTAATGAGGCTATCCTGTTGAAGGAAGATTTCTTTGTAGCCACTGGCTTCACCACCAACATATATGAATCTAGGCCTCTGCACCAATTTAGAAATCTAACATCTCATAGGGTTTGTATATGTTAATACAATATAGGAGCCTTGGTGGTGCAGTGGTTAAACTGCTGTACTCACTGCATCCAAAAGATTGTGCGTTCAATCCTGTCCAGGACTCCAGCATGCAGTGGGTTATGAATTTCAATTCAATCTCTAACTAACCAATAAGAGTCTTCCACTTTTCCATCTCTAGAGTCACATGACATGACGTTAAGCTGCTTGTTGGCCAGGTCTCATGTTCTCTTCATTTATTCTCCTCAGTTCTGCTGTTCTGTGCTCTCTCTACTATATTGTTGTTGCTATATTTGCCTTACAAGCAAAGCATGTAAGGCAAAGCATGTATGTTTAAGGAAAACATTTTGTTTACCACTTAATGTAAAGGAACTTTCACAAAATAAAGCAAATGTTTATATCTTTGAAACAGCTGCAAGTAAAGAAACTTTTGTTATACTTCTAAACATTGTGTAGACAGTTTAATTCAGGGGTGGCCAACCTATAGTGCCAATTAATCTGGCCCATGGATCCCAGTGCTGCCATCAGAAGCACCGGAAATGGGGCAAAAATGGGTGAAGACACACTGCCTTCTCTCTCGCTGCCACCATGTGAAGTGGTGCAAGTGGAGAAAATGGGCAAAAACGCACCGGATACACCTGTCGTGGCTGTCTCCACCACTGGAAGTGGTGGAAGTGGTGGGAGGAACCACATCTCTAGCACACACATCTGTCTGAGAGGGCATAGTTCAGCCCATAAGAAGGTTGGCCACCCCTGGTTTAATTGCTGGGCTAGAATGGGGAGTATAAGGTTTGGAGAACCTGCAAACTCAAACTAAATTTATTTTTAAATCTGCCCAGCTTTAGTAAAGGTCAAAAACTTTACTGCTGCATAAAAATATTTAACAGACTCAACCTTCCATCCTTCCAAGGTCGGTAAAATGAGTATCTAACATGTTGGGGGCAAAATGCTAATTCACTTGTGAACCACCCAGAGAGTGCACTAAGTGCTTACTTTGGTAATCTGACACACTCTTGAAATGGCACTCTTTTGCAATAGTTTGGAGAACAAATGGAAAATTATAGCAATATAAATGTTAGCCTTAAAATGCAACAAGTTAACTGTTTTCTGCCACATGCAGAGACATGGTATGTGACAAAAAATGCCTACACTGACTTCCTAACTAGTGACATTTCACCACTGAGATTCGTGCTGTTGAATTTAAACACTAGTGGTTGTATGTGATATGATTATGGCTATGATTACTCACTCACATTACCTTTTATTGTATTAGGGAGAGATTTAAGAAACCCTGTCCATCTTTTGTTCTTATCTCCAATGTGATAGCTGCTCTGTATAACAGTGAATTTCTAAGTGGAAGATTTTGAAAGCAATGGAAGGTGATTTCTTAAGAAGAGGGACTGTTTTGAACAGTTAACAAGTTTAAGGGAACAATTTACATGATTACCTGGAGTTACAGCTGGATGAAAGAAAGATGTTACTCCATTTAATATATTGACAGGGATAATAAGCAGATCAAAGGTCTCTGAGCAAAGAATCAGCAAATGCAGTCTTTTGTTGATGTCTGCAACATAAATGCTAGAAGGGGCAATCTGTTTTAGTTATGCTTTTGAGTACACTTTAAATCTAATTTTAGTGCACAATAAAAATGAATGCTCTGCATTTCAAAAGCATTGCATCTGCTGAGCACATGTTTCCATACCAGATGGTTTTGTATTCTGATAATTCTCACCCTACAAGACAACATGGTTCAGCTGACACATTTGAAATGACCTTCTAATGTGTTCTCTCTCTCTTTCAATAAAGCATGGACTCTTAGTTCTTTTTCCTCTTACAGAAATCTGTGGTTCCAGTTTGAAAGACTATTAGTTCCTTATTATTTATTTACACTACTTTACTGAGTTGGGCAATCAGATCAATCTATTTAAAGGATTGCAGTGGCTCAAGTGGTTAAGACACTGAACTCACTGACTGGAAGGTCAGTGCTGTTTTGCTGTTTTGTTCATAGAATTTTCTATACTATATGGCTATGTGTTTATTGACCTTGTGTTACTGTGCATATTAGTCATTGTATATGGCTTAATTTACTGTGTATATTGTGTTTACTATGTATATTGTTTGATGATTATGTTGGCCACCATGAGTCAGGTTCCCTGATTGGGCAGCATATAAGAGAGAAATTAAATTAAAATTAAAATTAATTAAATTTTGGAAAATAATTGTTTCCCACATTTATCGGCAGGGATATTATTATTATTATTATTATTATTTATTGAATTTATTACCCCGCCCCACTCGGGAGAACCCGACTCTGGGCGGCTTACATCGTCATAAAACAGAGGTAAAAGATAAAAACATATAAAATCATGAAGTTTAAAAGATTATCTAAAATTATTTGAAGTAAAAACAGTGCAAACTACACGCCAGTATCCCCCTGGTCCAGATCCAAAGTGGCACTCCCTAAGTAAGCCACTTAGTATGGGAACCCGTGTTCCCTGGTCCCCAAATATGTCCTGCCAGCCAGGTTTTCAAGCCCTTCCGGAAGGGCAAGAGCTCTGTCTGCAGGCGCAGTTCGATGGGCAGGAGGTTCCAGAGGGTTGGGGCAGACACGGAGAAGGCCCTCTTCTGAAATAGTTCATCTTATAAAATGTTCATCTTCCTTATAGAAACCCCAGCTAGGATTAATGGTAGTGGATCTCTATGTATATAAAAAAAAGATCATAGGGGATCCTGAGAGATGTTGTGCCAACAATATTTTCCCCAAATTGACTGAAACTCACACTTGCTGGCTTACCTAGAAAGTGTAATGCAGGGATAATATAAAAATTGGTACCTCTGTCTTTATGTTTGTGTGTCAGCCTGTTTTTCAGGTTGATCCCCCACCCCTTCCACCAAGATCTAATACTGGCATGGAAAATTGCCTCTGGGAACTTAACTGTGGTAAGATAAGGAAATAGAAAGTACAAAATCGATCAACTCTCCTAAGAAACACATTCAGAATTTACCAGTTACACTAAAATTACTATCCCTTTTTAATGTGGAGATGTGTTTTAAATTTTTTTAAAAATTGTCTGCTGGCGGAGCCCACCAAGAACCATAGGGATTTTAATTTCAGACAAAAACAAGACTGGTTTATTGACAAAAAAAATAGACTCTAAGCAACAGAGGGCCTCACTGCTGGATAAAAAGCTATATCTAAACCATTTTTGTCTGCTAGAAAAATCTACATGCTGAGCTTCCCTAAGAAGTTTGATGGAAGAGCTCCCTTGCCATCCAAACGCAGGACCTGTTATACTTTTCTGCTAATCTTTAACAGCTATCCAATTACCTATTGCTACATTAAAGTTTATACAATAGAACAGGTGTTTCGAGCCCTCCCCCGGACTCGAAACACCTGTCCGGGGGAGTTGAAAAGGGCTGCCCGCAGGAGCCATGGCTGAAGAACACCTTCCAGCCACACGGGTGCCCACCACGCATTAACATCTGCAGTCGTCGGCTCCTGCCTTCCCTCTGGGTCCCCGCCATCCTGGCACGGAGGCTGATAAGAAGAGCCAGCTGACGGGTGGTGAGAGGACGCTCCCGCTTTCCCTCCGGGGCCCCTTGCTCCTCTCGCTCTCGGACTGTTGGGCTGAGAGAGGCCAGAGCACTTGGACTTTGCCTCGCCGCCGCCCGGAGACTACCTGGGGATAGGGGGTGGGTGTTCGCTGCAGCCATACCGGGACTGGATGGTGGGTATGTTGGGGGGGGTATGTGTATTGGCAACGGGACGGTGTTTTGTATTGTACATTATTGAATCGATTACTGTATGGTTTTTTTGTATTGGGTATGAATTGTATTGTGAGTATATTGTTTATTGTCCATTCGGTACTGAATATTGTTTATGGACTGTATTTTGATTATATTGTGTTTATATTTATTTTGTTGCGCTGTATTTTGGGATGCTGTGATTTTGTATTGTTGATTTGTTATATTGTACTATATTCGATTTTATGTTGTGAGGCGCCCTGAGTTGGTTTTCACCAAGTAGGGCGGCATATAAATCAAAACAACAACAACAGCAGCAGCAGCAGCAGCAGCAGCAGCAGCAGCAGCAGCAGCAGCAGCAGCAGCAGCAGCAGCAGCAGCAGCAGCAGCAACAACAACAACAACAACAACAACAACAACAACAACAACAACAACAACAACAGGCCAGCAGTGGAGTTTTCATTCATAAGTAAATAACTCAACTTTTAGTTACAATGGTTTGTTATTACTGTACCTTAAGTTCAAGATACAATTACAAGTTTTTATGCAAATACAAAGTCTGGTGGGGATACATGTCAATACATCAGTTAATGGTAGTGATGTGGGTTTTTGGGCTGCTACATTGAGCATTTCATGCAGGATGCTGTGAACCAATCAGAGATATGGCACGTCTGAAGTGAGAACAGTTTTTGACCAATCAATATTGGAGGAGCTTCAAAAACTTGTTTTGGCTTTCTACTCTGTATTTCCTTCTCACAGTAATCTATAGACAAACAAATTAACTGTCCTTTGTACACGTGTTAATGGCAGAACCCAGATACAAAGCAGGAGATACAGGCAGGATGGATGATCTTTGTAGCAATCAAGGCTCTCCCTTGTGAAATCTCTGGCTGGTTCTCTTTCAGGAAATACCTTGGCAGGGTGGGAGACAGCCAGGAGATTATGTTAATTGGTTTCTGGGTGAGAGTGCATAATGCCCTTTGTTGGAGACAAATGCTTTTGAGTATAGTCCTATTTTGAAAATATAGAACAGAGCATGTTAATAATCACATATGGATCAAAATATTACAGAGCAAGGGAAATACTAAAAAGGACCTTTTATTAATGTATGTATAAAGGGGAATTTAAGAGCCCCATTCATGATTTGCAGGACGTCAGGAATTTCAGTTCCCCCACCCAGTTTTGTCAATAGCTAATCTATCACTGACTCCTAAATTAATTTACACCTTTGCCTCAAGGATTCCAGGACAGTCTGGCTGTATTGATGAATAGGGCTTCATGTTTGTCCATGTGGTCTGAGAGGAAAGCAAGAACTTAATTGAACAGTTTAAAGTACATTCAAACATCCTAGGTATAACTGCAATGAAATAAACAGCAGTTTTAGAGCTTTATGAATTTATTAAAAATCAACCCTTGCAGTTATCTTACCTGCAAGTAATCATAGTATAGTGTGGTGTTTGTGAACATGTAAAACTAACCTTGAAGGCAAAGGCAAATTAAAATAATGAGAGAAGCATATTTTATTGAAGATAAAAGTACTGTATATATAAATATAATGTTAATTTCAAAATTATTAACATTATCTGGTTTTTAACATTGTGCAATACATTGATTGCACAACATTAAAAAAAGTCCCGTTTCCTTTCCGAAGAGGAAAGGGAACAGGGGGTAGATCCACCTGACTCTTTAGAAAGGGCAGCGGGGATTCCATGTGTGGAATCCATTGTGCCCTTTCCAAAAAGGCAGGTGGGTTGAGCCAAGCACCAGTTTGGTTGGGGTCTTCCCCCAACCAAAACGGCACTCTGAGCATTGGAGCGCCAGTTTCATTGGGGGAGGGTGACTAGGCGCACGTGCCCTCCCCCAACCAAACTGGCACTCTGAACAAACCAGTGCTTTGAACATTGGTGAACAGAAGCCCAAGAGGAAGGGGGGGCTTCTTTCTTTCTCTCCTCATCTCTCTCATTCTCTGCATACCAGGAGTGGTAGTAGTTAGACATCCAGTTTCTGCAGCCAGATGGGACAAGAATTTTAGGAAGCATTGACAAAGTTTTTTGGTTAGGTAGTGGTTTTCATTTGGAGGTGGTAATTTGTCTGCTTTTGGAGTAGAATTGCTTGTCTTTATTGTCTGCTTTAGTTCTAATGCTAAAACCAAAAAAAGCAGCTTGCATTCTACTTTGACTTGCATGACTTCTGTCTTTGGCATATAATCATTCTCCAATTCAGTATTCAAAGCAGAATACGAGTCCTGCCTACACCATTATACAGAGAGTAACTATGCATAGAGGAAAACCTCTTGTCCTTATGTTTGCTTGCCTATGTAAGGATTGGAAAAAATTAGCATCCCCAACTGCATAGAGAGATGTGCATAACAGGCTCTTCTGCTGAATGCCACTCTGAAGACAGCAATGTGTGTGTGTGTGGGGGGGGGGGGGGCACCTTCCCATATGTCTAGATTAACTCTTTTGAATTCTTGAACAAGGATTCTGATTGGTGAATCACAACTAGATTCTTCTAGGGAGGATAGTCCAACATTAGAAAGGCTTCTAAAGAACAATCCTCATTTTGAAGATATCCTTTACCTGTCTTATCCAGGTCTGATTTCAAGATAATTCACAAGAACAAGAGAAATTAGAGATCCTTAAATTGTCTCTCCACAGCAGATTCGGCAGCTACTTGGGAAATGAAGTCAGTGTCTTCCTTACCACAGCGTGCTGCATTGTAATTCTGTTTAAATTATAGAAATCATTTTAACTTGGACCTGTACATGTGAAGAAGCATATGCAATTTTATGCAAATGAGTGTCCTCCCTTTTTGAAAAAGCTTATGTCTCTTTTGGTGGTATGGATACATGCTTTTGTCACATTTGTAAGTGGCTGTACCAATGGTGAGGTTCAACTGAAAGAAAAAGAATCAAACCAAAAAGTTCAGTGTTTGCCTAATAAGAAGTTAATCTCCTTAGTTGAGTGATAGACCTATCATATATTCAGAAAGCAAACAGGCACATGGACAAAAAGTTGTATACTGATTTTGGAGTACAAACTTCCTGAGTTCCACCACTCAACAAATGCAGATCTGCACAGGTCTTCTCCCCGCCCTTTGTGTATATCTGGAATGGATTGTAGAATCCCTTCCAGTTTTTGCAACTGTTTTGGAACTTGGATCAAATGCAGTATATAAAATTTAAATGTCTGGCCAGGTTATCCTGCTATGGTAATAGAGTAGACCATACTGCCAGTGACTCAACACCAAGTGTTAGGTGGCAGTTAACTAACCTGACAACCCTGAGGACTAACAGCTTTGGTGCCAAAGACCACAGGGAAGGGTGATGGTCCCCAAGTGGATTAAATCCCACTTGGATCCTTCTAGATGGAGGGTAGCAGCTTTATCAATACTGGCCTGGGGCTGATGAAGACTTTGTGTGCCAGAAGGGCTCAGGACCATAAAGTGACCTGCAGAACTGGATCAGTGGTTCGGTGTCATGCTGTGATGCAGAAGGCAGATGAAAGACCACTACATTATATTCTCAGGACAGTCTTCATGGTTGATCGCTATGAGGATCACCAATATTCGGATTCGGATATGGCAGAACAACAATAATAATAATAATATACAATCTTCATTCCACTGAGCACTTCATCATATTTTTTTTCTAATATGGGAATGAACTTGTGGTCTTGCTCTTGTCTACCAAAAAAAAAATAATAAAAAAAAATGATGAGCCACCCCAATGAGAATATGATGCTATCTGCACAACCTGAAGCTCAGAGTAGGCTCTGAGGCCTGTATAAACTCTAATGTACTAGAACTATCCTGAGGTTTTTGTTTGCAGTACATTTTCTCAGAACTTTTAGCTGGAGATGGTGGATCTGACATTTAAGCCTCAAACAGCTTCAATAAGCACAAGCTAAATGAACACATTTTATTGCCCCAGTGTAAACTGTATATAATCCTAGCAATTTTTCCTTGGCTGCTTTGCTTCTCCCCATAAGCGCTAGCAAATTTCTGGAATAAACAGCCAAGTTATATCAGTGTGTTCCTGGAAGGTTGAGCTGGTTTACTATAGTTGCCATGGCAATGCTAAGACAAATTGGCTCAGGTTTTGGACAAGTATCTGTGCAAAGCAGCCATTTGTTTTCTCCCTTTTGTTTATTTGATATTCTGATCTTTGTTAACATGCTCCTTTAAACTGCTTCCCAATTAATTTTAGTGGATGATACGTTTTCAAAGCAGAGTTTGCAAGGCAGAGTTGTTAGTAAGGCAGAGTTGTTAGCAACATGGCAAGTTACCACTGTAACTCCTGGCTTTGATAAACTATGTACCTTTCCCTCTTCATCACAAACAACTCCAAATTCCATGGTCCACAACATGGATTCTTTCAAGGATGTGGTTGTCTAGTAATATGATGAAACATTAATTTTGGGCTTTGGTGAGATTTTCCAAATTAACTTTGTTCCACTAGAACACCAAGTACCTGTTGCTTGATTCCTTCTGTATTGCCCCCGCAAGTTTCTTTTTTGGGTTAGCATTAAATAATGTCTCTTAGCCTTGGGTTTGTTCATTTTTTTTATTAAACCAAACCCATATTGATCCATCACTTTACCCTTTCATCTGTCCAAACTCTGTGCTCATTAATGATGGTTTTGAAGCGAGGAATATAGCTGCAAGTTAGGAGGGAAATGACAGCTAACAGCATAATTAGGTCCACTTAGCTTGCTTATCTAACCTGAATTTCCATTGGGGCATTTCCATGAGTAATATCCTAACTAAATAGTCTGAAATTATGGCAAGGTTAAAAACATGCTCTTTATGATGAGTCTAAGCCATTTTTGAAACAGAGTGACCCATTTTACTGAGATCATTGAGTTGGAAATGGAACTTGCCTCTTTTGCATTAGAGAGTGCTGTGTTTGACTTGAAAATGAGAAGCAATTTAATGTTCTCAGTTCATATACTAAGCCTGTGGACTAAAACCATTTGTGTATTGTGAGCCCATTAACTTCATCCCCCCCCCCCTTTGTGCTTTTAACTCCTGTGGCACAATATCAGCATGAGAGTGAACCATACAGTCCTCATTTCTTTTTCTCACCTTCTGCAGAAACATTTTCTGCAGGAAATCTTTAATTACATTAAATAAGCATTAAATATTAATCTTATTTTATGATTAATTTTAGATTATATACCAGTGCAGTGCAGGTCTGGCAGATCTAAGCTTCAACTGCTCAGATCCAAAGTTTTCTTCTCCTTTGGTCCTTTGTTATCTAGCCCATTTTGAAGGACTATAAAAGTATATCAGCCAAACACATTGCAGTAATCACAGTCATCATCATTATCATTCTCCTCCTCAACCATCATCTCCTTTAATGGCTCGAGATAATGCCATAGGTAAAAATGCAACTATACATTGCACAGGTAATAGGACAAGCCTCACCTCAGTGAAGGTTCTGAAGGTAGACAAAGGGAAATTAACCATTCTCAATTTGCATAGAACATAGTTCGCAAATGTAAAATGCAAGGCCTGAAAGGTAAACTCATTACATATTATGGAATGCTACAATGATTGTGTTGCATCTATCTAACAACTATATGCCACTTTACAGAACAAAGCTTCACATGAATAAGTCTAAATATCTATCAGGGATCTTCAGATATTAAGAAATGTGAATGGAATAGCCTCACTGACTCACATGATTTGCAATTATATGTACTTTATCCTTACCTCATCATGTGGCCATGTATAAACTGTTGTCATAAAGTCTCACTCTTATATCCCAAGAAGTGGACTTGATCCATAAAGTCAACATGAAAATATAGCAGGTAGCCTTTAAGGCACCACTTTGTATTTCTATTTATTTGTTTTAGTTTTTTGGGTGATATGCCTGCACAATAAAAAAGTTGGCAGATCAGTAGTTTGAGACCCCAGTGCTGCACAATCAAGTGAGCTCCCATCTCTGTCCCAGCTCCTGCCAACCTAGCAGTTCAAGAAATATATAAATATAGGTACCACTTTGGTGGGAAAGATAACAGCATTCCGTGTGCTTCAACATATAGTCACACCTACCACATGGCCATGGAAACATCTGCAAATGCAGAGAGCACTTTGGCTGTAGACAGAGATGAGCATGGAACTCTAGAGTCAGATACAGCTGGCTTCTGAGCAAGGGTGACCTTTACCTTTAGATGAAAAAAATAGAGCAGTTTTTCTTATTTTCTGCCTGTACATGAAAAAAAATATCTCATGAGACTTAAAAATGAGTTCTTGAGTTGCCTCATTAAGTTAAGACAAGGCCAAAACAGTGGGGAAAATCCTCTTGAACAGGTAATAACTTACAGTGGCTCCTTGTTGCTAATTAAAGAGTCCCCACTTGGGATTTAGGAGCATGTTTGAAATTCCAAGCAGCGTCCTGTTAATTATCAGTGAGAAGTCACTCCAAGTTAGACTATTTGCCTTCTGCAAGTTTCCAGCAGGTAACATGCCTGCCACATGACCTTGAAAACATCTGCAGATGCTGTAAACAGAGATGAGCACCACCCCCAACAGTTGGACATGACTGGCTTTTGAGCAAGGGAGACCTTTACTAGATGCGGAAAACTCCCAAAGTCCACTGTACCAAAGCAAGAAATCTATAGCTAACTGTCTCTGAAAGATGGCCATCCAATGTCTGTTCAAAAACCTCCAATGAAGTGGAATCTTTAACTCTCAAATGCTTCTTACTGTTGGAAAGCTTTTTCTAATATTTAATTTAAATGGTAGGACAATATTCCTTTTTGTGGAATAAGATAACTAATCTTGCCTTTATTCTTATACTGCGTAATACTTACTTATTATCTTTCCAATGTTATGAGGGCTTTTTAGAGATTTTGGACATTAGTGATGTTTTTAAAAATTAAACAGTTAATATAGAATATAGTATATTCTATACTTCTTCACAAACTCTTAATCTAGTTAATATTGGGAATTATCTTGGATGGGCAGTATAAAAATGTAATAAATATTAATCTAACCAATTAAAAGGTAAAACATTTGTCACACGTGTATAATATGTTATATGTGTTCCTTACATAATCAAGGATAATGCATTTTGTTAATTTTTTTAAAAAAAGAAAAGTTAATGCTGCTGGCTTGATTGCTCAGTGGTTTAAATATCTGGCCAGCAGGATTGACTTTTTTTTAAAGTAACAAATTATATTATCTATGATTATGTAACGTACAGATATAACATATTATACATGTGTGACAAATGTTTTACTTTTCAGTTACCTTTTAATTGGTTAGATTAATGTCAAAGAAGCAACACCAGCCAATGTGGCCTTTACAGTCCCAGGGCATCCCTACGAGAAAGGAGTGGTAAACCACTTCTGTGTATTCTCTAGCTAGAAAACTCTAGAAAGGCCCACCATAATTCATAATCAACTGGATGGCATGCAGTACATACAATAATGGTAATGACAGCATGACTGAGAGGATCAAACAAAAATCTTGTGCTGACTGAGCTGTTACACAAGGTGTTGTCCCCTCCTGAGTTTATGTACAGCAGATGATCAAATTTGAAATTGCATTTTACTTCATCACTAGTGATGGATCACTACTCTTCATGCTACTTGATGCAGCAAGGCCTTCCAATAGAGAATAGCTGGACGGTCTATGAAGAACACTTGCTTAAAGCTCTCACTTCTTGTTCCCATCACTTTGCTTGGTTGGTAGCATTTTGCCCCTTCAAGATAAAGTCAATAGTATGATATGTCTATCAATAAAGTCAATAGTACAACATGTCTAGGAACTGCAGTAGCTTAAGTAGTTAAGATGCCAAACTCGATGACTGGAAGGTCAGAGTTCAATTCCTGAATACTGCGCAATGGAGTGAGCTCCTGTCTTTGTCCCAGCTCCTGCCAACCTAACAGTTTGAAAGCAAGAAATTGCAAGTAGATAAATGGGTACCACTTTGGTGGAAAGGTAAACAGTGTTCTGTGCACAGAAATGTCTGCAGACTCAGACAGTGCTGGCTCTTTGGCTATAAACAGAGATGAGCACTGAACCCTAGAGTCCGATATGACTGGTCTTTGATCAAGGGTGACCTATAACATGTCTGCTAAAAAAGAGTGTTACCATGTGTCCAAGACTCAGGTTTGAACCATCATACATCTTGCATATATTCATTGGATGAAAATGTCAGGATCCTGCACTTTTAAAAATCAAATTCAAGGTTCAAGGATGTGTGTGTTAAGAATGGCTATCTTTACATGATTGCTCTTAAGATTAAGATCATGTTTCTGGGGATTTTTCTAATCAATACCAAGATTTTTCAAGCATTGTCCATCAAAAACTGATGCATAATGTTAATTATTTCTAATAGCAGAAGGTTAAAAACAAATAGCTTAAGTGATTGGTGAAAGAACAGAGAAACAGTCCTTGTCTTTTTAGGAATGCTAACACAGTGTTCTGTTCTTTTTTTATTAGAACCCTCCCTTCCATAAAGACATTCCAGAGATGCTATAGCATGTCTGTCAACCTATTCTATGCAGTTCCTTCTAAACGGTTCTGTAATAATATCTTACATAACTTTTATTCATTGACAGATTGACAGAGGCAGTGCTGAGTCCGAGAATAACCTTGACAATAAAATTACCATGTCATGCTATTATTAGCACCACGATCAGTCAAAAGCATGTATTTCTGAAAAAGAAATCTGAGCACTGATATCTTTCTGAGCAATGTACTAACAATGCCAATTCATGGTCACCTACATCATACACTGAAACTTAATATTGCATAGTAAAACAGGCACTTCTGATCTGCTTTCTTGATCTTATGTTCTCAATTTTTCCAGTTACTGGCACATACATGATTAAAAAGAAGAAGAACAGAAAAAATTGGTATTGTTTTCTGGCAAGATCTCAGTGATGATTCTATGTTCATTCCTCCCTCTTTTGAGGTCAAGGAGATAGGAAGGAGAGATGCAAATCAGTCGCTTAATTAGAGCCAATGGTATAAAGAAGACTGAACTTGATGCACTATGGTCACAAAATTCCATTTCATCTTGGAAAGGAAGCCTTATATTTATGTGCGCTCTTCCCAGATAAGAAATCATCCTAGCTGTCATGGCTGGTCCAAGATATTTTGCTGCATGTGATAGACAAGCATCACAAACTTGTGACAGATTGTTGTTTGAGAGACAACAGCTCTTGGGACTTAAAGAGAAATGCAGTGTAGCAATTATGCAGTAGAGATCTAACTTTTGCTACAAAGATCTAAATAGTGAGATGTTATATATTCCCATTGTTGCTATATGGAATTGAAGCTTGGACATTGACTAAAGCATCTGAAAAGATAATTGAAGCTTTTGAAATGTGGATCTACAGATGGCTGCTATGGATATCTATGGTTGACTATGTGACTAATGTAGAAGTGTTGTGCTAGTTGGATAAGGAACAAGAACTCCTTAAGACCATTAGGCAAAGAAAGCTCCAATACCTTGGCCATATCATGAGGAACAACATAAAGTAGAGAATACTCCAACTTGCTCTGCAAGGAAAGATCCCTGGGAAGAGATGCCTTTGATGTAGATGGATTTCATGGCTGAAGAACCTGAGAGATTGGTGTGGCATGTCCTCGGAAGAACTGTTCCAAGGAGTTAAGAACAGGAAGACGATTGTCATGATGATAGCCAATACTTGGAATGAATACAGCACATGAAGGAAAAGAACTACAACTTGTTTAGATGCAAAGATGGAGGTCTCAAGGCAAAGAAAAAGTCCATCAAAAGAGGAATGGGAGACAGTGTCACCCCAAGGACAATCTAGAGCAAACTGAAGGGGCTCCTGGATAGTTCTATCTGCTAAGGAGCCGAGCCTCTCTAGTGCAAGAAGGAAGATCTTCTCTGTGTCTGCTCCAGCCCTGTGGAACCCCCTGTCAACTGAACTTTGCCTCCAGGCAGAGCTTTTATCCTTTCACAAGAGTCTTAAGACCTGGCTGGGGCAGCGTGTGTGTGAGGTGGCTGGGAAAACAACCACCCTTGGTTGCCTTGTTTGACTATTGCTCAGGCTGTTAGTTTAGTAAGCGATATTGGGAGAGCATTGTTTTAAAAAAATATTTTTTAAAAAATTTCTTAATTGTAATAGTTCAGTTTTAATGCTGTCTTGATATTTTTGTGAGTTTTTGTTTGTTGTGAGCTGCCTGGAGTTGTCTCAGTGAGGGTGGTGGTGGTAGAAATGTGAGTAATAAATATATAAATAAAAATGTTTCTTGAATGGCCATATTCCTTCCCCCTTAAAGGAGAAAAATGCCTTACCAGTGTCCAAACATAGGGGTTTTCTCTTCCTTGTTCCCTCATCCCACATGGCTTAGCTGTTTTGTCTCCTGAGGAAGAAAAAGTCATGTCATATATTTTTATTTTCTCTCTTTAGCTATTCTTTTGTTTTCTTTGTGGTCAGTAATCCAGCAGTTATATGATTGTTGCTGGGTGATATGAAACTATAAATATAGATATTATTTATTTACATACTATTTATATAAATATTTTTAAAAGTAATATGTATATAAATACTATTATAATATTAATAGTAAAGGTAAAGGTCACCCTTGCTTGAAAGCCAGTCATATCTGGCTCTAGAGTTCGTGCTCATCTCTGTTTATAGCCATTGAAATTATCATTGACCATAAGAAAATCTTTCTTATTTTGATTCTTAAGTTCATCCATTTTCTCCATCGTATACAACAGAGACCACTGAAAGTTGAAGTAATACATATGTTGGTGACTGAAAATGCTGTTTTTCCCTTTCACAGAATGGATAAAGCCAAATTTTTACCTCTGATTTCATGAAAACTTACATCATCTCCTTGGGAAGGCTTGAGTATCTTAACAATGGACTTCTGCTAGGTAACATCATATAGATATACTCCCTCTCTGTAACTCTTCATGTCCCTCAAATCTTAACTCCAGGATCCTCTAGTACTTCATATCAGATGTTGATGGATGTGAAAGAGGGAGGAAAATTCTTCCCATTTCATGGATAGTTGGAGGAATTAATTGATTCTGATCAACATAACGATGACTAGTCATGCAGCTGAAGATGGAGAAGTTTAAAGCATGTAGATACATGGCCATGCAAAAGGTCAAAAATATGCAAGAATCATGTGAAACATTAATTTTGAGGTAACAGAGTGACACAACGTGTATTTTGGGCCTTGAGTAGGAAGCTTTTGAGTGGATAGTGGAGGATAGGGGTGCCTGGTGTGCAATGGTCAATGGGATCACAAAGGGTTGGACTTGACTATGTGACTGTACAACAATGAAGAAGCAGCTGTTACTGTGTTGTATGAAAACTAATAAAATGGACTCTTCTGCTATGTTCATTTGCTTACGGAAGTGGATGGCAAATCACGTTATTAAACAACAGCTCTATTTTAATAAATCCATTTAAAATATTTCCAAAATAGAAAGACAAAATATCTGAAAAGGAATATAGGTCACCTCCCATATTCATGGGTTCAGTATCCACAGCAATATTTACAGGGCTCAGTAAATATTTCACCCCTTGCTTAACATCTGTTATTAAACCACATCTCTTCGTCTTTCATATATGAGTAGTACTCACAACATCAGGGCTATAATATAGGAGAATATTTAATAATCTTTTTTCGGAGATTGGGAGCTTCCCAGCTAAGTTGCTTGTCATATCCAGACTTGAAATTGAACCATCACCATGTATATATTCTGCTCCTCCGGATTTAAATGTCAGGATTAGAGAATGTTTGTGTCATAAAAATCGCTACAGAAATGTTTGATGAAATATCTCTGTCTTAAATGCCATCAAGTTGATTTTGATCTATTGCAATCCTAGTAGGAATTCCAGGGTATTTGTGATATTTAATGAATGGTTTTACTTTTGTCACACACAGTCCCATGTGTTTCCGTGGGTGATTGGGAATTTGAGCCCAGGATCCTGCATCTAGGTGAGAGCCTTGTTGAGGCACAGGAGCTTGAGTGGTCTAACTAGGCAGTGTTGCTCATCTCTGTCAATGGTGTTAGGCCAGTACTAAAACTCACCAAAGTGTCCTCTGTCAGATTGCTTGGGCAAGGTGAAAGCGGAGGGCATATGTCATGGTCCAACTAGCCAGAGAGTGACATGATATCTAAATGGTCAAAAACTGCATGCAGATGGACTTGAATTTTCAGGTCCATTTGCATGTGCAAATGTCAAGGGATCCAAGGCATCCTGAGTCCTAATCTGATATACTTTGCTCTACATTGCACACACACAAAAAGAGTGTACTTTCCAAATATGTAAGTAAACACAGTATAAGCAAATTCTAGATGGTAGAATGATGCTTGTAAACTGTGCATAATGTTTTAAGAGTATACATAAAAGAGAAGGATACTGTCTGGTTAAAATCACCCCTCTCTCACACACAAATCAAGACAGAAATGGACATTAATCAAATGTAACACAGACCTCGATAAAGAAGGAAGACCTTGAAATGCAATTCCCTAGCACAGTGTGCCTCATACATTTATGTGGGATGCCTATAATCACAGCTCATGCTTTCACAATGAGACAATCCTCTCCAGTGAGGTAATAATCTAAATTGTAGTTTACATGTGCCCCCCACACACACACACACATACACCTGATTGTGTATTAGAACACAACGGACACAACTGATCAATATTTACAACTGGAAATACACAAGAACCAGAATATAATTTGAGTATTATTGATGTGGCCATTTTAAAATTGTGGCACTATTCAAACTGTTCTCAGGCTTCTTTTCAGAATTTCTTTTTATGAGCCTCACTGGAGGTAGTGTTGAAGCAATGTAAGCACAACCAGGGTGATTAAAATTGTGCACATTTTATATTTTATGTGATTTTTTTTATTCATCATACTGATTGTAGAATAATAATCTAATACTAAGGACTTCTAAATATCCCTAGTTTCGGGGTGAGGGGAGCAGAGGATGCAGAAGGAGCTGCATAGTTTAACACACTTATTGAGCGTTGAAAGCTTAATGGTTTCTGTGTTTCAAGACACACAATGTATACACAACAATTACCAGAATTCAATGTAATTATACAACAATTACCAGAATTCAGGAAGTTCAGATACCTCTGGGCTTCAAACCTTACTTTCTGTCAATAAACTGCTTAATAAAATAAGTTTTCTCTAGTACAGTTAACTTGTTTTCCTTTCATGCTAAAAACATTTCTTAGCTCTTTTAATTCTTTCTCATATCCTGAGGAAACCCCCAGATTAGTCCTATCTGCCTAACTCAAGCATTCACAACCTACAGTCCAGGGGTCTAATCAGGCCTGCAGCATAAATTAGGCGGGAACCCAGGCACCACCGGAAGCTCCCACCAACCACCAGAAGTCCCAAAATGCTGGTTTTTGCAACAGCGGCATGCACAATCACACCATTTTTGGGCTGCTTTGGAAGCCTCTGCCACTCCCCACTGTGGCAGGAGGGCATTTGGAGCATTTTTGCTCCATTTTTGGAATTTTCCGTCACATTTTATCTGTGTTATCGCAACTAATACATGGTGATTTGGTACTTCCAGTTTCTGCTGCTTCTGCAGCCTGCCACTGCTGCAGAAAATGAAAATGCCAAATTGCTGTGTTTTAGCTGTGCTAATGCAGCTAAAATGCAGTGAACATTTTCAAAAATGGAGTGAAAATGCTCCGAACACCCTCCTGCCACCATGGAAAGTGGCAGAGGCTTCCAAGGCAGCTGAAAAAATGGCATAATTGCACACACCACCACCGCCACAGAAAAGGGAAGCACTGGAAGCAATGGGAGGGACCACACCTCTGGCCCCCACCACCTGTGTGAGGGTGGGCATGACTGGCCCACAGTGCAAAAATATTATACATCCCTGGCCCAACCTTTTCTAACCCCTATCCTGTTGAAACTCTACCTGATGGTTATATGGCCCCAGTCTTTCAAATTTCCCACTCACCTCTGATTGGACACTCTTTTGTGAGATGGTGATTGGTTTCAGGAAGCTGTGTAATCAAACCTGAGTATCACATATGTGACATCAAACATGTGAATATTTTTTACAGGAAAGAATTCGTGCAACCAATCTGGCAAATAACGAGGCAGGACACATGAAATTGGGCTAAAACTTAAGGTCACATTTTATTTATTTAAAAATATACTATAATCTGCAGTGGAACCTAAGGTAGTGCTGTACTTGATCAGGTGGACAAACTTGGCTATGCTACTAGCCTGGAAGTGTGAATCCTTGGAGAGCTAAGTTGAGGAGACATCACTTTAGGCATTTCTAACTCTATTTACATGAATAGGTGCCTATCCAAAAGTGAGGAGAAGGAGGAGAAGTATGTTAGGTCAAAAGAAGGTACTATTAGCCATTGGAGTCCACAGCTAGTTTTGATGATATGGGGATCAGAAGCAGCTCTTGACTCTTTGGATTCAGAGAATAGATTCAGGTTCATCCTTTGAAATTTCCTTAAAGCCTTTGGGCTTAAGGGAAACATCAGACTGTGAAGGTGTTTCCATGTAGGATGACCTGACCAATATCCATCTAGAGCAGTGGTTCTCAATGTGGGGCACATGCTCCACAGGGGGACATCTATTCCCAGAAGCTTAAATCAGTACATTGCCTGATCAGTGCTTTGGAATTAGGCTTCTGGGAATTGAAGTTCAAAAGCTAAAGGTTTAGAAACACTGATCTAGAGGAATATGGCAGTGCATCGGGTCAAGGAAAGCTGACCCTTAAGGTGCAGATGAGACTGTCTGTCAGTGACCTCTGTTTTTGCCCAAGCTTCCACTCTTAGGAGAGCCCCATTGCAGAGTTGATGTAAAGCATTCAATGAACTTGTGGTTCCAATTAACCCCATCACTTCACCATTTTCCTTTTATTTTAAGTGAAAGCTAGAAGTGATGGAGGTTTCCATGGGGGGGGGGGACGCTAATGCTTCATCATACTTTAAACAGTCATCTATGTAACTTCTGGTAAAAGTGGGATTTAGAACAAAGCTTCCTGTGAAGACTTCAAGCAGGATGCAGTGCTCATCAATTGTCTTGTTCCTTAAAACAAACAAAAAAAATCTCACCAATTTAGCTATCAAAGATTTTCACCATCTTACCCTTTTAGACCCAGAAGAAAGGGGGAAAAGATGGAAGACCCAAGTGACAAGTTTTCTACTTCTCTCAATAAACCTTGAATGACGGATTAAATGAAGGGAGAGTTCTTTACTGTCTACATTATTTTCCATGTGTTTCTATGAGGTTTTACTAGTAATGATTCTCCACTTTCCCTTCCTCTCCCTCTCTTCTCATATTGCAAAATTCTGCTGCTTGAGGCAGTGCAATAAAAACATCATATATTTAATATGCCCCTGGCTCAGCAGGTGAAGCTACAGCTGGGGAAACAGAGGGAGGGAGAAAAGAGTCTGTCTCTCTAAATCACTTCAAGTTCCTACAGAACATTTTTCGATTGTTGAAAGCATTTTTAAAAGAAAATAAATCCCACCTCTTCTCCACTCACTAGAAGATCAGTGTAACGCATGATTCCTGTGAAACCTACAATAGACTTTGCAGCTCCTTGAATGTTTAGAGAAATCCATGCCCACTGGTGCAATCAAGGAGTATTCAAACACATCCCTTGCTCTATTTTCCGGTTCCATTTGGAGATCTCAGAAGCAAGTGGAAATGAGCCATCACAGGGCTGAGAGGCGTGGGAAGGGAGGGAGCGATAACTGAGTTGCTGTCTTCATTTAGGCTTTGTCAGAGAAAAGTAGTTTGATGCTTATTCACTTTCAGTGCGACACCTGTTTCCCAGTAGTATGAACAATAGCTGTTTTGCATCAAAACAAACAGACAACTATCTTATTAACATGAAAACAACACTTAAAAGGAGATGTAAGGCATGTTTGTACAACAAGGCAGTTGGGGTTTTGTTTTGCTTTGGTGTCTCTTCTGTTTTCAAGGGTAGAATGTTCTATCAGCAACAGTCGCCATAGTGGTTTCGGTTACATGACACATTCAAAAACAGTAATATAAGAGCCTGATCAAAAGATAACTAGGACAACAGCAGATGGAATGGGGGAGGGGGTACAAATGGCTTCCCAAGGTACAGTTATCTTCTGTCAAATAAAACAAGGGGGAATTCCTTTTGGTGTCAATGCAAGCCTTCTTTTGGAACGAATTGCCCTTTGGTAACAAGGTGAACATCAAGAATGCATTGTAAAAGGATATTTATTTATTGATTTGGTTAAATCGGTGGCGGTGGACGGACGACAAAAATGTTGTGGCATCTTAAAGCCCAGGGAACTCCATGGCCCTCATTTCCCCTCCCTCCTCCCTGGAAAACCCCCTTAGCCTGTCTCAGACTCCATGCCTCCCCCCTACCCAACACACAGAAGGCTGTTTGCCTTCCCGATGAAGTTGTCCTAATTGTTCCCCCCCCCCACATGGACACTGTTTACCTTCCTCCCCCTCCCCACCACACACACACATGCATGCACATGTGCATGCACACACACACACACACACTGTTTACCTTCCCATAGAAGTGGTCCCAATCCCCCCCACACACACACATACGCACGAACACTGTTTACCTTCCCCCCCCAAATGCTGTTTACCTTCCCATGGAAGTGGTCTCAAATTCTCCCCCCCACCCCCACCCGAATGCTGTTTACCTTCCTCCCCCCAAATGCTGTTTACCTTCTCAAGGAAGTGGCCCCAATTGTCCCCCCCACACACATGAATGCTGTTTACCTTCTCAAGGAAGTGGTCCCAATTGCTCCCCATCAATAGCGGTGGCATTGTCTCTTCCTCCTCCTCCTTCTCAAGTGCCTGCTGTGGGTCGTGCTTGGTCAGTGTTGTTTGCGGCTGGGGGAAGGGACAGGAAGAGCTCACACTGCCCGGGGCAGCCTGTGCACTTCCACCGCAACTTCTAGCAGCAGCAGTAGCAGCAGCTCCTGATGGCCTGGGAGGAATTTGTGCCAACTGGCCAGCCGGTCGGTCAGTCAAGGACTGTTGCTCTTTACAGCAGTGGTGCTGCATGGGCTGATCTGAGCAGCGCAAGCCCTTTCCTCCCCTTTCCCCAGCTGCGCATGCCGCTGCTTCTAGCAGCAACAGCAGCACTGCCCGCTGGGCAGAGTTTGGCTGTGCAGTTGGGCAAAGGCTGAGTCCAAGGTGGCATGATGTGCAGGGGAGTGGAACCCCAGGTAGCCACACCATGGTAAGGCCACCACCCCTGGGCCATCGACTCCATGCACTCACACAAGGCACACTGGGACTTGGAGGTGGAGGAGGAGGTAGGCAGGGTGGGGCAGGGAAGTGGGCGGGGCAGAGCAGGGAAGTGGGCTTGGCCATCCAATTTTACTACTCTCCCCCTGCCCATACCGCTGCAAACCAGTCAGTACCCACCACTGGCTCCATCCCAGGATCCCACACAACATAGACCCCACTGCAGGCAGGGAGAAGTTGCTTTCAATTAAAGTTAATAGTTAATAAAGTTGTGACCCTTAGTTGACCCCAAATTTTGTTCTAGGATGATGGGGGCAAGGGTATCCCTAAAACTACAATTTCCGTGATAACATTGAAACTGAGTGAAAATTGGCACAGAAAACCACCGGAACAATATATTGACCAATGGAAGGAATGGAATACAACAATGAAAGGGTACAATTCAAAATGGTGGTTGGATGTAAAGCAGCATCTTGGAGCCTGGAAAGAAATACTGGAAATAGTAATAGAAATATTTCCATGTACATTGCAAATGGCCAATTCAGATGAATCTTGGAAGCTGAATGTCAACATAACACTTAACTTGAGTATCACCATTTCTTAAAGTTTCTCTTCCTTTTTTTGCTGAGAAAAGCTGGAGCAGTAAGAACCTTCTGAGGAGTAAATTAAGTGAAATATAAGGAAATATAAGAAAAAATGCTGATGTTAGCATAGTAATACAATTCTACATATATATTTCTTTAGGGTTCTTTTGTTGACATTTCAACACTGAACAAAAATAAAGAATGCACTTCACAGAATTTCAGAAACGCCAGGTAACACATATGCATCCATTTCTATTACAATGAATCGATCAAAGAAAGGAACAAGGTTTAGTAAAGACTTATGCTCTCCCTATTTAAAAATATGTGCATCACAGGCAATTTATATACATATTACACACAAGAGGCAGAGCTGTACATGCTTAGCTGTTAGCAAGTGTTTTTTAAGGATTCCCCACCCCGTTACATACTCTGCAATATTTCACAGATGAAAAACAAGGGCATCAGTGTGTCATTCTTCCTCCACATCAAGGGACATTTTGTGATGCCAACTACATTACACATTGTTAAAGGCCTTTACTGGATGCTGCAGTACTTTAAACTATAGCAGCATGTCCTGCACTGATTTATTGCAGAAGAAGAAGATGTTTATGTTGGGTAAAGAAAAACTTGCATATCCTTCAAAGGGCAAGACATGGATAGAAACCAATGCCACACAAACAGTAGGAGAAGCTTTGTCCTAGGGATGTACACCAGGGGTTCTCAACCTTTTCAAGCCACAGGCCTGAGCATACCCCTTCAGACAGCTGAGTGGGCCAGACTGGTGGTTTCTCCCACCATAAACACTGCCGTAAAACACATCTACAGCTGTCGTAAATGTGTCTGCTTCCACTTCTGGTGGTGGTGGAGGTGACATGAGCTACATGAAATGGAGCCACAGCCTGGGTCCAGCCCATTGGCCTTCAATTGTTTTAACTGGTGTAAGTTTTTGCTTTATATTGTTTTCAATATCTCTAAATTATTAAGTGGTGCTTAATTGCATTTTTAAATTGTAAAATCCTGTAGGCTATGCCTGTTTGTCTTGATACCTTTGGTGTAACTTTCAGTGACAGATTGACACAATAAAAAAGCTGTTATAGGCCTTCCTTGTAGTACAATTAAATTTACACTAATGGAACTATGTCACCATAAATGTGTAACAGGATTCTGCCTATTGTGTTTATTTATACCACACCCTATGATCCTTGATGAAGGCTGGACTCTAAGTATTTTAATGTAAATAAATTAAATACAAATAATAATTTAGGGATGGGGATGAGTCAAGTGTTTCAGAACTGCCATTTAATTTCACTTAACATGGATTTTTTTGTAAATTTTGAGTCTTTAAGAATTTTCCTATGAAAAAGTTATATATCCCATTAGTAATCCTCTGAGCTATTGGTCCTCTGCATAACTTTCTTTCTGTGGTAAATATTTCAATATGATGTATACCAAGCACATTTTATGAGGGCTATTTCATCCTATTTATTGCAGATTCCGGCAAGGAATTGAGCATTCTGTAATATATGTTTCTGAAAACCCGTTAGCATATTAATTACAGTATTCAGCGGCAGGTTAAACCGGTGGTGGTTATGACTGCTTGAGTGAATAACAGCTTCCAAGAAGAGTTATTATTTAGTTCCTGAGATCTGAGAGCTGTGAGTTTACTTATTCAGAACCTTATCTTGCATTGGAATTGCATAAACCAAAAATGCCTTAAACATATAATACAGAATGCTCACTCTCCAAAATTGCAATTTGAGCCTAATGATCCAGTTCACATACACGAGCACATGCAAATACCCAACTGCACAAAATCTGTGTGCACTGCATGCAACACAAACTTTTAGCTAAGCAGTTTCTGAAACCAGAATGACTAGTGATTCTTTACGATGCTGCAGAAATCTGCCAAAATAGTCAGCAATATCAATGAAATTAAATTGACAAATTTTAGTTTGGGGTTCTCAACCTTTTTAAGCTATGGGCCAGGCCTCACCCCTTCCGACAGCTGAGCAGGTCAGACTGGTGGTTTCCCCTCACCATAAATGCTGCCATAAAACACGCCCATGGCTGTCACAAACACATTTACAATAGCTGCAGGCATATTTACAGCTGTTGTAAACATGTCAGCTTCTGCTTCCAGTGGCAGCGGCAATGCAGGCTGCATGAAATGGTGCCATGGGGCTGATCTGACCCACAGGCCATAGTTTGAAAACCCCTGGTTTAGGTACACTATAAACATATTATACTTATTTAGACATTAGTTCATCATAAAAGGAGTAAAAATATCAATGCAAGTACCCTTACCACTCAAGTTTTGCATTTGTCATTTAATCACTGACCCTACAATTGCTTTGTTATGCCACTAGTCTGCTGTGAAGAGGCTGGTGATGATCTCCAAATCTCTAAATGCTCTGTTACCTGTATCATCAAAGGAGTGTTTTTTATTCTACGTGCCATTTATTTTCCAGTCATGGAGTCCAAATAACAAATTAGTAAAGGTAAAGGTCTCCCTTTCTTGAAAGCCAGTCATGTCTCACTCTAGAGGGCAGTGCTCATCTCACTTTACAGCCAAAGAGCCAGCACTGTCTATGTCTGCAGATGTTTACATGGTCATGTGACAGGCATGACTAGATGCCAGAGCACACAGAATGTCATTACTCTTCCTGTCAAAATGGCACCTATTTATCTACTTGCAATTTCTTGCTTTTAAACTGCTAGGCTGGCAGGAGCCGGGACAAAGACGGGAGCTCACTCTGTCATGCAGCATGCAGGTCTTGAACTGCTTACAAGCTATTTAAAAGGTTAGGAAGAAAGGATGATACTTGTGCTGTTGAGCAATAGTTTTAAATTTACATGTGACACCACATTAGAAGTAAAAAAAGAGCAATGGTAAAAAAAAACTGATGAAGTTTAAAGAATAAACTGTAAAAGAAAGATTACAATGAAACATTAAGAAGGAAGAAGGAGTGGCTACAGAAAAAGTGCAGAACTTTAGTGCTGACAATGAAATAAAATTCAAAATTGTTGGGAATTTTCTATACATTGGCTCAACCATCAATCTGAATAGAGACTATAGCAAAAATAAATAAATAAATAAATGAATAAATAAATAAATTGAAGAGTGAGACTCTGAAGGCCAAGGCCAAGATCTATTGTATTCCCAATTACTATGTACAGCTCTGAAAGACAGACAATTAAGAAAGTAGGCAGGGAAATCATATAGTTCATTTGGAATGTTGTGTTGGAGGATTGCTTTGTGGGTATTATAGATTGCCAGAAAAACAAATAAATGAGTTCTGTATCAAATCAAGTATGAGGTCTAATTTAGAACTTAACTGAAATTATTGGACTTGAACTCATCATAAGAAGACAAGACTCAATGGGAAAGACAATAATGTCAGGGAAGTTGAAGCTAGGAAGTAAAGAAGCTGACTGAACATGGGATAGATTCATTCAAAAAAGTCAAAGTACTGACTTAGGTAGACTCAAACAGGCCTTTAAATGATAGAATCCATAGGAGGTAATTAATTCATATGGAGGTCAGTGATTTCTAGAAACTAGAAGAAATTTGATGGGACATAACAACAAATAATACAGGATAGACTGCAACAGCATGTGGAGAGAGAATTACCAGAAGTGCAGGCGGGGTTGAGAAGAGGCAGGGGAACTAGAGACCACATTGCCAACATATGTTGGATTATAGAAAAAACAAAGGAATATCAGAAACAAGTCTACTTCTGTGTCATTGATTACACTAAGGCTTTTGACTGTGTAGACCACAACAAAATGTGGCAAGTAATTAAAGAGATGGGAATACCAGAACACTTTATATACCTCATGAGAAATCTGTACATGAATCAAGAAGCAACAGTTATGACAGAATATGGAATGATGGAGTGGTTTGGAATAGGAAAAGGAGTAAGACAAGGCTGCATTTTGTCACCCTGCTTATTCAACTTATACACAGAGCACATAATGTGCAATGCAGGGATGGAGGAATCACAATTTAGGATCAAAATTGCTGGGAGAAACATCAATAATTTGAGATATGCAGATGATACCACCCTCATGGCAGAAAGTGAGGAGGACCTAAAGAAGCTCCTGATTAGGTTGAAAGAAGAAAGTGAAAAAGCTGGTTTGAGACTCAATATAAAGAAAACCAGGATCATGGCAACAGGCCCTCTCAGTCCCTGGAAAATAGATGGGGAAGAAGTAGAAGCAGTGACAGATTTTACTTTCTTAGGATCAAAGCTCACTGCAGATAGTGATTGCAGCCATGAAATAAAAAGGAGACTGATTCTTGGGAGACAAGCTATGAGAAACCTTGGGAGCATAGTGAAAAGTAGAGACATCAAATTGCAAACAAAAATTCATATAGTTCCCTTTGGTAATGTATGGTTGTGAGAGCTGGACCATTAGGAAAGCTGAGTGCAGAAGAATAGATGCCTTTGAGATGTTGTGTTGGAGGAGAGTTTTGAGAGTCTCCTGGACAACAAGGAGAGCAAATAGGTCAAATCAACCCTGACTGCTCCTTTGAAGGGCAAATAGTAAAGATGAAGCTAAAGTACTTTGGACATCAAATGAGAAGACTCACTTGAGAAAGCCTTGATGCTTGGAAAGGTTGAGGGCAAAAGAAGAAGGGGGCAGCCAAAAATGAGATGGCTAGATGGTATTGTGGACACAATGGGCACAGAGCTGAGTGAGTTGAGGGGGATGGTGGAGGACAGGCGTGCCTGGCAGACAGTGGTCCATGAGTCGCAAAGGGTCGAAATCGACTGTGTGACTGAACAACAAAAAAACCAAAAACAACAAAAAGACAAGTCCTCACTTACTCTTCACTTTTATTCATTAATGTTTAGCCCACTTATTAGTATCAAAAATGGAACCCCAAGGTAGCTAACATATCTTGAAAATTTAAACATCCAATTAAAAGAAACTACTTAAAATATGTTTTTAAAAAGAGACAACAGTAGTGTAAGTAATCAATTGTGCTTATCAGTTTGTTCATTGCTCCTTCAGTGTATATAAAAAACTTTATGAAATAAAAATTGAAAGCTTGGGATGGAATAAGACTTTGGTGGTTTCCAGTTTACCATCAGAATGAGACAACACAGATTCCCCCCCCCCCCCGCAAGAACACACAGCAAGTGCCTAAGGAATTCACACATTTGGACTTAGAATATACACAAGATCATGGCCCTATGGGAATGTTTGACTTTGAGAGAAGATATCAGACATTTTAAAAGATTTACTATAGCTGCCCTATGTGAAACAATTATTGTTGGCTGCTTCAAAAGACCACTTATAAGGCTCAATTAATTAATGTTTGCACAGTGCTTTGAAATTGTGAAGGGCCATTCATAAATGCCATCCGTTGTTATTACCTTTTTCCTGTGCTGAATGCAGTGTGATCCTTGCGGTTGATAATTGGCACTGCAGACTTTTGTAGATTCCCTGTCTCGCTCTCAGCTATTGCTGTGATTTTGGGCTATAGAAACTAATGTGAGAGGAAGCATAACAGAAAGATCATCTCCCATCCTCCGATTCCTAATTTTCTAAAAATATTCTTAACCAAAGTGACAAGCTGATGCTGAGAGAGGGGGAAATATCCCCTTCTCTGCAACGGTGTCAAGAGAAATGATAAGCTATGTGAAGTTTTGTGGAATTTTCCTTTACGTACATCTGGTCTAGATTCTCATCTCTTCCTCTGTATTTCTCCCTATTATCCTGTGTTATATCACAGCAGGTTTCCTCTTTGAGAACACCAGACAGAGTAAGACAGATGTACCAAATGTAAAGATAGGAAGAGACTGGTTTCCATAGTGACTGTATCCCTATCACAGCACAAAAGAGCCTCATTCCCAAGGCTGGTTGTAGTTTAGCTGGAAGCATTAGACACAAATGTTTCAGGAAACGACCATTGTGTTTCCACCTTGTGGCACATGGTACTGTTTAGGTAGTGTGTGTGTTTTCAAGTCAGAGATTCCTCTGGGTTGAAAGGATTTTTAGGGGATGTCCAAATGAGGCTCCTTTTATGTCCCCAAGTGCAGCTCTCAGGTATCAAACCCCATCCTTCCAGTCTCCAGCTCAGCACCTTAACCACTAAGCCACTGGGGGAGCTTTAGGTAGTAAAAGTTAGTGTTGATCTAATGTCCCTCCCTCCCTCCAATAAATATATGTGGCCTTCCATAAAATGACAACTCCTTTTGTAATCAAATCCCTTGAAATGCTCAAAGTGTAGCCATGCAATTGAGACAGGTGGATTATTGCTCTTCACCCGGAACCATTTATGACTGAGGACCCCCAGGAATTCTTCTGGAATGGTGGAACAAAGACAGTGGTATGTTAATGCCCGGTGGTATAGGCACAAAGTGAGTGCTGTTATACGTTGATCAGAACTTAATGCTGACTTAACCTTGAGCATGATCAGAAAACACAACCAGGGCCTTACTGATGAGTGGTAATCGGCCACCAAGACTGATGTACAGTAATTTATCTTTACATAGGCATAAACTAGCAATTGGATTCTGCTCATTGCATGTTTTTATACACAAAAAATTATACAGAAACATGAGATGTGCCCCCATCAGACCATGATGGCACATGGATTTCACTGAATAATTTAAGTAGATCACAAATGAGGGATCCCAAGGGAAGCTTCTGCCAGTTTTCTGAGCCAAATAGGCTTTCAAAAATGTGTCTCCATGACTACAATGCAGGCTAGCTATGCAGTGCTAACAAATAACGAAACCTTAGAGGTACTGGTTCAGTTCCCTTTCCACCTTCTAATTAAAGAGTAACACAAATGTAAAAGAGTAATGTAAAAAGCATATTTTCCTTCAGTCATTTTGTGACATCATTATATCTGATTGCTTGCATAACAGCTTGATGTTAGCAACAGAAATCCAGTGCTAAATTGCAACTAGAGTTGAATATAGGTGTTAATTCACTGAATTGCCACTGATTTCATGGGCCTACTGTAGTTGTGACTTACTACTGGATTTCAGCATATATGTTGATTATATGATGCCTAAGTGGTTGGGTTCACAGAATGAAGCTCATTCAAATAATAGCATGAGTAGAAATAGTAGTAGAACTAGTAAATTAACTACAAGCAGTCAAGTTGATTCAGATCTATGTTGTACATTTTCAAGGTTTTCCCAGTACAGAATCGTCAAAAGTGGTTCATGCGTAAAGCCATGGTGGTTGGATTTTCATCCAGGAGGCACCCTGGGGAATAGAAACCTGGCCCTTTGACTCTGCAGCCACGTACCAAACTCAATAAGCTCTCCAGCCAGCTAGTAATATAGTAGTAGAAATAGCAGCAGCAGCAGCAGCAATATACCAAAGCAGTAATAGGTTGAGACACTAACTGTGATCAGATGGGGGAGAAAATGTCTGAATATTCCTAAACTAGTCATTCTTTATAGATCTTGTATATCAATATAATGGTAAACGTCTCCCCTGCTTGAAAGCCAGCCCTGTCTGACTCTCCATTTACAGCCAAAGATCCAGTGCTGTCTGCATCTGCAGATATGACAGGCATGACTAGATGCCAGAGCACATGGAATGTTGTTACCTTCCCACCAAAGCGGTACCTATTTACCAATTGCAATTACTTGCTTTCAAACTGCTAGGGTTGGCAGGAGCTGAGACATGACGGGCACTCACTTCATCATGCAGCACTTGGGTCTAAAACTGCTAATCTGCTGCCCTTTTTGGTCATCAAGCTCAGGATCTAAACCAATAAGCCACTGCGGCCCTGTATATCCATATAAACAAGTACATATTATTTGCAATTGCATGTATTTTTCATAAACTGACCCTCATTAAAAAGTTGGTACAGCACTATCAAATGCCTGTGCGTCTTGTTCTCTGTACTTAGCAGAGCACGAAAGGTCTTGGGCTAGCTAGTGAAATTAATTAAGTAAACCAAGGCATTGCACATCCTGTCTTCCCCATCATCTGTCAATTGAGAGTTGAGGATCTCACCCTGATTAATTTTAAACAGCTGTCCACTTGCATGCCCTGCTTGCTTCGGAATGATTAATATAGCCCTCGAGGTGTGGTGGGACACAGAGTATGGTGCTTGTGATGCTCGTTAAATCTGAAAGCTCTGGCAGAGGTATGCTCAAACTTAAAATCTCTACTTGGAGAAATATGCCTGTTGGAAAACCTGCTGTTGACAAAGCACTTGCTGAAGCTCAGTAATGATAGTTCTCAACAAAACAATTATTCACTTGCCCAGCTCATGTTTTGAAGACACATGACACTGTTTTACGGCTGAATTTCAACAGTTCTGCCCTGTAAGTTGCATGTGAGGGGACACCATTCTGCATTAGTATTGCTTATATGGCATAGTTGTGCTTAACACTCTGCACAGTGGTGTAGATATATGACACTTACTGACTTACAGAAAAATGGGAGACATTGGAGGGGAAGGTGACAGGTAGGAATAACCCAGAAAAACATGCATGAATAGTGCTGTAAGTATTAACTCAGGTTGCACACTGCCTTCAGACAACCATGTAATCATGACCCAAATCAGGGTAGTGGTGTGTTTCCAGAATGACCATGGAGCAGAGCAAACAGGCCAGAGGCATTCAATGTTCCTCTAGGCATCTTGCATTAAATTCACCACTCATCCATTGCAATTAGATGTGAGAAAAGAAAAAGGTAAACTAAGGCAGATGGAGAGCATGTTTTTACTTTTAAAAATAAACCTTCTTTGCCTTCCCTGATAGAAAGTCACCCAATGTTTTGTGGTCACAGAAAGATTGATTTCAGATCCAGAAAACAAGAAAGATGGTGGTAGAGAACAGACAGAAAATGTAGAAATGGGGGTTCCCTTTTAAGAATAAATCAAAGTCAACTCTGCTTACTACCCTTTGGAAATTCCTTGTCACTCTCTTAGGAAACAAACTGGAATGTTGTCTTTAAGTAAAAAAAAGTGGAAACAAAGATAAAAATAAAGCAAAGCATTTATTCAAGTCTGGGCAGGTTATCCTGCTATGGTAATAGAACAGACCATACTCCTAGTGACTCAATGCTGCTTGTCAGGTGGTGGTTAACTAACCTGTCAATCCTGAGGACTAATGAGTTGGGTTAGCAAAGTCCACAGGGAAAGGTGATGGTTCCCAAGTGGATTAACTACCACTTGAATCCATCTTGATGGAGGGCATCAGTTGCATTAATACTGACCTGGGGCTGATGGACTTATATAATAAAAAAGACAATATAAAAGCTAAAAACCATTTTTTTTATATCGATACCTTCACTTTTAGAGCAGAAGCTTTTCCTTTGTGATTTGAGAAGCCCAGGAATATGTATACACCTCACACACTTGTATGTGAATTCATGTTTGCAACTGATAGGATGGGCTGTTGGTTATGAGAGCTCTTGTCAAAATGTATTTACAACACAATTACATGCATATATAATTGGTAGTTAATTCCAGTGTCCAGGTTTCCTTTAGTCAAACCACTCTCAGAATGACTATATTGCAAGTGTTTGAATTTTACAAAGGTTGCACTAAGAAGTATCCTGGTCCTTTTATTCTAAGCATGGGCTTGCTGATAATTACTCGAAGAGCAGGTGGCAGTCATGGCTAGGAGGGCCTTTGCACAACTTCATGTTATTCCCCAGTTATGCCCACTCCTAGATCTGAACTCCTTGCTCATGATCACACATGCCTTGGTCACCTTGATTATTGTAATGCACTCTACATGGGGCTGCCCTTGGAGACCATTCGGAGGCTACAGCTGGTCCAGAATGTGGCTGCTCGGGTAGTGATGAGATGCAAGCGTTATGCCCGTGCCTCACCGCTGCTGAGATCTCAGTGTGCCTCTGGGTGCAATTCAAGGTGCTGAAATGTAGTTATTTTAAGGTGCCCTACATGGTAGTGGGCCAGGATACTTAAGAGACTGCATCACCCCAAGGACATCTGTCTGTCCCACCAGAGTGGACCAGAGAGGCTCTATGTCCGCCCCAGCCCTATGGAACCTCCTACCAATTGAGCTACAGATGCAGACAGATCTGCTGTCCTTTAGAAAAGGAGTGAAAACCTGGCTGGTGGGTCAAGTTTGGGGGATGGGTGGAACAATCTGGATAATCTGACCCCCTTGCCCTGGCCCTCATTTTTTAGCTGTAACTCCTGTTTTTAACCTTTTAACCTTTTAATCTGTTTTAATTTTAATTTAATATTTTTAAAGTGGTTTTAATTGTTATTGATGACTTGTAAATCGCCCTGAGTCACTTCGGGGAGGGGGGTGATAAACAAGTGTGATTAATAAATAAATACAAGAATAAATAAATTTACAAAGGTTTAGGATTGCATAAGAACAAAACTTGCACAAGCACGAGAATTGATAATTGATAATTTATTTATTTATTTGTTCGCATTTAATACCCCGCCCCACTCGGGAAGACCCGACTCTGGGCGGCTTACAAAGTACATTACCGCAATGGGTAGTCTATGAACACACAATATTATAAAACATTAAAAATTCATGAGTTCATAAAAAATGTAAAACATTAAAACATTAAAAAACAGATAGAAACAAGTGATAACAGGTACAAATACCAGGTGGTGGGGGAGATGGCTACCCTTAAATTAGCCATCCTGGATGGGAACCTACATTATTGTGTCCCCACACTTGACCTGCCAGCCATGTCTTTAACCCCTTTCGAAAGGGGAGGAGCTCCGTCTGCAGGAGCAGCTCTGTCGGAAGGAGGTTCCAAAGGGCCGGGGCGAACACGGAGAAGGCTCTCTTCCTAGTGCCATAAGACGAGCCTCCCTAGCAGATGGAGTCACAAGAGAGCCCCTCCGATCCGCCCTAGTGGGACGGGCAGACATTCTTAGGGTGATGCGGTCTCTTAGGTATCCTGGCCCACTACCATATAGGGCTTTAAAGGTAATAACCAGCACCTTGAATTGCACCCGGAGGCATACTGGTAACCAGTGCAGCTCCCGGAGCAGTGGTGAGGCCCGAGTATAACGCCCACACCCCATCACTACCCGAGCTGCCGCGTTCTGAACGAGCTGCAGCCTCCGAATGGTCACCAAGGGCAGCCCCATGTAGAGCGCATTACAGTAATCAAGTCTGGAGGTGACCAAGGCATGTGTGACCATGAGAAGGCTAGAGACAATACATTCAAACAGGATACAGTACTAGCCATTTATTCCTGACAGTAGATAGAAGGTTGGAGTCTAGATCATCTTTACTGTTCTACAAAACTTGTTCTTCTGTCTCACCTAGTAATTTTCAAAAGCAGCAGGTAGATGGCATTATATCACAATTTTTAATGTACAAAAGTTATTTTATGCCTGATGGTCATATAACTAGAATGTGTAGGTTATACTATCTGACTGACAAGAAGGACTGGTAAAAGAGCTGTAACAATATAATATCTGATTCATGTATTCTCTCCCCACCCGCACCCCCTCATGCTGAAATGTAGTTATTTTAAGGAACCATCCAACACAACAAATTTATCTCACTAGAGATGGGTAGCTGTTGGAAAATGAGTAATAGTAGAAATGAATGTAAATTCGTAGCATGCAGAGGTTATGTATTTTTCTCAATGGCCCATGGTATCACAAACAGTTGTGTGATTTTGCTGATCAACAGGTTGCTTTATTGAAAATTACCAGTTACCAAATGATGCATACCAGTGGAATGCATGATCAGAAGTTAAGACATGATTGGTTCTCAAACAATATCTTGTTCTTAGTCAAATGTCTGAGTTTTGCCGTATTGAGATAACTTGTTGAGACCTTTCCTGCAGCTTTTTATGAAAATGTTCCCACCCACCCCAACCCCATTTTGCTTGGGCTTTTTTTCACCAACACTTGTCAAATTTTGTCCTTCCCAGAAAATACTGCTAAGCAAAAATGCCACTTTTAAAATGCACAACAATTATAATAATCCTTCCTGTGCTTCTCACTGTTTTCATAAGAAAACCACACCACAAACTTGATCAGAAAACTTACAAAATTTATTGGGGGTGGGATTCATATACTTTAAGCTCATGGGGGGGGGGAGTCTGCTAAGATCGAGAGACAGTGAGATACAAATCTCTAGATAAGACTCCAGCAGGAAAGTATGACATTGGTAAGTTTCATTATTCTGGCTGAATATTCTGTATAGTGACTTTTGTTATGAACACTCTCACTTGTGACTATTGTTGTGTTTTCTCACTGAAGGACAAAGTAATTGTGTTCATCTTCCAATTTAGGGCTTGGCTAGACAGCTCAAATGGAACAGGCTAAATAGGGTTGCTTAATGTCCCATAGAGGTGCAATTTGGTATGCCCTGTTTGCCACTCTTCCATTTAAAGGGGAAGAAAAAAAAGAAGGAAAACAAAAGAAAATCCCCTTCTTTGCCCACTCATTTTTCTTCCTCCTTCCCGCAGGTAATTTTTAATTTTCCCTCTAAAAGGTACTGTGGTGGCTTAGTGGTTAAGACACTGAACTTGATGACTGGAAGGTCGGCAGGTCAGCAGTTTGAGACCCAAGGGCTGCATGATGGAGTGAGCTCCCATCTCTGTCCCAGCTCCTGCCAACCTGCCTAAGAGTGTGTGTGTGCGCGCGCGCGCATGTGTGTGTGTGCACATGTGTGCATATGTGTGTGCGTGTGTGTGTGTATATGTTGGCCCCTGCCAACCTAGCAGTTTAAAAGCAAGAAACTGCAAGAAACTGAAAGTAGAGAAATAGGTACCACTTTGGCAGGCAATGTTCTGTGCACTCCAGCATCTAGTCATGCATGCCACAGTGCTGGTTCTTTGGCTATAAACAGAGATGAGCATCCCTTTCAAGCAAGGGAGACCATGACCTTAGCTGTAACTATACCGCACATGCTACAAATGGACCAAATAGAGTGATCTAAAAAAGAGCAAATCCCTGATAGGTACCCAAAGGGTGCAGGTAGAAATACTTTTTGGGAGGGGCTAGTTAATGCTACCACTTACATTATTTGGATGCTAGTGAAAGGGATGGTCTCACTAGCCCATCCCCAGAGTGGACCAAACTGGAGGAGAAATACCATATGCTGTTTATACTCGAGTATAAGTCTACTTTTTTTAGCCCCCAAAATGAAGTCCAAAAATGGGACTTGATTTATACTCGGGTCAACTACCCTGAGGGTCCCAAAACTGCAGTGGTGCAAATTCAGACTTACAGTAAAAAAAAAAAAAAGCACTAACACTACCATAAAAACTCAAAAACATACCCACACAAATATCTAAGTTAATTAATTTTACCATATTTCCGTGTATTTTAATTATTGAAACTCACTAGCAGCTGCTGCATTTTCCACCCCCGACTTATACTCCGGCCAATCTATTTTCCTAGTTTTAGAGATCCAAATCAGGTACCTTGACTTATATTCGGGATGACTTATAGTCAGTGGTGGGTCATCAAAAATTTTACTACCGCACCATGATGTCATCACTGTGGGTGGAGTTAACATCATGACATCATGACATCTTGGGTGGGGTCAAAGAAATAAAATAAAATAAAAATAAGCATACACACACACCTCAACCCACCCACCCACCCCAAACACAAACCCGTCACTTACCTGTTAGTATAAGTGCCTGGGCAGCACCATGTTGCAAGATGGATATGGTCATCAGAGCAGTTCTCTAGGATAATATGCCTTAATGTAAATGTAAAACAGCTGTACCTCCTTAAGGGTTCTCCAAATGGAACAGCAATTGGAACAGCACAGGTGTAGCTTGGTGTGCATGTGCAGTGGGGGAACCAGTAAAAAGGTAAGCCCTGAAGGTGGTTCCCCCAAAAAGCTGCTACCGGTTCTCCGGGACACTGGGAAAAGTTACTACCAGTTCTGGCAAACTGGTGCGAACCTGTTGCATCCCATCACTGTTTATAGTCAAGTATATACAGTAGTCACTCCCTTGCTGTCTTTGTTAAAGTGTTAATGGGTGGCTTAGAATGTATCTTTTATTTCTGCTCTTTGGGTGTGATTATGTTGCTTCTGTACCAAAGTCGCTTCACCTGCATGCAAGTGGCACCTATCATTAGGCTCAGGGAAATGAGAAGGATTCTAGATGCATGAAAATGAAAACAAATCTCTTCAGGAATAATCTCATCCCAATAAATCAATGAAACAGTGACTGAGAATGCCAGGGACAAAATGGAATGAAGAAGTGGGAAGAGGAGAGAAATGAGGACAAGGATTTCCAGATCACAAGACTCCAGTTGAAGCCTGAGGGTATTGATTTGTTTGTCTGGATCTCCAGATTAGGGAACAACCTTCAGAACAAGAGGTTCTGAGGAGCTGAAACTTTTGGCTTTTGTGAGAAATGTGTTTAAACCCTAAACACTTATTTGTGCTTTTCACAGTTTGTGTCAGAGGTCACAATCTCAGTCAGAAGGTGTTTCTAAGTGTCTGGTGATTAGTTCCCTCCCAAGTCTTGCCTAGCTTGCTACTATGACATTCACAAGGGCTTGTTGTTGACCTGGCAATCCCACCCAAGGAACTCAGGCTACCTTCTCTTGGCTGACTGGAACAATAAATAAGAACAATTCTTACTGCAACATTTTATAGCAGATTCAACATTAATGGGAAACAACATTTTTTTTTTATCTCACCTCAGTTTTAGTAGAAAAAATCTTTGGTTGTTTTTTCTTCTAACATAAAAGGTAACAAGTATCACAAATACAGAAAGAAATGTCCATTTCCAGTTTATAGGAGATCATATGGGGGGATTGTAGGTTAACAAGGAAGCACCTGCTTTGTCTGCAGAAGTAGGCATGTTAGGAGAATTTGACCTTTAAAAATCTTGGTGTCAGCTGGCCTGATCCATACCTTCTGGACTGATATAAAGAATTGCTATCTTTTGGATTTTGAGTTACTATGTCCTTTGCAGCTCAATTTTTGACTAATATTTTCCCAAAATAATTATTTCAGCATAAGCCACATTTAGAAACTCCACACTTTGAGACATCTTCAGGAGAAATGCAGTGAAAGCAAGACAAGGAAAGTTTCTTTTGCCACAAATGCCCTTCTGCACTCTACATAGGACAAACAGGACAATCTTTGTGCAAATGAGTTAATTGACATAAATCAGACATCAGAAATGGCAGCACAGAGAAAACCATTTCAAACCATTCCAAACTACCTGGACACATTATCCAAGACTTGAGAGTGACCATTCTGGAATAGAGAAATTAGATGAGAAGGATCCAGAGAGAGACAGAAGGAAAAAAAAATACATCCATATGCTGGACATCTATCTCAAACATTTGAATATTAGTCAAGGGTTTCTGGGACATTATCATATTTGATGCACAGGTCATTATATGCTGCTATATATGTTGTATGTTATATGTTGTTATACCACCTTGTCAGAAACCTTTCAGTAGAATTCTCATTCACAACATAGGCTGTCTCACAGAACAACATTAAAATACATTAAGCATTAAAATACAGCAGTTCATCTTTAAAGTGTTACAACTTTTTTGTTTACTCTCGGATATGCTTGAAACACAGACTAACACGGCTACTATTCCAAAAAAATTATTTTCTTTGTTAGGATTTCTAGAATTTATGCTCAGTGAATGTAGTGTGCTACATAAATCTTGTGTCTTTTCCTTTTATGGAGCAAAGAGCAGATATAGAGAACAAGCACTGAGGAAGGGACAGATTGTTACAAAAAAACCACACACAACCAATCTGATGCACCTGATTGACAGCAGTGGCTGTTGTAGTTTGAAGTTATTTGCACCAACTAAGATAACATGATTTTATAGGATATTCAATTTGTATTTTTTAAAAAAAGCAGCCGATAGAAGCTCAGAAGACATTTTGCCTTCTTGCAGAATAAGGAAATTATTTTTGCAATTCCTCAAAAAGATAAACAGAAGGTAGGGATTTATTCATTCAAAACAGACAGTACTGTGCTAAATGGAGACTTGACATGGAACCAGACAGCTTTTTATGAGACATTTTGGGCTTGAGAGTTGAATTGTGAGCTTGGAACATTTTTTCTTAGAAGTAATATGGTACTTATTGCTTGTTATTTTTACCAAGTAACTCATAAATTTTGCAGATTACACATTATTTCACAGCAATACATTTGTAGCTTTTTACTAATGTGTGATCTTTTCCACATTAATTAAAACTAGAGAAATAGAAAATAGCTGCCCAATTCAGTCCCTCTCCCCCAGCACCATTTCAGGAGTAATGAGTACACATTTATTCCAAAAGAAATTGTATCATCTCTGCAATTTCTTAAAAAATAACATCAGCATTCTTATTACACCAAAAATAATATTGCAGATAAACATTTTCTTTCATTTCTTCTAAACTTTGAATTAAACCTACTGAACTGATTTGGAAAGAGTATTTCTTTGACAGACGTCTAATCTGAACTACCATCTCCTCATGGTCTCACTCTAGCTGCCAAAGCACAGCGGAGGAGCATCAGAAAATTACCAAACCAGAGCAAACCATGCTCTGAAAAGCCTCCTGCCACCTGGGAGGTGGCAGAGGCTGTCCATGCTGGGATCCCAGGCACCTACATAAGCTCTGCCCGGCACTGGAAGTGCTAATGGTCCTGCTCTAGTACAGTGGAGGAGCATTGGGAAATTACCAAACTGGAGTGAACATGCTCTGAAAAGCCTCCTGCCTCCCTGGGAAGCAGTGGAGGCTGTGATTCCTGCCACTATGGCCACCGCGGTAAGTTTTTTGTGTTTGAGAGTTGAATGGTTTTTTTATTTCTGGCAGTGGGGGTCAGGTCTAGAGGTGCCTGGGTGGCCACCATGGGTTGCATTAAGGATATGCATGGCCCGTGGCCAGGTGTTGGGAACCCCTGATTAGACACACATGGGATAGCAGTATGACTAATCAGAGAATATAAAGTGAGAATTTCAACCCAACATTTTAAGAGTATAGAATTTGAAGAACTATTATATAAAGCTCATGGCAAATTGATATTTTTAAAATCATGAGGACAATCCACCCTCTTTGCAAGGGAGCAAATATGTGTCAATGTCTGCTTTATTTAACTGTCAGCAGACACTTATGCACAGGCCTCCCACAACAGCGATGGCAAAAATTCATGGGTGGATGAATTACGGAGTGGCCAAAATCCTGTTGCTTGGTGTAATAAAACACACTATAGTAGGACCATTGGATCAATAGGGATTTGGTGTGTCAACTGCTTTGTAAGTTCTATTGTAGCAAGTGGCCTTAATCTGATGGCAATTTAGTTTAGTGTAGTAAGTTGCAACCAGTGTAGGCCCACTTGAATCAATGGAATTTATAAAGGAGCTGACTTACTAAATCCCCATGATTCAGTGGATCTACCCTAATGCAATTTACTGCACCAAGCAACAGGGTTTTGTGCAATATTACCTCCCTTGGGCATGTCTGTCCAGACATCCCACTATGGTCAGTGATGGGATTACAAAAATTCTTTTGCCACGCCATGACGTCACAGACGTCATGGGCGTGGCCAATGTCATGACGTCATGATGTCATGGGCAGAGCCAACGTCATGACATCATGACGTTGTGGGCAGGGCCAAAAATAAAAAATAAAATAAAAATAAATAAAATAAAAGTAAACACACACACACACACACCTCAAACCACCCACCCAACCAGACAGCTACAACACAAACCCGTAAATAACTTAAATAAATAAAATAAAAAAATAAATAAAATAAAAATTAAATAAAAATACAACCACCCACCCAAAACACAAATAAATCACCCACCCACCCCAAATACAAAACCCTCACTTATCTTCCTTGGGGCCGACGAACCCCCATGGCCCGGGGCCACCCGGCAAGGCGTGCTGCCCCCGACTGTGGCCTCCTCCTCCTACGAAGGCCGCAACCGCAGGAGCCACCACCTGCAGCCGCCAGCAACGGCCACCACAGCCGCCGCCTGCAGCCCCTGGCTGCCCATCGAGCTCCCACAGGCATCTTGGTGCCTGCCCGGGCCGTCCACCGCCGCTGCGCCCTCCCAGGGACTTGGGCCCAACAAGCCCCCATGCCCTGGGTAAGCCCGGCCGGGGGCGCCACTGCCGCGTCCTCCTCCGCCGGGCGTCTGCAGCTTCCTTGGGCCGGTGCCTTTTCAGCCTGGCTCCGGCTGCGGCCATGGGCAGCCAGGGCCTGCGGGCAGCAGTGGCTCCAGCCCCTGGCCACGGCTGGAGCCACCACCAGAGCCACCGCTGCCCGTAGGCTGTGGCTGCAGCCAGAGCCGGGCCGAAAAGGCACTGGCCTGAGGAAGCTGCAGGCACCCGGTGGAGTAGGATGTGGCGGTGGCGCCCCCCGCTGGGCTTACCCAGGGCATGGGGGCTTGTCGGGCCCAAGTCCCTGGGAGGGCACGGCGGTGGCGGACGGCCCAGGCAGGCACTAACATACCCGTGGGAGCTCGGTGGCCAGCCAGAGGAGGTGCCCTCCTCTGAGGGCTGCTGCTGCCGGAGCTGCTCTAAAAAGGGGCGGCTCCAGCTTTGAAAGAATTTTTTTTAAAAAAATGGAGCCATTTGGCTCCAATTTAGTGCGCATGCACAGAAACTCAATCTGACGCATGCGCAATGCGTCAGATTGAGTTTCTGCGCATGCACACTAAATTGGAGCCATTTTTGCTCCAATTAAAAAAAATTTTTTTCTTTCGGTGAGGCGTCCGGAATCGGACGCCTTAAAAATGGGCTACCCTCTCGGAGAACCCTCTGAGATTGTTCCTACCGGTTCCGGGGAACCTGATGGACCCGGGGTAATCCCATCACTGACTATGGTAATGGAGTAGACCATACAGCCAGTGACTCAACGCCAAATGCCATGCCATGGTCAACTATCCTGACTCCCTAAAGGGACCAATGGCTAGGGGTGAAGGAGTGCCTTTAGGTTGGGTGATGGTTTTTCAGTGGAGGAAATGCCACTAAAAACCATCACATTGGGCCCAACAGCAAAATGAGTGAAGGAGGAACTCTGATTCCCAACGGTCATGGAGGCAAAGAGGCCGTGCCAGATGGACTGACAGTGAAGGTGCACCTTGTCCATATCCTCAAGGCTGCAGCAGTCCATTGCAGTCTCAGTGTTAAATCCTGCATGTCTCATTTCATGTGTGCCGCAGGAGATGGCTCCATGATCATAGTGTGTGGGTCACTTCATGGCAAACTGGGATCCATCTTAAACAAATTCACACCAATTACATTTTTTTTTTGCTTCAGGAAACAAATTCATTCTCAGATACAAGTTGCAGTCGACAACCTCCCTTGGACAAGTCACTAAACATCTCTCCCCCCCCCCGTAAAGTCAGTGTCCACATTCAGTTGCTAGTTATTTAATGAAAGGAAGAGGAAATCATCCAGTTTCACTTTCTCCTGCATTCAAACTTTAAAACATTAACATTAGAAATTTTTGGCAGCTTTTCTCAAAAATGAAGTGAAATATTTTTTTTTTTGCCAATCACAGCTGTTTCCAGTACAAATGTGATCAAGTTGTTCCTTTCTGACATGCATGTAATAAAAATGAAACAGTTTGGGGAAACCCCCACCTCCACACTCTGGTGTTTTTCAGTTTTCACCTTGAAGAAATTTGCCAGTTTTGGAAAATTGTTCCAAGATAAAACTAATTTTTCTCCCCATCTTTAATCTTGTACTCAGCACAGAAGTAATAAAAACCAAGTGTTATACACCAGTATAAATAGTGTTCTAACAACATCACAATACAGTAAAACCTCAAATTACAAACAACTCTACTTATGAAAAACTTGCAATGTGAAAGGAAATTTCAGGAAAATTTGCTTCGAAATCCATTTTTTTTTCGAGATATGAAACTTTTTTGGGGGAGGTGTCTTCCAACACTTCCCATGGCAGTGTGAGGATGTTTGGAGCATTTCTGCTACATTTTTGGATTTTTTTGTCATGTTTTTGCACCTCCAGAAGCTTTCCCCACTACCAGGAAGTGCTGAAAAGTTCTGCCTCTCTGAAACAGCTGATCAGTGGATACTTTTTCTGCAATTACCAGAGGTGGCCACTAGATGGCAATGTCAGAAATGTGCTGAACATGCATTGAAAACCAAAAGGCAATTCTGGAAGAGTTTTGAACAGAAAAATACCCTTTTTGGGGGCTTTTTTCTGAGCTCTAGAATGGATTTTTTGCTTTTCAATGCATCCCTATGGAAAACCACGTTTGGAGAAATGATTTTTTCAAGATATGAAAAAACATCAAGGAACGAATTGATTTCATATCTTGAGGTATTACTGTACTAATAAAAATAAAATGTTACATTCATTTATTTTTTTACTATTTTACTGAGGTGGATAGATAGAAAAGGGTGAAAACTGATAGGTTAATGGATTGCAGATTTATCAAACCATAAAGTATTTATGGATCCCAAAGGTTATCTAATCAGCCTGTACCTGAAAACCCACAAAAAAGAAAAACTCTGAAGCATCCCTGATGAATCACTATGCAACTGCTGTTTAAAAACTTCCAGTGAAGGAGAATCTGTCACTTTCCAAGGCACATAAGGTAAAATGAGCACAAGCGTGAGATATAAATAAAATATTACATACAGTCCAGAATCAGCCAGTGTCAGCATTTTGCCATGGATACAGATTGTAGGCAATGTATTCTAACCTTGTAAATCCTTGGTATATTATTTAATAATAACATTAGGGAATTGTAGGCAAAAGAATGGTAATGAGTGACTCCACTATTATTTAAAAATACTGTAGCAGATTGCTTCAGTACATCATGAAGATCATCACGATAAATGAATGAATTAATTTCAAAATGCAGAGGATGCATCCCTGGTGATTTCAGTCTGTGAAAAGAAGTGGTGTTTAAAGACTGTGCTAATTATATAAGTTGAACAGACCAATACTTTCAAGGAAAAGATGTTGAACAAGTCCTGCTGTGTCCAATGAAAGTTACATCCTCATAAGTGTACTTAGGCTTTAAAAAGTGAATAGTCTGTGGATTTATGGCAAAAGTATGGAAAATATACAAATGTTTGGAAACTGAATTGTGTGGAATTAGTGGAATTTCAAATAGGGCTGTGGTGGCTCAGTGGTTAAGAAGCTCACCTTGTTAGCTGGAAGGCTGGCAAGTCAGCAGTTCAAGACCCGGGTACTGCATGATGGATTGAGCACATGTCTCTGTCTCAGCTCCTGCCAACCTAGCAGAAATTCCAAGTAGATCAATAGGGACCACTTTGGTGGGATCTTGGGGACATGAAAGGAATCTCATTTGGGCATCCCCTGAGTAGAGTTCTTCCAGCAAACATCCTTTCAACCCAGAATAATTTCTGACATGAAATTATTATAGTGGAATTTCAAATGAAAATCTGTGTTATGATCCATTTGTTTTCTTTTGAAAATATTTTCTCCAATAGGTTTTAGAGCTACCACCACCACCATAAAAACTCAAACAGCTGTTCTCTGAAGGTTAATTTTACAATTTCTAACATCTGTTATGATTCTTCTTACAAGGAAATTGTTTAACATTGCCGAATAGCATCTAGCTCAGAAATGTAAACTTTTGCAAACAAACTCCAAGTTCCCCGCACTTGTTATTTAATACTATTTTTATTAACATGGTTAATAAAAATGATTTTCTCAAAACTTCAGGTACAGTTTTCATAGATGACAGAGAGATTCCTATGTGGAAATGATTTCTCATAGATAATGTGCTTTCAGTCTCACTATTGGTGGATTTCTTAACAGTGTTTCAAGTTAAAGCAGTTCAAAAATGCAGGGTTCATCTTCAGAAAGGAGGTAAAATGAATCCCACTTGGGGTAGACAAATCTGCCACTGTTGGTTTCTCTCAGTTTTTCATGTTTACAGACTCACCTATTTGTTTCATCTGTTTCCCCATCAGTTTGAAATTTTTCTTTTTAAGAGTCAGCATAAACATTTGTATGATTCCCCACACATGTTCTTCTATTAGATTTTTCATTACATACCTTTTTTCTAAGCTGCCTTTCCTAATATAGTAGAGTTTTGTGTGTTGTTGTCAACAAACTACACATTGTTGTGTGTACCTGTTGTTTGGGCTGGAATATTTTTGGGTTGGGCAGTTTTAAACAAATGTGCATGTAAAAATAGAATTCTAAATTCTTACATGGGGTCAGGAAATATGAATAATTATAATGTAGATAAAATAAATATCTCCTCCATCTTTAGGTACCATTGGGGTATTTTTTTAAATATATATATAGCATATCTGTGTTATCTAATCTTAAAACCAAAACCATATTTGGTTAAAAGATTGTGTTCGGATATACAGATTTTACATTTTAAAATGTTTCAAGACAACAGGACTATTCTCCCAAAATGTCATCCTTATGTCTTCTCATTGTTCAACAAGAGACATTGTAAAATGATAATCTCCCCAGTTAATTAAATGAGTTCATTGTAAGGCCAAGAGAAATTTAACAAGGATCAACAATGAAGACAAAGTTTGGTATCAGTGATTTATTTATTTATTTACCCAAAGCAGTTTTTAAAATAATTTTAGAAGACAATAAGTAAAGGTAAAGGTAAAGCACTGCCTCCTACAAGATAACATGAAAGCTAAAAACAATTAAAAGAAAATTAAAATATATTAAAATAGCAAGTAAAACCAATTTAAGAACATTTAAAAGCAATGAGGCACAAGCAACCCCATTTGAGGACACACACACACACCCCACACACACCATTTCAGATAGCCAGTTGCTTAGGAATTGCCTGCCTGAAAGAAAAGGTCTTTGCCTGGTTGTGGAAATACTGCAAAGATGGAAGAAGCCTGTCTTCCCATGGGAGGGAGTCCCAGAGTCTGTCAGAATAGAATTAAGTATTAGCACTTGAATGGCTAACTAGCAAGGCATGTACTTGAGTTTCAATTAGAACAGAGACGCTTCAATGAATGTGTGTTGCCAAGAATGTGCCAGTCAGAAATTATGGACTTTTGGAAGATGAAATTTCAGCAAGCATAGCTTGCATGATAAGTTATACATGTTAGAATTTTGTCTTCAGCACAACAGTTAAAGGGGTAAGAGTCCTGCACCCCATTTGTAGACCAAGGTGAGGTTGCCTTTAGCATCTTCCTTGACCCACCAATGACACACACCGTTGTTCTCATAGATTTGACCACCTCCCATCAACTTATTGGCTCTACATCCACTCCTATCTCCTGTCTGCAAACTGTTGGTCCTGCCTAGGCTTGAAAGGTGAAACTCATTGTTTTGGAAGAAATCAACATTAAAATGTGCAATGCTCAAGTGATGGATTCAGATTCCAGCACCATCTGTAACTATGTGATCTTCAAGGCCTCACACCACAACTGTCTCTCAAACAGATCTGACCATATCAGCATTGTCTCTAGCATCCACAGCTGCATGTTTCATATATTCCTTGATGGAAGGATGGTGTTTTTCACTTCTGAATGGTCCCAACGAGTCCCTCCATCTCAGTGGGCAAGCTGACTTGGCCATCCAAGCTACAGATATTCTTGCCCACTCCTGGCTTCCAGCTTTCAATATGCTCTCCATAATTTCTTGGAGGCTTCTTACGCAGCCTTATCAGTTCACATTTGTTAATGTTTGAACTCTCTTAGTAGCACCAAATACCACATGCCACTAAACCACATATGAAGGAACTTAGGAGATGCTGAACTTGGGAGATATTGGGAGATATGGGTCCTTTGCTTCATATCCACATTGGGAGATTGGCCATCATCAAGAGGGAACTGTCTCAGTGCTAGTAGCTTCATCATCTTCCACCACTGCCAAGGGTCAGGCTAGGCTCATTGGAACTGAAGGCCAACAGTATCTAGAGAGATTGTAATTCACTAGCTCTGTGCTGGGGGACAGGAAATACATATAAACATAGGAGGGAGGGACTGGAATACAGTTTCTTATCTTTACCCTTGTTATCACTCATGTTTTACAAAAATAGGGATGGCCACTCTCTGGATCTAGGAGATCATCACTGTACTTGAAACACAGGGATAGACTTCTAACACAGTTTACAAATAGGGAAATCATGACTGCTGAAACACTACTGATCTGTCTGCATGATAACCACAGAGAAAACAGATTGATAAAAGTGGTACAGGTAAACGTTGACCTGGCCCAGTGTTGGGAAAGATTGCAACAATCATCTTCAGGGGCCTGTTTGTTTGTTTGTTTGTTTGTTTGTTTGTTTGTTTGTTTGTTTGTTTGTTTGTTTGTTTGTTTGTTTGTTTGTTTGTTTGTTTGTTTGTTTGTTTGTTTGTTTGTTTGTTTGTTTGTTTGTTTGTTTGTTTGTTTGTTTGTTTGTTTGTTTGTTTGTTTGTTTGTTTGTTTGTTTGTTTGTTTGTCTGTCTGTCTGTCTGTCTGTCTGTTTGTTTGGTTGCTTGGTCCATTCATTCATTCGTTAGTTCGTACAGACATACATACTCTACTTGTCTAGGTACATGAGTTCTTACTCTAGGTAATTTATAAAATTTTACAACATTGTTTACCATCTCATGAATAGATTTCTGTTTCTTCGGCTAAACTGTTTCCTCCTGTAAGTAAATTTAAGTCTGTAAATTAAGTGATGGATAGTGCTTCTTCTAATTTACACCTGCCTCCATTTCACACTCCTTCTTCCCCTGGCTCTCATATGTTGAATTATGTTATCTTTCACTACACATTGGAGCAAACTTTATGATGTTCTGTCACTTTGTGCATGACAACAGATGGGGAAACATGGCAACATTATGTTGGTGGTGTATGATAACAGTGACAGCAAAACTGAAACAATGCCTAATCCACCCTGGTACTGGTTCTTTCCTGTAGGTATAGGTTTTGCTTTTTGTTTCAGGTAAGCATTTTTTACCTAGGCTCACCTGACTGGCAGGTTGAACAAAAGATGTTTGGCTGTTATTTTTATTTTATTTATTTGCCTAATTTGCAATGAGTTTCTAGAGGTTACTAGGAAAACTGCCCACATGAGGTCTGTTTTAAAAAATTTCTCATACTGGGAAAGGAGCTTGGGTGTAACAGATAAATGGAATATATATTTAGTGAGTCTTCATGGCCATGGATCACATTTTCCTTAGTGAAAAGGAGTTTCACAGACTGGTACTTCAGGCTTCTAGAAAAGAAATGAATGATCTTCGGTTGGCCTGAAACATGCTTCCTTTGAAACTGAGGCTGAAGTGGCTCACCAGTTGAGGGTGTCTGGCTGGCCTATTGGGAGATCCTACTGTGGATTTTATTATAATTAATTTTAACAAAATGTCACCTAGTTTGCCTCATAACTTATATTGTGCCTCCTCATTATTCCCAGCAAATACAAATCAGATTGTAAACTGCTTGTGATAGCCTTCCATTTTTGCATTACCTATAAAATGGAAAGGAACTTGATGCAAATCTGTTTGTCAGTCAAACACAACACAAACACATAGGTTCATATGATATAAAATAGGTAAAGGTCACCCTGGCTCTAGGGTTTGATGATCATCTTCATTTACAGCCAAATATTTCTCTGTATCTGCAGAATTTTTCAACGGACATGTAGACTAGACACAGAACACTGTTTACCTTCCCACCAAAGTGGCACCTATTTATCTACATGCAATTTCTTGCTGTCAACCTTCCAGTCATCAAGTTCAGCGTCTTAACCACTAAGCCACAGCAGTCCTTAGGATATAAAATAGAAAAGTCTAGATATTTTCAAACATAGAGGAAGATATTTCTAAGGAGCATTTTGCAACAGAAGACTTAAAGTCACCATTTTGTTATGAAAAGAGAAACCTGAACCAGAACATTTGCAGTGTGTGTTCTTGACCTATCATCTTTTATCCTATCCCCATGGAATTTTGACTTCAAGGTAATCCATATTATAAGCATTGCTGACTTAATGCTGTCAATATTAAGGGTTAGATTTTTCATGGCAGGTGATATTTCACCATCCCATATATGACATCAATGCCCACTATTAAAATGCAAATTTTGCATTTCTAGCTAGTTTCATTAGAGTGCAATGATGTGCCCATTCTACTTTGATTTCTTTGCAAAATTACAATTGGGGGCAGAATATATGGAGATGGCAAGGGAATAGATACCTATTATTGTGATTGTTACAAAGAATAAATAGACAGAAGATTAACATTCTGTGAATGGTTCATTTCATCATAGATACCATTCAATAAATGACATCCTGCAACCTCATAAAAATGCTAACACCCATTTTCTCATTTATGTCTAAGCAAGAGGGAAAATGTTTCTGGTTCCAAGTACAGTTTATATGGACACACAATAGCCTATTTTCTCTTTGGCACTCTTTGGAAAGCAGAACAGCAGAGCCTCAGATTTGTCTAAATGACACCTTGCATGTTTTTCCAATTCATCTCACCCTAAACATCTCTCTGATTATTCATTTCAAAACACAAAGCATCCTTCATTAGGCATCCTCCTGCCTTCTCAATGTTATACCCCTGTCCATTTGACAGAACTTCTAGATCTGGGTGGCTTTTTGAAGGTGGAGACTGTAACTAGATTGTGGGAGAAATGTGGACATGGTATACTCAGTGATGGGCATCAGCAGGTTCACACCAGTTCGCCAGAACCGGTAACAGAAATTCTGGCAGGCCCCAACCATCCAAGTTTTGAAATAAAGCAGTCCTAATTTGGGTGAAATGCGGGGCTTTCCCCTGGCCATGCCCACCATGTCACACCCACAGTGTGGTAGTAAATTTTTTTGGAGCCTACCATAGGGTATACCACAACTAAGAAGATAAAAAGCTGGTGTGACAAAGAGAGTGGCAGTTGAAGAATTTAGGAGGATTTGGGAAAAAGAGAACCCTGTTCAGGTTTTCAGAAAAGGGCCAATCTGACCATGTGATGAGAGGGACATTGCCATTTCTGTCTCTGTTGTCATAGCCGCCCAGAGTCGGGTTTACCCGATTGGGGCGGGATATCAAGTATGAACAATAAATAAATAAATAAATTGTCCACATGTGGAGAATAGCAGTCTAGAAAGGAAACCCTTTTCTACATGAAGAGACATTCCACATTATTGGGATCCCTAAAAAAAATACAGTAGTTTAACTTGTGGATGAGACTGTCATTTTTAGACTGTTTATATCCATCAATGGGTGGGATTGTGGTGGCTTAGTGGTTAAGATGCTGAACTTGATGACTGGAAGTTTGGCAGGTCTGTAGTTTTAGACCTGAGTGCTCCATGATGGAGTGAGCTCCAGTCTCTGTCCCAGCTCCTGCCAACCGAGCAGTTCAAAAGTAGGAAATTGCAAGTAGATAAATTGGTACCACTTTGGTGGGAAACAAAACAGCATTACATGCACTCCAGTGTCTAGTCATGCCTGCCACATGTCCTTGGAAACATCTGTAGATGAAGACGGTGGCTCTTTGGCAATTTAATATAATTCAGGTAAGTGCTCATCTCTGTTTCTAAGCTAAAGAGCCAGTGCTGTCTGCTTCTGCAGACATTTCCATGGTCATGTGGCAGGCATGACTAGACAACGGAGCGCATATATATATATATATATAACAATACAAATATACAATAATTATACAGTATTCAATACAAACAATATAAACAGAGATGAGCACTGAATAGTAGAGTTGGATACGACCAGCTCTTGAGCAAGGGCAACCTATCCAACAATGAATGAGGCCAGGGTAGTGTTGTATCCTTCCTCATGTATTCAGATTAATCCTTCTTGGAATGCCAGAACAGGGCTGAGAAGATTTTCAAATCTGTGTTTGACTGCAGTGTGCAAAGTGGGGACATTTGAAAGGGAGATGGGCAGAGAATCTGTAACTCTTTCCCCTTTCTAGTTTTTTCTAAATTGCCAATTTTCCCTCCAAATCCTGGAGATCAGAAACATGACTGTGAAAAATAGATAATCAATCTTCCTCTAACCACCACTTTGCCTCTAGCAGATCCTCTCTCCCCACATCCCACTTTGTCAGAAAAAAATAATCTTAAACTATTATGCTGTCACAGCCACCAATGCTCAAGATGGTTCCCTTCCTTATTACATTTGTGCTTTCCCACCTGCATTAATCATGTTTCTGGTTATTTATTTTCCAAGAATGTGTTGGAGGTCTGTGGGGAAATATGACTTGATCTGAAAATCTTGCTTCAGTTGTTGGGTGAAGGTCATTTAAGGGTGACTGAGAAGGGATTGAAGAACACTGTGAGCACTAGCATTCTCACTTGAAGCTTTTAAACAAAAAAAAAATGGGAAGGTCTGCTGCTATCACCTCTACCATCACAGGCTAGTACACCCACTGGAACAGTTTGAATTCATTAATTTCCTTCATTAATTCTGGACCAGTTATCCTGTTATGGCAATAGAGTAGACCATACTGCCAGCAACTCAACACTGATCGTCAGGAGTTAGTTAACTAACTGACAACCCTTAGGACTAATGGCCTTAGGTGGCAAAGTCCACAAGGAATGGTGATGGTCCAAGTGGATTAAAACCCATTTAGCCCTTTTTAATTCTATTTTGTTTTTAGATGTGTTAATTTTAGCTTTCTATGTGGTGTATCTGACACGAATAAAGAAAGAATATACAACTGTTGTTCTTAGTTCCTTTCCCTGAAAATCTAGGATGGAAAATAATAGGTCCTGAGGCCAACATGGGACTTCGGTGTCTTAGTGGTTAAGATGCTGAACTTGATAAGCAGAATGTTGGCAGGTCAGCAGTTGGAGACCTGAGTGCTGCATGATGGAGTGAGCTCCCATCTCTGTTCCAGCTCCTGCCAACCTAGCAGTTTGAAAGCAAGAAATTGCAAGTAGATAAATAGGTATTGCTTTGGTGGGAAGGTAAACAGGATTCCATGCACTCTGGTGTCTAGTCATACCCACCACATGACTATGGAAATGTTTGCAGACACAGACAGTGCTGGATCTTTGGCTATAAATGGAGATGAGCACCATACCCTAGAGTCAGATTTGTTGTTCATTCGCAGAGTTGATTCTGACCCTTTGTGACCCTATGGACCATTGTCCTCCAAGCACTACTGTCCTCCACCATTCTCCTCAACCTGCCCAGCTCTGTGCCCATTGTGTCTACAATCTAGCCATCTCATCTGTGGCCACCCCCTTCTTCTTTTGCCCTCCACCCTTCTCAGCATCAAGGCTTTCTCAAGTGAATCCTCTCTTCTCACTTGGTGTCCAAAGTACTTTAGCTTCATCTTTACTATTTGACATAGTTAATTTCTTCTAAGATTGACATATTTGTTCTCCTTGCTGTCCAGGGGACTCTCAAAACTCTCCTCCAACACTACATCTCAAAGGCATCTATTCTTCTGCACTCAGCTTTCCTAATGGTCCAGCTCTCACAACCATATCTTACCTGCGGGAATACCATTGCTTTGACTATGTGATTTTTGTTTGCAAGGTGATGTCTCTACTTTTAACTACGGTATGTTTCCCAGGTTTCTCATCGCTTTTCTCCCAAGAATCAGTCGCCTTTTTATTTCATGGCTGAATTCTCCATCTGCAGTAATCTTTGATACTAAGAAAGTAAAATCTGTCACTGCTTCTACTTCTTCCCCATCTATTTTCCAGGGACTGATAGGGCCTGTTGCCATTATCTTTGTTTTCTTGATATTGAGTCTCAAGCCAACTTTTGCACTCTCTTCTTTCAACCTAATCAGGAGCTTCTTTGGGTCTTCATCACTTTCTGCCATTAGGGTAGTATCATCTGCATATCTCAAATTGTTGATGTTTCTCCCAGCAATTTTGATCCCACTTTGTGATTCCTCCATCCCTGCATTGTGCATTATGTGTCAGATACGACTGGTTTTTGGGGAAGGATGACCTTTACCTTTACCAGGCCAATCACCTTTTCATAATGGATGGAGCATAGGGTTCTGTTAGTAGAACTCCCACAAGTTGAGGTTTACAGTTCAACAAGCAGAAAATCAGCTGTTATTCTCAACAGGGTTTATACTTGGCCTGGATCAGGGGTTCTCAACCTGGGGGCCAGATGCAGCCTATCACACCATTTCATGTGGTCCTCCACTGCCTCCGCCACAACCGGAAGTACCAGGTGTGGCAGGCAGGGCAAAATGGCCGTCTGCCTCCCGAAGCTGTCTGAGGGAACGTGACCTGGCCCTTAGCTTAAAAAGGTTGAGAATCTTTGTACTAGATAGTTCCTTTTGTGAAAATTCCCTTCCCCAAAAAGAAACCTCCTGCTACACACAGAGATAGCTGTTGTACACATAAAGGTAAAGGTCTCTCTTGCTCAAAAGATGGTTATAGCCATCTCTAGTTGGTGGTGCTCATTTCCATTTACAGCCAAAGATCAAACACTGTCTGTGTCTGCAGATGTTTTCATGGTGATGTGGCAGGCATGACTAGATGCTAGAGTGCATAGAACACTGTTATTTTTTCCACTGAAGCAGCACCTATTTATCTACTTGCAATTTCTTGCTTTCAGACTGCTAGGTTGGCAGGAGCTGAGGCAGATGAACAGAGCTCGGTCCATTACACAGCACTCAGGTATCAAACTGCTGACCTGCCAAACTTCTGGTTGTCAAGCTCAGTGTCTTAACCACTAAACCACAGTGACCTCATGCCATACACATGGTATGGTGCAATAGGAGTCACAATGGTCCACATCTTATTGGTCTTAATGTAAGATGATGGAGCTAGCTTCAGCCATTTGAAGAAGCGTCAGGGCACACTTAAGTTGCTCAGCTGGGCACATGGTTGGATACATTACTGAGGTATGCCCCAATTATTAGCCACAATTAGGTGTGTCAAATTAGGCAAAGTTTATACAAGCACCAATAGGATTCTAGCTATTCTGTTGCATACAGAATGCACACGGAACTAAGTTACAAGTTAGGCATGGTATGACATTGTCTGATTGTCACATGAAGAGTTTCAACTACTAGCTACACACAGTTTCTTGGCTGCATGCTTGTTGACTTGCTTGTTTGACTGCTTCCACCTCTTTCTGTTCCTCCTCCCAGAAAATCATTGGACAATAATTGTCCCATCAAATTTCTTGCCTTTTGCTATTATCGTAATTTCCCCTGCAGAGAATGAATACATTGGGACAAACTCACTGTGATATTTTAGGGCTCAGTGGAAGGAACATGTTGAGGAGAAACAGAAGTTATGTACCTTGTGGTTTGATCCCACTTGGAGGGCACAAGAAATCTAAGTGATTTCAGGAAATGCAAGATTTATAAGTTTAAACCAACTCCTAACTCTAACAGTGATGCTACTCACAGTCTCTAGTGTTACTCCTAATTAAATTGTAATTCCAATATGGTCAAGAAAATAGCTCATGGTTATGAAAGTTATAGAAAGCAAAGCTCAAAATTATTTGCCAGACATTTGTCCACACTTGGCCCAACAATTGTTTCAGGCTAAATTTGTTTGTTTTCCAACCCACCAAATCAGGACAAATCCCAATTATGTATTTTTTAAAATGTCTATTCCTAATGTGTCGCCTTGGCGAGTGGGCGGCAATAAAAATCTAAATGAATGAATAAATAAATAAATAACCTTCTAAATCTACTGCTCCTGTGATGTTTAACATGGTAGCCATGAGTAAATTACACAACATTACAAGAGGAAAGAGATGCTGTTCTAGTATTTATTCAGTGAGCTTCTAATGTCTTATATGTTTGTAAGCCTTCCCTTGAACAATTTAATTTGTTATAATTAGAGGTTCAGGCAATCTTTTAGACTGGAAAGTTTTACTGTTTATTAAGAGGTTACCTTCTGTGTCTCAAGATGGTTATCGGCATGGGTCCAGGCTGGTATTTTCAAGTGCATGATTTTTAGCAGGTTCTTCCCACCTCTCATTTAACCTGACATTTCATTAAGAGAACAGCAAATGTGAGCGGGCAAGCCATCAGCTGCCTTTATCCTTGAAGATCTACTTGACCGACTTTACTGAATGGAATAGCACTGCAATGTGTGGCAAATAGGCAAATTCCTTCAGTGCCAGGATTTTCTTTCCAAGAAAGAAAGCAAGAAAGCAAGTCTGAGTGGACTACGGAGAAAGGCAGATTAAAGAGGAGCCTTGCGTGTGGTGGTCCATGGGGTTGCAAATGGTTGGTCTCGATTGTGTTGCTGAACAACAACAACCATACTAATACAGATTTCTGAGTTGTGCTCTTTGCTCTTTGCTTTGGTACTCATATTAAAACCATAAAACTGCCAAAACCTCACCAAACATGCTTCACATCTCCTAATTATAAAGGACAGAGCACTTTTTCTTCTAATTATCTCCGATCAACCACTATCCCTTCTAATGATATTTTTACAGAGCTAAATTGCCTTTAACTTTCCTTTGAATTTTACTCCCCCAGTGTTTTGGAAGTATTTAACCTTTTACAATATCCATTAATTGCAAGTGAAAGCACACAGGAACAGTGTTGTAACAGTACAGTTTCCTGGGTTGAAGAAGAAGAACTTTTTAAGAAAAGTAACAATGATGTCTTCTGTTGCTCACTTTCTGTGCCTTGAGTTCAAATCCTTAAAACAGTTGGCATTTTAGTTGTGGAATGTACTTTCCTGGCAAGATATCATTGTGAGCATGTCCCAGCAGTTCATAGTACATGTGGGAAATGAGGGATCTCAGCTCATCTTGTTGGGGAGATGTAGTGTTCCCATGCTGAAAGTATGGGTAACTGTGGGATCTATTTCTATTATAATGCACACATTTGGGATTTATTTGATCTTGAATGGGAACCTGGGATGAATACACTCAGTGTGGTGTAGAGCCAGGAGGCCTAGGTTTGAATTCCTACTCAGACATGGAAACTCACTAGGTGCTAGAACTTGTAAAACTTCTCCTTAATCACTTATCTTGAAAGCCTATTAGGGTTGTTATAATATGGTTCCAATTTGATGACACATAACAGATCATAAACCTTTATCAAGGATCTACTCCTGGTGGAGCTGAAAACTACTAGAGAAGGTTTTTGCCTAGGCTGCCAGTATTTTTGGAATTTTCTTTGAGGTGTTGCTGTGAGAATGATCATTATGATTTATTTATTTTTTGCATTACTACATTCATCACAGCTCAAGATGGTCTGGATCACACAAAAGATTTCATCTACCTTTGACCATTAGGTGATACTCCTAATTTGAGTTAAACTGATTGGTTTTCTCTACTTTGTCACCTGCACTTAATCTCCAGCTTTTCTAATACAGACCTTGTCATGTTTCCTGATGTTTGGTTCCCAGCAAGGAACTATTGCCTATCCTGTGCTTAAAAAAGAGCCAGAGGGAGAGTTCACCGAGTAACTGGCAGCCCATTGTCTATGCAGACAGAGGCAATTGGTTATTTATGCCTGGTGATGAAATCTGATTCTTCAAGTTTGTCAATGCCAACCTGAAATTTTACTTTAACTACAATTCCTGTAGCTTCCAAAAACTAGCTAAGATAATTTGTGAACTTTTCTGTTTCTCCTGCACTGTCAACCCTGAAATATCCAACTTCATAAAGAGTCTTCAAGAATTTTAAAGCTCTTCTTTCTATGACATTTTAAATCCCCTAATAAAGATATTATCTAATCCTGATTTTGGAAACCACAGCATTGCAACAACGGGACCACCCACAGCACATTCACATTTAATAGTGTCTATGGCATGGGTTCCCAACCTTTTCAAGCCGGAGGCTGGGTCACACTCTCTCAGTCAGCTTTGAGGGCTGGATGGCCATTTTGCCCTGCCTGCACGATGGAGATGGCCATTTTGTCCCAAGAGCTTCAAAGGGGAGGCATTTTGTTTCTCAAATGCACTTGGAGGAGTGAGGGCCCCCATGAAATGGTGTTTTGGGTCAGATCTGGCCCATGAGCCTTAGGTTGGGAATCCCTGTTCTGTGGGAAGGCCCCATTTCTTTGTCCCCTGGTCAACATTCCCAAGGTGTGTTGTAAGTTGCATCTCTCACTTCCCCCCTCCTCTTGGTTTATGTGAGCTGAAAATTTAAAGAGATGTTTTGGGCTGAGTCAGCTCCAAGGGAAATTCCTAGTTATCCTCTGGTTTTTTTAGCTTCAGTGTGTCAAAACCAGAGCTTTATTAGTTGGTATTCTGTAACACCTAAAATCCATTTCTATACCACTGGAAGATTTTCAGAATAACCTCTTCTAGGAGGATTACCTTGTACAAATATATTCTTGGAAATGAAGCAGATTTGGAATACAGAAGGTAGAGATTTAAGCTGCTGTGTTTGCACAAAGTGGAAGCTCAGAGGAAATGGCTGATGAGTGCGGAAACATTAGCAAAGGCCTGAGTTTTCTTATTCTTAACCAACTAAAGAATGTTTAACTAGAAAATGCCAAGGGCTTGGGCACTTTGTTTTAATAATATAGCCCTAGCTTTAACCTTGACTATTTTTTTTAGTTCACCAGCAACAGATTAATATATGTTGACTGTACAGCATCTGTGGCCAGTGGCGTAGCATGGGGGGGGGGCGGGGGGAATGCCCCGGGCAGCAGCTTTCAGGGGGTGGCAAAATGTCCCCACCGGTTTGGCCTCCCTCTGCCTGGGCTTAAGAAGCAGGACTTCCCAGGCGGAGGGCGGCCCTTTTGCTGGTGAGCGCCGCTCGTGCGTGCGCGCTGCTCGCCTCCGGCCGCCCAACCACACACCCAGCTTGCCGTCAGACGGCTGGCTGGGTGGGCGGGCGGAGGTGAGCGGCATACACGCACATGCGGGGTGCCCGCCAGGGGCAGGTGGCGGAGAGCCCCTGACAGCCAGCCAGCCGGGTGGGCGGGTGGGCGGAGGTGAGCAGCGCGCACACGCAGGGCACTCGCCAGCAAAAGGGTCGCCCTCTGCCTGGGAAGTCCTGCTTCCTAAGCCCAGGCAGAGGGAAGCCAAACCGGTGGGGACATTTTGCCGCCCCCGTCGGGGGTGGGTGGCGCTGTGGTGGGGAGCCCCTGGGGGCTGGCTGGCTGGGCGGGAGGAGGTGGGCAGCGCGCGCATGCACCGCTCATCAGCAGGGGGGCCGCCTTCTGCCTGGGTCCTGGGGGGCGGTGGCGGCAGCGGTGAGCTGGGGGGGAGCGAGTTTGTTCTTTGCCCCAGGTGGCTGAAGTGTGTGCAACGCCACTGTTTGTGGCACAGTGCTACAATCTCTGACAAAGCAGTTTTCAGAAGTATGTTTTTGTCTATGGCAGAGGTGACCAAACTTCAGCTTGGAGGCCTCATGTGGCCTCAATGTCATATTTTCAGACCCCTGCCTCTTGGATGCTGTCTGCTAGGGAAAAATACTAGCCACAAATGTCAATGTTTGTTCTTGTAAGATTCTAGGAGATTTTACATGGGGTGATTGTCTTTTGAAATGTGGATGTACAGATGGATGCTAAGGATATCATGGGTTGACCATGTGACTAATGCAGAAGTGTTGTGCCATATGGATAAAGAACAAAAACTGTTTAAAACCATTAAACAAAGAAAGCTCCAATACCTTGGGCATATCATGAGGAATGACACAAAGTGTAGAAGACTCCAACTCGCTATGCAAGGGAAAAACCTTGGGAAGAGAGGTCCTGGACATAGACAGATCTCATGGCTAAAGACCTGAGAAACTGATCCTTGGAAGAACTGTTCCAAGGAGTTAAGAACAGCAAGACTATTGCCATGATGATGTCCAATATTCAGAATGGATATGGCACTTGAAAAAGAAGAAAGTTGCCTTTAAAAAAAATGAAAATACACTTAATTTTGTGTCCACTAAACCATAAGTGGACTTCTGATCAGTCTTAGTTTTTATATTTTATTGTATATATTATTGTATATACAGTAAAGCCTCGGATAACGCTAAAACTTGGTTCCACAAGTCTTGGTGTTATGCGATTTTTAGTGTTATCTGATGCATGTTAAAATCCTATGGGATGGATCGGATAACGTTAAAGCTCCATAGAGATACATTGTAACCACACAGGCTTTAGTGGTTGTTATCCAATGCATCCCATAGGACCTTAACGTTATTCGATGCAATCCCCCCCCCCCCCGATTACTTAACGTTATGCAATTTTAGCGTTGTCTGAGGTAAACGTTATCCATGGTATTACTGTAATATATTTATCTATATTATTGTAATATGGTATTTTTATCTCTTTTTTTTGTATCAAGGATTGCATTTGTTCCTTTGAATGTGATGTAATTATGGTGTTATTTGTATTATTACCTGTGCTTATACTTGTATTTATATTTTTGATTGTAAGCCGCCCTGAGTCGGGTTCCCCTGATTGGGTGGGGTAGAAATTGAAAAAATAAATTAAATTAAATTAAATTTTCATCTGGCTTAATAAAAACATTTTTACTTGGGACAAGGAAGTTATGGAGGTGCAACCATAAGATGTTTACTTTGCTTGACCTAGTCGATTTTCACATGAAGGATACATCGCTCACTTGTGTATTAATATAATTTTGAAAATTGACATGTGGAGAGCCCCTTTAGTTGGGGTGATGGTTCCCATCAGTGAAGGAAATGCCACTGAAAACCATCATATTGGACCCAACGGCGAAATGAGCAGAGGTGGAACCACTTTCTCATTCCCAATGGTCATGGAGGTGGAAGAGGCCATGCAAGATGGACTGGCTGTGAAGGTGCACCTTGATAATATCCTGAAGGTTGTGGTAGTCCATTGCAGTCCTGGTGTTAAATCCTGCATGTCTCACTTCATATGTGTCACAGGAGATGGCTCCGAGATCAGTGTTTGGGTCACTTCATGGCAAGCAGGGATTCATCTTAAACAAATTCACACCAGTGGCATTTTTCCTGCTTCAGTGGGGAAATTCATTCTCGGATACGAGTTGCAGCTGACGAGTACAGTCCATATGACACTATATGACAATTTCTGTGCACAGTTCATGTATGTAAGGCAATCACATTAGAAGGGGAAAGAGCACAAGGTAAATACTTCATTGAAGGCATCTGATGTGTTCTTTTACCATATGCTTTCAAGTTTCTGAGGAAATCAACAGCTCCTTCTAGCCATCACCATTATCTTCTTAACACTGTCATTGAGAAGACAACCATTATAGCATCCAGTTGTATAATTCAGAAACAGTTATCTTTGCCAACACCATCATGGGAATTCAGCTGCACAATCATGAGATGCAAATGCCACGAATAGGTCTATTCTTCTTTCAGTGCACAGATAGGAGACATTTGCTAAATGTAGGAGATGATGCTCATCAATTCACTTCCATGTGTTTGTTTGTTTGTTTGTGTGTTGAGAAAGACAAACTGAATACTGAATACTGAATTCATTCAAAGAGTTTTAAAGATCACTGAATAGAATGTAGTGCTACAATATTTTCCCTAAGAAAAGTTCATCTGGAGATAATTTCATAGATGGATAAAGTCTTGTTTCCTATGAGCCGTGTGGGGAGTGGAAGAGTGGAACTAATTGTTGTAAGAAGTCAAGGATACAATGACTACCTGTGCAGGCAGAAGTTACGTATACTCCCAAGTCACAACCTCACATTTAACCTTACCATATGTCTTGGGGAAAATATGGCTGTTATTACAATAAATGTTGGACCAAGGAAATGCAAGACAGCTTGATACAAATTATTTCTACTTCAGTCTTTGGCATTTCATAGAATTATACAGTTGTAGAACTAGAGGGGATCCCAAAAGTCATTGAGTCTAACCCCCTGACAAAGAAGGAAATCACAGTTAAAGCCTCTCTGACAGATAGCATCTGATCTTGTTTTAAATCTTTAAGTGAATAGAATAACTCTTACTTTTAGAAAATAGTTCCTAATACCCCCTTTTCTTGAAAATAAGACATACCCATAAAATAAGCTGTAGCAGGATTTCTCAGCAGTTGCGCAATAAAAGCCATACCCCGAAAATAAGACACAGTTATGCGGCATGGCTATGCGGCATCCCGGCGCAGAGAGGTAAAGAAGACAGGCAGCCAGTGGAGTAATAAAAATAACACATCCCTGAAAATAAGCCATAGTGTGTCTTCCTGAGGAAAAATAAATATAAGATGGTGTCTTATTTTTGGTGAAACATGGTAATTAGTCAAATATTTCCTTTCTTGACATTTATATCCCTCACTTTGGATCTTACTAGCTCGTTTTGTAGGAAGCAACCTTCCCATCCTCTGTGTGAAAGCCCTTTAGATGTTTAGAAATGGCTACCATATCAAAAGGACTGTGATGGCTCAAGTGGTTAAGATGCTGAACTTGCTGACTGGAAGGTTGGAGTTCGATTCCCGGGTACTGCATGACTGAGTGAGCTCCCATCTCTGTCCCTGCTTCTGCCAACCTAGCAGTTTGAAAGCAAGAAATCGCAAGTAGATAAATAGGGTGGAAAGATAAACAGCATTCTGTGCACTCTGGTGTCTAGATATACCTGCCACATGTCCACGGAAACATCTGCAGATGCAGGCAGTGCTGGATCTTTGGCTATAAAGAGAGATGAGCACTGAACCCTTTACCTTTACCTTACCATCAGGGCCATAGCCAGTCCCCCCCCCCCAGAGGGCAAAAACCCTCCTGAGCTAACAGCCCCCCCAAACCCACCCTGTGGTGCCAATGTTATATATGTGAATGTGACATTGTTGCCCCTCCTGAAAATTTGTTCAACCCCCCTCCCCAATCTAGAATCCTGGCTATGGTCCTGCTTACTATATCACTACTTAACCTTCTCTTTTCCAGATAAAACAGATCCAGCTCCCACCATTCTTCTTCTGTGGCATCTGTTTAATTGGATTTCAGATCCTTTACCATCTTGGACATGTTCAGGCTTTCTTAAGTTGTAGGATGGCAAGAATGAGGATGTGCGGAACTGGAAATCATGAGGTAAGATGGAAAGAACTGGGCACGTTGAGCCTTGAAAAAAGGAGAATGAGAGGGGGATAATATGACAGCACTTTTCAAATACTTGAAAGATAGTCATACAGAGGATGGGTACAATGTGTTCTCAATCATCGCAGAGTTCAGGACATGTAAGAATGGCATCAAGTTATAAGAAACCAAATATAGGCTGAATATCAGGGGGGAACTATGACCTGTTAGAGCAGTACGATAGAATCAGGAGGTGGTGAGTGGTCCAATTCAAGAGTTAGCTCAACAACCACCCCTCAGATCTACTTTGATTTGGATTTCTGCATTGAACAGTGGATTTGAACTGAATGGCCGCAGTTCTCAGCATTGGCTATTCACTTGAGCCCTTTCCATTTATAGCTCTGTCATATTTCCTTTGGGAGATATTTTTGTTGCTTTGCTTAGTTTTGTTTCTTTGTGTGAATTTGACTGAGATATGGAAATTTTTAAACTACTGCTTGATATTGATGTTATTGAATTTTTGTTACTGTTTATTGAATTACTTTTACTGTAATGATGTTTATGTGCTGATGTTCTGTGATACTGATATTGACTATTTATTGACTGTTTTCATTTGATATTGACTACTGACTTATTGATATGTTGTGACTGTAACTATTTATTTATATTTATTTATTTTTTGGATTTCTATACCGCCCTACTTGGTGTGACCAACTCAGGGCGGTGTACAACATAATTAATATACAGTCGATCAATAGAGTCCAACAATAAAGGCAGAAACATACAATATATATAAAAAAATGTAACAGTATAATAGCAAGATAATATTCCATTCAGCATTACAAATATGATTCAGTGTCATAAATACAAATATCAAGTCACAAATACAAATACAAATATCATCAACTTTCACAAGTATAACGTACGCCCGCCAATAGCTGTTCCTAATCAGCTGTCGGGGAATAGGTGTTCCTAATCAGCTCTCCTCACCCCCGCCGCCAGTCTTTTATCGGCCTCCGGGCCGAGGTGGAAAGAGATCCCGGAGGGAGGGCGGGGGGGGGAACGTCTCACCGGCCACAGCTGCGGCAGCTTGTTCCATTCCCGGGCGAGGTGGAAAGACCCGGGGAGAAGCGGGAGCGTCCTCTCGTCGCCCCCGCCGCCAGTCTTTTATCGGCCTCCGGGCCGAGGTGGAAAGAGGTCCCGGAGGGAGGGCGGGGGGGGAAACGTCTCACCGGCCACAGCTGCGGCAGCTTGTTCCATTCCCGGGCGAGGTGGAAAGACCCGGGGAGAAGCGGGAGCGTCCTCTTGTCGCCCCCGCCGCCAGTCTTTTATCGGCCTCCGGGCCGAGGTGGAAAGAGGTCCCGGAGGGAGGGCGGGGGGGGGGAACGTCTCACCGGCCACAGCTGCGGCAGCTTGTTCCATTCCCGGGCAAGGTGGAAAGACCCGGGGAGAAGCGGGAGCGTCCTCTTGTCGCCCCCGCCGCCAGTCTTTTATCGGCCTCCGGGCCGAGGTGGAAAGAGGTCCCGGAGGGAGGGCGGGGGGGGGGAACGTCTCACCGGCCACAGCTGCGGCAGCTTGTTCCATTCCTGGGCGAGGTGGAAAGACCCGGGGAGAAGCGGGAGTTGGCTCTGCCAAGTAGGGTGGTATAGAAATTCAAATATAATAATAATAATAATAATAATAATAATAATAATAATAATAATAATAATAATAATAATAATAATAATAATAATAATAATAATAATAATAATAATAATAATAATAATAATGTTTGTTCTGGTGTCATAGAGAAAACAGGTTGAAAATGCTTTTTGCCTGGGTTCTCCTTGAACTACACTAATTGTCCCTTTGGACTCGAAAGAAAGACTTATTTTTGGACAAAGGTAAACATTAAATTTATGGTCTCTTTGCCATATGCCACCAATTTCTGGAACATAGGCTGGGAAATGTTCCCTGTCTATGTTGCACAACAATGGTTTCAAAAATAATGATCCCAAAAATGAAGAGCAAAGGGATTTTGGGGTTTATTGATTCTTTGATATTACTGTGATTTGTTTGCATTTGTTATGTTATTTAGTGTTTGTTTTATAAGTGGCAAAATGCCCCAAGTGGTATACTTACCAGATTGGTGGTATATAATTCCAGTCCATCCATCCATCCCTGAAAACATGCACACATACGTTCCTTTTCCTTGCTTCTATTATTGAGTGAATCTGATTACTGGATCAGTAGATTTCAGGTCAATGGTCCCTGCTGGGTTATGAATCTTGAAAACAACCTAATAATGTCAGCTTAACCAATTTTGCATGGGTATCCAGGGTGATGTAATGGATAGAGTAATAGACTAGGACTCAGAAGACCTGAGTTTAAATCCCTACCTGGCCATGGAAACTCAGTGGGGGGCAGAACTGGTAAAACTATTGCTTAAATAGCTCACCATGAAAAACCTATTCAGGTCACTCTAAGCCAGATCTAACTTGACAACATGTAACAGCAACAACAACCAGCTTTGTAAATACGGCTTTTCTACAGATTATGAAATAGTGCACAATTCACATCAGCTGCAAAGGCAAACTCTTATCCACAGGCCTAACATAAAAGCAGATGAATCATAACTGGTACTACTGAATAAACATAACAGTAGCTTCTTTTGTACATTTTCAAACCACTGACTGCTGTAAGAGCAAGGTCATCTATATAATAAGTTTCAGCTTCATATTATGAAAGAGCTTGTGAACAACTGGCAGACTATGAATACCAGACAGCTTGAAGCACATGAAGAATATTAACCAGAAACACTTTTTAGACATCCCTCATAGATGGCTCAACTCATTATTGAGGGGCAATCTCTGGGAAAACAAAATAGTTTTTAAAATGTGTATAGCTTATCTTGATACCTCATGACCTGAAGTGGTGTGTGTGGGAGTCATGCCAGCAAATTATAACAATAAATAACAAGTGAATTAAGCAACAAAGGAAAAATGAAACAATCTCATATCTGAAAAGAAAATAATGCACAGCAATGCAGCCCCCTAGAACAGGGGTTGACAGTTCAGCAGCTTCATGTGCCCTAAAAAGATTCAGGGGCAGACTATGAAATCATTAGTAGATTCTTGAGAGGTCACAGGAGTTGACTGCAAAATAATGTGACAGTCATAAAGTTGTATGTGTATGGGTTTGTGCACACATACACAAAGGTGGCAGAGCAAAATGTACCAAATTTCCAGAATTACCTCCTACATGAGTTTTATGTGTACAACACACATTCTGATGATTTTGAACTCAGCCAGTAAACGGTGGCATCTGCTGAAAGGGGTACTTAGGTGTCACCCACATGTTAAAGCCACAACAGAAAATATCATAAAATGTTTTTCTCCTATAGTATGGCTTGTCTTGAGGTTTTTCATCCTTCCTGGAGATGAGCAATAACAATTCATTGCAATTTAAAGTGGGAGCCTGAAACCTGGAAACATTATCCCAGGGGAAGAAAATTGGGCCTCTCTAGCAACAGCGTACCACAAATCCCTCTGTGTGTAAGGCAAGGACTCAGGTTCAACTGGTTGATGTCCACTTTTGGGATTGTAGTGGAATGCTGCTAATTTACAATTTAGTGGGAATGAAGCTACTATTTGGGATAATTTTTGTTGACATGTAGAACTTGCACTCAAGAAAGAATGTTTACACTGTAAGCACCCTGCCTTCTATATGTAAAAAATGACAGCAGAGAGAGAAAGAGAGATGTGGTACATGTATTTTTAAAAAGTGTTTTGTATGCATCCATGGGAATCATGATGGAATATGCCTTAGGTGTGGGCCAGTTACATGGTTGAGCGGGCCAGTCACGTGCAGTAACTTTAATGTGCTTAAATCGTTTTTTTATGTAACTCGAAGCAAACCCATAGGGAAATGAATTTTTACGTAACTCAAAGCAAACCCATAGGAAAAAGAATCTTTATGTAACTCAAAGCAAACCCATAGGAAAAAGAATCTTTATGTAACTTGAAGCAAACCCATACGAAATCGTGTAAATTGGGACATGGATTTGGAACAAAATCATTATGTAAGTCAAATTTTATGTAACTCGAGGTATATGTAAGTCAGGGTTTAACTGTAGTTACTCCCACTAGAAGTGGAAGTGATATGTGCCTGCACATGCACAAACCGCTGCCATAAATGCACCCGTGGCTGTCATAAACATGTTGTGCAGGCACGTTTCACTTCCATTTCAGGAAGTGGCATGGGCGGTGCTGGCTGGATTATTAGGCACCATGGGGCATTTTTGTTGTTCAGTCGCACAGTCGATTCCGACCCTCTGCGACCCCATGGACCACTGACCGCCAGGCACTCCTGTCCTCCACCATCCCCCTCAACTCGCTCAGCTCTGTGCCCATTGTCTCCACGATACCATCTAGCCATCTCATCTTGGGCCGTCCCCTTCTTCTTTTGCCCTCGACCCTTCCAAGCATCAAAGCTTTCTCAAGTGAATCCTCTCTTCTCATTTGATGTCCAAAGTACTTTAGCCTCATCTTTATTATTTGACCTTCTAAGGAACAGTCAGGGATGATTTCTTGTAAGATTGACCTATTTGTTCTCCTCGCTGTCCATGGGACTCTCAAAACTCTCCTGCAACACCACATCTCAAAGGCGTCTATTCTTCTCCGTTCAGCTTTCCTAATGGTCCAACTCTCGCAACCATACATTGCAACAGGGAATACCATTGCCTTGACTATGCGAATTTTTGTTTTCAATGTGATGTCTCTACTTTTCACTATGCTCCCCAGGTTTCTCATCGCTTGCCTCCCAAGAATCAGTCGCCTTTTTATTTCATGGGGCATAGTTTGATTTATTCGATTTATATGCCGCCTTACTTGGTGAAACCAACTCAGGACAGCTCACAACATACAATCGAATACAATATAACAGTTCAATACAATATCATAATATCCTAAAATACAGTACAACAAAATAAATATAAACACAGTGTAATCCACAATAAAATCCACAATATGGTCCACAATACAATCCACAATATAAAGCAGAGATACAATCCCAAAATACAGTCCAATATACAATATAAAAATATAAAAAATATAACAATATAATCCTCCTCCGGGTGAGATGGCAGGGCCCGGGGGAGGGCGGGAGCGTCCTCACACTTGCTGTGGCCAAGAGTCTTTTACTGGCCTCCGAGGCGAAGTGACAGGGCTCGATAGGCGGGCGGGAGCTTCGCCACACTGTCCACAGGTGCTGGCATTCTTCTCCTCATCCGAGCGAGATGGCAGGGCCCGGGGGAGGGCGCGAGCGTCCTTACACTTGCCGTGGCCAAGAGTCTTTTATTGGCCTCCGAGGTGAAGTGTCGGGGCTCGGTAGTTTGGGAACCCCTGCCTTAGGTCATCTCCACAAATCCTAAATCCATCAGATTTTCATGACAGAAAAAGAAAATTTTCAAAAGGGAGATGAACCTCTTTATGATGTTCCCGGTATTATTTAACAGAGCAAAGAAAACTCTCTTTGTAGTCCCATCGTACAAGGGGAGAAAGCCACACTTCAAAGTCACTCTGTCTCTCTCTATCTCTCTCTGAATTATCTTCTTAGTAGCAAATTCAATTTAACAGAAAAGAAGAATTGATTATGTTAGTCTTGTCCTGATTCCCCAGAAGAACCACTTCAGAAGTGAAGCTGCAGGACCTCCCAAGCTACATCGTCTTGAGTGCAAGTCCAGCTATAACTTGACTGTTAGGGTCTCTATTGGTTTCATCAGATTCATGAGGCTCAGAGATGAGTATTCAAATGTGAAAACACCTTTGTATAGTTTGGTAAGTAGAAGGCATTCTTAATCAGGTGTTGCTCTGGTGACTCAACTAATTAGAGCTTTGGACTTGGACCCATGAAGGCTAATTATGCAATCAGAATTTGTCTTGTGCTTCTGGTAGTGTGATGTGGTGCATTCTAGGCTTGTGCAAATATCACCCAGTTCAGTTTTGTCCAAATCATTTGCCTTATGGGTCACAACAATTTATTTTGAGCTGATTTTTAATTCTTCCAATCTGATTCATGTCAAGATATTTCAAAATGTTTGTATGCATTAGTATGTGCTTGAATGGTGGGAAAATGGTGTTGTGTGTGTGTGTGTGGGGGAGATAAGGTATAAATCAACATATGCTGCCTGAGGTCTGGTTTGTACATTCAGGAGTGTGATGTAGTGCAGGGGTTCCCAACCTTTTTTGCACCATGGATCATTTTCATGCTAAATAATTTTCCATGGACTGGTAAGTGGGGATGGTGGGACTGGATGGTGCAAGCACATAATAAAATATTATAAAGTGCATAATATATGCCTCACTGAGTACAGGCAGGGAGAGGAATCCTGCTGTAGCTCAAAAGCAAAGAGGAGGCGGCCAGTCTCCTGGAAGCCACACTGTTGGACTTGGGCAATGAGGTATCACACTGCACACAGGCAGGGGTGGGTGGGTGGTGCCCCACTGTAGTTAAGTAATGTACAGGGGTGGCCCACCTGCATATCTGCTGTGTCTGAGGGCAGAAGGCTGCCATCAGGGCTCCCAGTACCACCCACTCCCGTGGCCCTGTTCAGGACATCCACAACCCAGTGGTTGGGGACCCCTGATGTAGTAAATTCAGCAAAGCAGGGAAGAATTCTGGAAAATGCTACTGCAGGGTCAGATACAAATATTGGATGCTTCCCAAAATGAAATTAGTCTAAAAATAAAACTAACATACACACAAAAAGGCTCTAGCCCAGCTTTTTCCTCTGTTGATTCAAATTTCTACTTGCAAGAAGTTGTTACTCCTTTAACCTAAAACCGTTCAAAAATATAATTTTGCCACCTGCAATGCTGCAGTCTAGATTAGCAACTCAGAGATATCTTCCTCATTACTGATTGATGAGCCACTAGAGAAAACAACTCCAGATCTTTCCCATATAATATTTTTAAACATAGCTTCCTTTTATCCATGTGCCCTGGCAAACAGGAGGAATGCTGGAGAGATGCCAGAAAATGATCTCATTTGACATGCCCTGGGGTCTGCACAGGAAATTCCCATTCCACAAAGGTAACAAGATTAGGAAGCCTTTGTGTATAGATCCACTGTAAATAGGTCTTGAGCAACCTTGTCTTTAAGAAAAGCAATGAACCTTTGTCCTTGAGGAAGAACTATGGTCAACATGCACTGAATATTTATGAAATGCATTATTGCCTTTTATCACCAGGTTCTCCCTTTTGGATTGTGGTGTGCAGTTTGAATAAGGGAGGAAAGGAGAAAGCAATGCCATCAAGAGGTTACTGTTCTTAATAAGTCTAGGCTTGTAGGGTGCAGAACGATCAGAGTTGAGGCACTAATGCAGCCACCTCTTCAAGAATTAATGATTGCATCAGCATAAAAGAATTGATAGTTTTAGGGAGGATGGGATTGAAGAATCTCAAGATACACCATTCCTGGGTGGCAGCAGAAGTGGAAGATGGTACGATACTGTGGGTAAAGTAAAAGTAAAGGTCTCCCTTGCTCAAAAGCCAGTCGTATCCAACTCTAGCGTGCAGTGCTCATCTTTGTTTAGAGCCAAAGAGACAGTGCTGTCTGTGTCTACAGACATTTCCATGGTCATGTGGCAGACATAACTGGACTCGAGAGTGCACAGAATACTGTTACCTTCCCTGCCAAAATGATACCTATTTATTTCTTGCTTTCAAGTAGCTAGGTTGGCAGAAGGTGGGACAAACAATGGAATCTCACTCTGTTCCGCAGCTGCTGAGCTGCTGAACATCTGGTTGTTATGCTCAGTGTCTTAACCACTAAGCCACCACATCCTTATACTGTATGTAGAGCCATCTATTTTTTAAATTACATAACAGCATTTTGAGGGCTGCTCTTAGCAGCCAATCAGAATGCCCAGGAATTTGGGGAGCTGTTATTTGAAATAGTAAAAGAAGCTGCATTGGCTAGAATCTAGTGAGAAGGAGTGTTTTTTTTTCTTTGCAACCCCCTCCCCCCAACCAGGGAATAACAAGCCAGACACAATTATTGGTGCAAACTAAGGCCACAACTTTCTTAACTTTAAACTGGTAACTCCTTTCCAGATCTGTAGAGGGCCTATTATAGTGAGGCTGTTCAAGTCAGGAGCCAGAATGGGAGTAAAGTGAGGTTGGTGGATAGTTAGAGGAATGGCACATGGAACCCACTACACCAGTCTTTGCAAAATGAAATGCTGATTCTACTTAATGAAAGTCACCTCCTAGGCTCAGCCAGCAGCTACCTCTGTTATCATCTCAGAGGGCTATTTTGGAGAGGAAGCATCCTCTTTTACTGCGTACTGCCCTGCAAGTAAGAAGACTGCAGCATTTGTTCACTGCAGCTCCCACAGTTCCTCCTCCTGGGAGAGGCAGCTCCTTAAAGCAATATATATGGTGTCCCCTCCCCTCACGTTAACTACCTTGCACTGTTACAGCCTCCCTTCAGATGGAAAAGCTTCCCCTCACCATGGAGAGAAAAAGTGGCACAAATGGGATTTAAACCTGGCTTGCTTTATCCAGCACACCACACTTCTTCTCTTTCTTCTTCCATGTCTAGGCCATGTCTAGGCCAGACATGAAACTGCCAGCATGAAGGTACCTTTTGGTGAGTTCATTCTGCAGTTCCTTTAACTTGACCCAGTGTGTGAAAGATTAGCCATCAACACAAGGTTGCTGTTACCAGGGTATGCCTGATTGTGGTTAAAAAATACAACAATCTTTGAGGTGGTTCTTTCTGTGTACCCCCACACCACACTGCCTCTCCATTTTTAATGATGAATGGAACCAGGTTTGTATTTTCTTAATGAAACCTATTTTCTACCTCTAGCCCACTGCCACTCCAACAGAAGAAAAAAAAACAAATTACTGGTGGAATCCTTGATTCATGCTATAACAGTTCTATTTTTTTATACAAGCCATAATAGCCTTTGTTTATCATTGTCCTATTTTGCATAACAGCTAAACCTGACCTTGGAGAAGAATAAATGTGGCCTTTAGACAATACAGAGGACTTGGACAACCTAATTTATCTCTGTGTTCATTTTTCATATATGTAGCAGCCTATAAATCATGCAGGTGTCCTCCAAGAACAGAATTATTCATGATTGCACTGATTGAGACAATAGATAGTCCCAACAATTGAAAGAATAAACATCATGAATGAAAGAATCTTGGAGCTGAGACTAAGTAGCAAGACTATGTTCTCTGAAAGCCACAGACAAGCGCTCAATGTAACCATCTAATATCAGTGTCATGGGGGCTTTCACAAATGGATGAATACATTTGGCATATCAGAGCTCTGTTCCTCAGTGGAAATCACTGGCCATTTCTATGTAGGACTAGGTTTTAAAGGTGTTTTCAATGAACTTTCTGGCTTGCACTGCTGCACAATACTGTCTATTCAGGAAAAACTGCATTCTTTGAAACAAATGATGTTCAATTTTTCTTCTACATAGAATTCTTTGTCTGACATTCATCCATCAAGTATCTCCCACACATGTATTGTGGAACTCCATTGAATTTTGGAAAAGTAGATTCAAAACAGCGTTCACAGTTTATGTTAAAAGTTGGCTCAAAATGTATTGGTCCCCATACTTGTTTTCCTTTCGTTCTTTCTCCATGTCACAGCATTGCACAATACAATGCAACAGTTCTGAATCAGAAGAATTTGCCAGCTTTATGGTGTGGACAAGGGGGATACACAAGTGTACTCACAATGTTTTCCACAATTTGAGGAGGCTCCTTCTTAATCCCCATTTGTTCTGCTTGAAAGGAGCATGTTACCTAGAACACAGTCCAAATTCTTTAAGAACTGATTTTTTCACAGTGGAATAGTGGTTGTAAAAAATCATTTTAAAATGTTCCTATTAAGGAACTTCCCCAAGAAATTTCCAAAGCAGAAAATCTCTGATATATGCCTATTTTTCTTCCACTTATCTATTGGGTTGAATCCAGAGGCAGTCATTATTAGATTAGGCCTACCAAAATAAATGGGACCTGAATCTGTCCCGAATAACTTATGTCCCATTCAGTTAGTTTATTTCCTCTAAGTAGGCTTCTATTTGCTGGATATATTTTCTTCTAACACTATGACTTTTCCCACCCATAGGACCTGTAAGTATGTTCTGATGGGCATCAGCAGAAACAATGAGCAATGTTATTGATGACATCTGTCAGGAACTGATTAATGGAAAAACAAGAAACCAAGAAAGTTCACCCACTCTTCTTTCTGTTGTTTACTTTCTATAGTTCTTTCTGCTGTCACCAAATGAATAATTTTTATTTTACTGGCTTCTTCCATACTCCTCTAAATTATCTGGGGCAACCGTTTCAGATGTAGTGGCTATTAGACCAGAATTTCCTTTTTTAAAAAAATTTGCAGTATGTGGGAGTATGTGGAATATGGCAATTCGGCATACAAGGAGTTAACACATAATCCTTGGGAGAAGGGAGATTCTCTTACCGAGCCTAACTTTCTCCCCACCCCACCCTCACCCCTTCTCTGCCCTTCAGACTGGTTTTAAAATGTTGGGTCAAAAGGGAAATTCCTTTGACAATTAGATATATATTTCCTAAAAATTTCTTTGTTATCCTTTTATTGTCCTTTATTTTGCAGCCCAGAATGATTTATGAAAGATGGATGGGGTACAAACATAACAACTAAAACCTACAATCAAAGTAAATGCCCAAATTAAGATTAATTCGCTCCCTTCCTAATGGCCAGGTCAAAACACTGCACTACTGTTATGCAGTCTGCTTTTCTTACTCTATAGGTATATACCTTTGTGCTTTGTCATAATCCTAGAGGGGGAAATAAATAATGTATTAAACACATCCTGTGCCACAGGAAAAACAGAATAAAATTTCAAGAGGGGTTTAGATGTACAGTTGAAAATTATTCATAATTCATAATTTTATTATGAAATTATATCCATCATTAATGCAGTAATTCAAAAGTTCCTTTTGTATCTGTTGTCATGTGCTGAGATCTTGTTCTTCTCCCTGTTATTTCTTTGTTAAAATAAAATATTTATATTTTTCTATGCTTTTTCCAAATCAAAATCAAAGCACCTTACTTTACTATGGAAGTTATTCATTCAAGCTGCTCTTATACTAAGAAAATTTGTTACCTTCCCATCTTAGCCTTATCTGGTAATCTTGATTCATCCTAGTGTATGATCTAACATTTTTGCACAGACACATATAAATATTTGATCCTTCCTTTCCAACTAACACTTGTATGTGTACTAAGTGAAGAATCTAGTAGTTCATGACTTGTGGTTACAAGCGGCTCATAATAGCTGATTGCATTATTAGTCATGCAGTTCTGGTTGTGGCTGACTGCAAGAAGGCATTTGCAGGAGTGCTTTGAGAACTACACTTGATCTTAGCCAAAAGGCCGGGAAATGACTGCATGCTCATTCAAACATCTGGATCTGTATTTTAATGAAAAATAATTGTGGAGGCAACATTTATATGCTACCATTCTAACAAGTAGAAGATCAATTGGATTGTTAAAAAAGATATTATACCAAAGGTGGACAGTTAATGAATCCCGCCCTCAAGGTGTTTGTTTCAAAATTTTGGCTAAAATGTTGTATGGAGTTGAAATATGGGGAAAATATGTCAAACCTAAATTGGAAATTCATCAGAAAAAATCCTCAAGACAGATTATTGATGATGAAATGGGTCTTCCTTGATTTAGCTTATTTTAGATACTAACAGAGATTAAATAATTTAGAGGACCATTCTTTGACCAAATGTTGTTTTTGGAATAACTTCAGCTTGGAGGATGAACTCAGTTCTATGATAAATTAAAATATTATAATCTCACATTGGATATGCTTCTCAATTTTAACTCTAGCTCTCAAGAAAATGATTTTTGAAGCAGATATTTTATCAAGCTAGGGCTGCTATAGCTGGAGCTAGGTTTCTTCATTGGTATCCCCAACTCCAAGTCAACTATGTGAGACCACTTTATCTGGCAGTATTGACTTTTCCCCCAACTCCACAGAGCTTTTATGGAACGTAGGTTTCAACATATGCCCTCTGCTTTGTGAACAGTACTTTCACCCTAGAGCTATTATAGCAAGTATTTGTATAACATTGATAGGATAAGATTTCAGCCAAATATTGTGAAAATAGATATTTTTACTGCAATTTTTGTTTATGTTAGAGGAGGAGCAGACCAGGAAAATTTATGTTGGGGAAAATGTAGCAAATGAATTTTTCATGCTTTCTTACATCATAATGTAATACTTTCAAATAAAATAATAATGAGAAATGAAGCTTATGTCACAGATAAAAAATATTATAAAAATGGTTAATAATTGCTTCTCACTTTACCTGACACTTAAAGTCATAGGGGAAGAGGTGAGAAATCCCATATCCACGAATCAACAGTGTTAATAACATTTGGATGGTAATAATTAAAAGGTTCTCAAAGAATAGGAAAATGAGTTATCATGTCAAGAAATGTATTATCACTATCTAAATGACAACCAGCAAATAAAGCAAAATTAAAAGTGTTTGCAAATGTATCTACCCTTGAGATGGAGATAGCTCTGTATTGCTATTACAGGGAGAAAGCCAAATGAAACACATTCATTCTCAGCAGTAGCAGGATGAATCCTCTCTCCTTACAGGCTTCCTGAATCCACAATGGAGGCACAAAGTTCCCTTGCAGTGTGGCCTTTTATGAAATATGTAAAGTGTACCAGTTATTTTTAGGGGGATTTTTCAGGATTCTGCTCATTTTACATTTCACTCTTTTGTTCTTCTGCCCCAAGGGTGGGAGGATATTGTCATTTGGTCTCACCTGTCAGCATTGGAAAGCACTATTTCTAGTCATATCTGACTCTAGGGTTCATTGTTCATCTCTGTTTATAGCCAAAGAGCAAGTGCTGTCTGCGTTTGCAGACATTTCCATGGACATAGAGAAACAGGCTGCATCAGTTTTAAAGGAGACCCTTGGAGGGAACAAGACTGGCATTGACTGAGGGCCAAATTACTGCAGATGATCTGTCATTTGAGTTGAAGTCAAGTCAGGGTTCAGTAGATGAAGTGGAAGCAATTTTTCATATCTGAGAATTCAGACTTGCAAAGAAAGTTACATACATCTTGATGACCAAGACAAAACAAGCTAATTTGCAAACCCCAGTCGGCTCTTAAGCAATACTCTCTGCTAAAGATAGGTTAAATATGTATGGTTTGGCCCTAAGAAAAAATGGGATATCCTTCATGCTGAGGAAACATGTGTGAGTAGATTGCCATGGGCCTGTGGAAAAAGTTGGCATCACCTTCTGTGAGAGTCTATCAGAAGGGAATATCAAGCTCCACTCAATGGGACAATACCTGAGTCTGAACAACCTCTCTGCAAGAACTAATTCAATGGCTATAAAGAGCCAGGAGTCCTTGAAAGCATGAAAGCAAGCAAAACCTTCAGGAAGGAAGGAAAGAAGAAGGCTGTATAAAAAGGAAAGAGATGGGAGAGAGAAGTGGAAGAGAAGGTGTGGATGATAATCAGAAGTGGCTGGTGTGCAGGAAGATTCTTGGCATCTGGATATCCTCTCTTACTATTACTACAGTGGATTCACACAAGAACATCCCACATAGAACTCAAAAACCCAGAGAACCTACAGTGGCTAAAAGAGGACATTCAGACTGGCTGACATTGAGCCTTCTGTGGGGAGGACTGGGCCTGCACTGAGGGTGACTAGCCCACCATCAACTTCATCATTCTCAAATTTATCTCATCTATGGCACTGGAGAAGAGAGTGTTCCTTGTTGCAACCTGAAAGAGACTTCCATCTTAAGAAGGAACATGTGAAGGAACAAGGACACTAAATGACTATGGGTGAAGAAAACCATCCAACCATCCAAAGGACTTGCATGGAAAGGTAGGGAGTTAATCTTTTATATGATATCATATAAGACTGGAGTTGAGAGAAAGGGGGCTGTGGAAGCAGTAAGGCCAATGAAGTCATTTGGTCTGCTGTACACAGTTCAGGAATAAAGCACTACATTTATGTAACAATTCCTGTGCTGTGTGGGGATGACTAAATTCACATCCCCTTGCCTAGAGAGGGTATTGGGACCCATACATCATGTCTGAAGAATCATTTCAGGTGAACTTATTTTTGGATTTCCCTGAGTCTCCTAAACCCACTATGATGCCAACTACACATATTTTCTGAACATTACCAGGAAGCTGGAGAATTGTCCAAAAACATATCAAGCATTTGAAAAGAAAAATGTGTACTTTTTAAATGTGTATAAAATATGCCTAAGTATACTTTGGTCAAAAAAGAGAAGGCGTAAGCAATTTGAAGAATGTACATAATTCCCCATCCTTGCCAAATGTATCAATACATAATACATAATACAGAAGCAAAAATATAGATGGAGGTAGGAATGGACCAGATGTGAAAGCAAGAAAAGGTAGAATCTATAAATAACTGCCTTGATACATCTGCATTGAATTAGTATTAGAAATGTGCATCTCTCAGAACCATTCTACCATTTCCGGCCAATGTTTCTTTGAAGTCCAAAAGCAAGGTCATTCCTGTCCAGGATAGCTCAGATTCTTCTATCTAGTTGTGCTGGGGATTCAGTGCTTATGTATTTGTGATCTCCTTGCCTTTCCCATGAAATTGGGAACAGTATAGTGGAGAATATTTATGCTGCAGAATTTTGAAAGCCAGCATTCTGTCATGTGATATGTATAAAGTAAAGCAAAGTTCTTAAGATTCTTCTTGTAAAAAATAACAGAGTCCATTGTTTCATTCTAAGTGCATTACTCTTCATATATAAGGCTTCTGTAGGAAACATCAGAAGATGTATTTGATTCTGTGTGGAAGCACACATCTTTGCTGTTTCAAACTAAAAAAAATGAACAATTTCTCTCTTTGCTCTGTGATGGTGATATGCTTTCTGCTGCTGTATATTAAAGTTTTCATATTTGTAAGTTTTCATTAGGGACAAAAAAAATTCAGGAGGGGCTACAATGTCACACTCACATATAAAACATTGGCACCATGGGGAGAGTTGGGGGGGCAGGCTATTAGCTCAGGAGGGTTTCTGCCACCCCAGCACCCCTGGCTGGGGCCCTGGTTACAATTATCACTAAGACAGAAAAATAATACAAACTACAGTATTCTCTGGTTCCTTCTCATGAAAAATTCTGTTACTGTTAAAAGTGTATAAAAAATTATAAAGGCAAACCCAAAAAATAGATCTCGTCTCATTTAGAACTAGTAGGATGATGGCATGCATGAAATTTTTATTTATTTATTTATTCAGATTCATATTGCTGCTCAGTCGCCAAGGTGACTCAGGGCAGCTTACAGTCAAAACAGCAACAGTACAATAAAAATTATAAAATATAACCTCACAAAGTACAAAATACAACCAAACCAGAACACAGATGAACTCCCCTCTGGCCGTTGTTGTGGGCCCGGAGGAGGGGGCGATGTTCTCAACCACTGCTAGGCCATAGAATCTTCTCCTCAGGTTGTTGTTGTGGGTCCGGAGGAGGGGGGCGATGTTCTCAAAATTCCTCTCAAAATGCTTCTGAAAATGTTTGAGAGTAATTAGTTGTACTTGCTATACCTGAATAATGAAGGAATTACTATCCCCAACTAAATAACATTGTAATCATTAATTACTGTACTTGTTACCCTTTAATCAACTAAATATAGGTAACTATTGTAATTAGTTTTTCTGAGCACTAATCTGGATGGACATAGTTTTCATTTTTGGTTGATCCCATATTCATTCCAACCAGGGGCAAACCTCAAGTTCTTTCCATTGAAGGAATGTTGTAACTTTCAGTAAACTCTCGTTAAAAATGAACAGCAACAAAACTTTCATTTACCCTTTGAAGTGATATACATGTATGTGGGAACCAACTCTTACCATATTCAATAGGTACTGCATGTACTTCCTCAATTGACATATTTTTAGCTTGAGACATTCTGTATTGCCATCATTCCTTTTGTTACCTTGCCGAAGAAGGATGTTAGTGGTATATTAGTGTGATTATGCTACCTTTAACACATTTTGGATGACAACAACAATGCTTTCTAAGTAGTATATTATGCAGATTTTTAGCAGCAGCACAGAACATTTGCTGGGCGAATGAACACCCTCTGCAGTGTATGTAAATCACCATCCCAGATGCTCCCATGATTGATTGTGATGCGAATTTCCATAAATTGCATTGTTTTGGAGAAGTAAGCTGCCTGTGATGGAGGGGAGTTTATCACAATCATTCCAAAGTAAAAATAAGCATATTTCTTTCTAGATCAACTTTCTTCCTTGCAATATTTGGTGAGGATTTATGGAGTTGGGACATAGCCTTGATAATTGTTACACGGATGGATTGAAGTAGTCCCACAGGCTTGTGCTTCTTGTTTAATGCACAGTCTCTTTAAAAACTTTGCCATTCAAGGTGATTATTCTTATGCAGGTTCAGAGGCCATGCACCTGCACAACAGGGGTGGACAGAGCATAGCCTCACCCCAGGTTTCACTGGAATGCAAACCTCATCAACCATAGACAGCCTGGTTAACAACAAAGAGCATTGGGAATTGCAGTCTGTCAACACCTGGACACTGTAATGCCAACTCAAGCTGGCCATGCCTGATGGGCTTCAAGTTCCTTTACGATCTCAGAAACAAGAAGCACCAAATAGGTGAAGAAACAAAACTTTTATTAGACAATTCTTTAGCAAAAGCATATCAGAGAAAGAGCAGAAAACAAGAGACAAGAATACAAGAAGTGGTTTCCCTTTGTTCCTCTTCTAGCCACCTGGGAGCCCAGGTTAGGTGGCAGAACTCCAAATCTAGGGGCTAAGTCTCCTTTCTTTATGCTCTAAAGTTAAAGGGCTGTGTCATCATCTTTGGCTCTATGCCTCTCGCTCGGAGGATGTCGAAACCCAACAATGGCCATCTGGAATTTGTCAATTGGTACTTCATCCTTGCAGGTGGGATACATCAGCTCATTACTGGTCATTTTAAATGAGAACATAGGAAAGCATCACCTGACCTGCCTCATCCCTTCCTTATTTAGATTGGGACTTTCTGACCATTATGAGATTTCCAGGTGTCCATCTATGTTACAATGGGATCAGGGGGGTGGGAAAGTCTCCTTCTCCACATATTTTAAAGTAATAAAGTAAATTAAGGTAAATTATAATGAAAATTTGGTACTATAAGGCAAACCCCCTCTTGCATCTGAAGAGGTCAAGATCCAGATGATGTCTAAATGTCATATTTTAAAATATACCAACTCTCAGTGGATTAGAGTAAACAAATTAGACTTTGAACTAGAATGCATTTCTTGAAGTCCAAGGTCTGGAAGAATCACAGGTGTTGAGCTCTACAAACACACCTTTCAAAACAACTAGGAATGGCAATTATAATACCATGCAAACAAAACTGCCAAGGAGTTGACAACAATATGTTTCACATGTTGATTCAAGAGGAAACAATTGCTTTGACATCAGACCCAGTTTGGCAAGAAAGACCAGAATAAAGATTGAAAAGCTTGCCATTCAAAACCCTGATGTAGGTGGCAATGTGTATCCCTGAGACAAAGGATAATGAACATTTTAAAAAAAATATCACCCAATCCTCCCACACATGTAGAAAAGTTATCTGTGTAACTTCAGGAAATCTTTGATTTGCCATCAGACATAACATATATTACAGCCTAGGTTACCCACACATGTTTGATTCCCTGCTCCAATTCCATCCAAACATTTAAAACTTTAATTGATTTCCTTACTATATGTGTTAAACGTAGAGAAACCAGTCAGGACCTATTTACTTTTTTAAAAATCTGCAGATAAATTAATGGCAGTTCTGCTGTCAATCCTAAAGTACTCTCTATCTTGGCTTGTTGGGGCTGGGGGGAATTTGAGGAACCTGTGAAGAGAGATATACTGATTTATCATTTGATTACAAAATGTTTCACATCTGGAACATCCCCAAATGCTGTGACAGGCTGTAACTCACCCAAATGGTTCATATTATATGAATACCTAATGGCTGAATTACTCATTAGAATTAAAGTTTCATTGGAAACAATTTTTTTAGGATTATTCAGGCACCTGGCACACAACTCAACACATTAGTTACCCAGGTTGCAGTCTGTTCCAAAAAAGAAGTCATTCTATAACAAGGAAAGACACAGAAAGGAATAAAAAGGCAACAGTCCGTCCATATTTGCTGATCTTACTGTAAAGTGAACTTGCTGGGCTAAATCTAGCCATTAGTCTCAACTAGTGAAGACCCTATGAATCAACTGAATTTATCAAAAGTATGATTTAGCAACTCTTATTCATTCAATGGGGCCTAACTCTGCTTAGGACAGATTAGATTCGGGCTATATCTTAAATGGAAATTAAATGTGGCCAACCATGCAGTAGCAGATTAGAGGGTGGGGGCAAAGAGCAGCTCTTGGTTTCCAGAAAGCAGAGGTGTGTGCAGAAAACCATGGAAAGGATTGCCACAAAACACAATTGATTTGATGGCACATTATTATTATTAATATTGCAAATGTCTGACTTGAAATCCCAATCATCCTGACTGAGCTATATAGCCAGCTAGGCATACTAGGTAACATCTAGTCAGAACTGACTAAATAGAGACCCTAATATGACTTTTATGTTAAAGTGAGATGCTTAAAGAGTGACTTTACCAGTTCTACACTTCAGTGAGTTTTCATGGTTAAGCAGAAATTCATCCCCAGGCTTGCTTAGTCCATTACTCTATCCACATCACCACACTGGATAGGCTTATTGTAGGGCAGGGGTGCCCAAACTTATTGGGCTGTGGGCTGGTCACATGCATTTTACTTCTGCTTCCGGGAGTGATGAGGGCTTCATGGGCCAGGATGAATTTGTGTTGGGGGCTGGATCCAGCCCACAGTCTGTAGTTTGGGCACCCCTAATATAGAGATATGAATGCCTCTCAATCTTGGCATTTTTCAAAATGATGCCTTTATTATTATTATTATTTGCCTTTTTAAAAAATAATTTGTGATAACTTGCTTTTCTTCCTTCACTAGAATTTGCACCTGTTCTTGGAATGCTTTCTTAATGTGCAATTTTATTTATTCCTTATATCTAATGTCTTCCTTTATGCACTGAAAATATTTTTATTTCCCCCCATTAACTAAGACTTATTAATTGCATATAGATTTTCACATTTTGACTGTTTACATATTTAATGTGATGTTCTGAATTTGTATTAATTTTGTATTCATCTTGTATATTGTTTATTGTACTGCATAATGTAACTTATTGTTTACATTGTATTTACTTTGTATACTATTTGTTATGTAAGTAGCCCTGAGTCGGGTTTCCCTGATTGGGTGGGATATAAATTTAAAAAAATAAATTAAAAATAATTAGATTAAATTAAATTGAATGGATATGTAGTTCTTCGTCCACATTATTTTTTTTTGAAACACCCAGTGAGATTTTCAAATGTGTAAGTTCTAAGATAAGGTGCATTTCTTCCTGTAATACATCTCTTGTTAGATGAAAAATGCCACTTCCACTATAGCTGTCAAATCCAACAAAATTTGTTTCTAATTTATTGGCCCTGGCTACCATACATTATGTATAGTGAAGAATCTCCCTGAGCCCCACCTGAAGGATCAACAAATCTCTGAAAATAAATCTTTCCTACTTAACCATTTTGTTTCCAAATTTTGCTCAATTTTGCTAACATATTTCAGGCTTAAGTGGTTTTTCCTTCTTTTATTTAGCATGTTTCACTCATGTGCTGAGAGATTTGGTTTGCCTATAATATTCCACACCCCTGAAATTCAATTTGATATTAGGAGATTACCTTTTGTTTCTGATTTAGGAGATTCAACTTTTTCTATTACATATTTCAAAAGGGAGGAGAATAATTTGCATTTTAGAAAAGAATCATAATTAATTAGTCGTCTTCTTTTTTTGTGTCCCAATCAAACCCTGGACTGCAAAAAAGAAGCCACTTTCTTGACTTAGTCATTGGCCAAACCTAAGTCCTCATTGGTGCATGCTTCTGGCTGTAATTGGCAGACCAGTAAATGAGCCAGATTCTGTATCTCTCCACATTCACATGTGTGTTGTTGTTCACCAGCAGCCTCCACTTGAGCATGTTGGTTTTGCATTTAAGTACTTCAACCTTTAGCCTATTCAGCGTCCTCCAAGTGATGTAGGGAAGGTTGAGTTCCTCAGCTATGTCTTCCTTTAATGTCGTTCCTTTTCCAGTAAACTCCTTCCTCAATCTTCTAATTTGTTTTTGTTTTTGTGTATCCTCAAGAATGTTTGTTTTTGCCATAAAGCTCTTCTGGATCTGAGCCGGCAGACTTGAGGCTCATATCCATAACCCCTAATAGATCTTTGAAGGTAAGTGAGATATTTAAGGTGTGGTTTTGTCCATTCCACTCTTCCAGTCAGTTTCCATGTCTGGTTAGGGATTTGAACTCAGGTTTCCAAAGTCCTATACGCTGCACCACACTGATATAACTCTGTGTATTCATACAGAAAGGGAGAGAGATGCATACACATTTTTCCAGGAACCAATCTAAAAATAGGTTTGACAAATGAATAGAAAATATTGCCATATTTGTCATTTGCCTATAGTATCCTATTGCTTCCTGAACAGCAATAACTGTGGGTTGGCTAATTTTCTCTGGACCTGAAATTCTCATCTGGTGTTCTATAGCTAAACCAGGATGCATGATGACTGCCATCTTGTTTTACTTCCTACTGTCTGTGAAATGTTTGTAGCACAGATAATTATTCACATGAACATAGATTAAAAGCCTGGTTTACATGTTTAGAGTTAAAAATCCTTCTGTCATTTTAAATTACATAGTTCTCGATATTCCAGAGTTTTAGAAGACTCTGAACTTCAGTCTCCTGGGAGCACAATTTAGGTGTGGATCTGGCAGTTGTAACTCTCAGAATGGAAAAGTTTGGGATTTGGAAGACAGACAGAGGGACAGACAAAATTTCATGCGTTAATTAGAAAAAATAGGGCTAGCATACTGACAATTGGACTGGCATCCTACTTGAATGAGTGTTAGTCCAGTTGTTCCCTTCCATAGTTGAAATAACTGATCTCACTACACATCTTGCTACAAGGCAGAACTTCAATAACAAAATAATTTTTTTTAATAAAATGCTGGAACAGCCATCATAAAGCAAAAGTTTGTCAGTCCCCAGGTAGTTCCAGTTACTTCACAGGACCTTCACCTCAAGTAAATCCCTGTGATCCTCAGATTAGATTCATTTGTCTGTCTTCTGCAGTGGGGACAACTGGCCCTATGTCTCCCACTGGACAAATTCTTCCAATGCTCCTGTTTCAAGCATCATTCCTGCTCACCCTAGTAAGAGGGCTTACATGGCTTCCTCTCCAAGGCTTGCCACTCAGCCTCCTCCAGAAGCACCTGAAGGCAGACAACTCACCTCCTTGAAAAGAAGGTCCATTCTGCAGAAAGTGTGGTGCTGTCTCTGATCTCCCAGGGGGAGGATGCCGTGAAGTTGCTCACCCCTCAATTTCTCTCTCAATCTCCACTGATAGGCTTATCTTTTTCTGCTCTCCTTTGGCTGGTGCTGTTCCCTTTCTGCTGAAGCTCTTCCATCTCACTCTTCTTCTTTCACCACCTTTGCTAGAGATCTCTTTATCTTCTCAATTTCTTCACCATTTCCTCCTTCTAAAGCCTTCTCCACTTCTGCTATAGTCTCTTCCAGAACCTCCTCTGATTCCTCCAACTTCTGGACCTAGAAGACCCCCACACATTAGGTGTTCTTACCACCTCAGTTGACAAGGCAACTGCTGGTAAGGAATCCCAGCAGGGATTCCCCCCACAAAATAAAAGCATTATGTATACAAACAAAACAACTTATCAGTGGTCTTGACTGCAATGAGATTGTCAACCAATAGTAATCAAAGCTGTTTAGAATGCTTTGTATGGACCTTTCCATTATTTTCCCATGTTAGTTTTTCCATCAGTATAAAAATAATTTCATACCAGAAATTATTCTGGGTTGAAAGGATTTTTGCAGAAGAAATTCTGTTCAGGGAATGCCCAAATGAGGCTCCTTTCACGTCCTTAAGAGCTGGGACAGAGATGGGCGCTCAATCCATCATGCAGTACCAGGGTCTTGAACTGCCTACCTGCCAGTCTTCCAGCTAGCAAGGCAAGCTTCTTAACCACTGAGCCACTGTAGCCCTTTCTCCATCAGTAATGAGGGAGTAACGAGTTGTTGTAGGATATACAGGCACTTATTTTCCCTTTCAGCACAGAAGCTACATCACTTCAGCTTCTCAGTTTTTAAAATATACATAGGACCTTTTTTATATTAATCAATAACTATGTGCTGTCAAGTGGATTCCAATTTATGACATTTCTTCCCAGGATTTTCTAGGTGCAGAATACTCATGTCAGATTTGCTATTCCCTCTTATGAGAAAAGACACTCTGGGACTGTGCAGCTTGCCCAGAGTTACATTGGCCATCTCTTCTCCTGGGAGGCCCATGACATGAGCTGAAGTTCTTAAAAAAGTTGCACAAGTGCAAATATATTGCATTTAAAAGGGGCAATTTTTCTTTCAGTGGTTTTATAGCTTTAAAAATCTTCGTCCATTGCAAGTGTTGGAAGCTTAAGAGACATTTTTGTAGCTGTTCAAGTTACAATATTGTAAATTGCCTACCTTGTATCAGAATAAGGGTTAATCTAGGTAAGAGTAAATTGTTGCTTGTTTATTGTAGAGCTGAGTGGGAGAAAGACTGTATAAAGGTGTAATTAAATTGCAAGCATGATAAAAGGTTTAATTTGATCAGCACTTTTAGGCAGACTGACTTCATTTGCATTTTTCAAACTAATATGGTTTGGAACACAGCTATCCTTCTGTTTACACACTTATCCAGCCGTTGCCATGCAGCTCTTAGCTCACAATCATGTACAATTATACAGTAAAACCTCACATAAAGAGCACCTTGCTTAGAGACTAACTCACTTAAAGAGCAGAATTTTCTCTGAATTGTCACCTCACTTAACAACTAAAACCAACCAAAAACTCACTTAACAAGTAAATCAGGGTTCACAATCCCCTCACCAGAAGTCACAATTGGTCACTTACAATAGTGTTTCATTTAAAGAGCAAACTCACTTGAAGAGCAATCCCGTGGAATGCATTATGTTCTTTAAGTGAAGTACCACTGTATGGCTAGAACCATGTGTAAGGGAAATGTGTGTCTTGGTGGCAAATTTCATTTCGTTAAGCTTCTTTCTCGTATCTGCAGGGGATATGTTCCAAGGCCTTCCACAGATGCCTGAAATTGCAGATAACAGCAAATCCTATATTTTAAGTTGCACACAGTGGTCTCTTGTGGCCAGCTCTGGTAATGCACAATATAAATACATCTATATTTCAGGATTTGTTATTGAATATTTTTAGACCCATGGATAACTGAAACCATTAATGTTGAACCCTCAGATATGGGGGTCCCACATGTATAATAATTAAAATGCATGTGTGTGTGGTTTTTTTTGGTAGGGCAGGTGAAAATCTTCAAAATACACTGTGGAGCCCTTGCTTCACAGTGTGTGGGATTTTTACCCACTAAACCCCTCTCCCATTATGCCCTGCCACCCTGCAGAGCTGCCATCAGGAATTACTTCACGGAGGAGGGGGTAGACTGGCTGTTAAAAACCCTTCTCCAGTTTGGCTATTTGCCCTCCTCCTCTATGCCCCTGGCTGCCCTCTTCGCAGTCTCTCCAAACCTCTAAACTTCAAGATGACCCTGGCTGCATAATTGGACATCGTGATCCAGGTAGTCTCTCTGTTCAACATCTCACCAATTGTGTCTTCCGGAGACAGCTGTCATCAAAGATGCCTCTGTAAAATTTCCTGTTCTGCATCAAAGCATGGACAGTGAAAAAACACGTGCTCCGCGTCTGCCGGCATGGGCTGGCAGACAGGGCACAAAGCATCATCTTCCAGCCTAAAGCTGTGTTGGTAGGCTCTGAAGCAGCCATGCCCCATCAACAGCTCCATGCATGTGTGTGCATGTGTGTGCATGTGTGCGTGTGTGTGTGTGTGTGCATGAAAAAGAGAGAGAACCTGCTTTAAAGCTGCAGACTGATGTAGAAATTGAATAGAAAAGATGCCGCATATTATTTCTTGATTTATCCTTAGGACACATGTACTTCACAAGATGAATTCCAACATTCTCCTCAATGGTGAGGATACAATTTTTCTACATATTTATGAGGACATATTCTTCTTCACTTGGGACTGTGGTGTCTTAGTGGTTAAGATACTGAACTTGATGACTGGAAGGCTGGCAGATCAGCTCCTGCCAGCCTAACAGCTGGAAAGCAAGAAATTACAAGTAGATAAATAGGTACCACTTCAGTGAGAAGGTAAACAGCATTCCGTGCACTCTGGCATATAGTCATACGACTGGCTTTTGAGCAAGGGAAACCTTTACCATCACGAGAAAACAAATGTTTTTAGCCCTTAAAGTTGCAAAATCAAGGGGGATGTCAGTTATTCCCACTGAAGTTACATCTTCAAAACCCTCAGCCATGGAACATACTTTGAATTGCTGATTTAGTACTTCGTGTATTTCAAGTCAGCCATAATATTTTTCAGATCCTATTCCTAGGAGCTGGCACCTTCTAGGAGGGGGCTCAGGACCCAAGCAACTAACCCTCCTCATGAGGTTGTGAAGTTTTTCTGGATCCTTCTTGTAATGAGAAGGAATTTAATTCCTGAATGTTTACCATAGAGAGAAAAGCTACTGATACCCTGCGGTGGGCAAGGTCTGCTTAATTTATAAATCAGGAAACCATAAATCTCACCACAGGCAAAAATCATAGATTGTACTTCTGACATTGTAGTGAAAGCAGAGGTTTATAATCTTGAGCTTTCTGTAATTCTTGCCTCTATGAATGTCCACATCAGCCCTTAAAGAGAAGCGGACTGTGAAGAAAACAGTGCTGTGTCTACAACAGGAACATTATTTTCATTTTTTAAACCACCACTGGCATTTTTATAGCTTTGAACTACACAACAATGTCTTTTCATGGAGAGTTTTGTATTTAAGAAGCTTTAATAAGCTGATTAATTCCAGGAACAGCAAGTAGAAGTACCTTCTCTCAGCAAGATGGGCTGTTGTTGTCATGAGGGAGAAATACTACAAGAGCCATCAGATATCAGTGTGTTTCCGAGATAGCATCTGGAAGAAAAGAAAAACCAGGTGGATAATTAAATGATCAGAAAGGATAACAAAATTAAAATATTGATGAAATATGTGATTGAGGGAATATATGCACTAATAGCCAAGAGAACTCTCTGAAAAAGTATATTAATCATCACAATTCTTGCTGAAGGTGAAAGGCATTGAAATTTTTCTTTGTGGATCTTCGCAAGGTCACCCGAGACTTTATAAATAAGCTCACAACAAAATACAGCACTGTGGATGATAGTGTGCAAGATTAGTATCATGACATCCCATGCCATGCCATTTCATGTACACTTCAAGGGCATACCCAGTTTCCAGTGTTTCAGCAGTGGTGGGAAGCAACAGGTTTGCACTTCCTGGGAAGGGGAGGGCAGCAAAACTGGGTGGCCTCTGGGCAGGGTGGTGGTGAAATTGGGTGGTCTTCGGGAATGTGGGGGTAGCAAAATTGGGTGGTCACGTCCACCTCCCTGCCCTGCCCCATCAGGTTTTGTCCCTGCAAGTGGTTCAAGGTCTTCCTTGTTCAAAAGCCAGTCATATCTGACTCTAGGGTGCAGTGCTCATCTCCATTTACAGCCAAATAGCCAGTGCTGCCTGTGTTTGCAGATGTATACATGGCCATATGGCAGGCATGACTAGATTGCCCAAGACGTAGGCTCCGCCCATGACATAGGCTCTGCCCACATTGTGGTAGCAAAACATTTTGCTGCCCACCACTGTGTTTCAGCAACAGCAATTACAGTTACAAATATCTCCCTTTGCTCAAAACCAGTTTTGTCTGACTCTAGGGAATGATGCTCATCTTCGTTTACAGCCAAACAGCCAGAACTGTCTGCATCTGCAGACATTTCTGTGGTCATGTGGCAGGCATACCTAGGTACCCAAGTGCACGGAACACTTTCCCACCAAAGTGGTACCTATTTGTCTAGTTTCAATGTCTTGCTTTCAAACTACTAGGTTGGCAGGAGCTGTGACAGAGATGGGAACTAACTCTGTTGTGCAGCGCTCAGGTCTTGTACTGCTGACCTGCTGACTTTCTGGTAATCAAAATCAACATCTTAACCACTAAACTACCACAGTGTCTACACTTATACACTGCCCCATTGCGCTTAAAGCTGGGAGGTTCACAATGTACTTAGCATTTTGTTTGCCCCCAACAAGCTGAGTACTCATTTTACTGACCTTGGTAGTATGGAAGACTGAGTCAACATTGAGCCCATCAGGATTGAACTCACACTGTGAAGAAGTTTTTGCCAGCTTAACCACTGTGCCCTTGATCAATTGTCTGTCAGTGGTCAATGGCTACTGAGCATACTGGGCTACTGTGGAGGGACTTGATTTATTTTTCTTCTAAGCTGTGTTTACCCTTTTGAACATTTTCTCCTTTCCTCCAATGTGGCCCATACCTCCTGCTTCTTCATGGATTATGCAGCTGGGTCAGAAGCTTGGCAGGTCAGGGTAATTTAGTAAATGTAAAGGTATAGTTAAAGGTCTTCCTTAGTAAAAAGCCAGTTGTGTCCTACCTTTAGGAGCAGTGCTCATCTCCATTTACAGTTAAAGAGCCAGCACAGTCTGCATCTGCTTCTATGGCAGGCATGACTAGACACTGAACAGCATGGAACACTGTTACTTTCCCCAACCTCTTGCATTGTAGGGTAGCGTGTTCAGAAGAACCACCATTTTAAAAGGATGGGGGGGGGAGTTGCATTGAAATGAACTCACCATATCAGAAATGGAAATCAGCCTTGCTTATTTGCCAGTGAATAGCTTGAGGCATGAAGGCTGTGTTTCTGAAAATACTTTCCCCCCTCATCCAAACTCCTGTTAAGTTCCTCTTTCCCAATAAAGACCAGGTTCCAGATGCAATATGTATTTAAAGGTAAATGTTCCATAGAAATTGGAAAAAATATTAATTAATTTCCCATAGCAAATGAATTGTATTCAATTTTGGGGCTCACAACACAGCAGTTAAGAGTTTATGACAGGATGGACTTAACAGCACTATTGAAATGGGGCCATCTGTAGTTGAGAACCAAATGCAAGACCTGAGTACAATGAGAATGCAGAAGAATTGGTGACAATTATGTTGCTGAATGGCTCAGTGGAACTAAATGTAGCATAGCGTGTTTTCTGTTTTTATTTTTACAATGCTTCACCATTCAAATTAATTAGGGAACATTCTGGAATGAGATAAACTCCAGCATGTGAAATGTCTTGATCCATTATCATTTGCTAGTGAACAACCTTTGCTTCCTTGAAAATAAAGGCAGAGTAACCTATTCTATACAAAGCTGACTGGCATGTTAAAAATTAATGGCAGAGTTTTGCATTTTTAATTGACATTGGAGCTTTTTGTGTGTGGGTTCATAATTTTCTGCTGGAGTAGGATGTTGCGCATATGCATCACTAAGAGTACCTGCCTTTAAGTTGTTACAGGATAGTAAGAAAAGGGCAATGTTCAGGGAAAGTTCCTTGAACATCTTTCTTTCCCTATAAATACAGTTCTTCCATGAGTAGGGAAAGTATGTTTTATATCCATAATCCAAAAGTGACCATAAAGTGGTTGGATCCCAGCTACATAATGACCTGGCCATGAAGATTAATGATTCACACCAACAAAAAGTCATTAACAGGACTGCAATTTTTAAAAAGTAATAAAATGTTCAATGTGCAGAATCTTTACATTCCATAAGATGGTTATCTGCATCTTTAAAAACAAAACATGCCCTTTCCCAAACTTTGGACTTCAAAACTTTCTTTATTAACTCTGTAGACAATTAGCAACATCTGGAGTAATCTATCTTCATTTTCTTAACTCTGCTTTGCAATGGGCAGGACATCACTCATCCAAATCAATCTGGCATCATTTGTCACACGTTGTTCATTATTGTTTGTCTGCCATTCTACACCAATCTGTAATCAATTCCACTAATCTGTACTCATTATATGTTACCCTGGCAATCACCTTTTGATATCGGCCATTGTTTAGTGACATCTACTTTAACCCATCTCCACTAGGTCAACCATTCTAACTGGCATGTTAACTAAGGTGAGTCAATAACATACCAAGGTCTTGCAAGCATCTGACTAATTAGAAAATAATATTTGTGTCTGCAAGCAGATCATACTTCAAGTTTGAACAAAGTTTAGTGATGAAATTTCATTTTTATATTCCATTATTTTATAAAGAACTGCGCAATAGATTGTTGAGCTCAGTTCTTGTGTTAAAAAGAAATCCCTGATCTGATTTATGCTAAGAGGTACCTATCCATATTCTTTCTTAACCACTATGTTTGATTCATCTCCAGCTGTTGGATCTTTGTTTTGTAGGTAAAAACAAAACTGAGTGATCTCCAAGCTTGAAATGTCCTCACTCTTATGATGGCAAAGTCATCGATGAGCAGGTGAAATCATCACTGATGACTGCGGGTCTAAAAAGGCCATATAACCATTCACCTGTTGAAAGAAGAACTAAAGCCAAAACAACATGGAGGTAATTCCACAGCTGGGTATTCTGTCTAAAGACACATGACACCAAAAAAGCTCGTATTGCTAGGGGCAAACTGTGATAGAATTTCTAGCTAATTCAAAGTTCCTGATTCATTCCAGTTCCAAGACCCCAAAATCATTAGATATTAACAAAGTTGAACTTTTAAAGTAGCTCTTGGTAAATTAACTCTTTATTTTTGCATTTCCCAAAGGTAACAAGAATAGATACTATACTTTTGAAAAATCATCGCAATGCTGCAAATTCCAGACTTGGGTTACAAAATATTCTGCAATTGGTTTTCAATACAGAGGAAAACAAAACTAGTTTTAATGCATTGTCATGGACCTTGTTGCCACTCACTCATGAGATATATTTCCTACACTTAGAAGTACTAGAGCCCATTTACCTCACTTAGGATAAAATTACATGTGATATAGAAGACTTATGATTGGATTAGAATAATTACTTATGCATAACCAGTGAACCTGTACTATTCCCAAAAGTGGATAAAAACAGGGCAGAGACTTACACACATTTTGCATAGGTTACTTTTTGTGTGTAGAGGTGATGATTCAGACATTGCCAGAACCTGCTTTCCTTCTGCAGCTGTGTTAAATTTTCTTCCCTTCTGGCAGACTATCTGCATTGTTCTCAATGTGGCAGTGATTATGTAAAGTGAAGTGGACAGGAGGGTAGAAACTGCTGTAGAATTACTCTAGATCAGGGGTACCCAAACTTTTTGGTCATGTGGTTCAGGTGGCCACTCGCTATGGCCTGGTGGCTGGATCTGGCCCCTGACACCAATGCATCTGGCCCACAAAGCCTGCATTACTCCTGGTGCATTTTATTTCTGCTTCCGGGAGCAACGAGGGCTTTGTAGGCCAGATGAATTGGCATTGGGGGCCAGATCCGGTTTGGGCACCAATTTCCCGGCACTAATTTCCCTGCAAGATGGCTTGCAGCCACTACTACCTATAATTTAAATAGAAACACACCTGCTTATATAAAGGAGACTGTGGCCATTTTGACCTGCAGGCCAACTTAATCTGCCACTGAGGTACAAATATAAATTGTATCCAGAAGTGCAATGATTTGGTGGAAATGACTTCAGCTCATGGAAGACAGAGGATGTGATTTTTGCCAATCCTGCTACCTATTACAAGCTCTAAGCATAATTTCATTTTGTTTTATAGACAGAGGAAGACTACATGGGTGTTTAGCCCACTGTTTGGTCCACTGCAGAAACAGGCTGGTTAGCTCCTAAAGACTAGATCCAACATCTTTGTTGGAGCAAACCAGCCCACCCCAGAGTGGTTCTATCCATCCTTTCCTGAGCTCTTGTCAGGATGAAGGTAGGATAAGCAAGCTGCTTCAGGATAATCACAAATTAGTCTTTTCCTTTGCTCCTTGGCAGAGGGACAGGGGAAGTGCCCCCCCCATGTAATGTACTATCACTATTGTGCTGCATCAGTCATTTAAAATATATATTTTCTTTGCCTCACCTGAAAAAGCCACTTGAGAAACCTCATACAATCAAATCCATGGAATGGCTTTGGCTTCAGGAAGTTTCTTGACTAGCCCATTAAGAGAAGGCAAAGAAAATATTTATTTTTAAAAAATAACTGATGCATCAGTGATAGCCCATTACACAGAAAATAACCCTTCTGCTGTCTCTTTGCTTTGGAACAGAGGAAGTGATTAGCTGAAATGTTTCTCTTATTAAACCACTTCACAATATTGATAGAAACCTTTTCCATGTGAACCACTGGGCTTGATTAGATCACTCTAATCCAGGGGTCCTCAAACCTGGCTCTCTAGGTATTCTTGGACTTCAATTACCAGAAGCCCAAGTCAGCACACCTGCTGATCAGGTCTTCTGGTAATTGAAGTCCAAGAACATTTGGAGAGCAAAGTTTGAGTAACCCTGCTCTAATCAACCAAACTCTAATATTCCAAAGTGTCCACACTAGATCAATTCCTGCCACTAATGTAGCTGCACCCAGAGTTTCACTGCCTTTAGAAACAACTTTTGAGGCCAATAAATTCCTTAAATAATATGTTGGTTTTTTAAAGATTAGTTGCCCTGACTTGCATGAGTTGAAGTGCTTTTCACTGGAGTTACCAGCAAGTTATTTTCAGAAAGAAACAGTGACTAGCTTTCATATAACCAGGGATTCTTAACCTTTTCCTGCCACAGGCCTGGCCATGCCCCCTCAGACAGCTAAGGGGCTGGTCACATGGTTCTTCCCAGTGGCAGTGGCAGCAGTGGTGGTAGTGCATGCATTTGTGCCACATTTCCAGGTGGTTTTCCCACCTCCACCAATTCCCTTGGTGGAGGGAAAGAGGAACATTTGTGTACCATTTTTGATATATATTTTTGCCACATTTTTGCAGTATTTCAGTGTGAAAACACAGTGATTTTTGCAATTCCAGTGATGTCGGAGCACTTCTGGCATTGGTGGCAATTTGGTTCAGGGGCCAGATGAATTCAGCCCAGGGGCTGGATCCGTACCATGGTTTGGAACCCCTGGTATGAGCTAAAGTTGCCAATGGCATATGTCTCCTTGCCTTCCTGAAGGGATTGATCCTTTATTGAATCTCTAACATGGCCTGGCAGGCAGCTGAGAACATTGCCCCCTCCTCTGGGCCCACACCAACGGCCTTAAAGAAAAGATGCCATGGCCTGGCAGGTGGCTGAGAACATTGTCCCCTCCTCTGGGCCCCCATCAATGGCCTGAGGGGAGTTAGTCTGTGTTCTGCTTTGGTTGTTTTGTGAGGTTGTATTTTATGATTGTTACTGTACTGTTGCTGTTTTGACTATAAACCGCCTTGAGTCGCCTCGGTGAGTGGGCGGCAATATAAATCTGAACAAATAAAATAAAATAAAATAAAATAAAATAAAAATCTCTGCTGCTGACAGTGCTTAGCTATTATGAGATCTGTCAGATAAAACAAGCACAGCAAATATACTTTGCTCTTAAGATATATTGCTGGATTTCCTCAATCAGAATTTCATCTTGAATATATGCAAGAGGAGCTCTTGTGAATCAACCTATTCATGTCAACATAAATGCTCTCTGTCTTTCTCTTTTTCTCACTCACCCAAACTTGTAGTTGCTTCCTTTGGTTGGCAGCATACTAGTTAAAGCTCCTGTATTCCAAATACTGTACCTCATTTTTAAAATTTAATCCAAATGGAAAATCTCTGATCCAATCTGCTACTTCTGTTTAAACTGATGACTCTGATCAGAGGTATGTTGAGAGAGGCAGAAACCACAAAATAAGCTAAAGATGTATTTTCCTTCTTGAGCAGAATCAGGAACCCCATTTCTATGTATCATATTGAGCTCATGAGGCTGTACGCCTGCTCCTCATGAGTTTGATGATACAACTGCATTTTTTTCTTGGGGGGAAATGATATATTGTTTGAGGCTGGAAATGTCAGCAAGTGATCAATACAGTGAGCACAGTTTTTTTCCAGCATCCTTTTGGAGCCCATTAATCAGCAAGTAAGCCAACATGACAGATATAGTCATTGAACACTGGAGGAGGAAAAAGTGCTTTACTTGATATTTAATGTCCTTTACACTAGAAAGAGCACAAAAGGTTATTAAATAACATAATATCTCAATGTCCACATCATTAGAGCTTCAGTACTTCTAGAGTGTTGTGGCACATCTCAGAATCTATCTCTTCATTAGAGATGGCACCACAGAGCGTCTGAGTTAAATAGGTTTAAGTTCCATTGATTTCTTTATCTGAGTGGTATTTGTGACCACTCTTTCTAATAAAGAGAAGAGAATCCTACTGAATTGACTGGCCAAAGGCTATCAGCCACTATAGATACTGTTACTATCAAGCTATAGATATACATTTAGAATGGGGAACTCAACTGCTGTCACTCTGAAGTCACAGACAATTACTCCTTTTCTGCACATCTATAATGTTACTCTGTCTTAGGGTGGCCATATGTCATGTTCTAAGGAGGATAGTCCTCCATTTCAAGGGTTGCAAGAAGACAGTATTTCTATTGAAAGTATCTTCCATTTCAAGGGCTGACTGGTCAAAGGCTTATTTAAAGAGAAAGGAGCACAAGGACACACCCTGTCCACAGTGAGCACTTGGATAGCAGGTGCAACAGACTCTCTGATCACCTAAAGAGACTCTTCCCTCCCTGAGTGAGAGGCATTTTAGTCCATCTTAAATGATAAATTATAAAAAATAATTTTAATTTTCCATCTGTATGTATTATACAATTTAATGCAAATCAATGTCCCCTATTGATCTTCTTTTGGACACATGGAAGTGGTCACCTTACATCTCCTGCACTTTGGGCAACTTCTGAGAGATCTTGCTTCACTTTACCTACACACGTATGGCTTATTTTTTTAATGGATTTTCTCTTAATAGACTGTCTAGTTTTTAAGATCTTGAGTTCTGACCTTAAAAGCATATTTGCTGTGAACTCCACAGAGAGCTTTCTCCATAGCTGCTCCCAAAGTTGGAAACTTTCAGTTGAAGCAAGCTACTATGCCTTTCTTTCTGTTGACCTTCCATCAGATCATTTTTATTCAGTCTCTCAGCCATTTTTTTAAAAAACCCATAAAATAACTTTTGTTTCTTTTTATTGATTTGTGTTTGACTGTGTTTTAAACCCACTTTTAAGTCTAGCCATTTTTATTTGGGTTTATTTTACCAATGTTGGTTCCCTTTAGTTTAATTTTGAGAGTAAAAAAGTTGGATTTGTTCATTTAAACTCAATCCTGCTTTTGCCCAAGGCCTGGATGAAACCAATTTGCAATTTATTTTTGTATTCATGTCCCACTTTTCCTCCAGTGACCTCAGGGCAGTGTCCATGACTGTCTCCCCCTCTGATTTACCCCCACATCAATTCAGTGAGGTGGTTCCGACTGAGAGACAGGATATGTGAGACAGTCCTTGGATATGTGAGACAGTCCTTGTCTAGAAAATAGTGTACATCTTATGAAATGTGCCTTTTTTCTGTTGCAACAAAAGTGCAACAAAGAAGGTTGTACTGTACCCATTTAAAACTTTGGGCACTATAATTTTGCTTTCACTTTCCAGTTCGCAAGCATTAAAGTGACTGTTGATGAAGTCTCTCAAGAAAAAGATCTGCATTCTTCATGTCCAAAGAGTCTAAAAGAGAACATTAAAAAAATTGAAGACCAGATTAAATTCATCTTTGTATTAATTCTCACATCAATTCCAGTTGTCTAATATACACTGAAATATTAATGTGACTAACATAAATTTAGGAATGCCAAAGGCAATAAAGTGCAGAAACAGCATTAACAGGAATGTCTTCTGATGAAACATTCAAGTTCATAAGACATCTCTTTCTTTGTGTTCCTTTTGTAAAATCTCTCTCTCTCTCTCTTTTTTTTTGGTTTGTGAAATATTTTGTTTTTGATCACTGGATTCATTCTTTTCCTTGTGGAGACACTGAGAACATTTCTTTTCTTTTAGAAGCACAAAATAGACCCATTTTTCCCTTCCTTATGCTGAAAGAAATCTTGACTAAATCTGCAAAATTAGAATGGGACTGTTTGTAGCAAAGTTGGATCTGGTCAAACTTAACTTAATTGCCATACAGCAGATTTGACAAAAGTCCTATTCTATTTATGAAGTGGTAGTTGTGTCAGTCTGTGTAAGCATATCAGAAAGTAAACAAAACAACAAAAAGTCAAAACATGTTGTTGGATTCAGTCTTTAAGGTGCCACAATGTTGTTTTTTTTGTCTTTCTGTTGTTGTTTTGTTTACTCTCTGATATACTGTTCCATTTTGCAAATCTCAAAAGAAAAAGTTCTCAAGCACTCAAACAAAATGTCTGAGCCAGATGGAGCAAAAGAACAAAAATTGACTGGTCAGAAACTATTCAAAATAGTGATCCAAAATGACTGTTTCTAATACTTGATTAGTAGAGTTGTAACTGTTCAGGATGGAGACAGGCTAGTTAAGTGAACCCTCAGCCATGTAAAACTGGTCTGAATCTAAGCTGCTTCCAGATCACAGGTGAATTATAGGGATTAGAATTCTTATTTGAGGGCAACAAAATTTTCAGGTAATTTATGTGAGCAGGGGATGTTGTTTTCCCTCTCAACGTTGGGCTATTAACTCATCTCTCCCTCACTCCATCTGATAACTGCTGCTGTTTCACATTAAAATCAAATGTATGTGCTTGCTGTGTGTGTGTGAAAGAAACATAATAAAGGTCTCCCTTGCTTGAAAGCCAGTCATATGCAATTCTAAAGTGCAGTGCACATCTCCATTTACAGCTAAAGAGACAGCACTGTCTGCATCTGCAGATGTTTCCATGGTCATGTAGCAGGCATGACTAGATGGCAGAGCATATGGAATGTTGTTAGCTTTCCTGCCAAAGCAGTACCTATTATCTACATGCAATTGCTTGTTTTTTGACATTGAGTCCAACCCACTGCTCAATGCAGGAATCCAAAACAAAGCAGATCTGACAGATGGTTGTCCAATTTTCTGTTGTGTCTTCAACATTAGAGCACTCAACACCACCTGAGGGAATTGGTTCTATTGTGGTACTGCTCTAAAAATTAAGAGGTTCATATGTTATATTACATTTTAAATTATACCTAGCCCAAACACATTTATTTCAAGGATTGCACTGTAGGTAATTTTCTAAGACACTACTTTTTCTAAAGAAATGTGTCCTGCACTCTCATCAGGAAAGTGGCCCATCTACCTGCTACACCAACAAGCCTTAAGACAAAAAATTTAGCTGCAGTTCTGTACTCTCTGGCCTGACAATAAAGTCCACTGAACTCAGTGTGACACATTTCTGAGAAGTAATTCATAGGATTGCTGTGCTATAAGCCTACTTTTTGTCTCCACTTAAAACAACTTGCAGATCCCAACATGCCAGCTTAAATTGAACTGCTGATGGGTTTGTAAAAAGAATATTTTAAATGGCTTCTAGTATCGGCAACATTGATTATGCAACCAATGGAACTATGCCAATGTAAATGATCACTGAAGCTCTCCATTAGATAATGATCTTTTTAACCCCAGAAGATGGAATAAAACAGATCAATACAATAAAAGTGAAGATCAGGACACACTTATGTTTGCTTTCCTATTACAGAATGAGGCTACATGAATATAAATTAATGTTGCTCTATTCAAGTAGAATAAACCCAGGAGGGTTTATTTCAGGCTCTCTTTCATACACAATTAAAGAATCAACATAAAAAAAAAACAATTCCTTCTTAATTAAATATGGTTGACTTTCTGGCTGCATGATGTGTCATTTCCATGACAGCTTTTTAATATTAAGTTCAGGTGCTACAAAAGTACAATTCTAGATGGTTCTCTCTAAAATACTTGCATTGCATTGTACTTAGGACAGTGGAGCTTTGCAGATATCATCAGAAGGATGATGGGAGAGAGACAGAGACAGATGAAAAACAGACAAATATCTGGAAGTGGATGAATTGCATTTCTGGGAAAGAGAGAGGTGTGTGAGAGAGAAAGCAAGGAATGAAAAATGAGAGAACCAAGAGAAGTACACATGTGTAGGAAAGACAATGATAGAAGTTATATGGAAGGAGAAGGTTTGTGCCCGGGATAAGATCAAGGTTGCCAAGTCATAGGATACCAACAAAAGACTGAGAGAACTGTTATGATTCTCTGACTGGTATGATCCTATTTAATCTGAACCATGTGGGCAATGGTCCATTCAATGTTCACTTCCTCTTTTTCTGCTGTTTAAGCAGGTGAAAAGCTTTGTTACTGTCAATTCAGCAGTATCTGGTTTGTATAACTGTCAGCTAGAGATCAGGAGGAGCAACGACAGAATGGGTTGCATTGCATCTCTGCTAACTATAGCCTTGCTTCTAGGACTCCAAGTGGTAGAAGTGAATCTCAGCATAAATTACATTAGAATAAGATAAGCTTTGATTTGTACATATGAGATCTTTCTGAAACCTAAGAGACATTTTCACCCATTCCTGGTTGCTACTTTGGCATCCTAGCTCAGCAAGAAGTCATTTATATGTATGGTGTACTTCCTTCCCTTCGAGATCTTCCTTGCCTCACCTCTGTGAAAGAAGCACTCCTGTGATGTCACAGGGACCTCCCTCCGGGTCTTAGGTTTTCTGACATTGCTCACCTGGTAAGCCTATAAAAAATGGGAAAGAGAGACAAAAATGGAGTTGGCCAAGGTGGGAATGGTGTAAAACCCACAATTCAGATATGTTAAATTTTGAACAATGACTCCTATAGCCCTGCTATTTAGGGGAATTCTGGACACCAGGGGGGTTCAAAAGTAGTGCTTCTGAACCACTGGAAAATATTTTTTATGGGTTGCTGACTGGGTAATCTGGGACAGTGTATGGTTGGGGAGTGTTGTGTACTTTGCAATGTAGCAGTCGAAATGGTGGCTGTAGGCTTTTAGCTGCCTGGAAAATAACACGTGAAAAATTATGGAACTGTCAAAACAACATAATGCTGAAGGGAGGAAAACAAATCCTGAAAATGTCTAAATGCAAATGTATATGTTTCTACATATTGAGCAAATATGCTAAAATTATCTGAGAGTGGAGTTCTAAACACTTTACAAGTGCATCATTACCTCTATCACCACCACAGCCATGATCACTAATTACTTATAATGGTTTTATATGTACTAAGCACATAGCATTAATTAAAACAATAACAAGACCCTTCTGCCAAGCTTTTAATTCCACTTAGTGATGAGCTGCTCAGGGATAAGAGGGGAAAAAGAAACACAGAAACAGAAAGTATTAGGCAAAATGGACTGGACTAATGAGGCTAAAAGTACGAATATCTTTTGATGATTAGAAGATGTTAAAACAGAAATAAGATGTTTCTGCCACAAACACGACATGGAGCGCAGTGAATAATAATTTAAAATGTAGACTAGAAACGTTCACCTTTCAAGATGTTCCAGACTTCAGTTCTCAGACATCTCAGCTATCAGCACTGAAGATCAAGCCACTTCATTCTGAAAGGACAAAGATCCCCAAAAATATTCAAACTTAGAGCCTTTTAAAAATGCTTGAGGTGAGAGGAGGAACAAAATACTATTTGGCATGATCACCACATCCAGACAGCATTTTGCTTCACCAAAAGAGCAAAATGGGGCTACAGTGGCCCCAGCAATAGCGCTTTCCCCATAAGCTTGAAAGCAGCTGCTATTGCCAAGCTCTATTTTATCCTGTTTGTTGTGTGAGCATAGTCTGTGGATGTAATAAAATATAGGGTAGCAATTTAGTTGAATCCCTGATGGTGTCTGAAAGTGGGGTGAGTTGGGGGCAGGTTCACGCAGATTGTTCCAGTCAACATTTGTACATAACTATCTGTCCAATCCGACTCCAAACAGTGGGCTATAATACCCATGTAAGCCTCTCAGGACTGCACTGGCTTAGTCAGCAGGTCAGCAATTCAAGACCAGAGTGCTGCATGATGAAGTGAGCTCCCTTCCATGTCCCAGCTCCTGCTAACCTAGCAGTCTGAAGCAGTGATGGGATGTCAAAAATTCTACTACCACGCCCATGACGTCATGGACGTCATGGGCGTGGCCAATGTCATGACATCATGATGTCATGGGCGGAGCCAACATCATGACATCATGACGTTGTGGGCATGGCCAAAAATAAAATAAAAATAAAAAAACACGCACACAGACCCGTAAATAACTTAAAGAAATAAAATAAAGAAATAAATAAAATAAAAATTAAATAAAAGTACAACCACCCACCCAAAACACAAATAAATCACCCACCCACCCTAAATATAAAAGCCTCACTTACCTTCCTTGGCGCCGACGAACCTCCATGTGGCCCGGGGCCACCCGGCAAGACACACTGCCCCCGACTGCGGCCGTTTCCTCCTACGAAGGCCGCGGCCGGCCCTGCAGCCACCGGCCACGGCTGCCACAGCCACCTGCAGCCGCTGGCCGGCCACCGAGCTCCCACGGGCACATTGGTGCCTGCCCGGGCCGTCCGCCCACGCCGCGCCCTCCTAGGGACTTGGGCCCGACAAACCCCCATGCCCTGGGTTAGCCCGGCGGGGCTCGCCACCACCGCATCCTCCTCCGTGGCCGCAGCCAGAGCCGGGCTGAAAAGGCACTGGCCCGAGGAAGCTGCAGGCGCCCGGCGGAGGAGGATGCGGTGGTGGCGAGCCCCGCCGGGCTTACCCAGGGCATGGGGGTTTGTTGGGCCCAAGTCCCTAGGAGGGCACAGCGCGGGCGGACGGCCCGGGCAGGCACCAACATGCCCGTGGGAGCTCGGTGGCCGGCTAGGGGAGGTGCCCTTCTCTGAGGGCTGCCGCTGCTGCTGCCAAAGCCACTCTAAAAAGGGGCGGCTCCAGCTTCGGAAGAATTTTTTTTTTTAAATTGGAGCCATTTGGCTCCAATTTAGTGCGCATGACCAGAAACTCAATTTGACGCATGCGCAATGCGTCAGATTGAGTTTCTGCGCATGCACAGTCAATTAGAGCCATTTTTGCTCCAATTTTTTTTTTAAAAAATTCTTTCGGTAAGGCGTCCAGAACCGGACGCCTCAAAAGTGGACTCCCCTCCTGGAGAACCCTCCGGGATTGGTCCTACCGGTTCCAGGGAACCGTCTGGAACCAGGGACATCCCATCACTGGTCTGAAGGCAAGAAATTACAAGTAGATAAATAGGTACCACTTCAGTGGGATGGTAAACAGGGTTCTATGCACTCTGGTGTCTAGTCTTGCCTGCCACATGTCCATGGAAACATCTGCAAATGCAGACAGTGTGGGCTCTTTGACTATAAACAGAAATGAGGACTGAACCCTAGAGTTGGATACAACTGGCTTTCGAGCAAAGGTGACCTTTACATTTACTAAGCCTCTCAGGTAAGAGTCAAGAGAAAGAACGGGATGGGTTTTCCCTTTATGAACTAAATAATAGCTTCTGAACAGTTGCAAAGAGCAACCCCACATTGCAAATCATCTGTAATTTTGTTTTTTGGTAGCTACTTGATCCAAACCTAGAGTGGTAAATGAGGAACATCCATGTATTGTTTAACTGTGGGTAGCCACACATCTATTGTTTTCTAATGAATATCTTTACTTTTTCAGGTCAGTGATCAGATCTTGATATCTTTGCTAAGAAGGTAATTATTTGCCCTTTAATGGAGCACATCACACAAATACCCATACAGTAAAATGGCAGCATCAGAATTGTTAATACTATAGCCTAATAATCAATATCATACTGAGTCTTGAATTATCTTTTAAGGAACACAAAGTGGTCAGGTGGAAAGACTTTCCAAGAGGCCAGCATGCAGTTAATGAGATCTGCTAATAGCTGAGCATTAGTAATTTCATGGGAAAGCAAACAGTACAATTTGAGTAGCCACAGCTTTAATTGGATATTGATCTAAACAAATATTCTCCAAGAAAATGCTTGTTACAGCCAGTTATACTTATACCTTTTGGAGACATCCAATTTATTATGCTTTATGAATGTCTGGTAAAATGCACCATCTTCTAGCTTCATAGTACAATGATACAAGTGATTTGCATTTGAAATAAGGGAATATAATTTGGACACAGGTTGCCTGTTCACTTTATTATTATTATTATTTATTTGATTTGTATACCACCCTACTCAGTAAAAACTGACTCAGGGCAGTTCACAGAAGCCATACATATAACACAATCAAAAGTAATATAACATATAACATAATCAAAAGTAATACAGTATAATACAATAAATATAACAATATACTACAGCAGTGCAGTAAAACAAAACCACACTGCAAAACAAAGTTACAAAATTACAAAAAATACAATTCCAGTTACATATACATGGTATAGTCTCAATAATACAATATAATATAAAAACACATGATCCCACAATATCAGGCCCCTCACCCTAACCACAAGCAGGCTCCAGAAGCCGCGGCAGCGACTTGCCACAACGGTTTTTTTAAAGCCCAGCGTGGGGCTTGTGCTGAAGCTTTAATACTGCAGACTTCCAAAGGCAATCCTCTGAACTGATGCTCTTGTTACTTTCTTCCCACACATAGTTGTGTTTCCTTTCTGCTGCTGCTATTATTTTCCACATCTTTCTGGTTTTGCGTACAGTTTCTTTCTCATTAAATTATCTACCCTCCTTGACTGAGACAAAGAAATAACTTCATGTTTGTGTTCCAGCCATGTAGCTCTACATCCCCCCCCTTTTCCCCCCTTTCCTTTTCTCTCTTTCTCTCTCTCTCTCTCTGGTTTGGAGCCCAGACACTTTGTATTGTGATTATATTTAGCATCAAATAATTGAATTTTCACAGCCTATACAAGCCTTGGTAGTACAAGTATTTATGTCTTATTCCTTTGTCCTTGAAGAAAGAGCTGTTGGGAACAGGCTGAACGATGGCCTACAACAAGGATCTATACTACACAAGGATCTATACTACGTTCATGACCATGGAAACATCTGCAGATGCAGAGAGTGCTAGCTCTTTGGCTGTAAATGGAGATGTGCACTGCACTTTAGAATTGCGTATGACTGGCTTAATTACCTGGTGTATTTTAAGAGATCTGATACTGACCTGGATACAGATAGTGTCCTTTCCACTACAAAAAGACCTTTTAAAAGAGATGTGCATGTTTGGCCTTCCAAATATTGATGGACTGCAAACCTACCCTAGACAGTGGAGAGGGGTGATGGGATATGTAGTCCAGCAACATCTGAAGGGATATGCTGTAAATCAGTGGTGCTCAAACAAAGGCCTGGGGGCTTGGTGCGGCCCCCCAACACCAATTCACCCTGCCCGTGAAGCCCTCGTCGCAACGAGGGCTTCGTGGGCCAGATGAATTGGTGTTGGGGCTGCACCCAGCCCCTGGGCCTCAGTGACTGGCTCCCTGAACCACATGATCGGCCCACGGCCCAAAAAGTTTGGGCACCCTTGCTGTAAATTGTCATCCACTACAATACAGCAGAGACATATTCACAATACAATATTTAGTTCAAATTATTTTTTTTACCACAGAGTTTCCAACAGTGGCTATGAAATTTTCAACACAAAGCTTACTGAGATCCCAGCCTACACATAGGAAGTTTAGCTAGATACCTTTCCTTGGCTCCTCCTTTGGTACCTTTAAATGCCTTTCTTCAAAACTTTGGACAGGTTATGAGGCCTACTCCACAAGAAATGTTACTGCCCTTCCTCCTTCCCTCCCAAGAAATGCTTCAGGTTTTGTAAAAACTATGTGGTACACTCTTAATGTTCTCTAGGTGACTCCTCTGAGGAGGGTTCCACATCCATTTCAACCTAGGCAACATTTCAGAGAGAAAAGTTTAATCACCCTTTAAAAAATCATTTTTTAACAAGTATAACCAATTTTAGTAAGATATGCACCATGTTTCTTGCCTCTTACGATCCTATGAGATGATAAAGGTTCCTTGGTTCCTGGGATGAACCTTAGGGGAAAATGAAAACAGCCAGGCCACATAAATCAGCCAGAAGAGAAGTAGCTACAGGAACTATTTATTTATTTAGTCACATTTATACTGCCGCCATCTTGCCTAGGCAACTCTGGGCAGCTTACACGTATAAAAATCACAGGACAGTTTGTACAAAAAATGAGATAAAAACATTAAAAATATAAATTGTTTAAAATTTAGCATACCCTCCCTCAGCAACCACATTATAAGATTTTTTTTTTAAAAAAGAACCGAACCTGAAGGCTCGAATAACACTCATATGAGCCACCCTAGAGTGAGTTGCACCCAGAGGCACACCAGTGGCCAATGAAGCTCTGGCAACAGTGGTGTGGCAGGGACAAAATGCTCACACCCCATCACCATGCAGGCAGCAGCATTTTGAACCAGTTGTAGCCTCCGAATGGTCATTTATTTATTTATTTATTTATTTATTCAGATTTATATTGCCGCCCACTCGCTGAGGCGACTCAGGGCGGCTTACAGTCAAAACAGCAACAGTACAATAAAAATTGTAAAATATAACCTCCCAAAATACAACCCAACCAGAACACAGACTAACTTCCCTCAGGCCGTTGTTGTGGACTGTGTCATGTACAGCGCATTACAATAATTCTGTCTGGAGGTGACCAGAATGTGAGTGACCATAAGTAAGGAGTCCCAGTCCAGGAGCAGGTGTAACTGGCGAATGATACAAAGTTGTGCAAAAGCCCTCCTGGCTACGACAGCCCCTGCTCACTCAGCAGGAGTTGTGAGTCCAGGAGGGGCCCCAGATTATGCATCAGGTCTGCCTGAGGCAAAAGAGCCCCATCCAGTACCAAAGATGGTAACTCCCATGCTAACACAGGACCCCTGACCCACAGCCACACAGTCTTGTTGGGATTCAGTTGTAGCCTGTTGTCCCCCATCTAGACCCCTACAACCTCCAGACAGCTGGATAGGACTTCCACTGCATCATCTGGATCACCCCTATGATGTTTCTAAATTTCTTCTGTGTTGGTTTATTCAATGTTTGTGAGCTGCCCAGATTGGTGCAAACTACATTAGGAATCCTAATAAACCCTAAAGTGGTATAAACATTAAAGAAATAAAGATTGTAATAATCCTTTCTGCATTGCTTGAATAAATTAACAACAACAACAACATGCTGTCAAGTCAGTTTTGGCTTACAGCAACCCTTTCCAAGTTTTCTAGATTAGAAAATACACAGAAGTTTACCATTTCCTCCTTCTGAGGATTTTCTAGGATTATGCAGCTTGCCCATGACTATATAGGCTAAGTCTTCTCCTTGGAAACACAGTGGGGAATTGAACTCCCAGCCTCTAGCTCCACAGGCAGATACCTAAACCACTGAACTATCCAGCCAGGTATTAATTTCCCTCCGTGGTGCTGCACTGTAGGAATAAAATAAGATATTGGTTTACATAATCAGACAACTGTCTAGCTCAGTATTATCTACACTGACTTGCCTTTCAGGCATGTTTCCCCCACCTGCTGAATCTGAAGGTGGCAGGGATTAGATCTAAGGCAGTGGTGGGCTGCTACCGGTTTGGACCGGTTCAGCCAAACCAGTAGCAGAAATCTGGAGGGGTTAACCGGGGGGGGGGTAGTAAACCCCCAGGCGACCGGTTCGGTTGCTTCTCCGGCCGCCCTCTGGATTCCTTTTCCGGGCAACCCAAAATGGCAGCTTGGAAGTGCGCATGCGTCAAAACACCATTTGACGCATGCGCACTGAAAAATAGAAGTGTGCATGTATCAAATGGTATTTTGACGCATGCGCACTTCTGAGCAGCCATTTTCAGCTGCCCAGAAAGGGTGCAGTGGCGTCCTTGGAGTGGCAGTGGCGGCAGCCTTTCCTTCACTGTTGACTGCCAAGGCTGCTTCCACAGTGGCACTGCCAGACCTGACTAGGCCAGGCTAGGCCGCGCCACCGCGCTGTGCTGCCGCCACCTACCTGCTGCTCCCTGAGTCCCCGACCCTAGGAAAGGTAAGGGACTAGGGTTTGTTTTCTTTGTGTTCTGTGTGTGTGTGTGTGGGTATTTTATGTAGTGTGTTTTTATTTTATTTTTATTTATACTGATTCTTTATTTTATTTTATTTACTTTGCCCCCCCCCCAACATCATGATGTCATGACAATGGCTCTGCCCATGATGTCAGCCCCACCCACAGTGTGGCAGTAATTTTTTTTGGTTGCCCACCACTGATCTAAGGTCTTGCATCTCAAACATGTGCTCCAACACTAAGGTATAGTACATTTCACCAAATTTTCAACTAAAATCTAGCAAAGACTGTGCATCCCACAAAATGGTTATATTATAATCTTAATCTTCAATGCTTAATCCTCTATTTTATCAGTGATGGAAATAGATAGTGGATGGGTTTGATTGTATTCAAATGTTGGAAAAGAAAGGATCACATCTTTGTGGTTATTAACGTTATGGGCAAAATCTCATTGCAGTTCAAGATTGTGCACAGCATAGCTACATGTGCTATCCACAAAGTACTTCTGGTGGTGCATTGTACAACTGGACTATATCAGGGATGTATGGTCAAGTGTGCAATTGGACAGCACAATTCTTTGTTGTCGAGCATAATGCCTGGCACGTTTAGGCCAGTGTACCTTTATGTTATACCAACATGTGCAGGATTTTGCCCCATGTCTTTCTCTTTTTTGTAAGAGAGTGACTATGAATGAAACCCACTGCTTTGATCAACTGTTAGGAAGCACTGAAGCATCTTTACACAAGTAGGTGAGCTCTTGAATTAGTTGTTGCTAGAGAAAAATATAAATGTTGTGCCTGCCCCCTTTGGCTTCATGACAGGAAAAGGAACAAACACTACATATCTTGAGGCAAATAGGAAGTAACATGACTGCAACCCAGCATATTAGACTGAATCCAAATTTGCATTTCAAAGTGCCTTCTTTTGGATTACATTGACAGCCACTGTAATCTCTGTTGAGGCAAAGCTGGGTCAGACTAACTACTGTCTGTTTCTAACTTCCTTGTTCATGTCAGAAGCAATCCTATGGTACTTCCAGAGTGGAAGGAACAGCTCAAAGACTGCTGTCATTGCTGGGGAGACATCCGACTGTGTTCATTTCCTTCATGTTCTTTATGGAGGCCCCTTCTGTGTTTGCCACATCTGTCTCTGTGAAAATCAGCATTATTTAAATACTTTCAAGAATGAAACAGTCTTCCAAACTGAACAAATATTTATTTATTTATTTATTTATTTTATTTATTTAAATTTGTTTATCGCCCTCCTCTCCGAAGGACCCAGGGCGATTCACAACATGTCAGCATATCGACAACAATTTAAAACCAGTTCAAAAATTAAAAGTTTTAAAAGAAGCTTAACAACTTAACATTAACATTACATATCATATAAAGGGTAGTATTTTTCCACTACTGCCCTTTTAAATAGATATTAATGAGGTTTTAAGGCTCCTAACCTTATAGATTGAGTTTTACCTCTTCATTCTAGAGGTAGGAGATGCTACTTCAGAATGTTCCACCCACACAGTCAACTTTCTCCCCCTCCTCCTTCTTGTATCCATATAGAACCTGGCTAATAGGTAATATAGTAACCCAGAGGTAGTGAGGAAATGTTGAGTCATTGTCCAGGTAGGAATAGGTTCCCAACACCTACAATAGTTGCTGCTATTACCCTGTAGCACTGTGTTGACAACCTGAGCCCAAACAACACAAGCAGAGATTTTCCAGGCCATGTCCTGCTCCTGAGGTTTGTAGGAATCTCATGGAAATTCACATAGAGGTCCCAACCTGCTCCTTCAGGGCACGTGAAACAAAAAGGCTCTCAAGTTGTGGTGTTAATGCTACAATCCATTCTTTGCTCCAGACAGCACAATGGGGCTTTTTCCTAGCCCCCTCCTCTGTTCTATGCCCAGAAATTTTGAAGAACTGCAACATAGATTAAACAATCAACAAGATATATGGCCTTAGGAGAAGGGCAGGAGGTCCAGAGCCATTGCAAAAATAAAAGAAAGCACTGTGCCCCTTGGGCAGAAAGCTGAGGGGGGAGGGATGATTACTCTGAAATGTTGTATTGGAGGAAAGCTCTGCACATACCCTGGGCTGCCAGGAAGAGGAAGAAGTGGGTTCTAGAGTACATCAAGCCTCAATTCTTTCTGGGATAAAATGATGAAGCTGAGGCTGTCCTACTTTTGGCACATCATGAGAACGCAAGACTCACTAGAAGAGACAAGAATGCTGGGAAACATTGAAGGCAGCAGGAATAGAGGAGGACCAAGTGTGATATAGATTGATTCTGTGAGGGAAGACACAGGCTTATGTTTGCAAGTGCTGATCAGGATTACTGAGGACAGGACATTTTGAAGATCTCTCATCCATAAGCTCACCATAGGTCAGATTTGATGGCACATAAAGACAACAAACTATGCCCCTTAGAATGCCTCTTGACCTTATAGTCACAGCCTATAAGGCTGTGTAACAATGATAGCTGACACACTGTGAGGCTGAATCAAACCCAATCTCACATAATAGTAGTGGAGGTAATTATTTGAAAGTCATGGTAAAAGACTCCGTTAAGAATAATACCTTTAATTAGGCAATAAGACACGACAGTTGGTGCATTTTTCAGCAGAAAGATGAACAGAAGAAGCTAATGGATCTTTTCCCATCTCTAATTCTAGGTGTTGGGTATTTTTTGTTTTTTTTTTGCTAAGGTGAAATGTACAACATTGATGGCTGAGTGACCTTAACAACTTTCAAAAGTTCATTAGTCACTTTAAAACTGATGATCTGTTCCTGTAATACATAATGAATGGAGAGATGTAAATATTTGTCTTCCGTGCCCTCAGACTGTTAACTGAAAGCCTATGCTGTTTTTAACTGCAGTAATTAAGGAAATAGCAGACGAGAAGCACAATTAAATTGGAAAATAGTGGGTAGATAGGTAATAATAATAATAATAATAATAATAATAATAATAATAATAATAATAATAATAATAATAATAATAATAATAATAATAATAATAATTGCATGCTGTTAAGCCAATTCTGATTTAGACTAACCCTTTGTAGGATTTTCTATGTACTGAATACACAGACATGGTTTACCATTCCCTTCTTTCTTCTGGGTGGTGCCCTGGGATTGTGCACCTTTCCCATTGCTACACAGGCTGGCTATTTTTCCTAGAGGTGTGGAAATTGAACTCCCTACCTCTGATTCCACAGCCAGATACCTAAACCACTGAGCTATCAAGTCTGTTAAGTATAATAAAATATAATAAACTGAAAGAACTGTCATTACACAGCTTGTTCATGTGATGCCCTTGTACTTGTCTTGAACTTCTTTTACATCGGGCAGATCAACAGGCTCTCTGTCTTGTGCTCAGTAAATATGCATTTAAGTACACTTCAAGTGGTTAAGACACTGACAGGAAGATGGACAGTCAGCAGTTTGATTCCTGAGTACTGAAGGATGGAATAAGCTCCTGTCTCTGTCCCACCTCCTGCCAACCTAGCAGTTTGAAAGCAGTTTAAAAGAAATTACAAAGAGATAAATAGGGACCATTTTGGTGGGAAGGTAAAGAGCATTCTGTGCGCTCCAGTGTCTAATCATGCCTGCCACAAGACCATGGAAATGTCTGCAAATGTAGACAGTGCTGGCTCTTCGGCTTTGAAACAGAGATGAGTACTGAACCCTAGAGTCAGATATGACTGGCTTTCAAGCAAGGGAAACCTTTACCTTTAAGCACACTTTGCTTTTTTGTAAAATAATTCCTTCCTTCTCCTTTTCTTTCCATCCTGAGTGATCAGCGTCACAATCAAAAGCTGTATCAAATGAATGAACATATGCTACAATAGTTCACCCATATCACAAGGTGCCTAGATGAATTTTGCTTTGGTTTACAGCCAATAAATATGCATTATTTTTGTTATGTCTATCACTGTTCTAAATTGCTGTTATCATGCAATATATCCCTCATCTTATTTTTTATCACACAAGATAAAAATGTTGTGCACCTTAAAGACTAACTCTTGTATTTAAATGTGAGCTTTCATGGATCAAGTCCAATTCATCAGACACAAGAGTAAAACCTCATGGCATCAATTTATACACAGGTACAGAGGCACTCAATGGCTGGCCAGTCAAACAGAAAAGTAACATTGTAGCTCTTTACAATTGACAATAATGGAAAATCCCTTGTTGTTATTCAAACTTGCTATAAAAATTACTCCTGTTGGTTTGCAAATGGTTGTGAAACAAACTTCTCTTGCAAGCTGATGCATCACATCCAAAGGATGGATGCAAAAGAAACACTGTGGCATTACACATTTGCCAATGAGTTAGCATCTATTGAAAATGGTTTTTTTGTGACCCAGGCAAAATTGCAGCATGTAACCTGTTAGTTGGTGCATCAAATTTGGTACTGTCTCATAAACCCTTGATTAATATTCAAGCCCCTGAGATGGGTGTCCAGCATATGCATGTACTTAATCTCTGCTGTCTCTCTCTGGATTCTAGTCTTGTAATTTCTCTGTTCTAGAATGGCAACTTTCAACTCCTGTGCCTAGTGTCCAGGTAGATTAAAGTGGTGTGAAAGAGGTTTCTGTGTATTGCCACTCTTGATATCTGAATTATGTCCATTAACTCTTTTGTGCAGAGATTGTCATGTTTGTCCTATTTGGAGCACAGAAGGGCATTTTTGGCAAGAGATGGCATAAATCACATTAGCAGAGGAATAAGTAAAATTGACCTTAATGTTGTAGGTGATCTTTCCAGTCATGTTCCCTCACCCCACCCCCGTCAGTACTGATCAGGATTTTGACAGTTTCTCTTTCTACTGGCTTAATCGCATGCCTTTTAAATCAACCTGTTTTGCAGAAGTCATTCAGATTTTGCAGAAGTCATTCACCTAAAGTCTCGGGACTTTAGATGAAGCTGTGAGGAACTCTTGCCTTTCTCTTGCTCTCCACATGGTGAGAAAGCTCTCTAGGTGAACAGTGTGGGAGGCAGAGACATTTTTAATTTGTGCCCAACCACTATTTGATCCATCCCAGTAGTATCTCAAGACTCAAGCCCTAGTATTAGGATTTGGCACTCAAATCTCAGTATGGGATGCTGCTGATTTGGTAATGTCTCTGTTACCTTCTACCACTCCTTGTTCTGCAGTAAAGGTGCAATACAGGAGCAGATAAAAGGATCTTCTGATACTTTACATCTCAGTCATGTCTGACTATTTGGAATCCATTTGCTATAGCTCATATACCTCTTTTTTATTAGAAAGAAGTGAAATATTTGGTTATGTAAAGAGTTTGCTTATACACATTAGGTAAAGGTAAAGATTGCCCTTTCTTGAAAACCACTTGTATCAGATTCTAGGGTTCAGTGCTCATCTCTTTTTATAGCCAAAGAGCCAACACTGTCTGCATCTGCAAACACTTCTATGGACATGTGGCAGTCATGACCAGACACCAGAGTGCATGGAACACTGCTTACCTTCCCACTGAAGTATTACCTATTTATCTACTGTACTTGCAATTTCTTGCTTTCGAACTGCTAGGTTGGCAGGAGCTGGGTCAGAAATGGGAGCTCATTCTGTTGTGCAGTACTCAGGTCTCAACCTGCCAACCTGCCAACCTTCCAGGCATCAAGTTCAGCATCTTAACTAGTAAGCCACCACAGTTCCTCAATCACACATTACATCACCATTATTGTTGGAAAAAACACATGCAGTGGTACTAGAGCAACATTAACTTCTACATACAGTTGAGGAGGATGGTGGAGGGCAGAAGTGCCTGGTGGACAGTGGTCCATGGGGTCGCAAAGGGTTGGAGACTGTGCGACTGAACAACAACGAAACAGTTCTTTGTGACTCAGAATTATTACGTGAGCATGCTTCCGTTTTTCTAAAGGAATCACAGCCACACTTCTCTCTAAGGAAATAAGAACGTTTGTATTGATTAGAGAAATACTCCTGAGATAGGAAAGGGGATAAATATCCTGGTTCTAGCTGACTAATTTGGAGTTGTTAGGAGCCATAGCTTCCCCTTTCATCTCAAAGAACAAAGGAAAGATATCTCCCCTTTGAAGAGACAAGAAAAAGAAGGAAGTGGCATCAGCTACCCTAAGAAGGATAACCTAAGACTGAAAAAAAGATTAGCACAAAACAGTGTTTTTGAAGAAAAATGGAAAAGGTCCTCTCTACTCTTCTCCATGCAAATATACACATCTTTAGTGTAAGCTAAGTTTCACCTAGTCATTTCCCATGTTATGACTATGTTAAGAGTCTACTCAAAGGCATAAGAATGGGCTCTTTCCTTGTACGACACCATTTATGATCAGAATTGGTTTATATTTAACTCTTCCCAAGTCAGAGCTATACAGATGACAGTGAGTCTCTAGCCCTGTTCAGGCTATGAAGTCACTTTGGGAGAATGTTTAATCCCATGCTTCTCTGTCATCCTTTTCATTGTGGTTTCAGCCCTGGATCTGCAAAAGTGAAAGGCCTTGTTTGTAAGCAGGTTCTACACATGAGCAAGGGTCCAGATTTTCCAGAATTCAAAGATAAAGAGTGTGCTAAGAAGGCTATAAAGTACTCTAATCTCTGTGCGTGTTTACATTCTGGGTTAAAATAGATCTGAACTAGGACTTTGTACATTTTGGTAAAGGTAAAGGTAAAAAGTAAAGGTAAAAAGTATTTTACAATGGGGACAAGGTGAATTGTGATGTCCAACCTATATAGTATCTACATTACCTTTTCACTTCACCACAAGTCCCTATTAATGCATTATTTATCAGTTTTATATGTATTTTTTAGTTTTGTTTTTTCTTCTATTGTATTTTCTTTGCTGTTTATGCAATTTTATTGTTAACCACCCAGAGTAACCCAGAGTAACCAATTGGTTAGATGGGTGGTTACTAAGCAAGCAAGCAAGCAAGCAAGCACATAAACAATATATGAAGGTTGAGACCATGTAAGGTGTTTTGGTTTTTTTTTTTTTGACCGGACAGCACACAATCATAATTCATTATTGCAGGTAAAGCATAAATTGAGCAGACATGCAGGACACAGAACCTCAAGGCCAGAAGCACTCGATTCTATTTATTCCACATCTTGGGCTTCATTTGAAATGACAAATGATTAATAATTGTATAGGTGTTGTTAATCCCATGGATTTCAACAGGTTTTGAAGAACAAGATTAGAAGAAAGTGACCAGTCACCAGAGAGTGATAAAATGCACTCGGGGTACCTGTGAAATTCTGGGAGCCATAGTCTAAAAAAAAAATCTCACATATATCATAATATGTACAGGATATTCTTGAGGAGTGAAAACATTCTGATTCCTGTTGTTTTTGTAAGGATACCTTTGAACTGGAACTGAAATTTCAGAAGATCCGGTGCCTCCAATTGTCCCCCCCCCCACCACAGTGAAAAGAAACAAACAAACCCTTTTCTAAATAAATTATGATCTTAACAGAGAAGTAAGCAGTAAGCACATTATCTTGAATGCAATCTTTTCTTCCCTTTAGAAGCAATTTGTATTCTTAAGATTCATTAGCTCTCTTGGTTACCATTTCATATCTTGGAACAAAGGGGAACCAAAAAAAGTGAGCTTACAGTTTGGTAGTCATTAAATAGCTGTCAAAGTAGTGATAAACACTAAAGCAATCTTTTGTGGATGCTATGCTAGACAAATATCTCCTAATGCCTCTGAGCTGCCTCATCTGGAATTCTGAGGATGCTCAGGAATCTGATGGTACTTCATAACTGCTAGTATCTGTGCAGAAATAATTGAATGTTGTGATGCCTATGAAAAGAGTATAGCACTGAAAGAGAATGTGCTAAGCTCCCTTCTATTCTGTAGTTTAAGTGAATACAATTATTCCCCAGTGGAACTACCTATATTTCTAGTCAGTTCACTCATTGTAAATACCTCCAATATGTTTTTTAGATATTTATCATATTAGCTTTGCAAGATTCCAATACTTTCTGACTACCAGGAGATTCACCAGAAATCCTAACTTCCATGAGGTTCTCTATTTCATTGCCAGGGTTAGTGAGAAAAACAATCATGTTACTGCACACAAGTTCACTATTTAATTGTCAGGCTTTCATTGTGCTTTAAAACTGTGGTAAGTGGCTATCACACTGTTTGTGAAATAGCCACCTACAGTGAGTGAATGGATCTTTTAAAGCTATCATTTGTGTAAATCTTATGTTTTTGACGAATGTTTATGCAAGAATGATGGCAAAGAATGAATTTTAATTTTGACTAAATTTAGCTATAGGAAGAATGGTTTTGTCCTTTTAAAATGGCTGAAGAGTTAAAAGTGATGGGAAAAGACAGACCAGGCAAAGGTAGGGAGGGCTCTCATTGATTGTCATCCCTTAGTGCAAACATGTTATACTCTCAGCACTGTAGGAAAAAGCACACAGTTCAAATACATGTAAAACAGGGATTCTCAACCTGTGGCCCACCAGCCAGAGTCGGCCAATGGCACCATTTCATGTGCCCCACTACCACCTCCAATACACCAGGAAGTGCCATGAGGTGGAGGAAAGGCAAAATGGCCATCTGGCCCCTGAAGCTGTCTGAGGGAGCATAACCTGGCCCCCAGCTTTAAAAGGTTGAGAATTCCTCGTGTAAAACAATAAGCAGGCACACTTTCTTTGAGAAGAATGTGCTCAGCATAATTTAAGATAAGCATGCTAATTTGTGTATTGGGGGAGGAAGCAAAAAATGCCTGTAAAAGAAAAGAAAATCTGAATGTCTTGTGAAGCCAGGCATGTGTGGCACATGAAAATGGAAAAATACAGGAACATTTTGGGAGTTTCACGTCTGGCCTAGACATGGAAGAAGAAGAAACAGAAACAGATGCAAATGTTCAAGATTTCTTTTTTTAATTTTTTTCTGAAGCACACAAAGGTGCTTTCTGGGTTGAAAGGATTTTTGCTGGAGGAACTCCTCAGGTGTGAGAGCTTTACTGTGTGATGATTTAGCACTATTTCCATTGTCATATAGGGAAAATATGGTGGTTGGTGGCTGGCAGGCCTCTTTTGGGACTGGGAGGGGAAAGATTGATTGATTGAGAGAGAGAGTGAAAGCATTTTCAACACTGTCACAAAAATACTGCTTCTGTAAGGAAAATTGTGCAAAGAGTTTTCATGAATTCCTCACCATCATAATTTTAGAACTTCAGAGCTGGGAGGGACCCTATGGATCATTGAGACCATCTCTGTCAAGGAGGCACAGTGGGGAATTGAATTCACAGCATCTGGCTCCACAGCTAGATACCATTAGCCCAGGACAGAGTCTCACTGAGTGACTGAATCTTGTTGAACCAAAATGAAGCCATCTTGTGGTGAGTTCATTCTTTAGTTCCTTCCATCTGACCTAGTTTAGCCAGAATAAGCTTTAAGCTCTGGTTTAAAAGCTCTGGTTGATTTGTGTTTGGGGTGGGTGAGTGGGTGTTTGGGTGGCTGGCTGTATTTTAATGTATTTTTATTTAATTAATTTATTTATTTAATTAATTTATTTAATTTATTTACGGGTTTGTGTTGTGGGTGGGTGGGTGGGCTGAGTGTGTGTGTGTGTGCGCGTATTTTTATTTTATTATTTATTATTTTGTATTTTTATTTGGCCCCGCCCATGACATCATGATGTCATGTTAGCTCCGCCCACACTGTGATGATATCACGGTGGGGTAGTAAATTTTTTGACATCCCACCACTGTTCTTATCCATAGTACTCTGTCTCTTCTTCTGCAAGCCAAAAACATATGGTTAACTAGACAGAACAACTCTTTGTAGTTTATTAAGTGCCTGCTGTTCTTTGAATGAAGATCAATAAATGTTTCCTAGTAGCATCAGTTTCATGGTTCGCAAGCAAATGCATCTATCAATCTATCTATCAAAGTGGCCTTACTAAGTCACAAACTTTGTAGGCACTTGTGATGTCTGTGAGTTATGAGATGCCTGCACTTTGTGAAAGAAACATAATAATCACCTGTCACAGATATGACTTTCTATAACATTCCTATCCATTTATCATATGATCCCATTGGGCTTTTGGAGAGCAGAGCAAATGGTAAGAGCATTTGCTTATAAATGTATGATCAAGAATGTTCACTGTTCAAGAATGGGAATTTACCCCAATAGCTATACATCATAAGGAAACATTGCATTGTCACATGTCCTCCAGTTACGTACAATGTAATTCTTAAATACATTTAAGTGACAGATAATCTGATGCATATACAACAGGTTAAATTAAGGAATGAGAAATCACCATGGGTATAACCACTATAGTATAGTATACTGCCTTTGACTTTTGCAGCAGTGTTACTCCTGATATGGTTTATCCTCACATTGTAAACAAGGTATATTTTTCCTCCTCCTTGCAGTTAAATGGAGGGGGTTGTATGGGAAATTTAATGCATGTTGAAGACCTTGTTCTTGTACAAAGTAAAATGTGCATTATTAAAGAATTATACAATATTGGAAAATATGGTAAATGCACAAACTAGCAAATGTAGAGGCATTTGATGTGTTGTCTGTATCTTTTTGATCAATCAGTCTTTCATATTGCATTTGTTGAATACAATTCTGGCGGTGGGATTGTAAACCCCAATCTAGTTGTTAAGTGAGTTTTTGGTTGGTTTTAGTTGTTAAGTGAGGTGACCATTCAGAGAAAATTCTGCTCTTTAAGTGAGTTAGTCTCTAAGCGAGGCACTCTTTATGCGAGGGTTTACTATATCACACAGTATTTTTATGTATTTAAAAAATCTGCACTCTAGTCTACAAGCTATAACTTTAACTCTACATTTAACCACATATTATTTAATAGGATTCAATTTTTCTGGAGTAAAAATCCTCAGAATATGAGAGACAAAAATATTTGATCACTTGGTTTGGTGTTTTCATGGTGTCTGAAAGTGTGATACTTTAAACTAATGGTCCAGTTAATTAATTCCAAACTGCACTAGAAACCCCATTGATGTACTTACAGCCTCTGCACTTAGATCAAATGTGGTTTTCATGATTAATGTTATTGCAGTAATTGCTACAAGAATTAATAATGATGAGATTATTATTCTGAAGAGGCACAAGTTCCATTAAACTGTTTGATTGTTATGAACCACTGCAATTCTGGAACACTACATTGACCTTACCATTTCTAAAACATGGCCTGTGTGATGCTATTGGAAGCCAAGGTCAGAAAACCTGGGGTGGAGAGAAATGGATGAACTCTATGGAGCCACACAGGTTCCATTCTACTCATAAAATAATAGACATGGTAAATATAGATACTCCACAAAAACATGCAAAGGACTGAATTTCACTGTTCTTTCATGTACTTGTACTGTACTATAATAAACAGCAAGCACCCACACATAACAAAACAGTATAATTATTTGGGTTTACTTTTGACAAGCTTGTTTCATATTCCCAGCTGTGATCTAAATGCTAGACCACATTCTCTACTTGTGCTGCTGACAGATTATTTATTATGTACCATATGAAATTTTAGCATATTAGTCCTTAAAGTAGAAATATTATTACATGCTATGTATAATCAGCCAACAACAGTGATTCTGTGCTGACTCTGTCCAACCTACTAATATCAGGGATATAAAATTATTTCCTAAACAACCATGTATTCTGTTTTGGTTAGTTGATTACATGTTCTTACAACAAACTTTTAAATGACATTGTAGGAAGTCAGGTCTCTGGATCATTTGGTCTAGAGATCACAAATAGGGAGCTATGAGACTGATGGAGTCTTTCTTTTTTAAAAAAAAAAAAATCTGGAATCCTAGACTCAGTAAACTGAAGCCTACTGTCATCCAAACTGGGAATAGCAATGGTTCTTTCCAGATATTTTCATTTAATTTCTGACTATTGCCTCACAGGGTTGGGTTGACAATTAAATTGGCACCTCCATTTTTTTGTAATCTTATTTTTTAAAATCTTCATTGGGTTCCATAAAGCAGTATTTCAGTCTATTATCCTGTCACCTACGCATAAGGCAGTTTCTTTTAAATCACTTTTTCAGAAGAATAAGATTGAATTATAAGGTGTGTATTGAACATATTCAGCCCCACCTCTTAAACAGCACTAGTTGAAGCAGTGGTGGTAATGATAACTTACTCTCTGCCTTGCCTGACTTTTCCTTTTGAAGTGACCAGCTTCTCTTTGGGCAGTACAGGACTCTTTTCAATGCTCTTTGAAATAGCTATGCCAGCATTTAATTTCAGGCCTTATAACATAACTATGGTCACTGTCATGTTTAGGTAATACTCCATGCTAAACTGATTTTCAATTATGGTTTCCTTTCATTCTGTCATCCCCGTTTCTTGCAAGATTGCAATGCAGGTTTTCAAAGTACATGATCATTTACTACACAGAGCAGCCCCTCTTCTAGTTTCCCCACTGTTATCGACTGCAACTCATGTCCGAGAATGCATTTTTCTTGAAGCAGGAAAAATGTCACTGGCATGAATCTGTTTAAGGTGGATCCCATCTTGCCATGATGTGACCCACACATTATGATCATGGAGCCATTTCCTGTGGCACACATGAAAAGAGACATGCAGGATTTAACACCAGGACTGCAATGGACTACTGCAGCCTTGAGGATATCATCAAGGCACACCTTCACAGCCAGCCCATCTGGCATGGCCTCCTCCGCCTCCATGACTGTTGGGAATCAGAGTTTTTCCTCCACTCATTTTGCCGTTGGGTCCAATATGATGGTTTCCAGTGGCATTTATTTATTTATTCAAATTTATATTGCCGCCCACTCGCCGAGGTGACTCAGGGCGGCTTACAGTCAAAACAGCAACTGTGTTGAGTTGCTGGCTGTACAGTCTACTCCAGCGGTGTCCAAACTATGGTCCACAGGCCCAATTAGGCCTGTGCATATAATTAATCCGGCCCAGGCTAAGTACCCGGGCTCTCCTAGGACTACCCCCACTGCCTGACATCACTTACAATGTCAGCTGTGGCGGCGACGGTTATTGTGTTTTGTCCCTACTGCTCTGAGCAGCCTCTGTCTTGGTCCCCTTGCTTCAGCAGCCTTTGGGGACATGGATCACTGTGTTGGAGAAATTTTTGGAGCCTTCCCTCTTTCAAAATCCGTGGTGCTAGGAAAGCCCCATGGTGTGCCTGGGATGACATCTACTCCCTTACTGTAGCACGATGTCCAGCCAGACATTCTCTCACTGTAACATGGAGATAAATGGTTAGGCCTCATCTGTTCTCCCAACACCTCCTTTTTGCTCCCAGGTGTATGGGGAAAACCTCAGATCAGTGTCTTAATTTTGGTCAATAAAGGTCATCTCAACATAGTGAGAGAGTGTGTTAAAGATTCTTCAACTCCTTCAAGAATTTTCACCTAAGATACTACCTCATTCATTTTGCTTTCCACATTTTGTTAAAAAAAACCTTCTATTACAGTCAGTCAATCACAGTTGGACAATAAAACTAACAAATATTAAAATTTAAAAGATTACAAATCAAGAAATGAAAAATTAAAAAATAAAAGATTTGAAGAGGGAGAGAATATTTACTAAATTAACCAGCAGGCTGGAGTCCCTGTACCACTGGTGCCCCACACCTGCCCTGCCAGCCATGTCTTTAACCCATGTCTTTAACTCATGTCTTTAACCTTTTACATTACACTATCATTGTAACAATTAGGTGAAAGCTTGGTTGCACGTAAGGCTTGGGAAAGGCATTCTGAACCCTCACATATCCATTTTGAAACAGTAATTTCATACCTACAGAGACTATCAGTAAAAAGTACACCTCTTGTCTCAAAAAATCAACCAACTTCTGAGGCTCATGAAACATTTCCAAGAGAAGAACTGTTAGAAAATATTTTAAGATATAAAGAGACAAAAGGCTGTACTCCAACAGATTGAGTTTTATTAGGTTGCTACCAATATATGTATGGCACAAAGCATAAAGATTCAAAAAGATTCTCTCAGTGCAGAGGCAAAAGGCATATAGGATAGGCATAATTTATAGTCTACTCCTCAACATGCATCATTAAATTTCTGCTTTCTAAAAATAGAGCTCATAGAGCTTTGGTTTCCTGTTCTTTCCTTGAACACTTGGAGATGGTTCCTGTTTTCTAGCAGAGCAGGCTGCCATAATTCCTCTTTTCTAGCAGAGCAGGTTGGCAAAAGTGCCTCATTCTTACTGGTAAATCTATGTTCATACAGTATTAGGCATAATATATTTGTCAGCTACTGATGAATATGGGATCAATTAAATTTTGTCATCACAGAATTTAGTGGCAACAGTTGGCCATCACATTTCAGTTTCATTTAACATGTTTAAATCACCTACAGCATTCTGACCTCTAAGTATGAGGGTGGGGGTGGGGAGGAATCTTGGTTTTCCAGCCTTGCTTTCTAGATTAGATCATGCGTCTTTCTGAACATGCTAATCAACTGAAGCTGTAATCAGACAGCAAAGACAAATTGCATCTGATTGCACCAAAAAGAGTCACTTTGCTGGGAGCAATCCCCCTTAATGTGTCCTTCCTGTCCATAGAGGAATTGGTCTAACCAGGCTCAAGAAAAGGATTGTGCTGCCACTGAACCAAAAAGACCCTGCTTGGACACAGATAAGGGTCAGGCTGGATTGCAATTTGCCTGTACATCATGTGACTGTTTGGAAATATTTCACACACAAAAATGCCCACAAGTGGTCCAAAATGAAAGCTATTTCCCCATCCAATCACAGCTTGAAACACAAGGCCACCAATACCACAATGGAATTACAAAGGAATCGTAAATTGAGAGTTTCCCTGCAATGCCATGCTTGTGACAAAAGGTCTGAATCCTCAAGAGGACTGTGAATGAAGCAGTCTAGAATCATATATCTATGGATTGGCTTCGCCTTCCCAAATGTTTTGCATCAGCTGACATTTCTGTTTCTTGAGAATGTTGCTAGCTGTGTTTGAACAGCTTTAAGTCAGTAGAGTTTGTTATAATCTACCTATACTTTATTTATTCACATGTATACCCCGCTCTTTTGGTGCAAGCACCACCCATTGAGTGCATATTTGTAAACAGTGCCTAAAAGCTCCATTTTCTTTAGACAAAGAAATCTGCCTTTCAGGGAAGTTCAGTCATCATTCTTGATCTGATTAAAGGTAAAGATCTTCCTTGCTTGAAAGCCAATCATGTCTTACTCTATGGGACAATGTTCATCTCCATTTACAGCCAAACAGCAAGCACTGTCTGCATCTGCAGAAGTTTCCATGGTCATGTGTCAGGCATGATTAGATGTTGAAGTGCACAGAACACTGCTATCTTTCCCACAAAATAGGTGCCTATTTATCTACTTGTAATTTCTTGCTTTCAAACTGTTAGGTTGGCAAGAGCTGGGGTAGATGATGAGTACCCACTCCATCATGCAGCACTCAGATCTTGAACTGAAGATCTGCTGACCTTCCAGTCATCAAGGTCAGGATCTTAACCATCTAAGCCACCAAGGCCCTCTTGATCTGACTAAGAAGTCATTAATAAGCCTCCATGACGTCTAACACCATCCGAAAACCAGTTCCCTTCATTCTTGCTCAGCAATGAGAGAAAAAATCACCATGAAATTGTTCGTATTGCTTCAGTCTCTCCATCTATATATAAAGTTTTCATCTAGAGATGCAACATTAATTAAATCACACACAGAGAGAGAAAGATAGACAGAGGAGAAAGATATAATACAAATCACATTTGGGAAGTATGTAATGAGGGCTTAAAACCAGGATGAGAGCAGGATTAAGTGAAGGAAGATGGAGGAGCCAGCTGTGCATCAACAATTTCTGGGCAAAACAATTGCGATATTATGACAGCTCTATCTTTCTTTTTCTTTTTCTTTTTTTTTAGTCTTTGTTAAAATTTTCTATTTGGCCTTTCTAACTGTGGAGAGAAAAGGAAAGCTTAAGAGCTTTCCGCTGTCGGGTGTGCATCAGTGACATTAGAAAAGGAATAACAGGTATTGTTAGCTATAGAGAAAGTGAGAGAGAAAAAGGACCCATCCCTACAGAGTGAAATGAAGAAATGTGATAAAGTATGGTCTGAAAGCTTCCTGTAACCCCCAGGGTAACTCTTATGCCCCACAACAACACAGTTCCTCAAGTTTTCTACTTCTGAAGCATCCCCCAGAGGACACATTATGGCCATTCCGCACCTTTTTATGCCATTATCAAGGTGGCTTTTCGCCTTCAAGACCAGAGGTGATTAGAAAGGGCATGGGAGGGCCGGGTAAAATGGTGAGCATGAAGGGGCATGATTTGCTACACTTGTCATGTCTTATAAGATTGCTCCAGCAACTATGTGAAGCCACCATGTTCTCCCACAGGAAAAGAAATAGCAAAGATTTGGCCTATTTTCTTTTTCTTATGGCTGATGCTGCCATGCTGCCTTGTAAACCCAACCACCTTCAGAAAGTTTTCAGAAATAGGTGGCAAACATATGCTATACAGATTGTGGTTTTCTAATCCACTCTAACCCCTCAGATAGAATTGACATTTGATGGAACATGCCTCATCCTTGAATGCATTTCCTGAGGGAAACCTTTGAAGAGCACACTAATATTATATGGAGGCAGATTTATGAGTAACATTTAAAGTAAGCCATTCAATTCTTTCTTTTTGAAAGAGACAGACTGAAGAACTGATGAGTCTAAATTTGTGTACAGTACATTCCATTACTTCAATAGACCTACTTCATTTGTAACATACTATACTACTAGATTTAAACCAATGAGCAGTCTAAACATTCAAAGATTTCCTATGCTCTACATTGCTTGCAATAGAATAGGATTTTTTTTGTTAATTTTGTACAGAAATAATTCCAACCCCCATCCTCTTGCTGTGATATGCACAAAATACCTTGTATTGTTACATGGCATTTTTTGACAGTTTCTAACTTTGTGTGCAAGGGATTGCAGTGGCTCAAGTGGCTAAGATGCTGACTGGAAGGTTGGCAAGTTGGCAGTTCAAGACCCGAGTACTGCATGATGGAATGAACGCCTGTCTCTGTCCTAGCTCCTGCCAACCTAGCAGTTTGAAAGCCATTGCAAGTAGATAACTAGGGACCACTTTGGTGGAAAGGTAAACAGTGTTCTGTGTGTTCTGGTGTCTAGTCATGCCTGCCACATGACCACGGAAACATCTGCAGAAGCAGACAGCACTGACTCTTCGGCATCGAAACAGAGATGAGCACCTATCCTACAGTCGGATATGACTGGCTTTCAAGCAAGGAAACATTTGTTGTCACTACCCACCCCTGCTGTACACCCCAAATCCGGGCTCCCAAGCAGGGCACGCAAGTGAAGAAGGTGAGGAACCAAGTGCTACCTATTATGGGACGGTTAGGCTATGCATCAAGGCCCTCTTTTCAGACTGCCAGGCAACAGAATTTTACTCCCACAGTAGGCCTATGAAGAGATCTACAGTCTGAGCTGCTCCTTTGACACCTCCCCTGGGGTGAACTTCCAAGGTCTTACAATGGGAGTATTGCAAGATCTCACACTCCAGTAACATGTTTTATCTTGACGCTTGAACCAACATTCCTGTTCACAAAACAAAATGTCAATTTGTCTTTCATGGAAGCAAAACCAATCCTGGCTCCATTCTCCTTTTTATTGTAGGAGTGATGAGAAGCAAAGACTAATCCATTGAGAAATCCAAGCAAAAAGCATAGCTAAATTTAAGCTAATAATCTCATAACACACTCTAGAAATAAAAGTTCCCATTCCTGGGTTCCTAATCTAATTCTACTCTAACACACAATTTATACTGAAAAATAAGAAAATGTGCAGATTCTAAGTATCAACCTGGACTCATGTCTCAATTTCAAAGTCCAGCTTTGATGAAATTCTGACTAAGTGTTAGCCTGGCAAGATTTCTTCTGTCTTTCAAATAGCAGCCTGGCTTGGCCCCATGGCTCAAAGCCACATCTCCCAATGGCCTCCCGATCTTAGCTTCACAAGCACAGAGCTTTGCCTCCTTTCAAGAAGCACTTTCTAACTAAACAAATTCAGGGGGTTTTATACACAATTTCCCCCTCTTCCTCCCTTCTAAGGAATTTTTAGGTGGCCTTGGACCCAGATCTCGAGAGAAGCCTTATCTTCTCAAAAATTTCAAGGTCAAGGCATGTTGGCAAAGTGCTAAGATCTCATTTTGCCCCCCCTCCCATCTTTTGGTGATGGTTCAAACGGACAATGAACTTTGATTACAAAATTCACTCCAGAGCAATGAACTCTGAGATTCCTTCAGATGTTTGTCTGTCCACTAGAGGCACTAATCCTGATGATGTAATGCATCCAAGAATCACTTTGAATCTTTGCACTTTTAAAAGTCCATTTCCCAACCTTGACAAGCTGTGACAAGTAACTTAAAACAAAGTAATGTTTCTCAAGTCCATAACAACCTTTACCTTTACCTTTTAACCCTTGTGTGCAAGGATGAGACAAAGCAATATTTCTAACTCTAAGCTTGCTTACACATATTTTAATACACAGCTCCTTACTGCCAGTAATTAAACCATAAATGTGACATTTCACATTTTAGAATGGATGAGAATCCCAAATGTAAACAGGGGTGTCATAAGGAATGGGGTGTGGTCATCTGGGAAACCCAATAGGGCACATTCAGTAGCAGAAGTGAAGTGCAAAAAGACCTGCTTTTGATACTCCACTGCAAGTAATCATGATGGACATAGGATTGCCCCACAGTTTCCATCTTCATTCTGTCTGATCTGACTCTTCCTGATCAGGAGTCAACAACATGTGATCCATGAGTCACATGACAACCCCATTGACCAAAATGCAGGCCTCATCACCACAAACTCCCTCTATCACCCCACCTCTAGATTAACAGTCAAGGACAACTTCAGTTCCTTTATTTTCAGCTCCTTCTCTCTCTTTCCAAAGCATGTAGTTTTATTAACAGGATCACAAGCTTATCTTGCTGTTTCTAGATGGAGTTCAAATATTACCTCTCCTTTTTCTTTTGCTTCAAATACTCTTTGCTGCTTAATAAAACCTGAAACTTGAACATATATCTCCAACAACAGAGAGCACATGAAGGAAATAATCAGTGGCAGTGTCTGGGTTTCCTTTCCCATGCCTTAAGCATTGATAGGAAAATACAGGAAGGGCAGATCCTCCCATCGTCACATATTTGACAGGAAGGAGCTAAACTGAAAATCTGTAACTTGCATTCACTGTAACTGTGACAGATGAAAGAGGCTACAAATATATCACAGAATTTCCCCATCAACACAGGAAGATTGGAGCTAGAAGAGGGAAATTCTACTTAACAACATCAGGAGAAGGTTGTACTTGTCCCTTTCATGGGTCAGCTGTACATGTATAAACAGTAAGATCGAGTTATGGTTTTACTCATTAAGAAAGTCCCAAGTTCTGTCATCAGTACCATCATTCTCTGAGAAAAACTATGGTTTTACATTAGCAGAGACTAGAAGAATGTATAACTAGTAATCTGGAGAAAAGATGCAGAAGATTTTGATGTTATGAAGATTTGGTTATGTAACAGTTTTAGGCAGAACAATAGATTTCATGGAAGAGAGTCTATTCTGCACAAAAAAGTTAATGACTATAAATCAGATATCAGTAACGGCAATACAGTACACAGAAAACCATTTCAATCTGTTTCCAATCTACCTGGACATGCTACCCAAGACTTGAAGGTTGCCAGACAAGACAAGGATCCAGAGGCTGACAGCAGAGATAAAGTACATACATATGGTGAACACCCATCTCAAAAGTTTGAATATTAGTCAAGGGTTTATGGGACATTATCAAATTGGATACAGCACAGCTGCTATATATGTTGTATGTTATATGTTGTTATATTATACCACCTTTACAGAAACTACTTCAGTAGAATTCTCATCTACAGCTTCAGACTACCTCTCAGAACAAAGGAAGAACCAAGTGTTCGTTCTGGGCCACTCACACAATAGATGCTAGGCCTGAAGGATAAACTTGTTAGCAAATGTGTAATCGTTGTCTTGCATTCATTTGCAATTCAACAAGGTGAAGCTTCACCACTAATCTCAATAACAGGTATTGCCAATTGTTAAAAAAACAACCCACATACTGTACCTGTTATGCTAACCATTCTGAACCTCTGTACCTGATGTGTATAAATTTATGCCATGAAGTCTTACTCCCATGTCTGATGAAGTGAATCTGATTCACAAAAGTGAACATTAAAATACAGCGGGTAGTCTTTAAAGTGCCACAACATTTTTGTCTTTTTATTTTGTTTTGTTTACTCTCTGATATACTTATGGTTTGTGATTTTGTTCGACTTTTATTGGTTACTTTTTTGTTTTTCCCTGTAATTATGTTGTTGCTCTTACTGCTGTTATTTTAGTGTTGTCTATTTTTATGTTTTGCTGTTTTGTTTAATTAACCTTTAAAACTGCCTTGGAACCTCATCTTGGTTTAGCACCAGATTGTGCATCTTTTAAACAATAAATATACATTCTTCTGAATCAGGAATGAGAAATTTGTGGCCTTCCTTAACTGCAGCTTATATCATTCCATGTCATTGGCTAAGTTGACCTTGATTTGTTTGAAACTGTAGTCCACCAACATCTTGATAGTTGCACACATTCCTCCCTTTCATATAAATTTTCCAGGTAAAGGTATTATTTCATCTACATCCCTTGGTTTTCATGAGGATGAGACTTATATGTTGTTTTGTACTCTGAAGAATCATTATTATGGGATGGTACACTAATTATTTACACTTATTTATCTATGAAGACAATGAGTTTGAAAATAGCTCTAGAAAAACCTTTGGGGGCTACTTCAATATTAGTGCAGCTTGGATGATTACTGGACATTTGCAAAAGACATGCATCCCAAAAATATTAAAACACTTGTCATTGCTTTGGGATGCCATGCTGCATTGCTGAAAGGGAATTTTCATTTCCAACACAATGTGATACTTTTTAGAATTCCAGGAGTTAAATGGAGCATAGATTGGGGACATCCACCATTCTCATCACAGCTGCTACAATATCACGGAGAACATTGCAAATGCAATGGAAAAGAAATTAACTGCCCATCTGTGCAATGTAGGCTCTTTGTCTCCTCATGCTTGATTAAAGCACTTTTGTTTGTCTGGTAAACCAGCCATCATCCTCATCATATTGCACTGCTTTACTGCATTGAGATGTAGAAACAAAATTATTCTTTTCTCTTCATCAAATTTTAGGAAAGTCAACTGCATTGCAGAAGGACAGCAGAAACAGCCAAACAACACTTGACTCTCCTCTACCTACTCCTTCATCACCTTCTTCAACAAAATTAAAAATAGGAACTCTATCAGATAATCAGAATGATTCACATGGACCTTGGAAGTAATAATATCTACATTTTGATTTTTGCAGTTGACACTTTCATATGAAAAATAGTTAATTCTACTGTGATTCATTCAAGGGGAAAATGTTAGAATTATGAGATGAGGTGCATTCAGAGCTTTGATATCTTTCCCACCTACAGGCATCTGCTCATTAACTTTAACTACTGAGATGTGATGATCTTATAATGGCCATGAATGACAGGTGGCCATGTTTAAACCAACTGGCATCTGAAAGTTATGTTGGGCACTCAAAACACAACAGAATAAAAGACCTTCCTCTAAGAGTGGCCAAGATAATACTGCAGGAATTTGGTGATCATTCAGAATGAATATGAGAAATCCACCGCATGTCCCAAAAATTACAACAAAGTATCCTTATTCTAGCATTTTTAGTCTTATTTTATTTTATTTATTTAATTATTACATTTCTATATTGGCCATTTGAGTGGTATCCCACTCTGGGTGGTGTACAAGCAAACATCAAATAGCATGATAGAACACACAACAAATCAAAACAGACAACTGACAAATACATCTCAAAATAAAATAAAATAACTTCTGTCTGAGTGCATATTTTAATATTTTTGTCTCCATGCTCATCTATTGTGAGCATGCTGGAATGATGTGATGATCCAAGAATCAATTGTTAGCTCATAAAAATAGATACATCTACCACTTTTATTTTCCCTATACTTTCCACTTGTTTTTAAGAAAGCACCTCAGGTTCTTTCCCTTTTGTTTATGGTTTTTAAGAATGTATTTTGATAAACTGCTATCAAAGAGTGATTCATATGGAATTGTCATCTAACTGCAATGGCTGAATTAAATTAAATATGTCGAGCTATATCCAGAATGAATACTCAAGGGTATCCACAAGAATGTGGCTTCCCTGGCTTTTCAACATGTATAGTTTGCATGGCAAGCTTGCATGAGTCTACATCTGTTGAAACACCCTCTTCTACAATGCTATTAAATGTACTGGTGCTCAGTCTCCTTCTCATGGAGTCATTCTAGCAGAAACTTGTGATATACTAACCCATCCCGCAGCTGTTAAAAATGAAGATCTTGTCTTGAAATAAAAACTGATAAACCTGTGGGGCTGTTGTTGCTCAGTTGTTAAGAAGCTCACTTTGTTAACTAGAAGGCAGGCAAAGTCAGCAGTTCGAGACCCGGGTACTGCATGACAAATTTAGCACATATCTCCCAGCTCTTGGGGAGATGAAAGGAGCCTCATTTGGGCGTTCACTGAGTGGAGTTTCTTCTCAAAAAATCCTTTCAATCCAGAATAATTTCTGACACGAAATTATTATTATTAGTTAAATCTACTGCATGAACATTTTCCCTTTCTTTCCCTCTTCATATCACAGTGCTGGATAAGTTAAAATTATGGACATGTGTGAAATATGTTTAAAATTCAAATTAAAATGTTTAAATGATTAGACTATTTTTAACTAGAAGTGTTCCATGTGCTTTGTTGTCTAGTCATGCCTGACACATGTCTACGGAAACATCTGCAGACACAGACAGCACTGGCTCTTTGGTTATAAACAGAGATGAGCACTGAACCCTAGAGTTGGATAAGAATGGCTTTCAAACAAGGGTGACCTTTACCTAACTAGAAGTGGACTACTCCAATAGTGTTATCTTGGCGATTTATGACGATGTTCGACTTATATGCCCCCCCACTCACGAAGTGCAACTCTGGGCAGCTCACAAACATATCCTCAACACAACATACATCAATAGCATGAAATATCATAAGATACAATTTACATAATAAAACACAATTTAACACTAAAATAACACATAGCAATTAAATAACAAAAAGTCCTTTGTCGCTCAATGTCCTCAATAAGGCCTGGGCAGTGGTGGGCAGCAAAAAATTTCGCTGCCACACTGTGGGTGGACCCTACATTGTGGGTGGAGCCTATTTCATGGGCGATCTAGTCATGCCTGCCATAGGGCCATGTATACATCTGCAAACACAGGTAGCACTGGCTCTTTGGCTGTAATTGGAGATGAGCACTGTACACTAGAATCAGATATTATTTATTTATTTTATTTTATTTATTTAAATTTGTTTATCGCCCTCCTCCCCAAAGGGACCCAGGGCGATTCCCAACACAACAGCATAGACAACCATTTAAAACCAGTTCAGAAATTAAAAGTTTTAAAAGTTTTAAAAGAAGTTTAAAAACTTAGCATTAAAAACAAGGCATTATAGCTAGGCATTGTAGCTAGGAGGCACTGGGTGTCAAACCATCCAGCCAGCTGGGGAAATTGATCGATCCATTCCCCAGACCTGACCTTCTACCCAGGTTATGAATGGCTTTTGAACAAGGGAGACCTTGAACCACTTGCATGGACAAAACCTGATGGGGCAGGACAGGGGGCAGGGAGGTGGGCATGGTCACCCAATTTCGCTACCCCCTGCCCAAAGGCCACCTAATTTTGCTACCTCACCTCCTGGGGGTGCAAACCTGTTGCTGCCCACCACTGGGCCCGGGGCTCAACGCCCTCTTCAACATCCAAGTGTAACCAAAGTTACACTTCTTGGGCAAGGAATGATTATACTGAGGTAGGAAGCACACAAACAACCCATTCCACACAGTCTCGATGTTAAGACGTCAGAGAGGACTGAGGAAGCCACGTATATGTGACTTCTGCCACACTACTCATGCAATGTGTTCATTGACAAGCACTAGTAAAGGTCACCCTTGCTTGAAAGCCACTCGTATCCAACTCTAGGGTTTAGCGCTCATCTCTGTTTATAGCCAAAGAGCCAGCACTGTCTGCATCTGCAGATGATTCCATGGACATGTGACAAGCATGACTAGGTGCCAGAGTGCACGGAATGCTGTTACCTTCCTATTAAAGTGGTACCTATTTAGCTACATGGAATTTCTTGCTTTCAAACTGCTAGGTTGGCAGGAGATAGACGGAGACAGAAACTTCCTCCATCATGAAGCACTCGTGCCTCGAACTGCTGACCTGCCAACCTTCCAGTCATCAAGTTCAGTGTCTTAACCACTGAGCCACCACAGCTGACAGGCAATAGTTGCCTTTAATTCCTTACCCTTTACATCTTCACAATATAAGTATCACTTTGTTTGTAAATATATTGAACTGGAAATTCATGATCTGATTTACTTCACTGGAATGTACAGTACAGTAAAACCCTGCATAACCAATGTCTATTACAGTGATTAAATTGTACTACGAAGAGTATTTGAAAAAACATTGTGCCCCATATAACAACTAAAATCATTATATGATGCAATGCATCTCTATGGGGGAAAATTGTACAATGATTTTTTTGTTGTACGATACATCCCATAGGGATTATTGCTATACGATGCATGCATCGTATAGCGATTAAATTGTACAACAACTAGACCCACGGAACAAATTAAAATTGTTATACAGTCATACCTCGCTTGCTATGTGAAAAATTCGCTATGCGAGTCTGACTCGCAGAATGAATTTTTCGCTATGCGAGTCGGACTTTTCCCTATGGAAAAACTCGCATAACAAGCATTTTTATTTGATCCAATCAACGAACAACCTTAGAGATGGACAAAAATTCTAGGAACCCATTGCAAGCCCATGTAATCAACCCATCCAGATATACCCATCCATATAATCTCATCCAGATATTCATCAGAGGGCAAGAAAGGATTGTGATTACATCCAAAGGGATCTATTCATTGTAAACAATCTTCATAAAGCAAACTCAATGTATCTTGAATTGAAAAGGCCTTGATGCTGGGAAAGCTCAAAGTCAAAAGGAGAGGGGGTGGCAGAGGATGAGGTGGATGGATGGAATCATTGATGAATTGGGCGTAGATCTGGCTGGGCTGCTGAGGATGGCAGAGGACAGAGAAGCCTGGCATGTGGTGGTCTATGGGGTCATACTCAAGTATGACTCAGCAAATGTATCAGAATTTCTGGTCCATACTTTCAAATATAGTACTGGTTTACCAGAAAATGGGAAAACTGCATCTGGATTCTGGGAAGTTGATTTTCCTGATTGGCATGAAATCCACCAAGGTGAAATCTTTACTTAATTCTAATTTTGCCACTGTTAAGCAGCATCAATGCAAGGAGTGCCAGTTAAAGTTAAAGGCACTGAATTCAAATAAATCAGAAACTGGAAGATTACATTTCAAATGCACAGTAAACATTTGTCCTCTACCCTTAAAAACCAAATTCTAGGTTCCTTGCCAAATTCCTCAAAGAATTGTTTTATTCTCAGCACCATTACATAAGGTACTTGCAAGAGTACATCCCTTTTTTACAATTAGTGAGAACATGGCAAATAAATTCTTCCTTTTAAACATTTATTTAATGTGAATATATATGAGCATATATGGCATAGCTAACTATTACAAAACAAGATTTCATAAAAATGACAAATAACAGCATTAGAAAGTACTTATTGTTTACATTAGTTGCTAACAGAGTAAATATAACATTGGTTAATTATAGCAATGATATATTAATTTATAGTGCATTTAATCAATTCATGAAAGTGTAACAGAATAGTCTAATATATCTATGGCACTAGAAAGTATAAAATAATTAATATGCATTGTATTTAAAACAAATAATAAAGAAAGCCTGCAATTTCTTCAGTGCAGTGCACTGAGGCAAACTATAACATTACAAGATTAATCAGAGGGAAAATAAAATAAGCTTTCTATTAACAGCTAATAATAGCACTTAGTTTAAGGTACTTATACTAATAACCAAGAGATAATTAACTTTCATTCAAGGTGAATATAACATATCAGATTCATCAATACATTCGTACTGAGGTACACTTGAATTTTTTATGTTAGCAACAAAGAAAATCAGAAAAACAGCATGACATTTCAATGTGTCACTAGCATAACCTATACTCTCAGTTATACAGTTAAGAGAGAGTTAATACAGCTTCTAAATCACAACTGAACTATGTATTTAAAAGTGAAAAAAAATCACTCTTAAAATAGGAAACAGCAGCAGTGGTACCAGCTACACAATGAGCAAGACAGAATTATTTTGGCTTGTTTGTTTTAATTTGTTGTGTTTATGTTATCTGTCTGTACACTGCCCAAAGTGGGATACCACCCAAATGGGTGAGATAGAAATGCAATAAATAAATATTTTACTTAAAAACAGAATATATCAATATAATAAAATGCATGAGAAAACTAAGTCATAGTACGTTAAAGGTTATACTGCTCTCTACTCTCAGTGAGACCTATCTATATTGTTTTGGAAAACTTAACAAACATTGCAGACTCACATGCCCTCTGCAGCTCTTTTTTCTTTGGCATGGTTCCCTGGTTCCTTGCACAAAGGCTGGCATTGGCCAACACTGAATTTAACCTGAATGAGGCTTTTATTTATTTATTATTATTATTATTATTATTATTATTATTATTATTATTATTATTATTATTATTATTATTATTATTATTATTATTATTAAATTTATATGCCGCCCTACTCGGTGAAAACCGACTCAGGGCGGCTCACAACATACAATCAAATACAATGTAACAATTCAATAGAACAACACAATGTCACAATATAGTGAAATATACATCAATAATTCAAACAATAGAATATCATAAAATACAATACAGTAAGATAAAACCCCAATATACGTCATAAAGTTACAAAAGTATTACAAAAAACATAGGAACATTACACAATCTTACAAAGAAAAAAAATGTTACAAAAAGGCATCCCCACCCTACTCACCCCGGATCCTACCCATTAAGGTGGTGGCCACCAACCGGCTACTCCCCTTCCTTCTGTCCAAGGGAAAGGAGAAGGGCAATGTGTCCATCCAACATGTAGGTGCTGCCACAAAACCCCAGCCTAGAAAAAGTTTAGCAAACATAACAGTCAGACTGGCCGAAGGAGGGTGGGGCTGGAATCAGCTGGGGCCTGGTGTTTTCTTCCTCCCAGAACTGCAGCCGGCTTTTTCACTCCTGGCCTTGGAGGGTGGTGTTTATACTTTGAAAGGATGGCATATTTCACTCCAACCCTGCTATTGGGCTATCTAGCCAGGAATTGTTCAGCAGCTGAATGAGGCTAGTTCACTTCTAACATCCTTCTTTTCTAACTGCCTTTTTGAGCAGAGTTTTCTGCTTTAACTGACTCATGTAGGCCTATAAAGCTTCATACATTACTTTTAAAGAGTAATGCCACCGTATACCAAATTATGCACTCTGACACCACCTTATAATTGCCTTATAATTGCCTCAAACATACAATATACCATGACACAGCATTAGGAGCCAGTACTTAAAACAAGTAATAGTCTTCTTCTACCCTTTAGTGACACCACAACAACTCTCTGCAAAACTAACTGAAAATGAATGTAGTTAATTCCCTGTCAGGATCCAAGGTGTGGGCAGATAGCACAAACACTAGGACTCTGGATTACCAAGTGACAGATGAACAATAACCATTTTTCAGTCCAAAGCCAAATCCTAGAAAGCAGGATTAGTCTAGACAATGAAAGTGTAGTCCAAATGAGCCAGAAGTCATTTGACCAGGAGAACAGACAAGGTAGAATAACCTAAGAATGGAGCAAGGCAAGGATAAACTTCCAGTACACAGGAACCACTAACAAAGCAGGGAGTTTTCCGGAGCAGGAACAAGGCAGGAGTTCTTCTGGAAACTGGGATCAAGACAGGAGATCCTCCAAACAACAGGATCAAGACAGAGGACTCAATAACAAAACAGCTTCAGATCCCCTGACCTTTGTTGCTGAGGCAGCTTCTGGGAGGGAAGGTAAGATCTTATATAGATAGTCACCCTGGGTCTCCAGGTGGAGTTTAGCAGTTGCTTCTGGGCTGAGTGTTACAGCCCTGCAGGACTTAGAGCAGCTGCTGCAAATCCGGATATTCCCTGAGTTAAAATCATATTGAAATTTAGTTATACCTGCATTATTGTGAAAGGAACTAATTATATACAACTAACTAATGCTATTTTAGTGCACCAGTGAAAATGCTGATTGTGACATTCAGAGCAGGGCTTTGAAAGTAATAACTGCTTATAAACTGTTAATTACTTTTGAGCCTAGTTGCCAAAACCAGGCCCAAATGGATTTTGTTTGGTGAGAGGCAATTAGGAGTCTCACTGGTGAGCTAAGAAATAGCATTTGAATTCTCTTGTCTCATTTATAGTAATCAGTGGTAATGTCAACATAAAATGAAATGCACATGTCCAAAAATAATATTAATAACAATAAAATCTACGCAGGCTAAAATCATGCTCTGTAAAAATGAACCCCCCTGCCCCCTGTAGCTCTAAGCCTTTGGAAGCATTGACAGGTAGCAATTGTATGGGGATTCAGAATAAATAAAATGATCAGTCTTTCATTTAACATTAGGGCTGTGATGATATTTCCTTAAGTCAGGGGTTCACAACCATTTTAAGCCAGGGGCCGGAACACGCCTCCTCAGACTGTTGGCAGGTCAGAATCGTGGCCCTCCACCGCCACCGCTTCCCTGCTTACTGGCCTGCCATGGGTAGATGCCTGTACTTGGCCAGAGTGACACCCAGGGAAGATGTGGGTGACTGCATGCATCTGCCACTTCCACTGCTGCCATTTTACAACATCTGTCTTGCTATGGAGTGGCATTAAGGACACATCAAACCAGGTGGAGGGGAAAAAGACGGTGGCGATGGCAGTGACAGCCAGATGGAATGGTGCTGTGGGTCAGATCCAGCCATGGGTCGTAGGTTGAGAACCCCAAGTGGTTTGATTAGGGAAGTTGTTGTTGTTGTTGTTGTTGTTGTTGTTGTTGTTGTTGTTGTTGTTGTTGTTGTTGTTGTTGTTGTTGTTGTTGTTGTTGTTGTTGTTGTTGTTGTTGTTGGACTTGTATGCCGCCCCACTCGCAAAACGACTCTGGGCGGCTAACAAAGATACAAAATATACAGTTACAATTGCAAGGTACCACATTATCATAATGCAAAAACATTTCAACATATCATCGCAAATCATCACTAATCACAGTATCAAAAAGCATCAGTACCACAATATCAAAAAGCATTACAAAAAATGGCCACCTCCCTTGAAGCATATCAATGGTTATTAGCTGAGGAAAGTTAGTGGAACCTCCACTATACAGAAGTAATATATCCCTATAATCCAGACACCATATACAGAAAACAATAGCCATCTTAATGTTCTTTTCAAATGCCTCTTTGATGGGAAAAAGGATACTGGGTAAAATTCACATTGAGCTGATCCATATAATACAATTCTTGGCAAGCAAGAAATGCAGATAATGGTTTTCCTTAATATATTGGCCGTGGCGTCTAGGTCAATAGATCCTAGTAACAGAAGAAAGGGATGCAGACTTCACTCTGGAGTCTTATTAAGCAGAGAAATAGCTAATGAAAGATAGATTGTGCAAATTAGAATGAAAATGAATTGAAATAAAGCAACATTGTATCCAACCTAAAGCCAAGAACTCTCCAGGCCAAATGAGGTTAAAACAAGTCTTCAGAGAATGATTGTTAATCATTTGGAGCCTGTTCCTTGAATGGTCATGAAATCAGTTTCTTTGAATTATGTGATTACAGAGATCAAAGAGTTCATTAATGTTTCAGATAAATGCCTTCTGCTTCCATTAAAGAATGCAGTAGGTCTTCAGCTGTCATACTTTCTAGCTAGCCTATCCTGAGAGAATATAACCCACATTCTTGGCACACATCAAAGTCCTTTATCTTTGCAGGAAAATATGTTCACAATGCGAAACCACCTTATTTTGAAACTGACCTAAATCCAACTAGCTCAGGGGTGGCAAACCTTGCTGCTCTAGGGGTTTTTGAACTTCATTTTCCGTAAGCCCTGATCAGCAGGTGTGCTGACTTGGGCTTCTGAGAATTGAAGTCCAAGAACACTGGGAGCACTGAGGTTGGCTACCCCTGAACTAGCTCGATGATGGTCCATATTTTGTTAAAAGCAGGTCTAACATAATTGTTGAAGTTAAAGGTCCAAGTACAAACTTTTCTTACCTCTTGTATCTTGTAGATTAGCTTGCTTTGATTGGGGATTGTTCTTCAGGAAGTAGCTACGAATTTCAGGATGCTGCTTGGAAGAAATGGAGAACCAGTGTGCTGACAGCTTGTAAATGCACACCAGTGATGCAATGACACCATCATACTGTCAGAAAATAGCAATGATTTGAAGCAACATTTAATGAAAGCAAAATAATAAAGTGCTGAAACAGGTTGCAACTGAACATTAAGAAAACAAAAATATCACTTAAGTGGCTTGATAGTTGACAATAAGAAATTGAAATAGTGAAAGATTTTATGTATCTTGCTTGGTTCAATCATCAACCCAAACAGGGACTGCAGCCAAGAAATCAGAAGATGACTGAGAATTGGAAGGGCAGCAATGGAAGAATTAGAAAAGATCATCAAGTGTAAGAATGTGTCACTGGAGACCAAGGCCAAGACCACATTATTGTGTTAACAGTCACTATATATGGATGTGAAAACTGGACAGTAAAGAATGCTGGTGTGTGTGTGTGTGTGTGTGTGTGTGTGTGTGTGTGTGTGTGTGTGTAAAATGATTCATTTGTGATATGGTGTTGAAGGAGAACTCTGCATATACCCTGGACTGCCAGAAAGATGGACAAGTGAGTCCAATAATAAATCAAGCCTGATCTCTCTCTGGGGACAAAAATGTGGAAGTTAAGGCTATCCTACTTTGGCCATAGCATGGGAAGACAAGATTCTCTGGAAAAGACAATAATGTTGGGAAAGGTGGAAGGCAGCAGGACAAGAAGAAGACTAAAAGTGATATGGATCAATTTTATGGCTTTGGTTGGCAGGAGCAGAGCAGGCTTTTGAAGACAAGATATTTTGGAGATCATTCATGCCTAGGGCTACCATAAGTCAGAGATGACTTGACAGCACATAAGAAACAATACTGCATACAGTTGTATCTTCAGTACAATCTCTTTGTTCCCCTGAGCACAGCTACTTTGGATTCAAGTCTAGAAGCAATGCCATTGCTACAATCTCTTTTCTTTCATTCTGATTTAGATTACAGTAATTGAATATTCTCATATATGTGTACATTGATCAAAATATGTGTGAGATGGAAAATATATTTTACAAAACTATGAACACATACACATTGGTTTATGCATGGTACTTTGATAAGGTCTAGAAACAGCTGATTTAAAAGTAGAGGCTTCTCAAGGTCAGCTACTGAAAGAGCACCTTTGTAGAAATGAAAATAATGTTTAGTATATGAAATCTAACACAGAGACCTGTCTATAATCCTTAAAATGTTATAAAGATTGAGAAAGACAGAAACAATGTGGTGAAAACTGCTGAATCAGGAGTACAGAGAGAAGTATGGAAATAATATGACAGATTCTCAGAGGCTGAACATATTTTTATACCAAATTTCTAAAGTATTCCTACAAAAAGGATTTTGAACATCTTTTATTATATTAAAGGTCACCCTTGCTTGAAATGCAGTCATGTCTGACTCTAGGGTTCAGTGCTCATCTCTGTTTCATAGCCAAAGAGTCAGCACTGTCTGCTTCTGCAGCAAAGAACTCTGTTTACCTTCCCACCAAAGTGGTCCCTACTTATCGACTTGCAATTTCTTGCTTTCGAACTGCTAGTTTGGCAGGAGCTGGGACAAAGATGGGAGCTCATTCCACCCTGCAGTACTCGGGTATCAAACTGCTGACCTTCCACCTTCCATTCAGCATATATTCTTTTATTTAAAAAATATGCAGTTTTTCCGGTGGCTTAGTGGTTAAGATGTTGAGCTTGGAGACTGGAAGGTCAGGTTTCAATACCCAAAGGCGGCATGGGGACATGAAAGGAGCCTCATTTAGGTGTCCCCCTGAGCAGAGTTTCTTCAGCAAAAATCCTTTAAATCCAGAGTAATCTCTGACATGAAATTATTATTATTAAAAATATCTTTATATATACCAGCTATATTAAATGATTCAATATCTCCCCACTTCAAATCATTTTCTGTTATAATATTAAAAACCATTTTTCTCTGGTTGGTTATATAATAATTTCATAAATTTAAGATTCCTAACCAAATTTCTTTGTATTTTTTTCAAAAGCTCATTGTGAGTAGAGATGCAAAAAAGTTTCAGAAATGTTGAAACCATTTAAAAAAAGGAAATTTTCAGAAACATTGAAAAATGCAACATTAACACTTTTTTTACAGATTAAAAGTCACTCTTACTTTAGGAACATAAAATGTGATTTTGAGGGCTAACATCTTCAGATTCGAAGATCAAGTTGTGTACAATCACCTTTGGGGGGAAAAGTCAGTAAAAGAGTAATTGAACAAAGGCTTACATCCTGAGAGATGAGATTGAAAAGAACTTAGTTACAAGAGTAGAGCTTACAAAGCTGATATAAGAATCCCCTCCTTAAACTCAGATAGCCACAGAAAACAGAAAAGCAAGATGGCGGAAGGGGAATTGGGAGCATAGAGGTAGGGAAGGAAAACTAGTTAAAACATAGGTATTTAACTGGTTGTGCTTGACTGAAGACAGTTTTAATAACTGCAGCCTTTCCTGAGTCAAATTGACTTTGTAACGGGTACCTTCAAATGGTGTAATATGCAGCAGCTAAGTGGGTAACAGGTACAGTATACCATATCAAGAAAAAAAACCCTCAAATTGGTAATAAGAAGGTTGGGCTTACTGGGCCCTGGTGCTGCAGTGGTTAAACTGCTGTAGTGTAAACAAAATGTTGTGAGTTTAATCCTTGACCAGGGATCAAGGTTGACTCAGCCTTCCATCCTTCAGAGGTCAGCAAAATGCTAATTAACTTGTGAACTCCCCAGAGAGTGCATTAAGCACAATGGGATGGTATAGAAGAGTGATTGCTTTGCCTTTGGTACTTAAGGTATTGGTTTTAATTTTTGACACCTACACAGCATGTGGGCCTGGCAATTTAAGCAACCCCCTATGTCACTATGAACCTGTGTTGATATTAAAAATTTTCAGGAGAGTCCTTTGTGAAGGTGTGAAAAGCAGCAGAAGCCCTCTGGATGGGCATGTGGCAGAGGCTTTTTGCATGGATTTCAGACTTTGGAATGCACTTCCTTCAGAGTTGCAATCAGTTTCCACCCCTGCTGCTTTTAGAAAAGAGGTAAAGACACATCTTTTTATAGTTTGCAATGTACTGTGGCAGTCAGGATATTTAAGCAACTAAAAATATCTATTTTAATTTTGATCACAACGTTTATATGCATACACAGTGTACAGAAGTTGTCTTTAGTTTGTCCCAGTTGCCAGTTCTGATATCTCACCTTCAAAACGGAGAAGAATATAGAAAGCAATGTTTACAACAGAAGAACAGGAAGCAAGAAATGGGTCAGGTTACATGTTCTCTGTCATGATTAGCCTTGAAACTTTTTACTCCAATTCACCACCTCGTGGAGATCTGCTGGGTTGTGTGTGTGCACGCACGCGCATGTGTGCATGTGTATGTATGTACGTGCTTGCAGTGTGTGCATGTGTGTAATATCCAAATTTTAATGCATATATTGTCCAGGATCCAGGATCACCAACAGCAGTTTTTCAGGCATTAATCACTACCTCCCATCCTGAATCCTCCAAAGGCTTCCCCTGAATAAAAAGGATCCATAGAGAGCCTTGAAACTGGGAGAGAGGAGGGAAAGTAACAAACTTTGAATTAAAGATAGACTATGGCTGATGATGTCGCCAGCCTTGATGCACAGGTTGTGCCAACAGGATTCCAGTCATTTTGTTCAATAAGTTCTAGGCAAAAAATCAAAATGGAACACCTCCTGTCTGGCCCATATATTTCACAGCACCAAGAAGCACCACCTGTCCGGCCCATATATTTCAAGCAGCAAGTAGCACCAGGTGCTGCTTGTTCATACTTAAGAGGCCTCTCCACGAAGTGCAAAGTATATTAAAACCAGCCCAGACCCCTGAGTGGAAATGCACCACGAACCCCCTCATACACACACAGCTCCCCCAGCTCCCCCTATGGGGGTTTATTCCTTTCACCCAAAAAAGCCAGGGCAGATTGAGGACTTCAACGCCCCTCCCCTTGTGCCCACACCAACTGCTGGGGAAGGGGAGCCAGGGCAGGTTGAGGACTTTGCCGCCCCTCCCCCTGTGCCCACACCAACATATTGTATTGTAATGTAATGTATTATTTATAAGCCACCCTGAGTCGCTATGGCGAGTGGGCAGCAATATAAATTTGAACGAATGAATAATAATAACAAAGTATTATTGTTGTTGTTGTTGTTAAATGAAGTTATGTTCATCTGAGAAAGAAAAAGAAAGTGTGCTTTCCCTCTGCTTAACCCTCAGAGAGATTCTCCCCCCCCCCCAAGAGCTCTATGGAAACAGGGGCTTTGAGCAGAGTCAGATGGGACCCTCAGGCTAATGAGAACAGGAAGGGGGGACTCCTGGCTCTCCTGCCCTGGCCAAGCCTGGTTCTGTTCGTAGCCCTCATCAACATAACAAGAAACTATCTGAGCAGCAAGGCAGGGGGGGGCGTGGAATCCCTTGGGTCTGTTTCCGTCTTCCTGCGGCGACTCATGCAGAAGCTTCCCTTTCACCTTCTGGAGGAACCACTGGCACCGGCACTGCCTTCCCTTCCTCCTCCTCCTCCTCCTCTGCTAGGGTGCTCTGGTGTGGTGTCAAGGAGGTGGGGAGGGAGGGATGGGCGGAAGGAGGAGGAGAGAGATTGCCCTTGCTCAAAGGGATTTCCAAAAGGCTGCACCCGCACCTCTCTATCACACACGCAGATACACTCATGCATGCATGCACACAAACTCATACACGCCTGTGCCCGTCTCCTCCTCCACCTTCCCCGGGGATGCAATGGCTTCCCTCAATGCGGGGCCGGTGGTGGGCCGCACCACATGCCCAGGCCACATGCGTGTCCTGCCTCCTGCTGGGACATTTTGCTGCCCCCTTGAAAGTGCCACCCAGGGTGGGCTGCTGCCTCCCCCTCATGCTATTTCAGCAAAGGAGACCAAATCCTTGAAATTCCTGTCCCTACCCAAAGAAGAGAAAGAGACAATGAGTTAAATAACTTAATATTGTATTGTATTGGGACGCTCTCGCCTTTCCCCCCGGACTTGCCATCACGCCGGGGGAGATGACCACCAGCTGCAGGCGGTGAGGCAATGCTCCCGCCCTCCCCCCCGGGCCCCGTCACCTCCGCCCGGTGGACGATAAAAACGCGGCAGCGACGGCGGTGGAGTGAGGACGCTCTCGCCTTTCCCCCCGGACTTGCCATCACGCCGGGGGAGATGACCACCAGCTGCAGCGGTGAGGCAATGCTCCCGCCCTCCCCCCCGGGCCCCGTCACCTCCGCCTGGTGGACGATAAAAACGCGGCAGCGACGGCGGTGGAGTGAGGACGCTCTCGCCTTTCCCCCCGGACTTGCCATCACGCCGGGGGAGATGACCACCAGCTGCAGGCGGTGAGGCAATGCTCCCGCCCTCCCCCCCGGGCCCCGTCACCTCCGCCCGGTGGACGATAAAAACGCAGCAGCGACGGCGGGGGAGTGAGGACGCTCCCGCCTTCCTTCCAAGCCCACCGCGTCCAGCCTTGGGACTCTCTCCATCTGTCTCAGGGCTTAAAAGCCACTACGGCGGCAGGACTTTTTTGATAGCCACCGCTGCCAGAAACACCTGCGGCTAAGCGGACTGACTTGTCACTTATTGCGGGATTCAGCAACTGTTTTTTATTTAGTTTTTTGCTTTTGTATGTGTAAACTGAACTAATACTGGAATTTTTATTGTTGTTTGATATTGTTACTTAGTGAATTTTGATGCTGTAATGATTATATTACAGCATCTTTGATTATTTCTTAGGATGTTCTAATCTAATGTTTTGTAATTGTAACTGATATTGGACACATATATACTGTATACGTAATATTTGTAATTTAGTACAGTAATACCCCGTATAACGCGAGTACCGTATATCGTTAAATCCGCATAACGTTACAAGATTTTCGGAAACATCTTGTATCGAGTAACGCGATTTTAACGTTACACGAAACAGTCGTTCTTAGCAGCAGGGTGGGTGGAAAGCTGAACGGGGTTCTCCGTTCAGCTTCCCAGCCACCCTGCAGCTACGGAGGCAGGGGTGGGGTGGCTGGAAAGCTGACGGGGGGCTCCCCCATCGGCTTACCCAGCCACCCCACAGCTGCGGAGGCATGGGCGGGTGGCTAGGGAAGCCGACAGGGAGTCCCCGTCAGCTTCCCCAGCCACCCTGCAGCTGTAGATCGGGTCCTCTGATCTCTCTGGAGGTGTTTCTGGGCTTCCCCGACGTCCTGAGCCAGTGCAGCAAGCCAGAATGTCAGATTTCGAATCCCGATGTTCTGGCTTCCTGCACTGGCTCAGGACGTCGGGGAAGCCCAGAAACACCTTGGATCGGGTCCCCACACCTCCCTGGACCCGGCGGGGGGGTCAGAGCCCCCAAAATTGGTAAAAAAAATGTCCGTTTTTTTTTTAACCAATTTTGGGGTTTCTGACCCCCCCGCTGGGTCCAGGGAGGTGTGGGGACCTGATCCAAGGTGTTTCTGCGCTTCCCCGACGTCCTGAGCCAGTGCAGCAAGCCAGAATGTCAGATTTCGAATCCCGATGTTCTGGCTTCCTGCACTGGCTCAGGACGTCGGGGAAGCGCAGAAACACCTTGGATCGGGTCCCCACACCTCCCTGGACCCAGCGGGGGGGTCAGAAACCCCAAAATTGGTAAAAAAACGGACGTTTTTTTTACCAATTTTGGGGGCTCTGACCCCCCCGCCGGGTCCAGGGAGGTGGGGAAACCCGCTCCAAGCTGTTTCCAAAGTTCTCCCACCTCCCTGGAGGCAGCAGCAAGGCAAAATGTCAGGATTCAAATCCCGATGTTCTCGCTTTCTGCAGCCTCCAGGGAAACAGGGCTTTTTTTAACATTGTGTGTTCAATGTATCGCCCAACGTTAAAACCCGAATAACGACGGGACTTGTGGAACCAAGTCATAACGTTATTCGGGGTACTAGTGTATTTGATATCTGTAATTGCTCTTGTGCTTTGGTATGTACTATGTAATTGTAGCTGTTTCTTCTGTAAGCCGCCCAGAGTCGCTCTGCGAGTGGGGCGGCATATAAGTCGAAAATACAAATACAAATACAAATACAAATATTGTTGCTCTTTTCATTAAATCTCTGCTGACTTATTATTTTACCACCGCATTCTGCATGTGAAGGTTCTAACAGTAAATACATATACCAAATTGCAGCTGTCATACTGATGAATGCATTCATGACTCAGAAAGAATTAGATGATGAATCAGTTATTTTTCCAGTTAAAATATATAAATATTAGTATTTAGACCAGAGTATTTCAAGGAAGGACAAGTGAAAAGGAGCAGAAGGTTTCTAGACCATTGATAGCTGTGCAGAAGAAAGCATCAGCCAGTGTCTTTTGTAATGAAAGGTATTTCTAATGAAATAATCTCTTTTGCATACTCATAAAGGTATTGGCACCTTTTACATCCACTTTTTTTTCTAGAAGTGAAAAGAGAACATTTCCAGGAGAGCTGTTGGGCTGTCCAGCATCCAGTGTCCTTCTTGAAAGATTTCTTCATACATCATTATAAATTTACTCGAAGAAGCAGGAATCTGTACTGGTTTCAGCTCTACATCCGAAAACTATGCAGTCTGTTTTCCAAAGAAGATTGAAAAATATAACACTTCAATGTGTTAAGATTTTCTTACTGTCTTTATATATATTGCCCCATCCTTTCCCTCTCCCCATCTGTCAGCTTCACAGTTTTCCCTGGCAACTGGTGAATATATTTCATGAACATTTTCATCTTCAAAGTCTTAAAATAAAGATGAGATTACCACCTCCTGAGTATAAAACAATCCAGAAGAGGGTGCTCACAGCTTGAGGACAATGGAAATGCTACTGTCCCATGATAAGTATGCAAAAATAGCTTTGTGATACACATTTGTTGATGTCCTCCCACTACCTTCCCTCCCCAAAAAGGTTCCAGCTACAATCTAAAATGAGATCAGTTTTTAGTATAGTAAAAGTGCCACGTTCCCCTTACCATTTCTTTTCCAACACCTTTTCCCTTCAGGTACAGATTGCCTGACTACTGCTAGTGTCCTTATGACCTTTTTGGCCATGATATTGTCCTAATATCATACCCAAATGTGTCACAGCCAATATTGTGAATGCTGAGTGTTGGGCTGTGGTAAATAACCTGATTCCCTAAAGGGGACAATGCCTAAGGGTGGCTGAGCCCCTTTAAGTAGGGTGATAGTCCCCCTCAGTGGAGGAAATGCCACTGGAAACCATCATACTGGGCCCAAAGGCAAAATGAATGGAGAAAGCTCTGATTTCCAATGGACACTGAGGTGGAAGAGGCCATTCCAGATGGACTGGCTGTGAAGGGCCACCTTGATAGTATCCTCAAGCCTGTGGCAGTCCATTGCAGTCCCAGTGTTAAAACCTGCATGTCTCATTTCATGCATGTTGCAGGATATGGATTTGTGAGCTTAGTGTGTGGGTCACTCAATGGCAAGCTGGGATCCACCTTGAAAAAATTCACACCAATGGCATTTTTCCTGCTTCAGGAAAAAAAAAGTATTCTTGGACAGGAGTTGCAGCCGCCGCCGCCTGTCCTAACACTGGACAAGTTGTCTCACATTTATTATCAACTGCAACTAGTACCCAAAAATGCATTTTTTCCTGAAGCAGGAAAAATGCCACTGGCATGAATTTGTTAAAGGTGGATTCCAGCTTGCCATGAAGTGACCCACACACTGTGATCATGGATCCATCTCCTGGGGCACACATAAAATGAGACATGCAGGGTTTAACAGTGGGACTGCAATGGACTGCAATCTCACATTATACTCTAGTCATTCATCTAAAATCAAAGAAGCTTATGCAGAATCATTGACAGAAAGCAGGCATAAATGGGGAGTTTGTCAACTGCAACACTTTATTTATGGTTGTTTAGTAAGCAAGTGCCAGAACTACAAAAAGGGAATACTATTGCTACAGAACCTTATAAACTGTTACTTCATTAATCAAGAAAAGAAGGATAATCCTTGGTGCATCCTTAACTGATATGACAAGACTTTTAGAAAGAGCTTTCCTTAATTGATGCCACTTCCCATCCCAGAATAGAAGTGGGATAAAAATAGTGTCCTGCTATTTCTCAAATCATGCTAAGGCCAATGAGTCACAAAAATGTCCATTTTAGGGAGTTTCTGAAAGACTAAACAGAAATACAGAAATAAACATCATTGGGCTAGCTTCACACTTAACCAATATTTAAATGATGATTGAATTTTAATCCTCCTGGAGTTCACAGTGTGTGTTTTGTGTAAGCACAGCAAAGTCTGGATCTTGTCATCTCACCTGTTATGTATTGGCCTTACATTTGCTGCTGATGGCTAAGAGTGTTCACCTTTAAAGATAGCTCTTTCCTTCAATGGAAAAATCAAAAGTAGTATAGCCTTCTTGTTTTTGTATAATTTGGAGACATGACAAATCCTAAAGAGGGAAGTAGACCTGCCAAATTTCAAAATGCTAGCTTTGGGGGATTGCATGCTAAGTATCTCTAACATTTGCTTTAAAAACAGAAGCAAAGCACTACTAGGAGAAAACAATTTCTGCTCCATCTAATCTGATTTATGCTTCAGACACAAAATGATTTATAACTTCACTTTGTTTTGCTCTAAAACAGAATCTGCCCATTCTGCTTTGGCCCAGACCTTATGAAATTGGTGCAAAACATACCTATTTGGGGAGTAACTTGGGGTTCATTCAATTCCATTATGTAGCCCTAAGTGTGTTAAAGGTGTCACAGCTGCAAATTTATTCACCATTTTGGAGCTTGAATAAAGACAAGAAGATTTTAGCACAACACAATAAACTGGAAGGTGTGTTTTCTTAAATGGAAAGGCTACCTTAACTGATAAGAATTTCCTAAAACCAATTTATTTTCTCTCTCGTGTTGCCAAATTCAAATCTGAAAAATATTCATACACTTTTAAATCTTCCCATGGGGTCAATGCCATCACCCATGGCTGCTTTTCCCTTCCATTGCTCAACCATTTTGTCTTATTTGAAATTGATCTTTATATTGGTAGAAAGATCCATTCAAGGTAAAATATATAAGGAGTGGTCTCACCAGTTCCACATCCCCAGTGAGATTCCATGGCTAAGCAGGGTTTTGAGCTCAGGCTTCTTGCATCCTAATCCATCACTCTATCCACTGCACCACACTGGGTATCCTCTCTTGACTACATCTCCCACAATCCAACAGCCATCATGGCTGGGAGAAAGAGAGCTACAAGGAACTCAGAAACCATGTCTCCTGTTTGCTCAGTGGAATTGAACATATATGAATACCTGTAAAATATGGGGCATTTCACATATAAAGCATGTGGTGTATGGTAAGTTCAACATTTAGCACCATTTCTATGTTTGGAATAACCCAACTATATCTGACAGTAGCTGCAGTGATAACAATAGTGATATATATTAGAAACCTTCCATCCATCCAGCTTTAACCATTTTAGCTTCTAACAGGCTTCAGCAGGGGAGCTAAAACACTCAAGTCCTTCCATTAAGACGGCCATACCAATCCATATTTTTCATTTTCACAGAACATGAGAAATGAATAGGAGGAATGTTTTAGAAAGAAGAAATACAATGCTTTGTGAACCAGCACTCTTTTGCTGCATCGATAAAACTGGAGAAACAGAGTGAGTTCAAACAGCAAAATGCACTGCAGAGTACGTAATTGTCTAAAAGTTCTCAATATCATACTAGAATCCTGATTTGTCAGTGAGTTCAATATCTATGCTAAACAGAAGTGTATTTTTTAAAAAATAGTTTGTTGCTTTAAGGAGGGTAAAGAATTTATGGTAGCCTGATATTAATATTAGAGCTGACATTACTTAAAGCTGGCATATGAAACTTTCATTAGCTTTGTGGAAAGGGACAAACCTGATAAGCAGTTATTTTATGGCAAGAAGCTGCCACAAGAGCAGAACTTTTGGTCCCTGATTGTCCATCATTACAATTTAACTCATTTCAGAACGGGCAGAATGTCAACATTTAGGCATCGGTAAAACTCTACCCAGTGCCATTTGCTGTGGCATTAATTATTTATACAAGATGTAAATCCACCGGATGCTTCCCAATCCCAAAGCATCCCATATGCTCTAATGCTGATCAACTCACAATTCCGGGAAGGTGGATCATCAAGAGATAAGATCAAGGACAAGAGTTTAGCCTTGACACAGCAAAGAGTTCAACCAATGAGTTGCTTTCTACAGCCTTCAAAGGGAGAGGGAGGAGATTCTTGGCCAGATATCTGCACTCCTGGCTTCATGAACATAACCACATCCTTTATGTCTCTAAAACTAGACCTTTGGCATCAGTAAAGATAGGAGAGGGGCAGAGTATGGGCCTTGCATATGTGTGCTGGCACGGTCATGCCATCATCCTGCTCCCAATAGTAGATGAATGGAGATAGTTATGGAGATGCAGTAGTTAATTTTCTTTTCACTGACCTTGATAAAAAGGAAGAATTAAAATTAAACTCAGAAAATAAAGGGAAACTCTTCCCTCCATTACAGCTTGAAGCCAGTATGCTTTGAATGCTTTGGGGCTCTGATAATCCATCCCTAAAACAATGCTCTTTAAAGTTAATGGCAAATTGGGGAGGTCACCTCCTCTGATTAAAGACCTGAGGACTTTTGAGAAAAGCAAAAAAAAGTCTCTGTACATCTAGTGGAATTCCTTATGGTACCTTGTGCTTGTCTTCACACATTCTTACATTGTTAGATCCATTAATAATGGGGTGAGAAGTGAACTGCTTTCTTCACATGTTTCACTCCTTTAAAGTGGGTTTCTTTTCCTTTGAAACTTTGTTCTGTGCAAAGTGATAATGGTTTGTTGGTAAAGGAACAAGGCTTCAAAGGGAAAAAATCCCATTGTAAAGGACTGAATATCAATTAAAGGTCTTAAGTCTTTACCAAGTATGGAATGCCATACTGAATCACACAATGTGCAACTTGTGTCTACTATACTAACCAACTATTGTCACTTTGTCCTTATGTTTCCCAACCTGATCAAGTCACATTTTCTCAGTCCTGTATCTATAAACAGATGTTATTTATGAAAGCTCGCACTAAAATATAACAGTCTCAAAGCTACCACAATGTCGCCGCCGCCGCCTGACACCTCAGGCATATAATACTGAACAATTTGTTGCCTGGAAGGATAACATTATAAGATGAGCAAATACATGTTAGTCTTTATACAATACCTGACCCCATGTTAGTCAGAAGGAATGTGAATGGTACACACAGCTAAGAATGCAATGTTACACATTTCTTCCCTCCCTGTCACCACCATTTATTTTCTGGAGATTGTTCTGTAGCTCGTTTATCAGGTTTCAATCTTTAGAGACATCAAATAAAAGGCTGCCAAAAAGCATACACATTTTAAGGGGAAAATGTATCAAAATTGTAATACTCAATATATAATGATTACATAAGATGAATACAAGTCACGTTTGACTTCTGCAATTACAAGAGGTACTCAAAATGGTTACCATCAGCATTCAGACACTTTTGTTTATGGTGAACTACTGCTTGTACAATGTTGACCAAAGTATCCCAGATCTTCCCTTGAGCACATCACACACAGTACTGTATGTCACAAACTTATCATGAATGTGTGCAGTTATTAGGCATGCTGGAGGTTCTGTTGCATACTCATACCTCCACTGTACTACCACAATGTTCTCAGATTTCAAATACCACTTCAAAATGTTCTTGTGCTCCTTGAATGACAACCATGCTTCTGTCATTTTCTTTGACTGTCCTGCCCATAGCATTAGTTCATTTGAGCAAATATAATACACGTTGCTACCATAATTCAATGGAACCTCCAAAAGTAAGACATAGAGAACATCTCTTAAAATGTGTATATATTTTTGGCATCTTCTTTACTTTCCGGGATCAGCTATCTACTCCTGATTCCTCAGGGTGCATCACTAGAAAATTTTTCAAGCACTGAAGTTCATAATTCTTGAGTTACAATGGAAGAACATCCATTCATGATGATATCTACATTGCTCCACTGAAATGGGAGTACCAGAACACCTTATATGCCTCATGAGAAATCTGTACATGAATCAAGAAGCAACAGTTAGGACAGAATATGGAATGATGGAGTGGTTTGGAATAGGATAAGGAGTAAGACAAGGCTGCATTTTGTCACCCTGCTTATTCAACTTATACACAGAGCACATAATGTGCAATGCAGGGATGGAGGAATCACAATTTGGGATCAAAATTGCTGGGAGGAACATCAATAATTTGAGATATGCAGATGATACCACCCTAATGGCAGAAAGTGAGGAGGACCTAAAGAAGTTCCTGATTAGGTTGAAAAAAGAAAGTGAAAAGCTGGGTTGAGACTCAATATAAAGAAAACAAAGATCATGGCTACAGGCCCTATCAGTCCCTGGAAAATAGATGGGGAAGAAGTAGAAGCAGTGACAGATTTTACTTTCTTAGGATCAAAGCTCACTGCAGATGGGGATTGCAGCCATGAAATAAAAAGGTGATTGATTCTTGGGAGGCAAGCGATGAGAAACCTGGGGAACATAGTGAAAAGTAGAGACATCAAATTGCAAACAAAAATTCGTATAGTCAAAGCAATGGTATTCCTTGTGGCAATGTATGGTTGTGAGAGCTGGACTATTAGGAAAGCTGAGCGCAGAAGAATAGATGCCCTTGAGATGTGGTGTTGGAGGAGAGTTTTGAGAGTCCCCTGGACAACGAGGAGAACAAATAGGTCAATCGTAGAAGAAATTAACCCTGACTGCTCCTTAGAAGGTCAAATATTAAAGATGAAGCTAAAGTACTTTGGACATCAAATGAGAAGAGAAGATTCACTTGAGAAAGCCTTGATGCTTGGAAAGGTCAAGGGCAAAAGAAAAAGGGGGCGGCCAAAGATGAGATGACTGGATGGTATTGTAGACACAATGGGCACAGAGCTGAGCAAGTTGAGGAGGAGGATGGAGGACAGAAGTGCCTGGAGGACAGTGGTCCATGGGGTCGCAAAGGATCGGAATCGACTGTGCGACTGAACAACAAAAACCACCGAGAAAGACGAAAAACAGGAACACAAATATGTAAGCAAGCTGGTTTCTTGTGATTCTTGTGATTCCTGTTGTTGTTGTTGTTGTTGTTGTTGTTGTTGTTGTTGTTCAGTCACATAGTCGAGTCTGACCCTTTGCAAATCCATGGACCACTGCACGCCAGGGACCCCATCCTCCATGATCCTCCATAGCCCACTTAGCTATACACCCATTGCATCAACAACGCCATATAGCCATCTCATCTTCTGACGCCCCCTTCTCCTTTTGTCCTCAATCTTTCCCAGCATGAAGGCTTTCTCAAGTGAGTCCTCTCTTCTTATTTGGTGTCCGAAGTACAGTCAAACCTCGCATAAAGAGCATTTCGCTTAAAGAGTAACTTGATTAAATAGCAGCATTTTCTTTGAATGTTCGCTTCGCTTAACAAATAAAACCAACCAAAAACTCGCTTAACAAATAAATTGGGGTTCGCAATCCCCCCTCCACAACTGGTCATTTACAATGGTGTTTTGCTTAAATAGCAAATTCACTTAAAGAGCAATCCCGTGGAACGCATTATGCTCTTTAAGCGAGGCGCCACTGTATTATAGCTTCAACTTCAATATTTGTCCTTTCAAGGAGCAGTCAGGGTTGATTTCCTTCAGTATCAACTTATTTGATTTCTTTACTGTCCAGGGTACTCTCAAAATTCTCCTCCAGCACCACATTTCAAAGATGTCTATTCTTCTGCACTCAGCCTTCTTTATGGTCCAGCTCTCACAACCATACATTACTACAGTACTTGGGAATACCATTTATTTGACTATGGGGACTTTTGTTGGCAGGGTAATGTTTCTACTTTTTATTATATTTCCTAGGTTCATTATAGCTTGCCTCCCAAGAATCAATCATCTTTTTTATTTCATGGCTACTGTCACCATCTGTAGTGATCTTGGAGCCTAAGAAGGTAAAGTCTGCCACTGCTTCCATTTCTTTCCCTTCTATTTTCCAGGGACTGATAGGGCCTGTTGCCATTATCTTTGTTTTTCCGATGTTGAGTCTCAGGCCAGCTTTTGCACTCTCTTCTTTCAACCTAAATAAGAGGTCCTTTAGGTCTTCCTCACTTTCTCCCAGCAATTTTAATTCTAGCTTGTGATTCATTCAGCCCTTAGTTGTGCGTTATATACTCTGCATATAAATTAAATAAGCAGGGTGACAATATGCAATCTTGCTGTACTCCTTTTCCTATTCTAAACCACTCAGTTGTTCCATATCCTGTCCTAACTGTTGCTTCTTGACTCATGTACAGATTTCTCGTAAGACAAATGAGGTGGTCTGGAACTTCCATCTGTTTGAGGACTTGCCACAGTTTATTATGGTCTACACATTCAAAGGCCTTGGTGTAGTCAATGAAACAGAAGTAGACTTATTTCTGGTACTCCTTTGCTTTCTCCATGATCCAGTAAATGTTGGCAATTTTGTCTCTTAAACCATATATAAATTGCAAAGGTTGCCTCTTTTGAAAAGATCAAGACCTATGTTTGCCAAGGGCAGACTGACCTCCATTACATTTTGATCAGAATGTTATACATTTTGCAAGGTAAATATTGTGTTGAAATATATTGGATTTACTGAGAAGGTTTGTTTTATTCATTTTTTCATATTTACTTATTTAACAAATTTCTGATGTGCCTCTGAAAATATATATTTTTTACATAGTGGCAAACAGGGGTATAATGAAAACATATTAAACCAAATATTAAAGTCAACATTACAAGTAATAAACAGAAACAGTAATAAAACCAATTTGTGATAAGCTATTCATACCATAATATGATCTGAAAACATTTATAGGGTCTACAAATTCTATACAGCTGCATAAACACTAACAAATCCAGTTACTGTACTTAAAAGCTGCCCGAAATGCAACATGTTTTAGGCCACTGTAAAGAAAACAGGAAAGAATTTAATTGCAATCCATGTAAGTCCCATAAATAGAGAGACCCAACTGAGAATATCCTGCATTTCTGCACAGCAGTCTAACATTGAGTTTCCTTGCTGCCCCTGCCTCTCCCCCTCCCCCTACACCAACTGCCAGGGGAGGAAGAAGCCAGGGCAGGTTGAAGACTTTGCCGCCCCTCCCCCTGTGCCCATACCAACATATTATATTGTAATGTAATGTATTGTTTGTCAGCCGCCCTGAGTCGCCACGGTGAGTGGGCGGCAATATAAATTTGAACTAATAAATAATAATAAATAATAATATTACCCTTTTGTCTGCAGTTTGCCTGGATTCTAGATATGGCATCCAACTCCATGTATACTCTTCACTGGATCAGATTCCAAGTTTTTATTTACAAAGCACCACCACCACTTGTGTAGCTCTTCACAAGCCCATGTAGAAGGCAAAAGGTGCAACCACTATTTTTTGAATCATTTATAAGAAGCTAGCTAATGTACTGTGGTCCATGGGGCTGCAAAGGGTCGGATTCGACTGGTAACATAAGGTGGAAATGAAGGTGCTTTGTATGAGGTGTTTCTTTGCGCTCATCAGTATTGCCTTATGTTTTTCTTTATTTGTGTCAGAGGCAGCACCAGCATGTAATGACATACAAAGCTAAAATTAACACATCTAAAAACCAATTAGAATTAAAAAGGGCTAGATGACATTTGCCCAATATAGGGCCACATAGGCAGCATTTCCTCTTGCCAACATAAGGTCCTCCTCAGTGCATGCTGATGGCATCATGTGGATTGTATCATATGGGAGATACAGCAGTTTGTACTTCTCCACATTCACACAGGCTGTTATCTACAGGGAAACTCCACTTTCTCAGATTATCCCTTGATCTTCCTACCCCTATATGCAGTTTATTTAAGGCTTTCCACACAGGCCATGATTGTTCTTGGCCAGGCTGTAGAGAGTCATGTGGTTCTGCCCAGTTATCTGGTAGTTCCTTGCTCATCTTCCATATTTCCAAGGTGGTTTGTGGGAGCTGGTTGTTTGGAGGGGCAGAAGTTGTGAGGAAGCTATGCCTTGATTTCAGTCTCTGCTTTGGTGGTTGGTGATCAAATAGCAGGTGTGTTTCCGAGGAACTTGCTTTGACCCACTCTTTCTGAGCAGCACTTTCTTGATGGAATTTTGGTGGAGGGATGTTGTAAGAAAGGATCTAACTTATGTTATAAGAGTGGAGCTAACTGTCCCAATATTTGGTTTACCTTACTACACTGCATTTTATTCTCTTTGTCCTTTTTGCCATCCTCAGAAAATGTTGTTGCTAGGTATTTGAACTCTGCCACTTGTTTTATACTTGTTTCATCTATCTCACTATTTAAAGTATGCTGTTTCCTTCCAACTACCTCAGTCTTCTTTTTACTGAGTCTCATTTATCTTTCATTCTTTATTCATGGACATAAGGCGTTGCTGTAATTCCTTTGCTCTACTTTGCTGTACAGGGACTGCTGTGGCTCAAGTGGTGAACACGATGAACTTGACTACTGGAATGTTGGCAGGTCAGCAGTTCAAGACCTGAGTGCTGCACGTCAGAGTAAGCTCCCATCTCTGTCCCAGCTCCTGCCAACCTAGCAGTTCGAAACCACGAAATTGCAAGTAGATAAATAGCGACCACTTCAGTGGGAAGGTAAACAGTGCATGGAACGCTGTTTACCTTCTCAACTGCAGATGCAGACAATCCTGGCTCTTTGGCTATAAACAGAGATGAGCACTGAACCCTAGAGTCGGATATGACTGGCTTTCAAACAAGGGCAACCTTTACCTTTAGCCTACTTTGCTGTACATATTGTGTGACTTTGTGAAAACAAAGGATCTTGCTTCTGGATATATGTAGAGTATATTTCTTTCCCAGACTTATGTCCATGTCTCAAACGTCTGAGGACAAGGCTTTGAAGCTTGATACTTTCTTTTGTGCTGTATGGTTCACTGTTCTTTAAAAACAACCCAATACCAACCAGATACTACTTTCTTTAGAATTTATCCAGACAGAAAAATTGAAATGAGGAGTAAGCAAAATATATAAGATACTGAACAATTATTTTGACCATCAAACTTTTTTGAAGGCAATGTGGGAAACAGAACTAAAAATTAAGATTTCAGATGATGCTTGGAATAGTAAGTGGGCAACTAGAATAATGAGAAATATGTCAGTAAGGGTTAAGGAACATAATTTATAAGCTATTATGAAAATGGTATTTAACACCCATAAGGTTCAGTCAAATTGACCAATCAAAGTTGAAGAAATGTTGGAGATGTCAAGAGGGAATTGAGTCATAGTGTACATCCATATGTGGTGGGAATGCAAATATATAGTCAATTTTTGGGTAAGGTTGGAGGAGGAAATTAATAAAATTATAGGGACAAGAATAGAGCTAAATCATCAGTTAGCTCTATTAATGGAATTAGGTACATTAAAAGTATCTCATAAAAAAAGAATTTGTTGAGGACCTTTTAACCCTTGCAAGATTGCATAACAATGGAAAATCATCCCAATTTTAAGATCAATGACTGATATAAAGAGGTATGGGATATTGCTCTAAATAATAAATTAACATGGGAGGTTAACACTAAAAAAAGGTTTGATTAAAAGTAATCAGTTTTGGAAAATGTGGAAATATTTTATTAAATTTGCAATGAAAAAGAATTTTGGATATAAACCTGTTCAAGATACTTTGGAATTTTGGAAAGGTAAATATGTATGCTGAAAGTGTTGGGTGCGTGTAGTATTGAATATACACATGCTAGCAAGAAAGTAATTGACAACCATAGTTTACTATACAGTAACTAATAATGAACGATTAAATAAACAGGAAATTATGAACTACTTAAATAATAAATATAGAAGTTAGGAAAACTAAACAATGTATAAGCATTGAACGGAAACATATAACTATTGAAATGAGGTTAAGAGTTGTTTATTGCCTTATCTGTAATATTTTTTCTGCTTTTTTATTTTCTCTGTTGTTTAAATTCTATTTTATTGTAATTTCTTTTAAAACAATAAAAAATATTTTTAAAAAGAATTTATCCAGACAACATGAGAAATTAGTTTTTCTATTTTGCCACTCTGGGTTCACAGCTGAGAAGGGGAGAAGGATCTGTGACCACAACATGGATTCTAGAAAAATCACACTGTTTACTGTTATATTTTACTGAAGCCATTAAATGAAAAGCTTTTCCATATTTACTATTACACAATTGTCCAGTACCAGAAAGATAACATTAGAATTTAAGGGCAACTGAGAACAGCCAGTCTGTCCCCCCCCCCCCCCATGAAGTAATGCCTCATGGCGGTTCCGCAAGATGGTGGAGCGTAATGGCAGGTGATTTTAGTGAGTAACAATTCCACACACTGTGAACCAAGGGCTCCACAGCATCTTTTTAAGATTTCAACCTGCCCTAATACACACACACACACACACACACACACACACACACACAGAGAGAGAGAGAGAGAGAGAGAGAGAGAGAGAGAGAGATGTTCAAAGGAGCAGGCTCCAATTAAAGCAAGCAATTGAGCTTCCATAATTTCAGGCTCTCTTTGCACACTTTGAATGAATACTGCATTACTAATCTGTTCAGAGCTGCACTTTTTAATTACAACAGACACAAACTTCGTCAAAGCTCATCTGACATTTAAAACTTTCAGAGAGCCCTTTCCCAACTTGCTACAATGTTTACTCCAGCACAGATGGAAAGCCTTTCAATGCTTGGTTGACATCTTAGCTAAAGCCACATGAGCACAGGTCTTCACGTTCACATTTACTATAAGAGGGTAGGCAAAACATAGCCATATGTAGTCACTCCCAATGCTGGCTTTATTTCTCTGAGCACTCTTGACAGCCCTCTTTTTCTTATTCAAAAAGCTCCTGGAAGCCTGTAAGAGTAGCAAGGCATATTTTAGATTATTCACAGCACATTTAATGACATGAAATATCAATTTTAAAACCTACAAGTAGACTTCTAACCAACCCATTTCTTTTTTTAAAATGTTCTAAGAAAATATTTTTGGTAATCTTTGTGGCCTCCCATATGGCTTTTTCCCTTCTTTTTAGAGATGAAGCAGTGTCTAACATACCAGCATAGCCAATAATGATGCTACGTGGTGCTATAATACAAAAGGTAGCTCAAAAATAACCCCAACAACATCATCAAAGAGGCAAACAAGAGTGGTGTTGTCGTTGTCATGGATAAATCGAGCTGCCCACAAGAAGCTGACAGACAATTATCCAACTCCACATTTTATCAGCTCCTAACTATGGGCCCAACTGCCAAATATCAAAAGGACTTACAAAACCTTCTAGAAACTGTTCCTGGATATATACGTGACTAAATATTGACTAATGCACTACAAGAGCCTCAATCAGCCACATTTTACCTACTCTCTGCAATACACAAAACTGGAAACCCTGGGAGACTCATTGTTTTAAATATTAACACCATCACTCTTGGGATATCTGGATATGTGGACTTCATACTCAAACCATATACCACCAATGTACCCAGCAATGTAAGAGATATCACAGACTTGCTAAGAAAACATCAGTAAACATATGACCTGCCAGAAAACACCATCTTAGCCACAATGGATGTACAGGCTCTCTACACCAACATCCCACATGAAGATGGACTACAAACCATCAGGAATACTATTCAAAATAAAGATGAAGCCCACATAGTCACCACCTTTGCAACTTTGTACTCACAGACAATTACTTCATCTTCAACAATAAAACCTACCTCCAGATCAATGGAACTGCCATGGGTACTCACATGACTCCACAATATGCTAATATATTCATGGCTGATCTAGAACAACATTTTCTCAACTGCTATACCTATAAACCACTTCTTTATTTGAGGTACATTAATGACATATTTTTGATCTGGATCCATTAAAAATAAACATTGGAGTAATTCCATCAGGGTTTCAATAACTTTCAGCCAAATATCAACCTCAGCTTGGACCAGTCTACACAACAAGTACATTTCTGAGACACCACTGTGAAGCTACAAAATGTACATTTCAGTACCATGCTGTATCATAAGCCCATTGATTGATATACCTACCTGCATTCCTCCTGAACACAAAACAAAATCCATTTTCTTCAGCCAAGCTCTCAGGTACAACTGCATTTGCTCAGATCCACAAGACAGAGTTTCCAAACTCAAGGATCTACAAAATGCATTTATCAGAGTACAATACCCATCTGATGTGGTTAACAACAGATCAACTGGGCAACCTAGAACGAACCATCCTAATGCAAGACAGGCCCAGAAGAGAAAACAATCGAACACCACCGGTTATCACTTTCAGCCCACAACTGAAACCTCTCATACACAAAGATCTTCAACCTATTTTGGACAAGAATACTTCACTCTCCAAAGCACTTGGTGGGAGACCTTTACTTGCTTACAGACAACCACTCAATATAAAGCAACTATTGACATACAACAGACTACACAACAGAGAAACAGAGATGGGAACTAAACCATGTTACAAACCCAGATGCCAGCTATGACTACACATTTACTCTGAGAACACAGTTACTGGAGCCAGCAATATCACACACAGCATTAAAGGCAGTTTTACTTGTTCCTCTACTAATGTGATTTATGACATCTTTTACCAAAAATGCCCATATTCACTCTACATAGGACAAACAGGACAATCTCTTAGCAAAAAGAGTTAATTGACATAAATCAGCCCTCAGTAATGGTAATACACAGAAATCTGCCTCAAATAATTTTAATCTAGGTGGACACTCCACACAAGGTTTGAAAGTTACCATTCTTGAACAGAAAAATTACATGACAAAGATACAGAGAAAGACAGTACAGATAAAATGTTTACACATGCTGGACACCCATCTCAAAGGTTTAAATATTAGTCAAGGGTTTTGGGACATTATCAAATTTAAAATGCCAAAACATCTGTTATTGTTAGTTGTAAATAGCTGTCTGTGAGGCTAGCCAATCATTGTGCATCTCTGTGATATGTATAAAATAATGCCATGAAGTCTCACTCTTATGTCTAACGAAGTGGACTTGATCCATGAAAGCTAACATTAAAATACAGGAGTTAGTCTTTAAGGTGCCATAACATTTTGGTCTCGTTGTTTTGTTTTCTTTACTCTCTAATAAAAAAGTAATTTTTACAAATTCTGACTTTTACCAATTCTGACTTATCTTTTACAAATATCCCATTTTAAAGTCATCTGAGGACCACATGTTAGTCATGCAGCTGTTTTCTTAAATGCAGAAGGATTTTGCATTCTTTTGTATGACAAATGGCCAACTTCTACCCCTCTCACCACTGTAGGAATTAGGACTCTAGGCCAGATGAGGGGCCATGTGAGCAACATTTCCATTTCAGAAAAGTTTCACTTTAAACAAATTGGATGTTTCTGCAGTGCAAATTCCTGAAATTCTGCAATGTATCTTTGAGGCAAGGGCCTTTAGTTCAGTTAGGGCAGGGGTTCCTAACCTTTTCAAGTCAGGGTCCGGGTCATGTTCTTTCAGTCGCCTTCAAGGGACGGATGGCCATTTTACCCTGCTTGCACAATGGTATGGCCATTTTGTCTGAACAGCTTCAAAGGGAAGGCCATTTTGTTTCTCAAAGTCCCTTGGAGGAGGTGGGGGCTACATGAAATGGCACCACAGGTTGGATCTGGCCCAGAGGCCTTAGGTTGGGAACCCCTGATTTAGAGACCACAGTGGTGTTATGGGCTAGATATTCCCATACAGAAGAAGGTCCTAATTTTGACTGGGTAGATCAAGTCAGTCATTTGTCCAAATAGCAATAACACTACCCATAAGTAAACAGAAATGATCACTTTTATCCCAAATTAGTGACAAAATCTTTATATTGTAATATTCCTGTTTGTTCTGGGAACATAATGCTTCTACTAGTTAAGAGTGAATCTCTTCCACATCCAATATTCTGTGTTTGTATACTTGCTTATTAAAATTGAAACAAATACTCCAGGCATCTTCTAAGTAAAACAAGCTAACAGCAAGTCAAGATCCAGTAACAATCAAGTCACAACCAATAACTTAAGGACATACTCCATATGTTTAATGATACACACTTCCACTAATTGGACACTAACAATTGCTTGTTAGAATAAAAAATAGAGAAGTTTTCTCTACCTTCTTAAACTCTGTTAGAGTAAACTTCAAATAAACTTATTTTATTGCGATGGAAAAATTCTTTAGTTCATAAATGTAGACAACAAAGATTGAAGATTCAAATAAGCCACAACTTTGATCTAAAGGGTGACTAAACAGCCAGAACAGTCATCCGCAGACATGCTCTAATCTCTTATTTAACAGACATTTCCCTGCATTCTAAAGCATTTGTTCTGAGATCAGAGGATCTTTTTTTCTCAACCCTCCTGTCTCTTCCTTAAAACGGGACAAGGAAGACAGTTTTGGCTTGTTGGGGGTGCAAATGTTAATCTAGGAAGAGACTCAGGGGTTGAATGTTCGAACTGGGCAGAGCAAAGGAAGGGTGAAGCCAGATGGCAAGTAAGAATCCACATAAATGCTCTTAATGCTGATCACCTACAGAAGAAAATTTCAAGACAGGTAAAAATCTCTGTGGTCTGAATCTAATCCTGTAAAACACAGGCTATCTATGTCTATCCTAAGAAAATACCTGTGCCTAGGGCCATATTCTGCCCAAAACATATTAATGAGGGGCTGCCCACATGGTTTCCCCAGGCCTTTTGTGAATACCAAACAAAAGGCCTGTTCTTAGAGGTCTCTCCTCACCCTGCTGTGTGTGTGTGTGGGGGGGGGGGTGAGAAAAAAATATAAATTGAAGAATGAAATGTGGAAGTGGATGTTTGACTATTTCCTGTTTTGATAGAAGATATTCTGCTGCAGTCTTTTGGGATGATAAGCATGAAGGTATTGGCCTCCAGACTCACCAAAGTTTCCTAATTTTGATTCAGGGCATGTCTTCAAATGTTTTTTTTTTCTTTAAATAGGGATCTTTGTAAGAATATTTCTGAGTTATGAATTTGGCATTTACAAGTTGTGAAACAAATACTAACTGTATCTTTGCATTTTTGGAACAGACAATTCAGTTTTGTAAATGGTACCTATATATGGTATGACTCTCAGTTCAAAGAGAATTCAAAAAGCCCACCAAACACCTTACCTTCATTCACTGGTCCAAAGGGAAACACTTTGTCACTAATTTTCTGTAGGGACAGCAATATTTACCAACAACTTTTTACGAGGGAAGGTATCTTTAGAGGTGGTATGTTTTTAAAAAATTATATGTTTATTCCTTCTTTCCCCCTTAACATATATTTTAATATTAACATAGAAGGCACTAAAGAAAAGAGAATTTTTTAGAATAGTAGCTGTGATAGTCTGTGGTTCAGGCATATCAGAAAACAAAAACAACAACAACAACAACAACAACAACAACAACAACAATAAAACAAAAACACTGCAGCACTTTAAAGACTAACTGCTATATTTTTACTGCTAGCTTTTTTTTTTACTTCTTGTCTGAGTAAAACTTTTCAAGTTTTACTCCTTGTCTGAAGAAGTGGACTTGATCCACAAAAGCTAACAGTAAAAAGAAGAGAGAGAAAGAGCTTGATAGTAGGAATTGCAGGTATTTATAGGGATTTATTCACCATATAAAGCCCCTAATAAAAAGAAGTTGTTACATGGAGCTGATGATATCTTTTTATGGGCCTTCATCACACTAAAATAATATATGCTTTTTATTATTTACAGATGCAGTAAAATTTTCATACAAGATGTTATAAGGGTGTGGTTCTCATCACCTTAATGTTTGTATCAATTTTTCAATTTGCAACAGAAGTGCCTCCTTCTGACCAATGCAGTGACTATTTCCTTCTCATCCACCATGTACCCAAATGACTTTGAATCTGAAACACTGTGGCAAAATAATATTGATTTGTGGCTGGTGTTGTTGCTACCTGTGACACTGTCAAAGTTAAATTAATAATCAAGAGTAAAATTAATCTGTCTCTGTTATGGATAGACAAGTTGTTGACCAACCCCCCCCTCCTCCACTAAACAAGAGAAATAATCAAATCTTTGTGGGCTCCAAAAGTACTTCCTCTAGCTGTACCATTCCCAGACTTTTACAGTTAACTGGGTAGAGTTAACTGGGTACAGTTAACTGGGTAGAGCTGGGAATCATGAGTTCCAATTCTGACTCAACATTCAACCTTTCTTTCCAATGCCTGTCCCACCTGCCTGCATTGTTTCATGCTGAGATTGGAGGAATCCTCAGAAGATACAAAGCCAGGCTAAGGCCAAGAAGAGTTGAGAGTGATTCTCTTTTGTGCACACTCTCAACACCTCCTCCTCATCCTTTACCTTAGCAAAGCCAACATGTTTAATAACCAGTATTTATCCTTGTATACTGTAACCAAAATGGTCACAGGCTAGATGTAGTACAAGATTTCCCTTAACCAAGTCCAATTTCAAATGCTAGAGTGGATTATATACATTATTGGTAAAAAGAAAAAAGGGGGAAATAGAAGTAGACAAAACATGGATAAAGGGTTGCAAAACTTCCACAAAGAAGACACACAGAATGAACTACACAGCAAAAACACAAGAGACTAACAAAATCTAATAATCTACACCAGGGGTTCTCAACCTTTTCAAGTCAGGGGGTGGGTCATGCTCCCTCAAACAGTTGAGGGGAGTGGACTCCCCACCCCACCCCATTTACAGCTGCCGTAAATGAATCCACGACCAATTCTGGTGGTGGCAGCTGGAGAGAGGTTGGTGATCGGATTATTTGGGACCATAGGTCATAGGTTGAGAACTCCTGATCTACACTGACTCTCCTGTAAACCCCTTAGATTCTAAGGAAGATAGCAAGATTTACCTGTCCTATGACTTCATAGGACAGCTTATCCAGACCTCTATCATTTCCCCCAGGAGACATGAATGAAAGACATTTTTCCTTCCCTGAGAATCCGACTTCCTAGAACAATTGGTGATGCCTCTCAATGGCTCTAGTTTTTAATTGCAAATGGCTTTCTCACCAGACCAATATGTTAACCATTTAATTTCTTGACACTGGCCATCCTAGGAAACAGGCCAACTGACCTTATCCAGAGCATGTATACATGACGGTTACATGTTTTGCCACCTGTACAGACCTGGGAAAGTTGCACAGTCTTACAATGCCATATGAAAAGGGAACTGATAAAACCTATATCTAGGAAACACTAGGAGGGTTGCCGCAAGTCAAAACCAACTTAACATTACTAGGATTATTATTATGTTTGTTATCCTGTCTTCCTTTATTTATTCTTCTATTGGCTTCAGTTCAATGCTAGGACTGGTAGTACTCCATTTTCGTGTCTGGCTAACCTATACAAACATAAAAAACAAGCTGCTGTTCTACATGAGGCAACAAGTGAAGTTGGCAGCTTGAACAGCAAGGAGGAACAGTCACAAATGACTGATAATGAAGAAACAAAATCCTCTGGCAAGATCTGCAGTCAACTTTGCACCTTTGAAAACATTGATACAACAAAGAGCAGTGGGGGAGAAGGATCTCAGGGAGGTGACAAAAGCAAGCAAGCGAGGAGTTGTCATTACTATAGATGACAGTCGAAGGCAAACACCTGTAAGTGTGGGAATGAAAGGAAATAGCAAAGAAAATAGAATTTTCTCCTCTCTTGTGTCAAGTGATGAGGATGCTTGTTATTACTGCATTGCTAGCTGACATCGAAGGAAAAGGTGCACCTGCCAAGAGGTCTCATAACAATAGTTGTCTCTCCTAAGGAACACTAATCAGGTTGTTAAGAATGTTGCTGCTGCCCTAAATCCAATCAAAGATCAGATGGTGCAGTGGTTAAACTGCTGTACTGCAACCTAAAGTGCTTAGCATACTCTATGGGTGGGTCACAAGTTAATTAGCATTTTGACTCCAACATGCTGCGTACTGCAACATGCTGTACTGCAACCAAAAGGTTGTAAGTTTGATCCAGACCAGGGCCTTCCATCCTTCTGAGGTTAGTAAAATGACTACCCAGCATGTTGGAGTCAAAATGCTAATTAACTTGTGACCCACCCAGAGAGTATGCTAAGCACTATGGGGTGGTATACAAGTGTGATTGCTTTGCTTTGTGATTGCTTTAATGGGACAACCAGGTCAAACTCTATGAAAGAGAGCAAAAGGGCAGAAAATGTACAGTCCTTGAACAAAGACATTTCAAAGGCAGACTGAAAATGGAGGCCACTAGCAGGAATACAGTCGATCAGGAACCTCAACACATTCTCTCCAGGACTTAACAAAGACAGTAGTTTCCTGTGTTATTATATACACTAAACCGATCATTGGGCATTTGTCATTAAATTACTCACTTCCCATCATTTGTGAATGATATTCTGTGTCAGGAGATGACCAACTTTTTGTATTCTTCTCCTCTCCTGGCACATTCTCCCTGTCAAAAGTTTTGACTTGCCCCCAAAGACACATTCACTCAATTCATCTAAAGAAGTGTGGTTAGACACACAGATGTTGGTGGAAAATGAGAACTAGTTAGACTTAAAGGTGCTGGAAGACTTCTGGTTTCTCTTGAGACACAGATAATGAGCCGTCAGGAGGGCAATGCCATTATGAACACAGGCAATGATCATTCAAAGTCTTGATTACATAAACATCTTGGCCACAGGTAGAGTGTTTAAAGTCTTTGAAGTATGAAGGAATTTGTTCCAGGAAATTGCCTGTTTCCCCCCTGAACCAACTTTTGATTTTGAGGCCAGAGTTTTGCCACAGGAAATAACTTTTGTCTATAAACAAAACTGCAACAAAGCCACGCTTATTAATATATGTTGTCTGAAATTCTCTTGCATAGTGTAGCAAGTCACAATTAGCATAGGTTCCTTTGAATAAATTGGGATGTGGTGAATCAATTATTTTGTAGATTCCAAAAATTCAATGGGCCTACTTTAGTTGCAACTTACTTTGTAAATCAAAAGGATTTCAGTCATAGTAGATGAGAAAGCCTTTAGTTTAGATGAACACCGGAACTGATGAAAGTAACCCACTTTGGCTATCTCACTGTCATATTTCACAGTACTGTATAATTCATTTTTCTACAGATATTATTTTGAAAGCAGTATGACGACTTCTCTGGAGACTGAAGTGTTCTGACACTGGTTTTGTATGTGTGTTGCCAAAAGGTGGCATGAATTAATACTTGCTGTGAAAGGAGCACAATTAATAGTGATAACATGTGTTGGCTTAATCCAATTGTTAAAATGAAATAGAGTTGGCCTATTGAATTAATAGTCAACTAAAGTGGACAGGGATGGGTGAATTTAACTCAGTGGACCATATATCTATTACTGTAGTCAAGAATCTGTTAGAAGAAATGGAGTGACCCTTATAGTCAATAAAAGAGTGAGGAAAGCAGTAATGGGATACAATCTTTAAAATGGCAGAATGATCTCAGTCCTAAATCGAGGTAAACCATTCATCATCACAGTAATCCTAGTCTATGTCCCAAACACTGATGCAGAAGAGGCTGTAGTCAACCAGTTCTATGAAGACCTATAACACCTTCTAGGACAAACACCAAAAAAAATGTGTCCAGGTAACTGGAATAATAGGAAAGTTTGGCTTTGGAGTACAAAATGAAGCAGGGCAAAGGCTAACAGAGCTTTGTCAAGAGAATGCACTGGGTCACAGCAAACACTTTCTTCCAACAACCTAAGAGGCAACTCTGCACATTAGACACCAAAATCAGATTGATTATGTACTTTTCAGCCAAAGATGGAGAAGTTCTATATAGCCAGCAAAGATACGACCTGGAGCAGATCATGAGCTACTGATTGCCAAATTCAGGCTTAGACTGAAGAAAGTAGGAAAAACAATTAGGCCACTCAGGTATGATCTAGATAATATCCCTCATAAATATACGGTGGAGGTGAAGAATAGATTTAAGGATTACACTTGACAGACAGAGTGTCTGAAGAATTATGGACTGAGGTTCACAAGATCATACAGGAGGCAGAAATTAAAACCATCCCAAAGAAAAAGAAATGCAAGAAATCAAAGTGGTTGTCTGACGAGGCTCGTCAAATAACTAAAGAAAGAAGGAAGATGAAAAGCAAAGGTGAAAGAGAAAGATTCACTCAACTGAATGCAGAATTCCAGAGAACAGCAAGGAGAGATAAAGAGGCCTTCTTAAATGAACAGTGAAAAGTAATAGAGGAAAACAACAGAAGGAGAAGAACTAGAGATCACTTCAAGAAAATTGGGGAAATCAAGGGAATGTATCAAGCAAAAATGGCCATGATAAAGGACAAAAATGTTAGGGACCTAGCAAATGCAAAAGAGATTAGGAAAAGATGACAAAAATACACAGAAGAACTCTACAAAAAGACCTCAATGTCCCTAACAATCACAATGGTGTGATCATTGACCTTGAGTCAGATGTTCTGGAGAGTTAATTCAAGTGGGCCCTGGAAAGAATTACTAACAACAAAGCTAGGGGAGATGATGGTGTTCCAGTTGAGCTATTTAAAACCCTAAAAGAAGATGCTATTAAAGTATTGCACTCAGTATGCCAGCAGATTTTTAAAATGCAACAGTTACCACAGGATTGGAAAAAGTCAGTCTATGTCCCAATTCCAAAGAAGGGCAATGCCAAAGAATGTTCAAATTATCATACAGTTATGTTCATATTACACACTAGCAAAGTCATGCTCAAGATCTTACAAGCTATATTTCAGCAGTATGTGGACTGAGAACTTCCAGAAATACAGGCTCATTTCTGAAGAGGCAGGGGAACTAGAGACCAAATTGTAAACATTTACCGGATCTTGGAGAAAGCAAGGGAGTACAGTACCAGAAAAACGTTCTCTTCTGTTTCAGTGACTACACCAAAGCTTTTGATTGTGTGGATCATAATAAACTGCAGCAGGTCCTCAAACAGATGGAAGTTCCAGACCACCTCATCTGTCTTCTGAGAAATCTGTATGTGGGTCAAGAAGCAACAGCTAGGGCAGGATATGGAACAACTGATTGGTTTAGAATAGGGAAAGGAGTATGACAAGGCTGTATATTACCACCCTGCTTATTTAACTTATATGCAGAGTACATCATGTGTAATGCAGGGCTGGAAGAAGCACAAACTGGAATTAAGCTTGCTTGGAAAAATATCAACAACCTTAGATGTGCAAATGGCACTATTCTAATGGCAGAAAGTGAAGAAGACCTATAGAACCTCTTGATGAGGGTGAAAGAGGAGAATGAAAAAGCTGGCCTGAAACTCAACATCAAAAAAACAAGATCATGGCATCTGACCCCATCACTCCCTGGCAAATAGAAGGGAAGGAAATGGAAGCAATGACAGACTTTATCTTCTTGGGATCTAAAAATCCTTGGAAGGACAAACACTGAAGCTGAAGCTCAACTACTTTGGCCACCAAATGAGAACAGAGGACTCACTTGAGAAGGCCTTGATACTGGGGAAGATCAAAGGCAAAAAGAGAAGGGGGCAGCAAAGCTATCTTATCCTCTGCTGCCCCCTTCTCTTTTTACCTTTCATCTTCCCCAGTATCAAGGCCTTCTCAAGTGAGTCCTCTGTTCTCATTTGGTGGCCAAAGTAGTTGAGCTTCAGCTTCAGTATTTGCCCTTCCAAGGAGCAGTCAGGGTTGATTTTGATCTTTTAGCAGCCCTGGGGACTCTCGAGAGTCTTCTCCAGCACTGCAGCTGAAAGGCATCTATTCTGCGTTCGGCCTTCCTTATGGTCCAGCTTTCACAGGAAGATGGCTGACAACAGAGGAGCCTGGTGTGTGATGGTCCATGGGATCACAAAGGGTCAGACTTGATTGTGCGACTGAACAACAACAAATTGAATGAATGGCACTTGTTAATTCAACATTTATGTTAGCCCCATTCATTTACTAGGTCTGCTTTTGTTGCAATTAACAACTGGATTTGCACATTATTGCTATTTACCATTGGATTTAATCTTAATTTCATATTTAACATTTGAAATATTGTGTAAAAAATGCTCATTGAGTGATGTCATGGGAAGGGATGATCTTCAGTAATTAAATACTTCCCCTTTTTCACCCATATGACTTGCAAGTAATCCTATTCTTTGAATGGAAGTCATGAGATCCACAGGACAGGAGGAGGAAATCTTAAATTATGGGGAAAACATTGATACCTAGCCTATAATGTCATTGCAGGTGGCAGTTTTTGGTAATTAAACACTTCCTCCCTCTAACACACAGCTCCCATGGCTTCCACGCAGGAAAAGGAATTATTCATCAAGCTGAGAACCAATTTTGTGTGTGTGTGTGTGTGTGTGTGGGGAAGTTGCCTTAAATTTCCAAGACCTCCCCCTACCAATAATATTATCACCCTTCTGGAGGCATAATGCAAGCAAGAAAATGTTGCCTAATTTGTACAAGAGCACAATAATTGTTAATTTTGATTTGATTCTTGACCAGCCCTCATTTTTCTTTTTCTTTTTTACTACTCAAACTGAATTCTGTACCCTAGTGTACGTGTGCTTACATTTTGGCTATAACAAAGCATTCCATGCTAACACAATCCCACTGTCATGTGTCTAGAATGAAATTCTTTCCCATAAATTCAATTAAGGCAATATTCCCCTCTCTCTTCCTGAATATGGTCTGTCTTTTAAATAATTAAAAAGCATTTTTTTCCTGAAACACAAGCATTAAAATATACTTTAAAAAAGCATTGGCACTTTAATTATTCGGAATGCATATCATGGGATCGCTTAGCAATGGTATATTATACTGTAGCATGCCATGAAAGCTTTGGAATGTTCCTACTGACAGAATATCACTTTCTGTCCTGTTTAGTGCACAAACCAGTAATTAAAGTCTCATCTTATGATGTGGAAGAGCAATCAGCATGCTATGTTGCCACAGAGAACATTTAAGTAGCAGCATACATATGGAAATGAAATGAGAAACAGACACATCAATGCGGCATATGTCCCTTGATGTGAATTTTGCATCTCACATATCTGGAGAGAAGTACAGTGTGAAGCTCCAAGCATCTCAAGCAAAATCCTTCTGCATGCAAAGGCCATGATCCAGAGACTATTGAAAACACAAATACAAATGTTGGGTTGCTCTGTTCTTTAAAACTATTTGTGAAATGTCATTGGCTTTTCAAAAAAACAAAAAAGTGTGTGTGTGTTTGAGAGAGAATGTGTAACAGATGGGGTTTGGGAGTGGAGTATGTGATGAGACTGGGGATAAGAGACAAAATACTTTCATGGAAAGATGGAGATCATGGAAAGATGGAGATCCACCATCATCTTCCTTACATACAATGTTTATCAGTGTTTTATTCTGTCAAAATGTATGGAGAGATTTGCAATATTGATTATTGGCTTGTTAGTTTGTTTGTAAGGTGTCTAACAAAAATCAAGTGAAGAAATTTCTCAGTGGTCAAATTATATCAGCACAGGTGTTTTGGTAATGAAAAGAGATCATGTTGTACCAGCCTGCCATGTAGCTGTGAAAATTTAGAAGACTGTTGGACAATAAGAGGCAACAACCTAACTAGCAACACAAACATTGCTGAATACCCCTGCATTCAAATCTAGCTTTTTCAGACTAACCATTCAAACTCCTCTGCTTTCTCCCACATCTTTTGCTTAGAAAATCTCAGGTTGTTTATAAAATTTAATGAACATCTACCCCTTTTAAACAGTCAAGATATACTCCTAGATTACATGTGTGTTCCACCATCATTACACAGCAACCTCATGTTGCTGGCTAATCTTTCTCATATTAGGTCAGGCAAAAGGATTTGCAGAATGAACTCATACATAGATGCCTTCATTTTGGTAGTTTTACATTTGGCCAAGACACATAAGAACTGCTACTCTTGTAGGAGAACCACAACTATAGAGTCTGTATATCTTCATCTGGGAACAAAGTAACCCTTGATTCAATAATAAATTGTGATGAGCATTATCCTGAATTTGGAACATTCCTTTCTTGAGCCTATATGACTGCAAGATTGGTTGAGAGCATCTTAGAACTGTTATCATCATCAGCTGCAACTCATATCCGAGTACAGTAATACCTTGGATAACGTTTGCATCAGATAATGCTAAAACCACATAATATTAAGCAATCTGGGGGGGAAATTACATCACATAATGTTCAAATCCTATGGGATGCATCGGATAACATTCACTAAAGCCTGTGCTGGTTACAATGTATCTCTATGGAGTTTTAACGTTATCCAATGCATTCCATAGGATTTTAATGTTATCCGATGCATGCATCAGATAACATTAAAAATCAGATAACACTAAGATTTGTGGAACCAAGATTTAGCATTATCCAAGGTTTTACTGTACACATTTCCCCCCTGAAAATTATTTTCAGGAAAAATGCCATTGGTGTGAATTTGTTCAAGGTAGATCACAGCTTGCCATGAAGTGACCCACACACTATGATAATGGAGCCATCTCCTGCAGCACATATGAAATGAGACATGCAAGATTTAACACCGGGACTGCAATAGACTGCCTCAGCCTTGAGGATATCATCAAGGGACACCTTCACAGCCAGTCCATCTCGCATGGCTTCTTCCACCTCCGTGACTGTTGGAAATCAGAGTTCCTCCTCCACACATTTTGCCATTGTGCCCAATATGATGGTTTTCAGTAGCATTTCCTCCACTGAGGGATTCATCACCCCACCTAAAAAAGCCCATCAGCCCATAGCCATTGGCTTTTTTAAGGAGTCATATTATCTGCCACAGCCCAGCACTCGGCATTGAGTCGTTGTCTGTACAGTCTACTCCATTACTGTACAGGGATTTCTGGCCAGACAGACGTATCTGTAGTTCAAATAGAAAAATGTCCAGGCTTTAGTCTTTCTTCATAATAGGAATGCTGGTAGTTGTGCTGTTGGTGTAGCTAGAAACAAAGGAAAGGGTCTTAGGCAGAGGATGAAAAGTAGATCATTTCAGAGGCCTGTGAATGGCAACACTTCTCTAGATTTATGGGCTTTCCGCATCATACAAAACTCTATACTGACAGGACTCTATATCACAAAAGAAGTTACTCCAGTACAAAGAATACCGGAGGAACTCTGGTTTATACATTTGTCCTGAACACAAAGTAATAGAAGGAAGTGTGTGACAATAGGATGCAACATTTGTGTGTTCTTTTTACCCTCTTTATAAGAGTAATGTCTGAATAGAACTTCTGTTTCATGAGATGCTGTGTTATTACAAAAGGAACTAACTGTTGTATATGATACACACACAAGTTACACATCAGGAGCAGCTTCAACAAATGTTTTCTGAAAAACTTTCCCTCCCTGCTGGCCATTATTTATCCTTCTGATCTCATCTAGCAGCTAAAGAAAGGGACATTCTATTACACAATGCCTCCAGGGATGTTTTGACTAGGAAAATGTTGGGAAGAGACAATAACATGTAGAAATAAAGATGCTACTTTGAAAGATTTCTTCTTTAAGCCTAGCCTGGGGGAAAATAAAGATGTTAGCTGCAAGGCATAGCATCCAGTAGTCACAGCAGATGGGCCAGCATCGCTCCATTTTGCTCTGTCTCATGTACCAAACCTCTATTCTGCAATGTGCTATGAATAATGGAGCATATGTACTATCATAATCATTAACAAAGTACACAGCTCCTAGGCAGCTCAGTAGGTAAAAGCACTGTACTTGGAGACTGAAAGGATGGAGTTAGATCCCCAAGAGATGCATAATAGGACATGAAAGGAGCCTCATTTGGACGTCCCCTGCAAAAATCCTTTCAATCCAGAATAATCTCTTACATGAATGAGTACATAGATCAGCATTTCTGTGGTGAATTTCTGTTTCTGTGAGTTCTTTATTTACACAAGTGAGTAAGAGAATGTAACCAGAGATGATCTGAGGTTATTCACAGGTGCAGTTAATTTGAAGATTTCTTCTTTTAAAAGTAGGAAATAAATAAGGAGTAATAAATAAAATCCACAAAATGCCATCTCTTGCCAAAAATGTTTGTCTGTGCTTTATGTAGGACAAACAGGACAATCTTTATGTAAAAGAATTAATGGACACAAATCAGACATCTGGAATAGCAACACAGAGAAACCTGCCTCAAACCACTTCAATCTAACTGGACCTGAAAGTTACAATTCTGGAACAGAGAAATTACAAAACTAGGATTGAAAGGGAGACAGTAGAAATCAAATACATCCATCTGTTAGATACCCATCACAGGGGATTAAATATTAGCGAAGGGTTTCTGGGGCATTATCAAATTTGATACACAGATTGCTATACAGTATGCTGCTAGATATTTTATACATTATATTACAACCTTCCTGCCAATTCTCATTAGCAAAACAGGAAGTAACCAGGTACAGTGTTTTTATTTGCAGGTCAAAGGTTGATCATAGACCAGAATGGACTTTCTCAGACCATTTGAGATTGAAAGAGAGACATTTAGAGCTAAACTGAATAATCTATTGTTGCTGATGGCTATGGAAATCTGTATTGTTGTGCTTGCTTCTTTTTTGTCATTTTGCTTGAACACACCCTTCTCCCTTTGACACCTGAATTTGGTGTATAAAAACCATGTCTGTAAGTTTCATTCCTTGTCTAAAGAAGTGGACTTGATCTACGAAAGCTAATAATAAAAATATAACAGTTAGTCTTTAAAGTGCTACAGTGTTTTTTATTTTGTTGGCATGAATTTGTTTAAGGTGGATCCCAGCTTGCCATGAAGTGTCCCACACACTGTGATCATGGAGCCATCTCCACGATCACAGTGTGAGGCATATATCACAGTGTGAGGCATCCTGAGGCATATATGAAATGAGACATGCAGGATTCAATATCGGGACTGCAATGGACTGCCACAGCCTTGAGGATATTGACAAGGTGCGCCTTCAAAGCCATCCCACCTGGCATGGACTCTTCTACCTCCATGACGATTGGGAATCAGAGTTCCTCCTCCACACATTTTGCATTGGGTTTCCAGTGGCATTTCCTCCACTGAGGAGGACCATCACCCCACCTAAAAGGGCTCATCTGCTGGTAGTCATTGGTCCACTTAGGGAGTCAGGTTAGTTAACCACCATCTGACACTTGGTGTTGATTTGCTGGCTGTACGGCCTACTCCTTAGCCATAGTGGGATGTATGGCCATAAGCAATATTTATGCAACACAATGAAACTTATTACCATTGTTTTTTTTAAATATTTTTATTGATTTTTTAAAATATAGCAGAAAAAATAAACATAAACAACATTAGATTACAATACAGTGTATAACATAACAAAGAAAGACATAAGACAAAACAAAATGGGTATTACTCTTCTATTCTCTTATTATAGTTTGTTACACACACACACATCTCCACATGCATGTACCTATGTCTGCATATTTTGTATATTGTTACTTTATTTTTACCTATAACACCCTCATTACCCATAATTTTAAATACAATATGTGTCACCCTGTGATATATACAAAGCCTTGGAGATTACAATTTTGTCATAGATCTATATTACTATTTCCAGAAACTTGTAACAGAGGCACATTTGAAAGAACACTATTAGCATGCTCCACTCTATTCCTGCTGCAGGAAGTTTTGAAGATACCCTCAGTAAAACAATAAATAATCAGCCCAGCACAAGCAATGACACTTTTTTATGTATTAGCTAGCAGAGCAGTATCTCCCATTGTTCATGTATGTAATTATTCATCATGGAACCTATTCTCTCTGTGGGTTTATGGTCAAGGACTGTATAGTCATACAGTATTTTTAATTGAGCCCAATGTGAAAGTCATTCATATGGGGATAAAAAGTCTATGAAATTGACTCTAACAAGTGTGGGTTCAAAAGACATGAGAGTTGCTGCTTTTTGATTGTGTGTGTGTGTGTGTGTGTGTGCGCGTGCGCGCGTGCGTGCGTGCGTGCATGCATGCGTGCGTGCAGGTAGGTAGGTAGGTAGGTAGGTAGGTAGGTTGTTGTTAACCCAGCACCATTTTAAAACTGTTGTAATTATTGTATAAAATGTTATGGTATAAAATAGGAGGAAGGTATGCTATTAATCTGACAATAAATAAATGCACACATGAATAAGTATGTAAATAAATAAACAACCACCTATTTAATAGTTGATAAAACCGGAAAACAGTTCAATACCCAAATACTGCAGGATGGAATGAGCTCCTGTCTTTGTCCCAGCTCCTGCCAACCTAGCAATTCTAAAGCAAGAAATTGCAAGTAGATAAATAGGTACCACTTCAGTGGGAAAGTAAACAGTGTTCCATGTGCTCCAATGTCTAGTCATGCCTGCCATATGACCACTGAAATGTCTGCAGAAACAGGCAGTGCTGGCTCTTTGGCTATAAAACAGAGATGGGCACTGAACCCTAGAGTCAGATATGACTGTCTTTCAAGCAAGGTAAAACAGGTAAAGAGATTGTGGGGTTCCATGCCAGGGAAACATAGATGTCACCAATTATGTGGCCTCACTTGCCATGGTTATCACCCAAGGCGTGATCACTGTCACAAAAACATGACTTTTGTTTGATCATTGTCCCCTTGGATGCTTCCTTGCATGAGCTCTGAGAATGTCAAACTGCTCACACAATAGTTTGTTCTGTCAGCAGTTTAATAATGTAGAATCGAGGCTGCAAGTCAGCAATGCTAACTGTGGGGGTTTCCTTTGGAAATGGCTCAAAAATATCAGATCATTCAAAACAGAACTACTTAGAGTTGCTTTGTGGAATTAACTAATGTAAGCACATGATGCTGCTTCTGCCGGTTACAATGGCACCTGATTCATTTCTGGGCTGATTTCCAAGTATTGTTCCTGACTAGGGTTCTGAAACCTATTTGGCTGAATTATGACTGGAGTCAGGATGATTTGGACCTGACTAAATCCTAACTAAAGGGATTGCAGTGGCTTAGTGGTTAAGACACTGAACTTGACTGGAAGGTCAGTAGGTCAGCAGTTCAAGACCTGAATGCTGCCCAACAGAGTGACTTCCCATATGTGTCTTGGCTCCTGCCAACCTAGCAGTTTGAAAGCAAGAAATTGTAAGTAGATAAATAAGTACCACTTTGGTAGGAAGGTAGCAACATTGTGAGCTCCAGTGTCTAGTGATGTCTGCTGCATGACCATGGGCAGCTCTAGTTCTTTGGCTATAATTGGAGACAAGTACCGATCCCTAGAGTTGGAGAAGACTGGCTTTCGAGCAAGGGCGAGCTTTACTTTTACCTTTACATCCTACCTGGGTTGAGTTGGATCAATCTAAAGAGGATACAGATTAGTCCAAATCACTTAAGACCAAAGTCAGCAGTTTGGATGTTAAAAGAATACCAGACAGAGTGACTTCAGAAGTGGAAAAGAACACCTTGTGAGCCCCACGGTATCATGCTGGGGAATAGGAAGGGAAAGTAGACTTTGCTGTTTGACAGCTTCAATCTGTCATCTCAGATAAACGTTTCTCCTGTGTTTTCTAATCATGTCTCTTCTGGTGACATTACATAGACATTATGTACCAAGTTCTTTTCATGCAGCTTTGTTCCTTTGCTTTTCCTTAGCTATTCATGGCAGATTCAACCCCCCATGTTTTGTTAGTTGTTGAGCTTCTTGATTAGCCTCTTCCCTCATTTTCAACCCCAACTTTCTTTTTCTTTCTGATGTGAGTTTAGCTCTATTCGTTTTGTCTTTCTTGTTCATTTTACCATATGGGTATAATAAACACTTGAGCATTTTCTTGCTGTTGAAGAAACAGGCTATCTTGACATGTCAAGATATTCCTATTTAAAAATGGCCATAGATGGGGGCATTTTCCATTCCTGCCCAAAGGTAGAGAGTCCAGCATTATTATTATTTCCATTGTGGAAGCATTAAGAAAATAACTTTGGGGTGAATTTTTGTTTCTATTCTTTGTGAGAGAAAACCTTTTCTACTTTGTGTAACAAAAAGATCTAACGTGTAAGCACAGTGAAGGAATTCAACTCCTTTGAATATTTCACTCCCAAAATGAATCATAGAAGAAGAATTTCTCCTTCCGTCAGCTTCTGTCTTGAGCTACATTCATTCACACTGATGGCACACTGGTTAAACTGCTGTATTGCAGCCAAAACTGCAGACACTGTAAGTTTGATCCTGACTGGGCTCAAGGTTGACTTAACCTTCCATCCTTCGAGGTTGGTAAAATGAGTACCCAGCATGTAGGGGGCAAATTTTTTAATTAACTTGTGAACTGCCCAGAGAGTACACAAGTACTATGGGCCAGTAGATAAGTGTAATTACTATTGTTTTTGTAAGTCAAATATTTCAGATATTGATCCCCTACTAATTTTCTAGGACATATTAAAATGTTTTCAGAGCTTTGGAGGAACTCAGCTTCTGATATTGCCTGAGATTTTAATCCAAAACTTCCTATTCTTCCCTGGTGCAAAGCTTGATGACATTGTCCCCAGAATTAAGGAATATAAGAAAGCAGAGAATGTAAGACATATCCTATATTTAAATGGTGCTACCCAAGCTATTGTTAAAGCTAATTTCTTTAAGGCAGGAGGGTGTTGGGTAATTTGCCAGGATTATTGGGAAGAACAAGTCTCAGGACCAGGTATGCCACATGTAAGCATCATATGAGGAGGGAAAAAAATCAATGACATAACTAGAAAGAAACTGCAAGGATATGCAGATCACACACACATAAACCCAAATTTTCAACTATATGAATTTTCAAGATTTCCACATACTACTTTTTACTCTGGGTTGAGGCCCTTTATATTTTCCAAAAGAGTAACCCTCCTTAATGTCTTATGTGCAAAAGTTTGTGGTACACAGTGGCACTTGGCAGACAATGTGTCTGGCGGGGTGGAAGGCACAAAACCTTGGTGTGGAAAGTGAGGGGCAAAAGTTGATGTGCACACATGTGTGTGTGTGTGCACATGCACATGCACATGCATGTGTGTGTGTGTGTGTGTGTGCACGCGCACACGCACACACACACACATGTACATTTGCATACAAACAGACATAAAAACAGACAGATGAGGATTCACATATATAGAAATATAGCAAACAACCCTCAACCCCCACCCCCACCTCCATGCTTCCTAATGGAGGAATAGCTAATGGTTATAAGCAGAAAGTGAGCATCTCTGAGTGAAACAATCTTCTTCTCTAATGATATTGGATGTACCAACTCAGTTTGTCCCAGGAGGGTTAAATTCTACATCTTTGGAAATAAAGCTTTGCAATGCACTTGGCTGCAAACTCTTCAGAATAACAAAAGACAGTGCTATAATGATGCAAAAGAAAGTAATTACCAGGTATTCTCGCCTACAAATTGAAAATCACCATGTACAACAAAATGCAGGGCATCCTTTTCAAGTTCCTCTTGTGTAATCCTGCACCAGAGCAAAGCTTGGTCAAGGGTGATTGCAAATTTAACAAAAAGGTGTTCCATGATTTCATTGGATTGACTTTTAAAAAACTAAAAAAGTAATTTGATTAATAATATCAAGCAGAAAGCTTTGGGATTTATGACTACTGTACTCATGCCTAACGAAATGAGCATTGTATTGGTAGGGTTTTTTATTATTCTAATAATTAATCCCTTTTATAAATAGTAATATGGAAGTGGAGTTTAAAGTATGAATTCACAGAGCATCACTTTCTGCATTCCTCATTTTCTGTTTTATTTGAGAGCAAAAAATGTTTCAACAGAAATTGTTGATGGTTTGAATACATGCAGAGTTCAGATCTTTTACCATTTAAATTGGTACAACTACACTTCAGTGTCATGATCTTGATCTCTTTATGTAGAGATCTTGATCATGCCTTCCTGTCACACATCACTCTCTGCCCTCCTACCATCAGTGTCTGCCACCTCCATTGTGGGGCAACCCAGCCCTTATGAGTTCCCCTTGGCTCCACTTGGCCCAAGCTAGTGAGTATGCAGGGTTCAGATTGTTTAGTATAGATTAGGTAGCAAAAACGTGGCCACTTTCAACATGATCCAGTCAGCCCTTTGATTCCAATTCAATAGACACAAAGGGTCTATATTTAATAAGGTGTATTAAGTAAGTTAAAGAAATGAGTATAGCAGGAAATGAGACTTGAAAACTTAGTCATTCAAAGTACAGTAATACCTCAGATAACGATTACATCCGATAACGCTAGAATTGAATAATGATGCAAGTTTTTTGGAAAAAACTTGCATTGGATAATGATTCTGGATGATTCTATAGTGTTATCTGAGTCAATCAGGGGTGGTGGTGGGTTGGATTGGGTAGAACATTTCCCCAATCCACTCCACCAGCGATGGATCACTGCTACTGAACTAGGGTCAGGGGAAAGGCATGCGGGTGCCTGCCGTTCCCCTGACCCTAGTTCAGCCGGAGCGATCGCTGGATGTCAACAGCCTGTCTGGGCTGTGTTTGAAGCATAGCGGTGCCCAGGCTAACTAGCCCGGGCACCACTAGGCTTCGAACACAGCCTGGATGGGGTTCGGAAGAAGCCTAGTGCAGCCCAGCTGGGCTGCGCTAGGCTTCTTCTGAACCCCATCCAGGCTGTGTTTGAAGCATAGCAGCTTTGGACACAGCCCGCCCGCGGTTCGGAAGAAGCCTAGGGGCTTCGGACACAGACCGCCCGGGCTGCAGAAGAAGCCTAGCGCAGCCTGGCTGTGCTGTGCTAGGCTTCTTCCGCAGCCTGGACGGGCTGTGGATGAAGCCTAGCGGCTCCCAGGATAGCTATCCTGGGCGCCACTAGGCTTCAAACACAGCCCAGATGGGGTTCGGAAGAAGCCTAGCGCAGCCCGGCTGTGCTGTGCTAGGCTTCTTCCATAGCCTGCCCGGGCTGTGTTCGATCCATCATTGCGCTTGGGTGTGGGTTGGGTATTCCCCCCAGCATAGGATAGCGAGATCGCACCTCTTTCCCTCCCGACCTTCCTGCATTCCAAGCTATCCTGCGCTGGGGGGAATACCCAACCCACCCACCAAGCGCAGCTGTGACTTCAGGGACAAACCACTTGGTTTGTCCCTGAAGTCAAGCTGACCCTAGGCTAGCAATCGGTTTGTTCCTGAATTCAGGGCGCTTTTTTTAGCATTGTTCGATGCATGCATCGGACAACGCTAAAAATCAAATAATGTCATGACTTGTGGAACCAAGTCATAACGTTATCCAATGTTCTAGTGTACATGCAAAAATAATGAAAAGCTTAACTGGTTTTGGCCTTTATTTATTTATTTATTTATTTATTTATTTATAACCCTATTTGTATGCCACCCTCCTCAAAGTGACTCAGGGTGGCTAACAACAATCAAACCAATAACAACAAGACCTAACAATAAAATACACCATCTAAAAATGTTAAAGCTTGGAAGATTTAAAAAGATTAAAAGGTTGAGAGGTTAAAAGATTCACTGGAGGGGGGGGTCAAACAAGCCAGCAGGCCAAGGCAACCAACTGGCTGGAACCCCACACCTGCCCTGCCAGCCAGGTCTTCACCTCCTGCTCGCTCTCTCTTCCCCGGAGGACCCGGGAAGGGCGCGCACTCTGCCGGGTTGTGTGGGGGGCCCTGGGCGCGGCACTCCTGGGGGTGGAAGGAGAGGGACTCCGAGTCCGGAGCCCCGCGTCCTGCTGGCTCTGTGGTCTCCCCTTTCCTGCCGCCCCGCGGGGGTAGAGATGGCAGGGCTCTTTCCCGGGGGTTCCCGGGAGCTCTGCTGGCAGCGGGTCTCACCACCACCGCCCCTTCCTAGCAAGGCTGCCCAAGGCGACAGAGGGGCAGCCCCTCCACGCAAACCCGCCGCCGCCGCCCCGGCCCCTGTCACCGGCCGGGAGGAAGATAAGAGGAGCCTCCCTGGCCAGGGGAAGCCCGAAGAAACGCCACTGCTGCCGCCGCTCCAGACGCCGACACCGACGCCGCCGCACCCCCCTGGCCCCCGCCGCGCCCCCCTGGCCCCCATCACCGGCCGGGAGGAAGATAAAAGGAGCCTCCCTGGGCCGGGGGAGGCCCGAAGAAACGCTGCCGCCACGCCAGACGCCGCCGACGCCGCCGCGCCCCCCCGGCCCCCGTCACCGGCCGGGAGGAAGATAAGAGGAGCCTCCCTGGCCAGGGGAAGCCCGAAGAAACGCCGCTGCCGCCACGCCAGACGCCGCCGCCACCACGCCCTCCCGGCCCCCATCACCGGCCGGGAGGAAGATAAGAGGAGCCTCCCTGGCCAGGGGAGGCCCGAAGAAACGCCGCCGCCACCGCCGCGCAAGACGCTGCCGCTGCTCCCCTTTGTTGGACTTTGTTGGACTCTCCCTTAGCCATCCGGCCTCGAAGGGAGAGAACTTGGGGGTCTTGGGCGGCAATAGAGGACTTAATGGGGGGGGGGTTGGTGGGATATTGTTATATTGTATTATATTGTTCTGTTTAGTATGGAAGCTGCCTAAAGTCAGGTTCGCCTGAGCGAGGCGGGGTATAAATTTGAAGAATAAATAAATAAATAAATAAATTCCTAAAGGGCAGCAACTCTGTCTGGAGGTGCAGCTCGGTTGGCAGAAGGTTCTACAGGGCCAGATTGGACATGGAGAAGGCCTTCTGATGCTAGAGAGGTGCACAACCAGAGCGCTCTGGTGGGAAGGACAGATGTTCTTGGTGTGATACAGTCTCTTTAGTCTCTTACGGCCTGTTGAATACTCACACTCCATCTGTGAGGCTCCTCATGGCTTCCCAGATGCAGGAGAGCAAGCAATGGCTCTCACATGGGTTTTATTTCCTCCCTCCAGGGTTGGCCTCCCAGCTATTCCCCTAAAGGATCCCACCACACATTAGGATTCATTTCTCTCAACTCATGAAGCTAACATGTTTACATTCAAAGGCTGTTGGTGTTTGGGAAAGTGCTCTCTCACTCATTGAAATCACCATCTTAGATAGGCTAAAGCACACAGTATTTCAGTGGGCAAAAAGATCATGAAAAACGCAGCCAATGGCCCAGGATTTTCATGAAAATCTTGTTGGTGTACAGAAGTTGTCACCAGAAATAGGGTTGTTTTAGTTTTTTTGTTTTTTTTACTAATGAAACACTATCTTCTCCCATTTTGATGATCCCATGGCTCAAACTTGATGAAAGTGGCTATTTGCAAGTTGGAAAATCCAAATGTGTCCTTTCAGGCATGAACTGGAATTGGTCAGTCCCAGCAAGAGAGATAGCAGGATCTACCTAACATAAATTATTGTTCTTTACATATAACATTACTTCAGTGAAGTTGAAACTAAGTGAGGGAACAAATAAGAAGACAGTTCTAAAAGATTGAAAAGCTATTGAAAAGCTGCTTCTTCCTCCTCCTCCTCTTCCTCCTCTTCTTCCTATTCCTTCTTCTTCTTCTTCTTCATTGTCATCTATTGCTACAAAAATCCAAACAAGATACAAATGATTGAAACAGCAACATAAAATTATATGCTGCACAGCAAACTCACTTTGAGACATCATCCCTAGTCCCTCAGCAGTTGGAATGTCAAGGGGAAATCTTGGTCATTGTTTGGGGGTTCAACTACCATTTGCCTTCTTCTTTGGCATGAGCAGATCAGTCTACCATATTGCTTTTGACTTTACTTTTCCTTAATTTAAATTGCTCGGGAACATTTTAACCTTGCAAAGGTTAAATGGGATGTGAATTTTTGTTTGTTTGTTCAGTCGCACAGTCAATTCTGACCCTTTGTGACCCTATGGACTATTGCCCGCCAGACACCTCAGTCCACCATCTTCCTCTACTCACCCAACTCTGTGCCCATTGCATTAATGATACCATCTAGCCATCTCATTTTCTGCCACCCCCTTCTTCTTTTGTCCTCAACCTTTCCCAGCAGCAAGGCTCATTTCATGAATTAAAGCGTGCTTTTCTTGTGTACAAAGAAAGATTAGACAAGACAAACATGCTAGATCTGTTATAATACTCACTAAGAAACAGCTGTTACTGCATAATAAACAAAGCTAGCTGTGTCCTCATAGTGGATGAAAGTGGGTGAAACAGTACAGTTCTACAGCTGAAACTTTGAGATAATTCATAAGTGATTTTTCCTTCATGGGGAAATTTATACTCTCCTTTCTCAGATTATCATTCTCTTCTTTTGTTCTCATGAAAGCTTGTGTTCACTCAGAGCAGGTAGCTAGGGGTAAGCTTCACTGGCTTTATCTCCCTTTTGCAAGTAAAAGATGGTGAACAAGGCTTTTATCATGAGATGAGGTCAAAATATTTGGTGTAAATAGGAATATTACTTACCAAGGGTAAAGGGAGATGATGCTCTTTCCCAGTATTATTTGTGTAATTGCAAATTCTTATCTTGCTAATGTTGCTTTCTTGACCCAAAAGGTGAAGCTGGTCAAAAATTTATGTCTGAGAGCTTTTACAGCTTTATCTTTCACATTTTTGCTATTGTTCACAATATACAATGGAAAGGTATGTTGGCCTTCCATAACATACTTTAAGATGAAAAGGAACATAATACTGTTAGCAGTGATGTACAACCTTCATTCTATAAAAAAAGACACACTTGCCTTCAAAAATGTACTAGAATGATTTTTGTATTTCATACATATTTACAAAGGTAGAATGTTAAAGCTTTTAGATACAGTATACAGTTTAGGATGATGAGGGGGAATTTTCTTTCTATCTCTAACCTTCATGATGCTTGCCCCAGATGTTATGATTGTGGATCTGTGGATGTGGAAAGGACTGCAAGAGTTACTAATCCAGCTGCCTGTTGAATGAAGAAAGCTTGGAAGCAACTAGTTACAAATAAATGTTACATTAAATAAATTATTGTTTGCAGTATTGGTACAAAAAGAATATGAAGGGTAAACAATGATACTGTAGGATACTATCTTAATGGAGGATAATGAAAATTCTTTTTTTGTATAACTGTTATTTTTTTAAAAAAATAAGTATTGCATTGGATCTGTGTTGCTGGCCAGGATTGGAGCTGTCCAAGGGCAGCCCACTCTTGGGGCTTTGGGACTTGCACTGAGGGAGAAGGAGAAGGGGTAAAGAGGAATCCCCTTAGTCCACCCCAGGAACCTGCACTACGGGATCTCACTGCAGAAAAGATGGTGTTTCTTGTTAAGGTTGATAAGATGTGGCCCTTTGTTAAACTCCATCTATGGTGTCCACCCATCTATTTGGGGATGTGGTGGCAAAGAGTGTAAAATATACACACTCTTGCGAAATGTTTCTCTTCACTCCCAAAGCCCAGGCCTGGTTGCCTTTGACGATGCCACTAGTCCTGGCTTTGAGGCCTACCCCTCTTTTCTCAATATTAATCATGTACTTGGCAATGCACCTGGCCAGTGCATTGCTCTAATATGGCCAACTTAGACATGAGTCCAGCCAGATGTGTTGTCATATGAAAATGGCTAAAGTAGCATTGAAAACACGGGCCTCAGTCCCCCACGCACCATTAGACCTGCTACAGTAGCAGGCGAGAGACTGCTAAAATCTCAGAAACAGACCACGATCAATGTTTGCACTTATAATGCATGTACAATCAAGCACACCTCAACCTGCTTATGGATGAAAAACTTAAAATAAAGTGTGACATCCTGGAATTGTGGAAACAAAGTGACTAAAAGCCTTACATACTACCTGGACAAATTGAAATGACATCCATCTTGTATTACTGTTAAAAGATTGGGCAAAAATATGTAAGGATAAGGTGACAAAGAAAGCAATATATACGCAGTTGGGATTAAACTGGTTTCAAACCCTTCAGTTAGATAATTGGAATAAAAAGAAAATAAGTGATAGTAGCCTAGAGAGAAAATATACAGAATTTGAAGGAATTCTAATTCAGATTAGAGAAGATAAGATGGGAATCAAAGGGGTGGTTAGTAAGCTGTATAAAATATTGAACAAAGCAAGGAAAATACACGAAATTCTTAGAAATGTATGGGAGCAGGAATTAGGCACAACAATTGGAGAAAACAAATGGCAAGATATCTGGCAAAGAAGGATAATGAAAAATATGTCGGTTCGGGTCAAAGAACATAATTATAAGCTAATATGGCGCTGGTATCTGACCCCGGTCAAGCTGCACCAAATGGATAATAAAATAGATATAAAATGCTGGAGGTGCAAACAAGAAACGGGGACATATATACACATGTGGCGTGAATGTTCTGCACTGAAAGGATTTTGGGAAGGAATAGAAAAAGAGGTTAGTTATATTCTTGAGCAGAAGCTTGAACTGGGTCCAGAATCAGCGCTTTTGACAACTTCAGACAAAATTAACTTGAAGGGGGAAGATAGAGAATTATTATTGATAATGCTGTCAGTGGCTAGACAATGCATTGCAAAAAAGTGGAAAAGCGATTTGAAAGTTAAAATAGAAGAGTGGTACAAAGAGATGTGGCAATTAGCGCTCAACGATAAATTGACCTGGGAGTTGAATATAAGGAAAGGTATTGTTCCGGAAAATAGATTTTGGGGAATTTGGAAAAGATTTGTTAATTATGTTATGGAAGGAAAAGGAGGAGTCAAGCCTGGGCCTGAGCAAGAATACTTTTGGAAGTAAAAAGCTAAAGCTACTCTTGGACACATTATGTATAGCACAGGGTGTCTTGTCTTATAAAATATAGTACTGTTTTTCATATTTGTTTTAATCAAGAAAGCACTAAAAATGTAATAAATCAAATGTGATTCATGATTATTGTATTGTAATGTAATTATGTTATAGTTTGATGATGTAATTATTATTTGTTATTGTTTTAAATAAAGTTTAAAAAAAATATTTTAAAAAAAAGAAAAAAAAGAAATGACATCCATCTTGGAGCTAAGAACAACAATCAAAATGTGGAATGAGTTGGATTTATAATTTTTCACAACTTTGTGCAGTTTATAGAGGAAGTCAATATAAAATTTCCAAGAATTGCTATCCTAAAAATGAAGTTACCAAAGTCATGGAAATTAAATACCATACAGGTGTATGCCCCTGCTTCATCTTATACAGAAGAAGATATTGAAGAATTCTATGAAGAACTTGGAGAAGTACTCCGTAGATGTAAGACTGGCTATACTATTGTCATGGGGGATTTCAGTGCAGTGGTTGGATGCCATAGGGAAATTAAATTCCATCTGAGCTGTCATTGTTCAGGAAAAAAAGAAATGAGGCTTGGTGGGTTTTTGTGAAGTCTATCACCTTTGTGTTGGTATCTCCTTTTTTGAGAAGACGGAAGCAAGGAGATGGACGTCGATCTCACTAAATGCAAGAACAAAAACAAAATTGACTACATTATAGTTAATAGAAGACGCATACTACATGATGTTTCAATCATTACCCCTTTTATCACGGGAGGATAGAAAAGTTGCTGCATACTACACGGGAGGAGACCATCATCTAGTTTGTGCTAAAATCAGATTAGAGTATAGAAAGTATGGTGAAAGCCACCAAAACCCGTAAGAAAAGGTTTGTCATTGATTTCAATCTCCATTGATAAGAGCTGGAGAAAATAGACAGGGTAAGCATAACAGATGTTACAGAGGAGTATGAACTTATCATCAGCCAGATCAACGACTGTGTTAGAAAGGCAAAAGTTGCTGCTAGAAGTCACTCCCAAAACAGAATTTCTGAGGAGACTAGGTAATTACTTGGGGGGGGGGGGGAGAAATGAAAAAATATCACTCTAATGTTCTAGAACAGTAAAGCCAAACATTTTACAGATTGAGTGCCCAGACAGAGGGGTGGGGTGAACTCTGTGCTGGGGGGAGGGAGGAAGCACTCCCATTGGGCTTTTGGGCAGAGGGACAGGGTGAACTCTGTGCTGGGGCAATGGCACATGTGCCCACAGATAGGGCTCTGAGTGCTCCTTCTAGCATGCATGCAATAGGTTCACCACCACTGATCTAGAATATTGCCTGCTATGTCATCTGCTTAGAAGAAAGTTCCAAGAAGACCATGAAGCGTACAGAAGAAAAAGACTCATAGAAGTAGCTGAACAAAGAAGGAGTGTTAAAAGATGTAATAAAGATCTGTCCCAATACCATGAACAATTGACTGTACTGCTAAATGAGAAAGAGGAGAGAATAAGGAGAAGATCTGAAATAGAATAAATGGTTAAGGAGCATCCACGCTTTATCAGTCTTCTCAAAGAAGTGTATAAGGGATATACAACACAAATCACTTTATTTCAGAAACCAATACAGATCTCTATAAAAAGAGGAAGCCATCAGGACAATACGATCAGCAGTTGTTTACTGCTTTCTTAGAATCAACTATGTGCAATTTGTCATTGGAGGAAAAATGAATCTGTATAAATGGTAAATACTTATCCCATCTTTGCTTCACTGATGATATAGTGTTAATATCAGAATCAGTAGAAGAAGCCGAGAATATGCTCCAAGAGTTAGATGCAGAAAGTTGAAAGGTTGGCTAAAGATCAATATGTCAAAACCAAAATATATACAGACTGCCTCCACAAATGCCATAGATAATAGATGTGGAAATGAGATAGTAGAAGAAGTTGATTCATATGTATACCTTGGCCAAGGGGTTAACCTAAGGCATGATCTAACAAAAAATTTTTTGAGAAGAAGGCAAGCAGCATGAGCTGCTTTTAACAACATGAAGGATGTGCTTAGTGAAGGAAAAACAAGAAAATTATGGTCTGAAGTCATCAACACAACCATTCTGCCTGCTTTATTATATGGCAGTGAAACATAGGTACTTACAAAAGCTGACATCAAAAAAATCAATGTAACACAAAGAGCAATTAAGTGAAGGATGCTACACATACAATGGGTTGATTGTATATCAAATGAAGAACTGTATATAAGATCAGGTGCAAAAGAAGCATCAACATTGATTGAGTTTGCAAGACATCAGTGGGCCAGGCATGTGTGCCACTTCAAAGATGGCAGGTGGACGAAAGCTACTATATATACTCAAGTATAAGTCAATCCAAATGTAAGTCAAGGTACCTAATTTGGACCTCAGAAACTAGGAAAATAGATTGACCTGAGTATAAGTCGGGGGTGGAAAATGTAGCAGCTGCTAGTGAGTTTCAATAATTAAAAAAACATGAAAATACAGCAAAATTAATTAATTAAAACATACTGTATTTGCACCACCAACCGGTGGTGGTGCTGCAGGGAAAATGGGCAGGGAGGTCAATTGCACTGAGTCAGGAAGCGATGCTCTAGCCTAGCTTTTTGCTCTCCCTGCAAGCAGAAAGAATGGCGTTCCCCCTTCATTTTGACCACATGGAGCAGAGACAAAGACACAAAGGTAAGTGAAACCCTTTCTTTTTATGTACAGGTTAGGTTTCCCACTTAAATGCATTGGAAACAGACAAACAAACATAAAAGCTTCAGAATATAAGAAATTAATTTCTAATGCATTTAAATGGGAAATCGCAATTTGTGCCTTCTTGTGGCCACCTGTGGTAATGGCTCACCGAACATATGTTTTCCTTTCCCCCTCTCCTGAAGCCAAAAGCCCCTTTTAAGTTCCGAACTGCCACATCAACCTGATGTGTGAAACACGGATCAACCAAGTAACCAAATAGGTATTGCATTTAGATCTAGATATTCTAAAGTCATCAAATAAAAACATATTTGGATAGTTCCAAATTTGATAGTTCCAAATTTCTGTAACAAAGATTCCTAATATTCAGAGACCTTACTCCCATAGATTAGAGGAGTAGGAGTAGGATGAAAATGAGGCAGAGGAAGATGAAGAGGAGGATGATTTCATGTCAGAAATTATTCTGGGTTGAAAGGATTTTTGCTGGAGAAATTCTGCTCAGGGGATGCCTGAACGAGATGTCCCCAAGATCTTTTCCCACCAAATTGGTCCCTATTTATCTACTTGCAATTTCTTGCTTTCGAACTGCTAGGTTGGCAGGACCTGGGACAGTGACAGTCACTCAAACCTTCGTTCAGTACCCAGGCCTTCCAGCTAACAAGGCAAGCTTCTTAACTACTGAACCACTGCAACCCTGATGATGATGATACTCCTATATGCTTTTTTTAAAATATGCTTCAGAAATAATGGTTTGTCTGTTGCAAAAGAGATTCAAAGACAAAGAAGAGGGGGACAAGACAGTTTTCAAAATATTTATTTTCAATTAACTAGCTCAATGCCTACATGATTAGAATCTCATAAAGACTCCATTGGGAGCTCCCTCAGGTAAAGTGGTTCACTAAATAGTGACTGATGAGTGTGAATGACAACACTTCCCCTCCCCCTGTGTTGTCAGTAATTTTTTGCAATGGTGAAGAATGGGGAAGGCACAGCTGTTATACTTTATCTTTTATCAAATTACTTCACAGAAATCTCTGGAGGAATATTCTGTGGCACAGCTGGATCTCTGCAATAGAATGAAAAAGCCTGCCATTTTTTGACACTGGTGGTAGTGATTGGTTGGGAGGAGAAGGAAACTTCTCTATGAAAAAAAGGCTATTAAATTAAGTATAGTTTCTTTTAGGAAAGAAGACAGTTGCACATACAGAAAGAAAGAAAGAGAGAGTAAGAAGAGTGGGAATATACAAAATGCAATTGTGTATTTATGCACTGCATATTTTTATTTATTTGAAAGAAAAGCAACCATGAAGGAAAGAAAAAGAAATTTTGTTCTTTCCTTGTTAAGTTATTTTAAACCATAAATAACAGGATACTCATCATTACTAGGAATGTGAAAATATCTGTTTTGATTTCATTCCATTTGCCACATTTCATCTACATTTTCTTCCCATCGCTGTTTTACTTCATGTTGAGAGATGTTGGGCTTTTCTTTCTGCATTGAAGTTTATACAGACAGACAGACAGAAAAAACAATCAGACAATTAAATTACTATCAAGCTTCTTGTCAGAGAAGATTCATAGTGTGGTAATGATTTGCTCAGAAGCATGAAAAGGCCTCAGCAAAAAATAGCTGACTTATAGAAAATTTTTACTACCCCACCATGACATCATCACAGTGTGGGTGGAGCTAATGTCATGATGTCATGGGGTGGGGCCAAATAAAAAATAAAAATAATAAAATAAAATAAAAATAAGCACACACACACACACACCTCAACCCACCCACAACACAAAGCCATAATTAAATTAAATAAATAAATAAAAATGCATTAAATTACAGCCCCCACCCAAACACCCACCTCAAACACAAATCAACCAGAGCTTTTAAACCAGAGCTTAAAGCTTTTTCTGGCTAATCTTTCACACACTAGGTCAGATGGAAGGAACTACAGAATGAACTTGTTAGGACATTTTTCATTTGGGGGTATTGTACAAAGATTGCTGCCCAGTGGAATAGTACAACTTTAAGGCCCTCCATGTGTTCTGAACACAGGTGTACATAATAGAGCCTCAAACTGATGGCCAGGCTGTGCATGCCTGGTCCATGTGCTCCTGTAACAGCCCAGCTGTGGCTGATTAGAGAATCTGCCCAGCAACACTAGAGTATAACTGTGGCCCTCTGGGAAGGGTCTATGGAGGAGGCCATCATTTGGAGGAGGTTATTATTCTGAAGGAGGTTTGTTCATACTGAGGAGGCTATTATTCTGGAGGAGGTTATCATTCTGGAAGAGGCTGTTATACTGAGGAGTCTGTCGTACTGAAGAGAAGAACTGAGCTACTGAGAGATAGTCAACAGACAGAAACAGCTGAACAAGGGTCTGCTGTTGTTGAGGGCTTCTTCAACTGAGAAGAACTGCTCAGGATTATCAGGACTCTGTGCATGCTCTTGGGATTGGAGCCAACAGGAATCCAAGCTGTCTACCTACTGTGGGGCTTGGAATGAAAGAGATTGTTGTATATAGTCCTGTGTATGTCTGTCTTCCCCTCACTGTAAGTAAAGCACACCTTTCCACTGAAGGCATATGTGTGTGTGTGTTATTGCACTAAGGCTTTCTCTGCGTAAGAGCTTAAAAGTGCTACTCTGCTATCGAGCCACACATATCGCTAGGGGAATCCCTGACAAAAGGGTTATGGGCCCAGGGTGCGCCTAACAGCTACACCCGACGCCCTAACTGTGCCCGTGAGTCTTCGCCTGTCAAGCCCGGAAGTGCTATGTGCCTGGACTGGAGCTGTGGAGCCCTGATCAGCGTTCAGAGGAGCTGTGTTCCCTGGAGGACTCATCGCCTGCAGGACAACGCCCCCACGCAACCAGATGCCCCAACAGAGGTCCAGAAGACGTCCACCTTGCTTCGTGTGTTCCTGCCAGCTGCATGTTTTGTGAGTCTGCAAGTGAGGGAAGAATGGCTGTTTCCACTCTCTCACTGGTGCCCCTGCTTGATGGCACCAACTACCAGACGTGGTCAACCAAGTGCAGTCTGCTTCTGCGCAAGGAAGGGCTCTGGGACATTGTTGAGAATCCCCAGAAGCTGGAAGCCCTGGATGAAGAGGACACTGACAAAAGGGACAGACTTGAGTATGACAATCAAAGGGCTTTGGCAATAATTGGGTTAACTGTGGCAGAGAGTCAGTTAACATATCTGAGAGGGGAGAATTCAGCTGCCGCATGTTGGCAGAGGTTTAAGCAATTATATGTAAGGGACTCAGTCAGTTCCCAAATATCTCTCACCAGATGTTTGTTTAGGTTACGCCTCCAGCCTGGTGGAGATATGGCTCAGCACCTCCATTCAATTAGTGATTTGCTGCAGCGTCTTGCTGAAACAAACTTGTTCTTTACTGAAGAACAAAAAGCATATATTCTCCTTTCATCTCTGAGCGAAAAATATGATGCTTATGTTTCCTCCTTGGACATTTTGCCCAGGAGTGAGTTAAATTTCTCGTCTGTTCAAGGTCGCTTACTGGAGCAGGACAGATTAAGGTGTTCTCTGAAGGAATTCAGAAAACCAGAAGCTCTAACTGAAAGTGGTAGAAGCAAATCACCCCCTCCTTCCACTGTGTGTGTAGCAAAGAGATGTTTTAGTTGCCAGAAGTCTGGGCATATTGCCAAGTTCTGTAAGGCAAGGTCGAGCCCAGATAAGGATAAGAGAAGTAGAAAGACAGCTAATCTTTCTGTAGCTGCTTTTACTTATGTTGAACCTGGCACCTGGTTAATTGATTCTGGTGCATCTTTTTCCATCTGTAAAAATAGGAAATTGTTTATTGAAATGTCAAAAACAAGCCAGACTGTCACCTTAGCCAATGGGTCAAGAGTCCGTGCACTGGGTAAAGGCCAGGTAAGATGTGAAGCTTTGGGTGAAGAGCTAGAAATGCTTTATATCCCTGAGATGAAATATAATTTGCTGTCTGTTAGGACCCTACTGAAAATGGGTTACTCAGTGACATTCCAGGGGAAGGAATGTGTCATTAAGGGACAAGAAAAGGAGTTAACTGTGCCACTACACAATGATCTATTTGTGTTAGGCTCCCGTACACTGAGTGCGAATCTGGCTGATAAAGGTTTTAGCAACAAGCTCCCCCATGACAAATGCATACACTTAATGCACAGACGGTTGGGACATGTAAATTTCCGAGACTTGAGAAGGACCATTGATCTGACTGAGGGCATAGCTGTGAAACCATGCAGCAGATTTCTGAGCTGTAATCCTTGTAACGAGGAGAAGTCTAAGGTCACTCCTGCAAATAGAGTGGGTGGTTTTCATACTACCCAGCCCTTAGAGGTGGTGTCTGCTGAATTAATAGGTCCTATGAGCCCAAGCCCTGGTGGCTCAAGGTATGCCCTGAGCATTGTTGATCACCACACAAGATATGGGTTTGTGTATTTGCTAAAGTCCAAGGGTGAGATCTGCTCAACTTTAACCAGATGGGTAAGGTTCGCCCAGAACAAGGCAAACACACAGGTAAAGACCCTAATCACTGATGAGACACTGTTCTCAAATATAGCCAGTCCTGATTTCCTGGCTAAACATGGGATAGTCCACCACAGACCTCAGCATAGCTCAACTGTAGAGAGGAGAGGTCAAACTCTGCAGGCCATGACAATGGCTATGCTAAGTGATGCAGGTCTCCCTTGCACACTCTGGGCAGAGGCTATGAAGTGTGCGAACCATCTGCTGAATAATGTTTATCACTCTGGGATTGGAGACATCCCTGCAAGCAGGTGGCATGGAAGGAAGCCAAACTTGGGCTATCTTTGAGTCTTTGGCTCTCCTGCCCTGGTACGCATCCCAAGGCAGCCTCGCCCTCGCAAACTGATCTTCATAGGGTATGAGGCGAACCATAGGGAGTATAGGTTTTGGATGCCAGGATCCAATCAAATTACAAAAAGTAAGAGTGCCAAGTTCCTGGAGCACTCCCGGTGGGAGCATGTGGAAAGTGTCCACATTCCTGGACTCCTGTTTGAGGAGGAGGAGGCAGAGCAGCCTGTCTTTCAACCCAGCAGAAGCAAGCTAGTTGGTGAAAGCCCCACTGATGGGGAAGCTGGGGTAAAAGATGAGATAAGTGGTGAGTCAGAGGAGTCTGACGTTTCTGGGGAGTCTGGGGGAGATACCACCGATAGAGTCCTGCCCCGTAGGTCCAGTCGGACTAGAAGGCCACCTGATAGATATCAGGCCACTGTGGTGTTAATGGATAAAGCAAACCCAGAAACCCCTACTGAGGTAACTGCATTGCCAGGTGCAAAGTTGGGTGCACTGCAGGCAGAATTAGGCAGGGAGGTATCCCCACCTCAGGACCTGTCTGTGTGTATGCCAGAACCTGAAAGGCATACGGTGCATGGGTCTAGGAGACCAGGGTATTTCAAAGGTGCAAGAAAAGGTAATAAACTGTTTCCTCCTGGTGCCAATAGGCATGTGAAGAGTGTAAGTTGATGTGTGTAAGCTGTGTAAGAGTTTAAAAGTGCTACTCTGCTATCGAGCCACACATATCGCTAGGGGAATCCCTGACAGAACTCACCACAAGATGGCTTCATTTTGGCACTTTTCAACTTTTCAACAGTTAAAGAAGTTAGGTACTAAGTCTTTGCCTAACCAGTTCTCTAGGATAATAGGCCTTAATGTAAATGTAAAACAGCTGTACCTCCTTAAGGGTTCTCCAAATGGAACAGCAATTGGAACAGCACAGGTGTAGCTTATTGATGAGGTAACTCCAAGACTTTGCTTAAAAACCCCAAGCCAGGCCACCAGGCCTTTTTAGGAACTGTGGTAGTACGTCAATATAGGTAAAGGTATTAAATACATATTAAAATACACACAGACACACCACATCCAAAGATCACTTACCCTGTGGAGCAGGCTATAGGGAGCTTCAGGCTAGCAGCTTCTCTTCCTCCTCCTTACTTGGGAGGATAGCAAGGAGGCTGTGAATACGTGCCAAGCACTGTAGGCATGCATGCACACCAAGTGCTTGGCACACATGTGAAAAGGTAAGCCCTGAAGGTGGTTCTTCCCAAAAGCTGCTACCGGTTCTCTGGGACACTGGGAAAAGTTCCTACCGGTTCTGGTGAATGAGAACCTGTTACATCCCATCGCTGTTGTCGAAGCATATGTAAGCAAAATCAATTACACAGCAGTTTCCTATTGAGCGGTCTAACTCGGCATTGTTGGCCATCTCTTGTCAATGATGTTAGGATGGGACTAAAACTCATCAAAGTGTCCTCCATCAGATGCCTTGGATAAGATGAAATGGAGGGCACACATCATGGTCTGCCTAGCCAGCGGGTGGTGTAATATCTGAATGGCTAAAAACTACATGCAAGTGGACTTGATTTCTCAAGTCCATTTGCATGTGCAGAATGTTGTTGCAGAGATGTCTACCAATTTGCAGACTCCTTGCTAAATAATGACTCCAGGATATCCACAGTAAATAAAAATATTAGGTTTTATTAGAAAATTAACAGAAACTGTTCCAAATTAATTTGAGGTTGATATTAAAAAATAAAAAAATTGCTCACTTTTTTTAATAAGAAAAAGTAACATGAACTTTTACTTCTTAGAATTTCATCAGCTTTTCAGGAGGGATGTTCCTCCCCCAGTTCAGGAATCAATGTCTTTACAGACACTTTGACATCATGAAAACTGTAAGTATTGTGGAACTTTACCAGCTGCTGATGTAAACCATGCAATAATGAAAAGGAAGACTAACACATTTAAGAAGAGTAATAATAATCCTGAAATTGGGTGAGGATGGAGGAGATATCCTAAAAACAATAAATACCTGAGCAGTACTGTTGATAAGATATTATGTTTGTACTGTAGATTGGATGGTGAATGAGTTGGATTTTTTGGAAGTTGATGACTCTTCATCCATGAAGTGATGTGGATAGATTGTATCTGCTGCTGCGGTAGGATGGAGGAGAAGGTTTGCTGCAAGTGATCCAAACTATGGAGGAGGCAAAAAGGACTCTTGGTAAATATATTTGCATCCGTTGCAAGAGGATTTTGAATGAGTTTTCTAGGGAAGATATAATCAAGACGGCTGAGTCAAAAGATGCTCATAGGGAAGAGATATTAAGGAATAGACTAAATCAGGAATTCTCAACCTTTTAAAGCTGGAGGCTGGGTCACGTGCCCTCAGACAGCTTCAGGGGCCAGATGGCCATTTTGTCCTTCCTCCAACACATGACACTTCGTGGTGGTGGTGGTGGTGGTGGTGGTGGGCCGCCACATAAAATGGTGCCATGGGCCACATCCATACCACAGGCCACAGGTTGAAGATCCCTGGAATAAATACTTGGGTTAAAAAACCATTACATGCTCAGTATTTTAAAAATATTGAAGGTAAAATGGATCGAACTAATAATTGGGCATCCTAAAAAAGATGCAGGACGGAATGACCTCCTGCCTTTGTCCTAACTCCTGCCAACCTAGCCGTTTGAAAGCAAGAAATTGCAAGTAGATAAATAGGGACAACTTTAGTGGGAACCAGGAAGGTAACAGCATTCCGTGCACTCCGGTGTCTAGTCATGCCTGCCACATGACCACGGAAACATCTGCAGAAGCTGACAGCGCTGGCTCTTCGGCTTTGAAACAGAGATGAGCATTGAAGCCTAGAGTTGGATACGACTGGCTTTTGAGCAAGGGAAACCTTTACTTTTACTAAAAAAAAAAAAGATGAGACAAGTGCTTATATTTGCTGCTCAAGAACAAGCACTTCAAAACAACATAATTAAAAGCAAAATTAGTTTTTAAAAAAACCAAACAAACCTGGAACTGACAGTAAAAGTAGGCTTTGAGAATGAGAAACTTAAGCTCTCATGGGAATTTAATATCCAAACTGAAAAGAAGCTCAAACAGAACACTCCAGACATTACTGTTGTAGGGGGTGGGGGTGATGGTTAAGCTTGACTAATGTGGGATCCCAGATGACAGTCAGATAGAATAAAAAGAGTTTGAAAAGAACATGAGATATGAGGAATTGAGAACAGAAGTACAACATCTCTGGGAGTAAAGAGTAACAGTGATACCAGTGGTGATAGGAGTGATAGGAGCAGTCACAAAAATGTTAAAAAATATCTGAGTGTGATTGGCATTGATAAGACCATGATATAGCATTTGCAAAGAACAGCATGACTATGTACCAGCTACATTATCAGGCATACCTTACTGACTCTTAGGTCCAAGGCTAGGACCCAAGCAGCGGGATTCCTAAATTCCTAAATTCGTTTCCAAACATCTGGTGGACTGTGCACATATATATAATAGGTTGCCAAGTTGATTATGACTGATAGTGATCCTTTCCAGGGTTTTTTGGGCACAGAAGAAATGGTTCACCATTGCCTTCTTCTGCTCAAGGCTACACAGGTAGACTGTTCTCTGAAGAAGCACAGTGATGACACAAACTCTCTGCTTGTGGCTTCAATGTCCCAGTCTGATATTTCACTAGTATTTTATGTAGGACATCAATATAGCTTTATCATAAATTAAGAAGCTGAATTATTTTATTTTCAGGAAGGCTGTTCTGGGAGATACATCTTGTCCACTGGGGAAAGGAAACAGAAAATTTTAAAAAGTTAAATAGAAACAGGAAAAACAGACAATAGTTTCTTCAGAAACACTATAGAACTCACCAATAAATTAGTGTTGTTTAACTGTTGTGTCTAAGCAAAAGCAATACCCTAATTATTGTCAGATCACTACAGTTGCTGGATGACACTTTGGTCCTCTGTATTCTCATCAGGCCTGACCTTCCACTTGGCAAGGTCTTTCTGCTCACTAAGTGAATTGGCCATTTATTGATCACACCTCTGTGCTAATGCAGTGTAACATTTCACATGTAATTGAGATGCTTATTAATCCCAAGGAAAGGTGGCAGGCTGGAAAGCAGAAGGGGTGGCTGAAACATACATTAAATGCTTGCCGAAGAAAAAACGGGCCATCAGGAATATTGAACTTCTTCCTGTCTCTGCTTTGAAAGCCCAGCACAGGGTTACATTTAAAAGAGATGGGGTATGTTGGTGCAATTTGTATTAGTTACAAGAGTATGAAAGAGAAAATCTCTGGGAAAGTAATGGGTAGACCTCCATGCACAAAACAATAGGGGACTTGCAAGATGATGAATAAAATGCAATAGTAACATTGTTTTATTTGACACAAATAAGTGCTGTATTACATTTTATATTGCATAAGGTTCCTTTTGATGAATCTGAAAAAGTGGACCATATTTCATGAACACAAACCAGGTGGAACTTCTTATTTTTAAATCTATTACAGGACTTTTTGTTGCTTTAATTAACTCTATATATCAGTGGTGGTAAACCTATGGCACGGGTGCCAGAGGTGGCACTCAGAGCCCTCTGCTGTGTTGATGCATGCAGTCATCCCAGCACAAAGTTCACCTGGCCCTCTGCCCAGCAATATAGGGAATTGCAATATCAACTTCACAAAAAGCCTTGTACAAAAATAAAAATAAAAGGCCAGACCTTTTAAAAAGATTATGAAATAGGAAAAGAGCATTATTTTATTATACAGTAATTAATACAGCATAAGAATGAGAAAATTTCAGAACATTTCAGAATGCTTCTTTCTTTCATTTACCAATGCAGCAGTGGAAAACTATTTTCCTGGGTACACAGACAGAGCAGTTACAAGAAAACAGGCTAAGTGCTAACAAAGGCACTATCCTCTCAATGGTATTATATTTGTGAATTCATAAAAGAAAACACCTACAGCATTTTTGAATATAGCAAATATTACAAAAAACATACTAAAAATGGCTCACAAATACACTAATCTGAACGCAGGAGAGAAAGCCCTGAGTGAAAATATCCCCCTCTCAGTA